>CM032910.1:0-1200000 GCA_019202805.1 Arabidopsis suecica
CTTCTATCTTTAACCTCTTCCTTGCAGGAAAGGTTGACGTCTTGATCATCATCTTCTCGACCACAGTCCCTTGCCTAATCAAACACGTCACCAAGGCAAACTCTTCCTCTGAGCCGCTGAAGTTATACATCCACACAGTATCCACGCGGAATTTAGCATTGGGGAACGGATCTTTCTTATTATTCTCCTCCCACAACTTCTTATGCCAAGACTCATTTTCTTCCCTAGGACCATTGTTATCCTGCACATACCAGCAAATTAAGACTCAGTAGTCATAGTCTTCAACTTAGAAGAACGAATGTACGTACATACCTTAAATATAATCTCGAGCTCCAGTATTTTACGAGTCCATAAACCTAAGACTTGTCGTAACCTCTCAACTTCTGTCGGATTCATTAAATCTACACTCACCGACAAGGCTACATACAAAATTGCAAACGGTCTCAACAACTCACCATATATGGTGTTCACAAATTCTTCATTCCCAATGCTCTTTTCCTACTCAACATCAAAACAATCAAATACCTTAATTCCTTTTTCCAGTGTATCCAAATACATTATTTGAAACGTGTAACAATATATATACATTATATGTACCTCTGATATGTTGTAGCTGATGTGAGGCACGTAAGGCCCTAGAACCCAAAAGTTTCTATTAAATTGGAGTTGGGGGGACTGGAGGGAAAGGTCATCTCTCCGACAGCAGATATCTATGATGGCGAGAATGTCTAGACTAGTTGTTGACACTTCAATGGCATCAATGCGTTCAAGAGAAGACACTTGCAAGAGCTTTAATTTTTTGTTCTCAATCTTCAAAGGAACCCTACTTTTTTTGAAGCAGCAGATGCCTAGTACAAGCACCTCAAGACAAGGGCAAGATGCGAGTACCCTGTTAAAGACTCCAATCTCGGGAGCGACGATTGATAAAAGTTTGAGGGTCCGGAGATTCGAGCAGTTTCTCAAGGGATGTGAGCTTTCGAGAAAGTATGAATGTAGCGAGAGTGACATAAGACTTGGATGGGACAAGGAGTCTGGGGAAAAGTTAAAAGTTTTGAACTTTCGATCCCAAGTACCATAATGGTATCTAAGTGTGAGAACTTTCGTGCGTTTCACGCAACTCAGTAATCGAATCCAAGAATTGAGCATTCCATTTCCACCTTGATATGGGACATGGATGATCACGCAGCTCTCTAGATGTCCACGATGATTGTTTATAACCTTTTACAAACCAAAAAGTGATTTATTTAAGATATGAATAAGCAGATAAAAACTAATAAGAGAAAAGAAATTGACTGATAAGGAGGGACCTGAGTAATCAATGTAGCAACTGGATTCGAACCATCGAGCGTGTTGTTGGAATTGATAATCTTCTTCCGCATGTCGAAGACGAGATGAGACATTTGATTCCACACATGTTCCCATCGCTTCGACACAACACTCGTCCTTATGGCTTCTTCTGTGGAAAGTCTCGATAATATTATGAGCAATACATCGTCAGGGAGTTTGCTGATCCAATCAACATTTTTGACCTGATCAGATGATACCATTAGGCAAACAAATAGGTTAACCTACGCCACAGTATAAGAGTTACAAGTAGACATGCATTATATAACAGAGAAGTGAACAGAATTAGACCTTAACAGAGTGATCATCAGAGACGGTAATTAGATAGGGCTTATCGTCATTGGCCAATGTAAAAGTTGGGTAAGGACTGCTCACGCATGACCCGCTCGGCTGTGCTTTTGTTACGCCCCATAGAGCCACCACAAGGGCTACAAATGTGATTGCGTAGTTTCTTCTATACCCCATAATTTGAGTTATTATTGTTTTAACTTTTGTGTTTTGCTTTGGTTTAATTATAGGAGGAATTGATCAGAAAATGTCAAAGAGACAGGTCTGGTTGGATGACCTACTTTACATGGTTTATTTGGTTTTATCAAACAAAATAGTATGTTCCTGGTAGCAAATATTTATAAAGTTCCATTGATGTCTTTCAAAGGGTTCAGAGTTTTATCCTTGTACAAAGAAATGATGAGTGTTCATGACTGTAAAATCCACCTTCATCTTCCACTTTCAGTTTAACGGCTCCGGCTCTGGCTCCACTACCGGTGGTATGCAATCCACTTTATATCGAAGAGTCTTTCACAGAGGAAAAAGAAAAGACCCAATAAAAAGATCCACATTAATGAAAGCAATGGAAAAATGGGCTTAAAAAGGGATACTGATTCACTCCGTCTGCCCCAAAATGTAAATATCGCCCTACCTTTTTGAAGAAAGTTGAATATGAATTATCCCAAACAAGTTTGTAATTTCCAGCCATTAGCGTAGAGAAGTTGCCCTGCAGGAATAAACAAAGTGGATCCCCAAAACGATTACCTTAAAAAACAAAGCTATGCAACAACAAACATACCCCAAATGCTTCCCCACAAATGCACATAGCACTGACCTGATCAGCTTCATACCGACGGTAAGGTAATATCAACTGAAATAAGAAAACTTCATGATCAACCCTCAGAAATACACTAATTGAATGGATATTTTAAAGAGTGAGGGATAATACAAAACTATAGAGCAGACTCACAGTCTTTTCCCCTGAAGCACTTATGTACTCCACGCTAAATCCGATATCCTGGGAAATAACAACAAAATTATAAACGGAGGACAAACAACAGAAGCTGAGAACCTAGCTTAGATGCCATATCATGTCAGGAATTAACAATTCATGTCCTTTCAAAGGTTCATCACAGACCAAGATACGCTGTAACTATGTGCAAAAACAAGGATAACCAGAGTCTTGCAAAAACAGCAACAGATACAACTTTAAATCTGATATACAACAGATAGAGACAGTGTGAAGTTCATGACATGCAATCCGGAGACCAAAAATCTAAGTTTCATGAATTCTTAAACAACTACTGTACCTCATATGAGAACAAACTAGACACCCCTGTGATATATAAAAAAAAAATCTGAACAGGGAAAGAAAACCAATACCATGCTGGGGAAACATATTGCAGGTTTAAAAATCAATAGCATGCTGGGGAAACATATCGTGGGTTTAAAAATCAATACCATGCTTATCTTGCCTTGCATCAAGGAGAAATCCCAAGCAATATATGAATTTTCGGATTCCACCATCAATGAGATCTAGAGAAGCAACAAGAACAAACATTAATACTTACGCCAGACTCAAATGAAAGTGCTTATCATATGCTTTATTTTTTTGTTTGCCAGCAGAAAATGTGAATGCCACACACTACTGTCATTAACATCAAATTTCACGTTTTCGAACATGGCAATTTCAGATGAAACAAGTGTCAAGATTCTTATACTGGCAAAATTTTCAGTTTCATTAATAAACAAAAACATCTGTGGAGAACATATTACCTCATAGGTTCTCCCAGCTTGGACGATTATCTCCTTGTACTCCTCATTATCCCTAAGAAGTACAAACTCTTAGAGCTAGAAATCGTGAACTGAAGTGAAAATCTTGTGAATGATGGAAGCTAACCTTGAGCCCAATATGCCAGCTGTATCTGCTGAAATGAAGAAGGGGGAATTGGCAAATACATCGCTGGAAAAGTAAAAAGTAAAATGTTAATGTTCTTCAATAGTGAGAAAGCAATGCCTAAAGACTGTCCAACCTAATTAATGTTGGAACTGTGAATATAAACTTTAATCAAAACCGAATAAACCTGAAAAATGAACACAAAAATAATGAATTAGAGGGAATGTCTAATACTGTATTAGATTAGTCTCCAATAGGCATGCTTTTGCATACTGGGAATACTAATAAAAGAAAACAATGGAGAGCAAGCCTTAAAATAAACATAAACGTAATTGTCCTTAACTTTTCAAGGAATGTTTCAAAAGTGAAGTTTTCCCCAATGTTGTGTTATCTAGGAACCTATAATAAATAGAAGATAAAGCAACCCACGACCAAGCCCATAGAAAGAGAGATGGTACCTGATAAATGTGACGAATCTTTCAAACTCCGATGTGTAGACTATAGCAGCTTCAGACAGGAGATTCATTTGGTCTTTACTCCTGCTCATCACACATATAATAAAATTTCACTACCTCTAAACGGAAAAGTTCATGGAGCACTTCAAGCTCGATTATTATTGAATTGTGTTAATTTAAGGCAATCTTACGTTAACAACAATAAACCAAAACAAGGAAAATATTCTGGGACTATCTTACAGTTTGAAGGTATCATATCTTGCCCACAGAAGTGTTAGGAAAACGCGAATTGCCATCACCATTTTTGTGAGACTGTATAGAGGGGGTCCGTAACGTTCTCGCTGTTCTTCCATTGGCCTTTACACCAGAACATTAATTCTGTCAGTTAAAGTTTCTTATGCAACCTGAATCTTCTACCTCAATAAGCAAACCCTTATTGTCTATTTTAAATGAGACCATGGTACATACCCATCGTCATCATTTATTTGTCGAATAAAATCCAACAACACCTACAAGGTATGAGCAGAGAAGAATCAATAACTAAATCAATCGTCGATATGCATGAGTATGCAGGAATGGACAAGCCATATGTCATAGGGGCATAAGTATGAGGACTACTGGCGGATAAAAATAAGAGAATTAGACATAAAGAAGCGATCGATGATGAAGAGAAGGCACAAAAAAATCTTTGCCAGAAAGAGTAGAGACGGGAAAGCCTACCTGTGGAACCCCTACCAAGTACTTGACCAGGGTTTTGTAGACACCAGTGGCAGAGCCTAGCTGAGCCAACTGCCTCCTCCTAGATAAAATTCAATGAATGCATAATCCAGACTCTCTGAAGAAACCCACAAGCAAAGCAGCAATTAAGAAATCAGAAACAGCCAGGCTCACCTCTCCATTTGCTGCTTCCAAAGAAGAGCGTATGTGTCGTGTATGCTCCCTCCAGAGCTAACCAACGCATCAACCTCCGCCTGTTTGTTCCTCTCCGACCTCTCCTTCTGCTGTCTGATGAGCGTCCCCCGAAAATCTTGAGGCATGTAGGTCATAACTGCAGAGAAGATAATAATAATACTCGTGCGAGGCCTATTTTATTTCAATGAATAACAGTGTCTGCGTAGAATTATACCTGTGCTGAATATGCGCTCGGAATTCTTCGTCTGGAAGGAAATCATAGCAGTATATGCGTTATCAAAATTGTCCTTGAGAGTCCGCAAAATAGAAGCGAATTCAGCATCTTCGGATGTGGAAGGTTCCCGAAGCTGCGCACAAACCCCAAAAACAAACAAACAAACAAGAGAGAATTCAAGTCACCAGAAGCAGGCGAAGTAGAGGCAACATGGACACAAAACGATACTAAGATTCACCTGAACAGGCCAGCGAGATGGTGACAGAAGAAACAGTATCTCCTCCATCTGCTCCCTATTTTTCCACATATTCTCATCAATTTTGTGAGGGGGCTGACGGTTTGCTTCGTCAATCAGGGAAGTTTCCCCTAGAAAACGAACCATAACATTTTATGAGTGAATTCAAAAGCAGGAAATTGACAAGCTCGAAATTGGTGATACTATCGGATCGGAAACCTTGTGAAGGGGGAGATTGGACGGTTAGTAGCTGAATAAGAGAAGCGATGTCAGAGGAAAGTCGAGAAACGTCGTCGGAAAGAGGAGAGAAAGGATATTTGTCGTAGTAAGAAGCAAGAAAAGCCCGGGTGATAGGCATAAGGCCTTCCGTTGACGCCATTTTCAGATTCTTTGCGCGATCTACTCACTCACACACAAACCCAGAGCTCCATGCCACCGCCAAGCCAAGCAAATTTACTCTCTGCCGGCGAAGAGAAGACTTATTGATTATGATCGACGAAAATGTTGGACGACGAGTAGGCCGCATATTCGCTCTTCCTCTAAATACTTTGGACCCAAAAAGGCTTATACAATGCCCAATGGGCCTTTATTCAAGCCCACTAAGCCTTTATTTACTAGAGGTCTATCTATCGTCGTCTTCGTTTAATGCTTTATGAATTATGATGATGATGGATCGAAGAGTGCACAGAAAATCTGTGAATCTAGTTTATACGCAATCATCATGTTGGTAGAAGAAAGAATACAGTTAAATGGAGCAAGAATTACAATGGCATGACTTGGGAACAAAGGCGCAAACGCCAAATGGCTTGTTGGGAAGTTGGCAATTGATGCCGAAACAGCAAGGCATGGTGTCACAAGTGGTGGAGGAGCAGCATTTGCACTCCAAGCACAGCTCCAATGGCGTCATCAGCTTTCTCCTCCATACTCTATACTCCATCCCCACCTCCACTGGCCACATTTCTTCTGCATTTAGCCCCGTCCCGTCTCCTACACATGACCCCAGATGAGATCCGATATACCACTACTATTTTTTAACCACTGACAAAAGAAACAATGTGTATACACATATTCACCTTGGCCATGGGTCGTAACCAGAATCGTCGCAAGCAAACCCAAGAAAATCAAACTATGCAAGCTAGACTCCATACTTCTCCCCAGTCGCTAGAAAGATTAGGCGATACCAAGATCTGTGTGGTGGATAAAAAGAGAGATGGTTTAGTGGGTCACTCAACCAGATCCCTACAAGTCCAATCATACACAGCGAAGGCAACATCTATTTTCAATCAAGATTCCAATCACATGTGTATTAATAGCACCATAGGTCTAATGTTCTTAGATGCTTTGCTTTAAAAAAAAAGGGGGGGGGGGGGGGGGGGGGGGGGGGAACATTGATATGCTATCTTCTCTTCGCCCAGTAAGTACTACTACGTGCAACACTACCAAACCTTCGTGGCCGGGGAATGACCACTTGTTAGAAAACCATTACTGCTTACACAAAAAAATTTCACCTTGGAGTGAATAAGTGTCGACTACTACAAGCACACTGCATCAGAGTGCGGATTAAACAAGAACCACGCTCATTCATAATCATACAAGACTCTAGACAGATCAACACAGTAAAGTGGCAATAAACAGCAGCTTCAACAACAACAAAAACAACGTGCATCCACGATTTTTAGCAACCAGATGTTTGGCTTGGTTCTGAGAGAAATTACGGAAAAGGAGACGCAGCGAAACCGATTATGTACACTTGACACTAATCACCGAACTCTGCATGCTGCCGGTCCACCCGGTGAATAATTTGGATTGGGTGACCTGCAAATCGCACCTGGCCCAACGTTCTTTGCAAACCTCCGGTGCATTCTGTAATCAGGCACCCCTCCCATAGCAAATGCAGCTCCAGCTGCAGTTGTTGCACCAGGGATCAGGGCATCACCTGTACACTGCAAAGGTTCCAAAGTCTCAACCACATCGCTCATCAATGGCCTAGCTTTCGGGTTCTGGCTAAGACAATAATACGCCAAGCTGCATGCCTTCTGAGCTGCCCTGACAGAGTATTGGTTCTCCAGTCTTGGGTCAATTATTTGCAGCAGTTTTCTTTTATCATTCAGCTTCGGCCGAGCCCAATCAACCAAGTTCTGCTCTTTGCTAGGTCTTGTCTTATCCACTGATTTTCTCCCTGTCAACATCTCTAGAAGAACAACTCCAAAGCTGTATACATCACTTCTGGCCGTCAGGTGTCCTAGTTCATTAGTAATAGAGTCAATTTAGTGTTTATTTGTGTAATGGTCTAAGCACTTATTGTCATGCAAAAAGAGAGACTATGTAGCTCGAAATAATGTTGTGAAATACAAGTGCATATATGTGCACGGTTCAACATCTCAACAGCCACAGTCCTATATGTTAACTAATAGCAAACTACTAAAGCAGAGAGATAGAATTAGCTCCTGCAATGTCTTATTTTCTGTATGTGGCACTGACTTGCAGCAGAAATAGAAACCCACATTCAGTTAACTAAAGTGATTTAAACGGTAGGACCTAATTAAATGGTTGATCATAGCTCCCGTTACAAACCAAGTGAAAAAATAAAGACATTGCAGGATGGCTCGTCAAGATTGTGTATGCATCTAGGAAAATAAGTTGAATGGGATACATCTCGCTATATTATGCATGTCATACCAGTCATCACATATTCTGGGGCAGCATAGCCATAAGTACCCATAACTCGAGTTGATACATGGGTTTCGTCACCCTGGGGCCCAGCTTTAGCTAAGCCAAAATCTGAAAGCTTGGCTGTGTAGTCCTGAAGGTTCAGCCCAATCAAGGATATATTAGTTGTGGAAAAGTATTCCCAATATCTTGGAGGAACTTTGGCAAAGCAGAAAGAAAAGAAAAACTTCTTACCGAGTCAAGCAGTATATTGGAAGTCTTGAAATCCCTATAAATAACTGGTCTTTCAGCATTGTGGAGGAAAGCAAGGCCTTTCGCAGCTCCAAGAGCAATCATCATCCTTCTAGACCAAGATAGAGGAGCTGTGGTTTCTGAAGAGAGCCCATGGTGACTTGGTTAATTAGAGACGAGTATGACAAGACTAAAAAGCAGAATAAGCTAGGAACATAAAACTGTTTAGGGGTATATGTAGGAATCAACAGAGACTTGTCAGCCGTAGAGCAGGATAAAAATGGAGAAGGGTGCGGGGATTACTTCGAAATAGGTGATTTTCAAGACTGCCTCGCAACATGAACTCATAAACAAGTAATCGGTGATCGTCCTCGCAGCAGTAACCAATAAGCTTGACGAGGTTGGGATGACGGAGCTGGCCGAGGAAGTTGACCTCTGTAAGCCATTCACGGTGGCCCTGGAGTCCCTCCTTGTTTAGGACCTTGACGGCAACGGGGAGAGACTTGAGGCCGACGCGGAGATTGTCATCAATGTAACCCTTGTAGACGGTACCGAAACCACCTTCTCCGAGTATATAATCTGGGCGGAAGCTCTTGGTGATGGTCTCAAGCTCAAACAAAGTGAAGGGGATGACTTGGGCATACGAAAGAGGAGTGCGAGAGTCGTCCCGGAAGCGAGGAGTGGATGGATCGCTCAGATCTGAGACGGAGCGGGAGTGCTTCTTCTGGAGCTGTTGGGCTGCGAGGTGAACCAAAGACGGGGGAGATCAGGAAAAAAGAAATGGCGAGAGAGAGAGATAGAGACAGGGAGAGAGAGAGAGAAAGAGAGACCTTGAGCTTGAGGAGTGAAGACGGCAGCCTCGTCTCTAGTACCGCAGTTGCCCATTGTCAGAAGGTAGAAGGAAGTGGAAAGGATCTCATTCTCAATTCTCAAAGCTGAGCACCACCGAACCGATTTTAAAACCCTAATTGCAATCGGAGAAGACAACGAAGCTCTCCTCACCGCACCACTGGGACTGGGAGTGCTCTTCTCTCTGTCTTTACAGTTTACAGTCAGGAAATTCAGAGTCCACTCCATGTTGCCGGAACCAATTGGGCTTTACAATTCTTTCTTCTATGGGCCTTCTTAGTGGATAATAGGCCCATTATATCCATAAAGTTTATTATCAAATTGAACGCAGCTTGAAGAATAAATACCAATCATGTGGGGGTCGTAACTCGTAATCATGGCACGGTGGGGAGGACAGCAGAGAAAGAAAGAGTAACCGAGAGAGAGATGAAAGGGTAGGGTCACTTAAGGTTGTTGGTGAGATGATATAAAAGGGCAGATACCTCTTGCTATGTAAGCTCGTCTACTTGCTCTCTTTAAACAGCAACTCAAACACGCATAATAAAGAATATATAGCATCAAGGAAATGGCAAAGGTTCATCCCAAGCCACTAGAAACGGGAGAGGACGCGTCTGTGTTAACAGTTTGGAAGAAGTCTCTAATGTTCAACTACAACGGCTTCACGGTGTTCGATTCCAAAAGGAGATTTGGTTTTCCGAGTGGATAACTATATGCACGGCAACAGAGACCAGATCCTTCTCATGGACTCATTATATAGACCTATCGTACATCAAGCTAACATAATATTTTATCAAGAGTCTTTTTTCTTGAAATAATATCTTCAAGCGTGGTCCAATAATATCTCACAACAAAAACCGAAACACGTATTACAAAATCAGATACATTTCAAGACTTTAATCCATTAGCTGTTTCTTTCTTTTTATAAATTTGACTCCATCCAAAATGAGAAAGAAAATTACTATTCATAATGAGAAAGAAATTAAAGAAAACATGTGACATGCATATTGATATATGCATGTGATTCCCCAAGAGCTAGGCGATCAATGATTGATGGGGTCAGCTAGCTACATTATGATATTATCAGGGTCTATCAGTGTCCAAACTATATATTATTAAATATTCCAATTTGATTTATAACACCAACCCCCGATCCCATCGCGAGATTAATTTATCATTTGATCAGACAATATTAATAAATAAATATATATCTTCATTAATCGTGTACGTATTCTCCTATATAATTGCACTAAGTGTGTGTATATATGTGTTCACATGAATACATGTATGGTGTGAGCTGTGAGCTGCTAGCTAGCTGTATCGTTTAGAATCTATTTGATTATTGTATAAAAAACATCAATGATTGAAATTAGGAGCAAGAGATCAAATCATATATATCTATAACTAGTAGTGGTAGATGGAGTTTTGGGAAGTGACTCGGTAATTAGTAGGATGGAGAATGAGGTGGGATGGATGGATGAAGTGTCGTCCGATAGCAGCAACGATGGTGAATCTTTCATTGAAATAAAAATCAACAAACCAGCCACAGACACAGGATTGAGCATCTCTTCTTCGCCATCTCCCGATAACGAAATGCAGACGACAGCAATCTTCTCATCGGCGTCTAGTTGCTTCTCTGCATACAGCAACGTGACGAGGTTGATGATGAAAGTGGGGTGTTTGAGTATAGTGGGAGTCATAAGAGAGAAAGTGAACGTGGGAGAGAGGTGGGTCCTCCAAGTTATACAGAGACGACGAAACAAGAGCCCCCTACGATACTACTACGAAGGGAGCACTACTAACAAGGATGAAACATTAACGGACACGGACGATTCCCTCAAGGCAGCTATCGCTTACTGCAATGCCTCATCTCTCTCTCCCGTCTACAAACTTGATTATTAATACCCTTTCTAGAGAATCATGTTGGAACCAATATTTTTCGGTGTGTCCAATTCAAGGGCATCATCATCATCATCTATATCATTGCTTTTTAATTTTATTTTATTTTTATCTTTTTGCTTTTAATTCCGTTTAAAAATATATTTCTAATTTTATGAAAGATGTGTGATCCTCATCCTCCCAAGTCCCAAGTCAGGTCAAACATAGTTTTGAGGCTTAGTCAAATGACAGTTTCATCGCTTAGATGATCAAATACTTTTACAAGTATAACTTGTTGTGGCTGTGACAGTTTCATCGCTTAGATGATCAAATACTTTTACAAACATTGTTGTGGTGTTTGTATAACTTGTAAATTTGAGTATTTAAATAAAATGAAACTAAATAAAAAAAGTTCTAAACTTGAGTAATAAAAACAGAATAAAATGATTTAAAAAAAAAAAAGTGTGTGGGGAAGTTGGAACGGGCTTTTGGGCTTAGAAAAGGAAAGGAGTAAGAAGGAAGGCAAAGAAAGAAAGAAGCGGCGCACGTGGCAGGCAATCACGAGAATCACGAGAGAGAAACAGAGAGATCGAGAGACAAGTCTTCGATTCTCTTCTCTCAAATCAATCATCAGAGACTCCGATTCTCTGTGTTTCCTCCACATTCCAACCCAAGTCCACCCTCAAAATTGCTGCTTTTGGCTTGCCTTTGGATTAGTAATTGTCAGAATGATTGCCCGGATCCTTGCCGCCTTAGCCGATTCCATGGATATTCCGGTGGCTGCCGGTGGATCAGTGCTGGGTACCATCAAAATCGCTGTGATGCCAATTGCCAAGGTTTTCACCATGTGCTTCTTGGGTCTTCTCATGGCCTCCAAGTACGTTAACATCTTGCCTCCCTCCGGCCGCAAACTCTTGAACGGGGTAATTCTCCAAGCCTCTTCTCACTTTTTTTTTATTTTATATCTAAAAATGCAAACTTTGAAACTGTCTCCTTTTCATACAGTTGGTCTTCTCGCTTTTGCTCCCCTGCTTGATCTTTTCCCAGCTTGGACAAGCCGTCACTCTCCAAAAAATGCTTCAGTGGTTTGTTTCCTTCTTTAGTCCCTAGTCTATGTAGTCCTTCCCTTATATCATAGGTCCGTAACGCATCTTCTTTTCGGCTGCTCCATCTATCAGGTGGTTCATTCCCGTGAACGTCGTTCTTGGCACCATCTCTGGCTCGATAATCGGTTTCATCGTTGCTTCCATCATTCGTCCCCCTTACCCTTATTTCAAGTTTACAATCATACAAATTGGAGTTGGTTAGACCCTTTTTCCCTTAGACACTAAACCCTACCCTCGCTTGCGTGCTCTGACACTAGTCTCACTTTATGTGCCTTGTTTGTTTCAGGCAATATTGGCAATGTGCCTCTTGTTTTATTAGCGGCTCTATGTAGGGACACCTCCAACCCTTTTGGTGACTCCGAAAAATGCAGCATTGATGGCACTGCTTATATCTCCTTTGGTCAATGGGTACTCTTTTTCTCTCTTTAACTGCCTCTATGCTGTAACTATGTAAGCTATTTATACCTACTAGAATCAGACCATTAGCTGCTTCAGTTTATGTCTCTGCTGTCTCGTCCTTTACAGTGATACAGTTTCTTGTCTTCTGCCTTTTTCTGTTTAGATGAAGAGGAGCTAGATGTATGAGGAGTAGCCGCATTGAAACTATTTTATATAGGATCTTTAGTTCCAATCTACTGTTTGTCATCAGTGTCTATGGGAATGGATATTATTTCCCCTATGTATTTTTCATGATGACTCTCTCTAAGGGACTTCAGTTAACCATGAGGTTTAATTTTTATATCAGGTTGGTGCTATCATCCTCTATACATATGTGTACCAGATGTTTGCTCCTCCTCCAGAAGGGTTTGATGCTGAAGAAGAAAATCTTTCTTTGAAAAACCTTCCAGTAGATACTACTCCAGAGCAAGTCCCCTTGCTTACTCAGAATTTTCCCAAGGACTTTTCGCCGACTCAAGATCTTTTGCCCGTACAGAGCACCGAACCTAGAGGAAGAGTGGTTTCAAGGAAAGGCAAGGTGGAACTGCAATTATGGAATCTTAATTCTATGATTCAGGAGTATTTTACCTGATATTAGCTGGTCCTTACGAAATTTTTATATTTTTCTCCGTGATGTAGATTACACAGATCTTTGTTTTCCTCTATGAGAAGTTGAAACTGAAGCAAATTGTCCAGCCTGCAATAGTTGCTTCGGTAAGTATCTCGTCTGTTCTATTCCCCTATTTTATCTGACAATCCAATGATCAAGAGACCGTGCAATTGCCTTTACCATGTAACTAAACTAGACGTGTTTTTGTTAACTTCAGATCCTTGCCATGATACTCGGTGCAATACCTTTCACAAAGAAGTTGATATTCACAAATGGTGCACCTCTATTCTTCTTCACAGACAGCTGCATGATTCTTGGGTAAGCACACTCTTTA
Source organism: Arabidopsis suecica (assembly GCA_019202805.1). Taxonomy (NCBI): domain Eukaryota; kingdom Viridiplantae; phylum Streptophyta; class Magnoliopsida; order Brassicales; family Brassicaceae; genus Arabidopsis; species Arabidopsis suecica. The sequence continues at coordinate 13,438 of CM032910.1, forward strand.
TTTGTCTTCTGGGAAGCAGCTGCAAATTATTGAGTTAATAAATGTAAAACCTTTGGCTATCAGGGATGCGATGATACCGTGTATCTTACTGGCACTGGGGGGGAATCTCATTAACGGTAGGTTTGGTGGTTGCTTACTTTTCATACTGACTTTGTTTTTAGCCCCATCCATCATATGGATCTTATTGGTTCCTTGGGTAAATTTTAGGACCAGGAAGTTCAAAACTTGGTTTCAAGACAACGGCAGCTATTATATTTGGACGGTTGGTGTTGGTGCCACCAGTAGGACTAGGAATAGTGACACTAGCAGACAAACTTGGGTTCCTTCCTGCTGACGATAAGATGTTCCGATTTGTGTTACTCCTTCAGCACACAATGCCTACATCAGTACTCTCAGGAGCTGTTGCCAACCTTAGAGGCTGTGGAAGGGAGTCAGCTGCTGTGCTATTCTGGGTCCACATTTTCGCCATCTTCTCAATGGCTGGATGGATGGTACTGTACATCAACATACTCTTCTGAATTCTTCTTCTTATTGACACATTTATCTGCTACTATACAATACGTCGGTGTAAATACAGTGGCATCTCCTATGTGCCTGAACCAACCAAAAGTCATTTTTTGTTTCTTTTCTCTGTAAATGTGAGTTTCATAACTCTTTTCAACTAATGGGCACTCCCTTTTTCTCTGGATATATCAAAGAATATTATTTGCAACACACGACAAACAGCACAACTTTAGTTAAACGTCAATCAAAACTAACGTGTGGAAACAGTACAAGTCGATAAACAGCAGATGAAACTCAAGCATCTTTTCAGGGTCTGAAAAATTACAGATTCTGGAGGCACCTACGGATCTGGGCATCAGTCAGAAAAACGGCAGCCATCTTCTGGTTCTATTCCCCCTTTGGCTATGAGAGATTGCTATATCCCTCCTCTGTTGATTGCTTAGCCACATTGCCAACACAACGCCCACCAGACTCACAACTGGTGCAGCAGCCAGAAACAGCCATCTTCCTCTGCTAACTCTGCTCACACCAGAGTCGCTCTCACCTCTCTCTACATATTCCTCTTCCCCCGATTCTGTGCCATCGTCATCAGAGGAGCTATCCTCGCTCACATCCAGCACATTATGCTTTCCGTCCTCGTAATCTTTATCATCTGTTGGGAGCTCATAACGGCAGAGTGGGCAGGAGTTACGGGCACTCAGCCAAGGTACGATACAATGAGCATGGTATAGATGTAGACATGGAAGCTGCGTGGTTTCATTGCTGAGGGTGAAAAGCTCCTTGCAGATTGCACAAACTAAGCCCTTCATTACATGCTCCTCTCCAATGATAACCCTTGGAAGATTCCTGACGCATGACACAGATGCAGGTGGTGCACCTCTTCTTGAATTGTCAGACTCAGCAAGTTGCTCAAGCAGTTCTTCAAAGCCTCTCTCATCAAGATAATCCGCAACATTTGCAGCATAGGGAGAGAACTCCAAATCCTCCAAACCAGTGAAGATGTTGCGAGATAACCCCTGCCTCCTCTCTAAAATTCTTTGACGAAAGCCTCTCTCTAACTCGGGTGAATCAAACCGAGTCATGGAGCTGTAGCTCTCGCTTGGACTAGCCAAATAGTTTCTGTACCGTGTTCCAATAACCCCAGATGGACCCACTCCTTCCTCCCATTCCCTGTCTTCTTCGTCTGAGTTCCACTGGTTAAGACCAGCATGCATCGGGTCTATATCAGTGTCAAAGTCAATGTCGCTCCTGTCGTCTGGTTGAACAAAGATTTCCGCATCCAGGAAAGCATGCCTGTCCGTGGAAGCATCAGATTCTCCACCGTAAGCACTAAAAGAAATGGCATCGTTATCAGCATGGGGAAATCTGTAGAGGCTAAAACTAGCGTTTGATTCGGTTTCGCCAAAGTTGTCAAAATCATCACTTTCAGATTCTGAGAAAATTCTCCATCTTGTAGAACCGCTTGGAGTGGTATGGGAGCTAGTGCGGTGCTGGTCATCACGTTGATCCTCACTAGCATGAACCGTTGAAAGGCTTTGTCTTGCCATGCTTATCAAGTGTGTGAACTGTTGGGTGGAAAGATCACCGACAGACTCAGAGCTGTCGTGCCTACTCCTCCTTGTCCTCCTCCTCATCCTCCTCCTTCTAATTGTCTGCCTCCGAGCCAAGGGAGGTGCGGGGGTGCCGAAATCTTCAAGCAACAAAAACTTACAGTCGACACATAAGCTGAAGATTTCAAGATCATCGGAAGCAGATTGGACGACTCTTCCGCACAGATTACAGGCAGAAGATGGGATTGAATTGCTGCTATCCGCATTAGAAGGTCCCGGAGGTTGTGATTCCATCGGATCCAAAGGCAGCAACTTTGAGGTCTGAAAAGGGGCATATATATAAAAAAGCATGACCAAGGAGGGTTAGATCAGAGCGGATTCGGATTCACCCACGCTAATCTCCAATTGCTCGAATTTCACAAGGAAAAACAAACAAAAGGATGTCAGGTAACAAATTTTAAGGATGAAGAGATAAAATTACCGAAGAAATACGCCCGGATCTTCAAAAGACTAGGAAGGAGTCATCTGTCCAAGCAAACAAGGAGATAGTTTCGATGCAAGAAAATGGCAGAAACAGGCGTTGGGATTTTATGGCGGAAAGGGGGTCAACGACGACGGATGGGGGGTCTGGTGTAAATTTCCTAGGGGAGTCTTTTTCTAACGTTTATCTCTCTCTAGCTAGACTAAAAGGATTTTGGCAACCAAACTCTCCGGCTCATGAAGAGGGTCTTCAAATTCTATGAAATTGCTTAAGTGGAACAACGTACATTTGCCTCAGATGGAAAGTTTTCTAGTGTTCCAGAATCATACAAGTAAAGGGACGGGACTCTTGTGGTGTGGAGTCGGCAACTCTCATGGAGATCCTTGTTAAAGAAAGACAAGCTGGCAGCTCTTTCAGATGCTTCAAGCGTCATCATGACCTTTTCCTTTTATTTTTCTTACAGGTTTATATGACATGTTTGGGTTATGAACTAAAGCTTAATGATTATGCACACAAAGAGTTTTCATTGATTTATCAAATCTTTTGTAGATAGAACTGGGTTTGGGAATGAAGATGCTTCCACATTGATTTGAGACTCAACATAGAAAGCTGTTGGTTTTAAGGACAAAATATCACAGATTCTGTCGAGTTGTCCAAGGGACATTAACAAAGACTAAATCATCTCTGGCTTCTTTCGAGCCTCGTGGGTCCGCATCCATCAATTTGTCCATATAATTTTTTTTTTTTATCAATCGTCTTGGAACCTAAATTATGGCGTATAGAAGAAGGCAGGGGATCGGAAAGTTTGCGACTTTCAAGGAGGAGATTGATCGGCTTCCCCCGGAAAGCATCACTGCCGTCAAGGATAGATCACCGCCAGCTCGATCCTTGACATCTCCTTCATCCTTCCGTGAGTCCCCTGCTTTTGACCAACCCAGATCCAAGGTTTCTCCTTTTTCTCAACTGAGTCACTTTATGTTTCTGCATTTACATGATCCGCTCTTAGGATATCATTAGTGACCAATCTTTGACGACTTTTGACTGTCAATGCTAAACTTTCTGATCAGATTCAGCTGTGAGGTCGAATCTAGAGGTTATGTAGGTCTTATAGCTTTCATCCAAAGTTTTGTTAGGAGTTGTGATTATAAACTGGGGATCATGATCTTTCTGCTCCCATTGATCCTATGTTTTCTGGGGATGTATACTGCAGAATTTTACGACCGAGCCGAAGGGCTTGTGGGGAGTCATAGCCCAGAAAGCAAAATCTGTTATTGAAGATGATAAATCCAGTGATAGCTCAACAGCTTCTCAGGTTTTGTTTTGCTCATCTCAAGTACATTCATGATCCATCCTCTTGATTTGACGTCGTCATGGTTTTGGTCTTTGTTTCTAGTCCCGGTTTTCATACCTATCAGACGAAGGGTTCAAGAAAATGGATAATCCCAAGCTTCGGAGAGGGCTGGATAAGCTTACATCTTCTCTTAATCAGATCGGTGACACTTTTGAGAAAGCCTTTGAGGTGTTTCTTCTTCTCTGTCATTCCGCTTTTTCATTCTTTTGGTTGAATTGCTTTAGATCTGTTCCTTGTTTCTCTAGGATGGCCGAACACTCGTTGAGAACAAAACAGCTGATATCATCCAGGAAACTCGAAAACTTCAAACCAGACGAAGAGGAACTGGTGGCGAAGATGAGAATCAGAATCAATCTTATGGAGTAAGTAGCTCATGGAAGAAATCTCCAGAGCAGCCAATGCAGTTAAATCATATGGAACATGAAACTCAACTCAAGGCATCTCGCGATGTAATGTCCAGTCTTTTGATGGTTGTTTGGTTGGTAATTTATGATAGCTCTGTTCGTTGATAGTTTCTTCTGTGAGCTGCAGGTGGCGATGGCCACAGCTGCTAAAGCAAAACTACTCCTCCGAGAGCTGAAAACTGTGAAAGCAGATCTTGCATTTGCGAAAGAGCGTTGTGCTCAGCTTGAGGAAGAGAACAAACATCTGAGAGAGAACCACCGTGAGAAAGGAAGCAACCCTGCAGACGAAGATTTGGTAAAGAATTGACTGAGCTCATGTTCTAATTTGTGTGTTGCATTCCATCTAACAACTCGGTGTGATGCTGTTGTATCAGATTCGGCTCCAGCTAGAGAGCCTACTGGCAGAGAAAGCACGGTTGGCTCATGAAAATTCAGTGTACGCGAGGGAAAACCGGTTCTTGAGGGAGATAGTTGAATACCACCAGCTTACGATGCAGGATGTTGTGTACATAGACGAGGGCAGTGAAGAGGTGACACAAGTTTACCCTTTAGTATCCACGTTGATGACTTCTTCACCTGCTGAGCGCCCACAGTCTCCGAGTCAAGAGATGATTAAAGAGATTCTTGTGGTCGCTGAAGAGAGCTCTGTGTGTGCAAATGTGGTTTCAGCTTCTTGAATTCATTATTATTAATTATATTTCTCCTTGTCATGATTTTCACGATGAAATCAGATTGTTTTTTGCAACGGAATATAAAAGGCTATTTCATATTAACAAATGACATAGTATGAACATCTTCAAGGCATCAGTGGTGTCTTTCACAGCTTGAATGGCATTGTATAGAAATACTCTCTAAGAAAACTATCGAGTGAGCAAGTGAGTCTTGAGGGTCTTTTTTACTTTGGAATCTTGTATGTGTTTTAATCAGAAAATCTGGAAGAAGAGGCTGGTGGATCCATCACCGAATGATTTTAGATCTGCTGGTTTGACCAAGGCCCTGCACAGAGGACACGTTCTCTCTCTCTCAAACCTGCCCAGTCATAATCACATTCTTTCAACATCATGATTCATACACAGATAATTGCTATATGCACAAACACCTCACCACTCCGAAACGCAATCTTCACAAAACATGTGTTTGCAGCGAAGAAGAATTGGGGTGTGCATCTTCTCCTGGCATATGGCACACAGGTCGCCTGCTGCATTTACCTGCACACATAGAAAGCCACCTCTTTGCTCATGTGGGCTTAAACCTTAAGAGGCATAAGGTCGATTCGAATTTGCGAGACATTAAATTATACCTGCTCTGTAGTTGCATATGATCCGTAATGCACCTCTTTACGTGACAAAGCCTTCAATGCCGTAAAGAAGGATTGAACCTGAATCTCATCGCCAATTTCCCCTTAGCTTCCACACAAAAAAAGAAAGGAATCTAAAATTCTAGAAAGCCACCTACCTTCTCAACAACTGAAGTGAGCTTGAATGTAAGATATAATCCCGTCATAAGAGAGGAGAAGAGGCTTCCATAATCCTTGTTCAAGAAGAAACGGTACCATACAGGGGTAGGCAGTAAAGAGCGATACAAAAGCATCAAATATTCAACCAAAGTTAGCAATTGACCCTGCATAGAAAGTGAATGACCAAATTATGTATCGCTTGCCAAAGTTGAAACTGAATACAGGTAAAGGGGACAGAGGAGAACTTTTTTTCTACATCACCTGTTTACGATAATTTCGACCCCTACTGTTTTTGTAGTACATCAACAGAAAACACTTGAAAATCATTGAGGCCTGTCGGACAAGTGTATCTGAGGAAAATAGGCACAAGTACAAGTCGAGTAAGTACCAAATGATCCAACAGGATACAACAATGAATGATATTAGGAATAATGCATGAAGAGAGAATTGCTAATATTTTGTGACGAAAAGATAAAAGAAGAGATGAACTGTTAGCTGATGAAACGAGACGCATTAAAACAAGGGAAAGAATACAGCAGAGAAAGTACAGACCATTAACCACTATGATAAAAATGGCATGCCAGAAAGGTGGTATGGACTTTGGAGGCAGCATGATTAAGGGATACAAGAGGTCATCTTTCCTAAACCACCAATAAACACCAACAACATGGGCCGTAAATGCTACAGAGATTCCAATTAATGCCGAGATATGCCTCTCACCCTGAAATCACAATATAATAAGAGACTTAGACTACCCATTTGAACATTGAATTGGAAAAGAAATAAGTAAAAGCAAAATTAAACCTTCAAAGCTGTTTGCTTCTTAAGAATATCATTTGACTTGAACATGACAGCAGCAATCCAAATAGCGACAAAGAACCCTGAGAGATAGCAGGAAAAGTCAAATAAATAACAAAACAGACGTGAAGTGGCGATGAGAAAAGACACAAGAGATATGATACCCTGCAAATGCTGGCGGATAAAAACAACCAACAGAAGCAAAGAAAAGGGAAGAATTTGCTCAATCCAGCGTGCAGCCTGCTGAATATCATATCTTTGGTAAGGTGAATCCCGGGTGGCGGCGTCTCCAGCAACAGATTCACCAGGAGCAGCCTGAGAGGCACCTTCTGAAGGAGCACCTCCTATGGGATCAACCTGAGTAGCAGAACCCAAAAGTTCAGTGTGTCCAAGGCCGCCGGGTTCCCTGAGACCATTGCTATCAGTTTCAGCATCTTGCTCCCCGTTGCCAATGATCCTAATGGCAACCTCTCCATTGGAGATTCCGGAAGAATCATCAGTAACCAGCGTTTCAGCCTCCTGACTAGGATTAGGCCTAGTGCGAAAGAGACCCGAATACTCTAACAAGGTAGAAATAGGGGCCTGGATGATGTTAGAAGCAGAGAGGATGGAGTTTCTGCGAGGAGAACCCCTAAAGGAATCATGATTGGCGCCGGGCGTTTCCATTTAAGAAAACCCTAAAAACATATGATGAAGATGATGATTAACTAACAGTGGTCGAAATCGTGGAAAGAAAACGCGTTTTCAATAAGGAAGATAAAGCAACAACAACGACAACAAAAAAAAAAAAAAAAGAGTACCTGCAATGACGAGAAGCAATAGAAGAAAGCTTATTTAGGTGAAATCAAATCGTATTTAGCTCATATCGTGTATGAAACCCTAAAGCCAATGAATAAGAGGGGAAATGAATGAAGAAGAAGAAGAAGAGAGTCAAAAAGAAAAATAAAACGTAGGCGATCGCTTAGACTAGGATCGAGTCGAGTCACGGAGTCTTTCCGAAAAAGGGATTGAGCTAAACGGAGCCCAGAGGAAGAAGACAACGGAGGAGATCCGGCGAGCTGCGGAGAGAGAGAGATGAATTGTTTGTCTGTGAATCAACGGTTGAGAGTGGACGAATTGCATTGTGGATCCAATCCAAAGGGTTGACTTAAGAGGAAGCGACGACAGTCTCTTCTTTTAAGACAGAGCCCACCCACCTCTAAATGGGCTTCTATGCAAGCCTCCTACTAAATACATTATGGGCCTCATAATCTAAATGGGCTTGTATGCAATAACATGCGTGTTTTTTACTACAGCCAATGCCCAATGGGATGGGGGATCTCTCTGTTGTAATAATTGCGTCGTAAATTGTGTAAGATGAACGGAGGAACAAGACTGAGAAGTAGTTGACATGAGTAGAAAGCGACCCCTACAACTACAAGCACAAGAGCGCGTCTGGAAACGCCGTCAATGTTGGGTTGCCGATGATAACGGCTGGCAAATGGGGTTTCTTCTACTTTCTCTACTTTGTTTATTTGTCAAAAAGGGTCACGCACGAAGCACGATTGTACTTTTGGAGCAGGTAGAGTCAACCCAGTACTAAAGGGTTAAGCTTTTTTTATGGCAGACAAGTCAAGATCAAACCAAGCACCCATCAAGGTCATTTCTTCCCCCTTCTCTCTCTCTCTCTCGATTAATTGCCGATGATTTAGTTTTGATCTGCATTGCCGTCTGCATATATTGACTTCTCGCCTGTCTCAGGGATTTGCCCTCCCAGCTTCTTTTTCTGGGATTCTTATCCGCTTGCCTTTTTGGAAAATTCTCATAGTGCTGATCTCGACAGTGAGGTAATGATACCTTGTCTTTGAGCTATTGAATGCGTGGGCTTGAATTTTAGCTACTCTGTCTTAAATACGAGCTCCTTGTGCTGTTGGATTGATTAAATTTACTGAAATTTGGAACCTTAGAAACGCTCCCTGTTGTATTTCATCTATATCTATCTGCTTCTTACGCTGTTACGCTTTCCAAAGGCACCATGGTGTTCCCTCAAAGACTCTATCCACATGCCCTCCTTGTTGCCTGTTGTTGCGTCCTTCTTCTTGCCGATGCACAAAGAACACACCCTTCAGAAGGTGTGACTTCTTTTCTGTTTTGTTACTGCTTCCAAATTTAATTCTAGTCATCTTGTTTTCTTACGTGATTCTCAACTATCTTTTCCATTCGCAGTCTCTGCTTTACGATCAGTTAAGAGAAGTCTAATTGACCCTAAAGATTATTTGAGAAACTGGAACAGAGGAGACCCTTGCAGATCTAATTGGACTGGAGTTATCTGCTTTAATGAGATTGGTACTGACGACTACCTGCATGTCCGAGAACTGTATGATTCTTTTCCTTTTTTTTCTTATGTGCCTTCTTCCTTTCGTTGTTAGTCTGCTTGTATATATGCTGGAGTTAACAGGCTTAACTTTTTGGAGAACCTGGTTCAGTTGTCTTTCTTTTTTTTTTTCTTTCTCTTTTCTCGGAACAGTTGCTTACATGACCAGCTATTCCTATAATAGGATTCCTTCCCTGATTCTTTCTTTTGTTGCCAAGCAGCCTGCTGATGAATATGAATCTCTCCGGGAGTTTGTCACCAGAGCTCCGAAAATTAGCTCATCTCGAAATATTGTAAGTTTCAAGATGTAAAGCTTTGCAAAGTGTTTATTTTGGAACGCCCTATATTATGGTTACTCCAGTTTCTACTGACTGTGAAATTTTTCTTTCATGTGGCATCTATGAAGAGATTTCATGTGGAATAATATAAGTGGTTCAATTCCAAACGAGATAGGACAGATATCATCCCTGGTACTCTTGTAAGTTGGACCTACCTGAATACCTGATAAATAATCGTTGCTCTAGATGGAACAATTTTATTTTATAAGCATGTGTGTTCATTTTCTTTATCTTCTGATTCTGTAACCTGTGGTCAGGCTGCTGAATGGAAACAAACTTTCAGGGCCTTTACCAAGCGAACTCGGGTATCTTTCGAACTTGAACAGGTTCCAGATAGATGAGAATAACATCACAGGACCAATACCAAAGTCTTTTTCCAACTTGAAAAAAGTGAAACATATGTGAGTCTGAACATCAAGCCAGACAGTGATATGATATCATACTTAGACGCAGCTTTTTCAATATCATCTCATAGATTTTTCTCTTGGCCTTGTACAGTCACTTCAACAATAATTCGTTGAGCGGCCAGATTCCAGTTGAGCTTTCCAATCTTACTAACATCTTTCATGTGTGAGTCATTGCCACAATGTTGCCACTGCTTCCATGATTTGTTACATCATGATGGTTAAAGGGGTCAAACTAAATGTGCAGGCTGTTAGACAACAATAATTTATCTGGAAATCTTCCACCACAACTCTCTGCATTGCCGAACCTGCAAATCCTGTATGTTTCTCTATTGTGTGTGTTTACCTCGTTCTACAAGTAATTTGTTTGATTTATGGTTATTGTCCTCAATTGCAGGCAACTGGATAATAACAACTTCAGTGGATCTGATATCCCAGCTTCCTATGGAAACTTTTCGAGTATTCTGAAGCTGTAAGTTTCAGGACACTGTTATCTTAAGTCCTTGTTTCATTTCAAAGATATAGAGAGAACTAATTATGTTCATTCGTCTTTTTGCACTTACAGGAGTCTTAGAAATTGTAGTTTGAAAGGGACACTTCCTGATTTTAGCAAGATACGTCATCTCAAATACTTGTAAGTTCTGATCAATCTTAATGCATGGATTCTCTTTCCAATGTTGTGAATCTGTTTGTGCTTCTTGTTCGCTACAGGGATCTTAGCTTGAATGAGCTCACTGGACCTATACCTTCTTCTAATCTTTCTAAGGATGTGACAACCATGTATGCTTTGTACAGTTGTTAATTCTGTTCCTTTGTTCTTAACCGGCGACCTTCAATTGTGTTTACACGTATACCTTACTGCTTTGGGTTTTATACTGGTTAATTACAGTAATTTATCAAACAACATACTTAACGGATCCATCCCGCAGAGCTTCTCAGATCTCCCTTTACTTCAGATGCTGTGAGTTATTAAGTTTATGTTTCTTTATATCCAAAATGAATAAGCTAGTGAGTAACAATGTTGACTGGCAAATAAAAATATCATCTTCTGCAGATTGCTGAAAAACAATATGTTATCTGGATCTGTCCCTGATTCCCTTTGGAAGAATATCTCTTTTCCGAAGAAAGCTAGACTTCTACTGTAAAATCTTTGTTTCCCTACTTCACTTACATTCACTTGCACTTCATCGACTTCTCTAATTTTCCTCTTTTCTCTCGTTGCTACAGTGATCTTAGGAATAATTCTCTGTCACATGTTCAAGGAGATCTAACTCCTCCACAAAATGTCACTTTAAGGTGCTCCGTAGTTGTATCTGTACCTTGGCTAGCTTTTTAATGTTTCTGTCTTGAATTCTTATTACAGAAAGTTTAATTATTCTCCAGGCTTGATGGTAATCCGATCTGCACTAACGGAAGCATATCAAACGCAAACCTATTCTGTGAGTCCAAAGGAAAAGAGTGGACATCACTACCATTCAACTCAACTAATTCTGCACTGGACTGTCCTCCTCTAGCCTGTCCCACTCCTGACTTCTACGAATACAGTCCAGCATCCCCATTACGATGCTTTTGTGCAGCGCCTCTTAGAATTGGATATCGTCTCAAAAGTCCTAGTTTCTCATACTTCCCTCCATATATTGATCAATTTGGCGAGTATGTTGCCGATTTCCTTCAAATGGAACCATATCAATTCTGGATCGACTCATATCAGTGGGAGAAAGGGCCTCGTCTGAGGATGTATTTGAAACTTTTTCCGAAAGTTAATGAAACCTATACAAGAACATTTAACAAGAGTGAAGTTCTCAGAATCCGAGGCATATTCGCTTCATGGAGATTTCCTGGTAGTGACTTATTCGGTCCGTATGAACTGCTAAACTTCACTCTGCAGGGGCCTTATTCATATGGTGCGCCTCTTTAACCTAATAAGTGTTTTTTACACAAGTAGATCTAGACTGACGGATAAGTGAAACTCTTCTTTATCTCCTCAGTTAACTTCAACAGTGAAAGGAAAGGCGTAGGCTGGGGACGATTAGCAGCAATAACTGCAGGGGCTGTGGTGACTGCTGTTGCGATATCCGCTGTGGTTGCAGCCTTGTTACTTAGAAGATACAGCAAGCAAGAGCGAGAGATATCTAGAAGACGGTCTTGTAAGTGTAACCAAATCTTCTATTCCCAATCTTTCCCACTGAGATTTAGAACCAACTTTAACTGAATCTGGTTGTATTTGTCAGCCTCGAAGGCTTCCTTGATGAATTCTGGGATAAGAGGCTTTAGTTTCAAAGAACTAGCGGAGGCCACCGACGATTTTAGCAGCTCAACTTTGGTTGGACGCGGAGGCTATGGAAAGGTATACAGAGGTGTGTTATCTGACAAAACTGTTGCTGCAATAAAGCGAGCAGATGAAGGGTCTTTGCAAGGTGAAAAGGAGTTCTTGAATGAAATAGAGTTGCTCTCGAGGTTGCATCACCGGAATCTAGTGTCACTGATTGGTTATTGTGACGAAGAAGGCGAGCAGGTACTCTCTTGGTACTCGGTAGAGCCGCCATAGTAAGGTGCTATCAGTTAGATAGCTTTAATAATTGCTTATGAAGTTGCTGAATGTGCAGATGCTGGTGTACGAATTTATGTCAAATGGCACCCTGCGCGACTGGTTGTCTGGTAGAAATTCACTATGATTCATAGGGCGCTTTTGGATGTGTGTCATTTAGTTTTCTCAATTGATGGAATATTTGGTGGTGCAGCTAAGGGGAAGGAGTCATTGAGCTTTGTGATGAGGATTCGTGTTGCGTTGGGAGCAGCGAAAGGTATTCTCTACCTTCACACAGAAGCCAACCCGCCAGTTTTCCATCGAGACATCAAAGCCAGTAACATCCTCCTTGACCCCAACTTCAATGCCAAAGTTGCAGACTTTGGACTGTCTCGACTTGCTCCTGTTTTGGAGGACGAAGAGGATGTGCCTAAGTACGTCTCAACGGTTGTCCGTGGGACTCCAGTGAGTCATCAAAATGAATGATTTGAAACATATATTGGCACAACAGATCCATTGCTTAGTTTTTTTAATGTTGCAGGGGTACCTGGATCCTGAATATTTCCTGACACACAAGCTGACGGACAAGAGCGATGTTTACAGCATCGGAGTTGTGTTCTTGGAGCTGCTGACTGGTATGCACGCCATATCCCATGGAAAAAATATAGTGCGAGAGGTGAAGACGGCGGATCAGAGGGATATGATGGTGTCGCTGATAGACAAGAGAATGGAGCCGTGGTCGATGGAAAGTGTTGAAAAGTTTGCGGCTTTGGCACTGAGATGTAGCCACGACTCACCGGAGATGAGACCAGGAATGGCGGAGGTGGTGAAGGAGCTGGAAGCACTGCTCCAAGCAGCCCCCGATAAGGAGGCAAGAGTGGAAATGGCGTCGTCTTCGTCAGTGCTCTCAACATCGTCGTCGAATGTGACAAGAGACCTTTACGAGTCGTCGAGCCTTTTAGGAAGCGATCTCAGCAGCGGTTTTGTTCCCAGCATCGCTCCTCGCTGACTTCAACCATCTCTGTATAAATCTCTACCTATACCCAAAAAACGTTCTCTCTTTTTTGACTCAACGTTTCTTACTTTTTTAACCAATTCAACGCTGTAATATATTCTTTTCAATACCAAGATACCAACTTTGGACAAAAAAAAAAAAAAAAATTGTTACACCCAAAATCAATGTCGGAAGGCCCAATTCGGGCCCAATAACAAACCCTGGTTTCATTTTTGATCTTCCTCCGATCATCGCTGAAACTAGTCGACGCGCCGGCGACGATGGATTTACAGCAAAAGCAGGCTTGTTGGAAAGTTGAACTCGAGGTTTTAGATAACGATTCTTCATGGGTATGCTTCTCCACCACTTAATCTCACCGTATCTCCGGGTTCCGATTTGCTATAGCTTATGCTGATGTAGGTCAGTAAATTTGATCCTTCCAAGAAGAAGAAGAAGAAGAGGAAGCCTCTGATACGCGAAGACGACATCTTCTTCCAGAAAGGAGGAGACTTTACCGGTAATTAATTAGCTTTCCAAAGAGTTGCGTTGGAAGATAATCAGTTAATCGTACCCAAACCCAACTCTATATTGTGCCTGAAACTACTGTCCTATAATTGACGTTGTCATAACAGAGGATAACGCTCCACACTGTCAATCTGGCCGGAACTTTGAGCCAGACTATGGCTACAAAGAGGTACATTTAGCTGTGATTAGAGGCCTTCAGTTATGCTATTTTGGTATATTGATTTTCTCTTCACTTGGCTGCTACTTGTTCTCAATTATGATCCGAGCTTTTCTACGCTTTGCAGCTCTTGAGTATGGTGTTTAATAGGCTTCGTGACGAAGATCTCGAGGTTTCAACAGAGAAGCCAAGAACAGTGATGATGCCTCCTCGGCTCCTTGCACAAGGGACTATAACACTTTGTTTAAACTTTGCTGATCTCTGCACAACGTACGACTTGTAACTCATCTTCCCGTTAACTTCTAGTTGTTGAGCGATATATCACTTTTAAATACACATTGTTCAGGATGCATAGGAAGCCAGATCATGTCATGAAATTCTTACTTGCCCAAATGGAGACAAAAGGATCGCTGAATAAACAACAGCGGCTAGAGATGAAGGGTTTAGTGTCTTCTAAGGTTTTTCAAGCTGTGTTCCGGAAATACATTGGTAAATTCCGTAACTAGTCTCGGGTGTTGATATTTTTTTTTTGTAGTGGTGGGAGTCTTGTCTGATATGTAATCATTGTGTCTTAGATGCGTTCGTAATCTGCATCTGCTGCAAAAGTTCTGACACATCTCTTGCGGAGGAGGACAATGGTCTTTTTAATCTCAGATGTGAGATGGTAAGTAGAATAATCTCTGCAACCATCTGATTGCTGCGTTCAGGTCAGGGGAAAGATGAGGAAATATGAAAGTATAAAATGACACTGATAAATTGGTCTCATTTGGGTCTGTTCTTGTGCAGTGTGGTTTAGTAGCGTCAATTGACGTACCAAATCTCCTGTGAATAAACTCATGAAGATATGGAACTTCAAGAGCCACGTGCTGGGCAAGGTCCATTGTAAGATTTTTAGTGATTTCTTCTGACTTTGTTAGTCAGTTGTACAATCTTGAACCAGAAGATGCTTTCTCTACTATACTAATTAAACTTCCCGCGTCCTGAGAGATGTAGGACTGAACTAAAACTCTCGAAAACATTTGTGAGATGTTTTTTTTAGTGTATGCCTAATGGAACTTCTTTAGTGATCAGTTGCTGAGACAAAACGCAAAGGATGCCAATTTGCTAAGAGTAAAGAGTAACGTGTCTTTTATATGCAAGTAATGCAAAAACATGAGTTGCCTATTTCTATTTTCGGCAATTGAGCTGTCACGGTAAAGAGGGTTTGTTTTGGATCACATTGTACATTTTCGTGCTCAAATAGAATATCCGGAAAGAAAAAAAAAGATTACTCAGTCGCCTTCTTTGTGAAATGACTTTAAAGATGGGTTGGTCCGAAGCTTGCACGAGAAAAATTGAATTTGACATGTCAGCTAACTCTAGTGGGTTGGCTTCGAATCTTTGCTTAGCAGTGACACGTTACTTTGCATTTCAGTCCTCTGATTGATATCTCTCCAACATGTGCTTCAAGTTTATCTCTTTGCTTTTGGGCTGAAACCTAGGAACGTTTTCCTTGCCTTGTAAGTTAATGTTTTCGATTAAAAAAATCAAGTCCATGTTTTATTGGCTCTGTGGATATGAGTATGTATATATACCTAAGCATGCAACCAAACGAAAATGAATCTGTTCTCATCCATAACCTGCGAAAAATGAAGGACCAACGTGGATTCAGAATCGTGCTCTGTTCTGCGATTTTCATAATTCTGACACAAAACAGAGCTCTCGCAGACTTGGACAGCGAGTCCCACGGGTACTAACATTACGATCATTCAAAAACTTGGTCTCGGAATCATTTACTTCTAGGGAAGAATGACAGATTGAAGCTGATTTTGCAGGGTTAACTCAGAATCAGTAGGAGAAGAAGAATGGGAGATGGTGCAGAGGAAAGGGATGCAATTCATCCTAAATGGACAACCATTCTATGTGAATGGCTTCAACACATACTGGATGATGACTCTTGCAGCTGACAATTCCACTAGAGGCAAAGTGACGGAAGTGTTCCAACAAGCCTCCGCGGTTGGAATGACAGTAGGCAGGACATGGGCTTTCAACGACGGCCAATGGAGAGCTCTCCAGAAATCTCCCTCTGTTTACGATGAAGAGGTCTTCAAGGTATATCTCTACGCCTAAAGCTTCTTCCTTCAAGACTCTTTTCTATTTAAAGGGTTGAGCAATTGGGCAGGCCCTCGACTTCGTGGTGAGCGAGGCCAGAAAGTACAAGATCAGGCTTATAATGTCATTGGTCAACAACTGGGACGCCTATGGCGGCAAAGCTCAGTACGTTAAATGGGGCAACGCCTCCGGCCTTAATCTCACCTCCGACGACGACTTCTTCACCAACCCCACCCTCAGAAACTTCTACCAATCCCATGTCCGGGTGATTATTCCATCCATCTCAGCAAACATTCATTGCTTATTTATCCGAAAAGCACAACTTTTTACCCATCAGGGAAAAATTGTAACTTCAATGTCGTTGCATTGCAGACAGTGCTGAATAGAGTCAACACCTTCACAAACATAACTTACAAGAACGACCCCACCATCTTCGCCTGGGAACTCATGAATGAGCCTCGTTGCCCCTCTGATCCCTCCGGTGACAAACTCCAGTCTTGGATACAAGAAATGGCGGTGTTTGTGAAGAGCTTAGACGCTAAACATTTGGTGGAGATCGGACTTGAAGGCTTCTATGGTCCCTCTGCCCCTGTGAGAACCAGATTCAATCCCAACCCCTACGCTGCACAAGTCGGAACTGACTTCATCAGAAATAATCAGGTTCTTGGCATCGATTTTGCTTCGGTTCACGTCTATCCAGATTCCTGGTAAGTTTTTGATGCAAAATACCAAGAAACAGACACTGCCCTGAATCTGAAAACAGAGAACAGCTGAAAAATGCAGTAAATAATTGTTAACTGTAGGATATCTCCGGCAGTATCAAATTCTTTCCTGGAATTCACTAGTTCTTGGATGCAAGCTCATGTGGAGGACGCAGAGATGTACTTGGGAATGCCGGTTCTGTTCACAGAGTTTGGTGTGTCTGCACATGACCCTGGTTTCAACACGTCTTTCCGTGACATGATGTTGAATACGGTGTACAAGATGACCCTCAACTCAACAAGGAAAGGAGGGGCTGGTGCCGGGAGTCTGGTCTGGCAGGTCTTCCCTCAGGGGGCAGAGTTCATGGATGACGGCTATGCGGTTTACCTCACAAGAGCTCACACCGCTTCAAAAATCATATCTCTGCAGTCGAAGCGACTAGCCATCTTCAACTCCTTGTGTAGCTGGAGATGCAGGTGGGGATGCAAGAAAAAGAATCACACTGCTCTTGATGCCCTCCTCATGCACGACGAGCTTTAATGTGAATCACAACTACATGAATACAAAGATCAGTGTATACAAGTGTTTAATAAATATTATATATGTGAAGAATGAAGATGATTGTTTAAACATACCTTGGAGGGAGATTCCAGAGCAATATCAATACAAACATACCTCTGCAGCCTCTGAATAAGACCTGATGACGGCTACTTTGATATGCAAAACCGCTCACACAAAACAAAACTCGTTTGATCATGAATCAATAAGCAGAGAATATACCAGAAATATATTTAAGGAACGGAGTTGTGTTATTGTGTACATTTACATCATAAGAATAAAATCAGAGTCACTTGCTGAAAGTGAGCTTTGAAAGAACAGCGGCCGCTTGATCACCACCCAACAAAAAATAAGGGTGTCTGAGAGCAGCAGCTGCTGAAAGGCGTCCACGTCTCAGAGAACCTCTCTCGGATATGAGTTTAGTGACGAGGTCCCACCCTCTGCCCGAGTCCAGATCTAGTATGCTCAAGTCTGGCCTCGTGCGAGTCCTGTCCCGCCATCTATTAAGATCATATTCAACTGACTTGATCTCCAGATTAAAATTCTTCAGAGCGGCAGTAGATCTTAAGGTCGGAACCGCCATTTGCAGGAGCACAATCCCAGCAGAATACATATCAAACAGATCCGGACTGTTCAACTGTAAGAATGAGCACTCCAAATCAGGCAAAGACTCAAGTGAAAGAAGGCAAAAAATTACATTGGCATACAAGAATATGAAAACCACCTGCCAGAGAATCGGGGAAAGCAAAGCGGCTATAGGCTCGGGAGGAGGACTTGGCGTTTCCTCAGGGAGAACATAGAGCTCAGGAGGACAGTAGTCAGGATCGAGTAAAGTGCGTTCCGGGATGTAATTCTTGCCAATGCGAAGATCAGCAGCAGCACCAAAGTCGATGAGCTTAATCTGGCCCTTCTTTGTAACCACCAAGTTGGCAGGCTTCACGTCCCGGTGAACAATGCCCGTATCATGGATTTTCCTGAGAGATGTAATGATCTGGCGCATGATCTGCTTAATGATCAATGCACGACGTTTCACAGACTCTACTCCTTGGAGAACGCGCCCAAACATGATGGACTCCAGATTGGAAGGAAAGCTCCGATCTTTCATGTAATCAGCGAGATCACGGTCTCCCTGTTGAAGAAAACATTCATCATCATCATCATCATCGCAACAAAAAAAGAAAAATAGCAGAGTCATTTTAAGGTAAGAAGAGTACCTCGAACCTCCAGACAAGCCATTTGCCGCCTTTTGTAAACATAGTATTGGTCTTGTCGGCGACAAAGCTTCCGAGAAACTCAGCGCAGGTCTCGGGAGCGGCCCTTGAGAGTCTGTAGTTGAACCACTCTTCGTACTCGCCGAATTCCTCGGCCCCTCGTACTCCCACCTTGACCTGCATTGGTTTGGTTGATATCAAAGACGATGAGTCTTTTATTGCCTTCTTGACACACAAAATTGTTTCAGTTTCAGGGTACCTTCTTGAGGATGACTCTCTGCTTGAATTCGCCGGTAAATTCCATAGCTTTAGCTCTTGTTTTGCTAACCCTAGCCTCATCAACAACAGTAGAATTCTTGGGGAGTAAGACGCCGGCATAGACGACGCCGAAAGAGCCTTCGCCGAGTTTCTCTGTGACCAAGAAATCGGACCTCTTCAACCTCCTACCAATCAGAGTATCGAGGCCAAGCTGGAGCGGAGCGAGAAGGTAGGCGTCAATGGCGCCGATGAGAACACCAGGCCTCGCCGTGAGGTAAAACCAGACGAGTCCGGCGGGGGCAAAGAACTCCCATTTCTGGGTATCCGAAAATGTGGCGAGGGAATTCTGAAAGTCATGGAAAGCAGGGAGATGAGAGAGAGACTCAACAGATAAGTCCTGCGGAGAAAAACTGCATCTCATCATATAAGGCCGGCGGCTGCTGTTCTGGGATGAAATGTGAGTGGGAGTGGAGAAACCGGCGGTGGAGCAGGAATGAAAAGCGGCGGAGGTGGCGGTGGCGGTGGCCGTGGCGGGAGAGAGAAGAGAGGCCATCTTATCTTGTCTTCTTTTTTGGTTGGTTGGTTCATTTTAATTTATGTCCAAACGTCGTCATATGAGTGACACCTTCGTTTCGAAAGACTCAGGTGGCCCAACAACATAGCCCAATTATGGAGGTCCATCGAAATGTTTTGAGGGATTTGTAACTTAAGAAATGTTGTTAGTAAAACAAAATAATCATAGTAGTAGTCCCTGAGATGAGAATTAACTACTTTCTTTTTCGTTCATCAACTACTTTCTAACTATAAAATAGATCTAAGAACCAATAATGAAATTCACAATTAAGAAAAAATGAAAATATAGAAAGGAGAGGCCATTTCAGCATTTTTCACACAGAAAGAGAAGCAGCAGCAATACGACAAAAAGAAAGAAAAAAAGAAAAGTAGCCGTTAAGCGCCGAACCCAATTCAAATTCAAAACCAAAAAAGAAAAAAAAAAATCCATTTGATTAGTTTGCTCTGCCTGCTTGCTTCTTCTCTCTCTCATCTCAATCCAAGCAACAACAAAAAATGAAATGTTCAGGTCGAAAAGCTCTGCAGCCGAAGAACATCTTCGAGAC
Source organism: Arabidopsis suecica (assembly GCA_019202805.1). NCBI lineage: Eukaryota > Viridiplantae > Streptophyta > Magnoliopsida > Brassicales > Brassicaceae > Arabidopsis > Arabidopsis suecica. The sequence goes on from CM032910.1 coordinate 33,218, forward strand.
CCCAAAGGAGGATGCTTTCGTGGTGAAGCCCAAAGCTGCTGAGCTGAAGGAGAATCTGAATCTTGAGACAGCAATCGATGCTTCTCTTGCGGAGGAGCTTAGTGCCTTTAAGAAGAAACTGGAGAGGCAGAGAGAGGATAGACAGAGGACTGAGAAGCTGCTAAAGGAGAGAGATGGAGCCATGGATGTGCAGATGAGCCATCTTCTCCAGAGAGGAGAGACACAGAAAAGCCTTGAAATCCAGGTCGATCGCCTCTTTCGATTGAAGGAGCTCCACGCCTATTCCTCTGTAAGCCTCTTTTTAGTTACGATATTATATATCCTCGATCAGCAAGTAGTAATTGCCGTTTGATTTGGCCATCAGAAGATTTCCCCAATCCGATCTCTGAGAGCCAAGGAGCATGAGAGGATGAGACGCTTCAGCTTCGTAATAACTGATTTAACTCTACTCTCCTTCCTTGTTCATTACTACTTTCTTCCCTTTACTTACTTAATTCTCGACCTTCTGGGAATTTCAGGCAGGTGAACCAGAAGAAGAAAGCTCCGTCGAGAAGAAGAATCTCGAAAGCGACAGCGAGAGCATCGCAAATGGGCCCATGGAACAAGAAGAATGCTCGACGACCAAGAAGAAGAATTTGGAGAAAGAGATGATCATCGCAAATACCCATCTCTTGATATCGTAATGTCTCGTTACAATTGGGCTTTTTCTCTTGATCCATGGGCCCATTCTTTCTTCCTTCGTTCACTTTGCTCTCTTTTTAGCCACGCGTGTATCAATCAATCATATAAAACACTTTACTTACCAAATTTGAGAAACCATTTCCTTCATTTAATTGTTGTTTGTCGGCAACTAATTTTTTATGCAACTAGCATTTATTTAATCGCATACTTCTGTTAGATCTCTCTCTCTTCTCTGTATTTTACTTACGTTAGCCCAACCATATAAAGCCATCTATCAGCTTCCACCTTTTAGTTTTCTAAAACGTAATCATTTATATTAGAAAATTGGAATATGGAATCAAAAGTATGTTCAAACAATGAAAGCATGGGGTCCGTTAAGAAGACATGATCAAAACAAATATATAACAAGGCATTAATTGTTTTGAATCGAGTTATGGATCCATCTGTCTCCAACGCTAGTTATAACATAAACTAACAGTCAACTATCATCGCCATCGCCTCTATTAGTATTTTTATTAATTTTTTACATTTATATGATACATCGAACGTAAAGTAAGATCTAACCCGCAAGTTGAATACAAGAAACGACAAAAACACACCTCATCCACACCATTTATGTATTAATCGAATACATAAACGTGATTAATTCCAACTTCTCTTGTCCCTTTCTAGCCCATGTCAGCCCAAATTCAAATGGCCAAGACAAATTTATTTTAAATCTATTAAAACCCCGCATACATTATATAGTTAACATCAAATATAAAATGGCAAAATCACCTACAACAATTTTTATCGTGGTTATAGATTTTATGCACTAAACTCAATTGTATTATTTGTTTGATTATATCTACATTTTTTTGGGTCGACCGTCGACTATTGACTGGTAAACCTTACTGAATAAGGTATTATTAATTGAAGCGTTGATATTAACTTCATCATCTAAATACTACTATTGCACGTTGACAAAATAAGAAATGGTAATTGTTTACCATTAAAATGATTTATAGAGATCGGCTTTCATATCATGATAGAAGGTGACAGATGTAATCTTTTCGGGTTGGTTGGATGCAGCCATGGTAAATCTATTTTGCATGTGCTACAGAAGAAGAGGTCTTTTTGCTCTTATAACTAGTGTATTTACTAAGCTTTTGGCCTATTACTTCTGTTTTTAGTTAAATGTGCGTCTTCTTTCGTTGTATGTTTGAATTTTTCTGTAAATTATCTTTAGTTTCCTTTCCCTAGGGTTTAGTTTTTGAAGAATTCTTGTTTTTCTCCGGTTGTGTTTCTTGGACCTATTATTTTGTCTACTGACTTTGTTTGGGTTTTGTGTTTTTTTTGTTCCAAAACAAATTTATTAATAAAAATTGAGAGGACAAAAAAAAAAGTTACGTTTAGCGGATCGGACGATTGGTGAGAAGATTGGTGAGAAGCTAGGATTAAGCAATAAACATTATAACGTGAGAAAGCTTAGCATTATTACACGCGCAGTAACGTTAGGGCACGTTTATCTAAGGGTAAGAGTAAGGCAGTCGGAGTCTGACACCGTTAATAGTGCACATGCGTTTTAATGTCCAACTAGTGGATGAGACGAGACAATACTGCAGTGTGCATGCATATTACTGCCATATAAGATACATTACTCAGACTCAAGACTATATTTTTGAATAATTATTTGATTAATGCTGCTTTATTTGTAGTCAGCCATTTTAAGGTCCGTATATAATCCCAACATGAAGAGTATCGTGATTTTTTCTTTTTACATCAAGCATCGTGATTTGAGGGCTGGGAGTAGGCCTGGGCATATGGGTAACCCGTTCGGGTTCGGGTAAAACCCGTTCGGGTTCGGGTTGAATGGGTAATGAATTTATGGTCCATTCGGGTATTCCTATGGTTTCGGTTCCGGTCCGGTTCGGGTATTGTCGGGTTCGGGTCGGTTTGGGTAATACCCGAAGTTTAAAATCACTTTACAAACTCAAAATCTCAAATGATCAAATAAAGAGAATAGAACATCAAACATGACATTTAAATACTAAATCCAATCCAAAATAACAAAGATGACTATTTCACTCTTAAGTGTTAAGAGTAGATTCTAATTATCTATATACATATATAAACATATGTGTATTGCATATATATAAGTATATAACTATATAAGACTATATATCTAATTATCTATATACATATATAAACTCAAACGTCAAAAGTCACAAAACCTAAAATCTAGGACATACATATAAGTATATAACTATATAAGACTATATATCTAATTATCTATATACATATATAAACATGTGTATTTCTTCGGGTTTGTGGGTACCCTAAATGGGTAACGGGTAATCCCCGACCCGACCCGATACCCACGGGTAATCCAATACTCTACCCAATGAGGTAATTTTCTAATACCCTAACCCGCCCCAACCCGATTTTTTCGGTCCGGGTATCGGTTCGGGTATCGGGTCCGGGTTTTTTGCCCAGGCCTAGCTGGGAGCTTGTTAATTAACCCAGCTATTATCTAAACGACTAAACATACATAAACATGGAATGCTAATGGAGGAAGCTTATTCTCTCTTGGATTCGGTGATTGCTTGCAAAACCCATTGCAAATTCATTTTCTCTTTATTTTTATTTATTTTTTGCCAAGATTACTCTATATTAACTATTAAGTAGCATCTTTGTATTAGCTCAACATTTTATTTTTCTGATATTTACATTTTTAACAAAAAAGAAAAAATGGGATGCTCAAATCGGGATTCGACTAAATTCAGGGAGGTCCAGTTGATAAACACTACATAATAAAAACAAAAATAATAAAATTTACATATTTGTGATGGAGGAAAGTCGCAACCTAATAAGGTGAAAGAAACTGAGCCGCCGAAATTGAAGCAGAAACAAAGGCTACTTTAATTATGAGTTATGTAGCTTAATTTAATGGTTATATATACCCTAATAAAGGAAGAAAAGGGAAAGAGAGAAATAAATAAAAAAGTTGAAGCTGTTGTTATTTAGTATAAACATAAGTAGAAATCCAATAAAAGCACATGCGGATTACGCTTATTATATTACAAAACCAGAAAACCTTTTGCAGCAATTGATCTCCATCGTTGGATTGATGAGATTAGATTGGATTAGTGCATTATATTACCTGTCATCCATAATTCAACCATCCATGACGTCACATCGTCACGGTAGGATGATGTCACCAAATCTTACGTCACTTGTGGGGAGCTTCTCTCTCGCCGTTCAGAGTGGCTGGCTCCTCCTTTTTCTACGCCCGTTTATTCGCCGTTCCATCTTCTCAGGTGCCGTGCCACATGACTATATAAGTTCACTGTCACAGTTGTGAGAGTTTACTCAATTTTATTACAAAACCGACTTTTTATTTAGTTGTTTTTACGCGACGAAATCATATATGGAAACTTGTTTGATCAAATGATTTTGAAGAAACGCGGGCCAATAATCTTGTTTGATCAATAATATTCTCTAAATTATAATTATGCGGTTTTTTTCCTAATTCTAGGAGTATTTAGTACTGATTTATTTGGAGTTGCAAACCTATAGACTGAGAAGAGATCGAAGAAGTCATGGTTCTTAGATCCAAGTATGAGATGAAATAAGTAGTAGAAATCCAAGAGGTCATGGTTCTTAGATACGAGTTTACACATAATTAATTAAATAACTTTTATAATGAGTAGAGTTGTTGGGTAAGTCAACTAGTAATACTCCTACTTGTTTGTTTGTTTTTTGTCTTTATAATCTCGAGGGGCCACTCATTAATCCGCACATTCCGAATACGAATTAGTTACATAATAGTACATCCGATAGAGAGGTTAACGAAGGAGTGTATAGTAATTGACCAAACTCTCTCACATACGAAACTTCCTAAAAACACCCTTATCTCCTCTTCTCGACCTATTCGTATATAAAGAGACACGGATCACATCTCTAAACTTAATTATAAACCCATAGAGCAATTATAAATATTTTGCTCCAAAAAAAAAAAAGAAAGAAGATGAACTCTTGCCAACAAAAGGCTATGGAGAAACTACTTCACGGGTACAGGTGCGCTAACCAGCTGCTCATCATGGACCACACCGAGTCAGACTCGTCCATGGAAAGGGAAGATTTGGCCAAGTCCGTCCTCCATTGTTTGTCAGATTCTCTCTCCATCTTGATCGATACTAATGACCACCAAGACGATCAATCCAATAACTCATCCCCTCAGGACTCTTCTCCTGTTCTTGAGAGCGCCAGGAAACCACTTCACAAGAGGGGAAGGTATGAATATAAAAATTGAAATATTTGAGAATCCTTGAACGATGCTCATCATGAATCTCATGTTGTTGCAGAAAGACATCAATGGCAGAGAGCTCAGACTACCATAGACACGAATCCTCAACCCCGATCTACCACGACGGCTTCCTCTGGAGGAAATACGGACAAAAGCAGATCAAAGAATCTGAGTACCAAAGGAGTTACTACAAGTGTGCCTACACAAAGGACCAGAACTGTGAAGCAAAGAAGCAGGTTCAAAAGATCCAACACAATCCTCCATTGTACTCAACCACTTACTTCGGCCACCACACATGCCAGCTTCATCAAGCTTATGCAACTTTCCCCATTGGCACCTCTGACCCCGAAGAGCACGAGGGATCCCACATGATCCGATTCGGTCACCCCAACACCAGCTTCTCCTCCTCCACCCCTAGCCTCTGTCGACATCAGAATCAGGATCACATCAGAGATGAATACATGAAACCGGTGATAGCAGAAGAGTGGTCTCCATCCGAGTGGATGTCGTCCGAGGTTGCCCACGCGGTGGAGGCTTTCGAGTTTAACCCTTTATATATGGACATCTCATGACTTATCATCATGACCATATCTATATATATCCCCAGCTCTATCAACATACACATATATAGCTTCTTTAATCCTAAATCCTCTATATATATCCTTCTGTTACTTGTTTTTGTCTTATACATCTACATGTTATAGCGTAACCCATGATATGTTTCAATCTCTACTTGGAGATTTTGTTTGAGTTCATATTAACCTACAATAACACATGAAGGTTGTACTGTATTGTTGCCCGCTTTTCTTTTTTTATACATACGGGAATCTTTTATAAACAAACCTTTGAGTAAAATTTTCTAATACCATCAGCGGACTGTAATGATCAATAATAATATATATGTATACAACTCTTTTATAAGAAAAGTGGGTGACGCTGAAGCAGATCTAGACTTGGTGGATTTATTCTACATTGAACAGTACCTAGTACCCAATAGAGAAACAATCAATTTTTGCAAGTGGCTTATGGTAGTATTAAGCATGAGACAAATTTATGCTCGTGTCTATGAGCTTGAGCGAACGAGCATACATACCAAACTGAGACAAAAAAAAAAAAAAACGAACAATTGTTGGTTCTGGAGAACATGTTTTTCGTAGCATAACAATAATTTGCAAAACAAAATTGTATGTTATCAGAGATAGTGATTAAATTGATATTATACAAAGCAAATTGAAAGACCGGAATCGCTCATGCAAATCCGGTTAATTATTCGTAAAAAATTCCAACACGAGGGTCAAAAAGTAGCGACCCAAGAAATTGTTGGTCAGGTCAATCATGAACTTGCCATTGAAGATGATCGGAAAGATAAAGAGACCTTCTTGACCCTTCTGCCCTAAGTACCCACTAACTAACTTATTAATATTAATCATAAATATATAATCAGGAAAGAAAAAGAACAAAACTATATCTCCTTTAGAGTTAAAGGGCCTTTCTATTGACTAATTATAAAGGTTCTTTAGAACCACTCATTTCCATGAGCCAAGAATATAGTTCTCCTTCAATGTGTCCCAAAATGAAAAAGAAAACAAATATTGATAATGCATCTCATTTGTTTTATTTTTAATATAACATTTAACATGTCATGGTCCCCCTTGTTTAATTTGTTAATTGTGAGCTTATCTCATATGATGCAATATAAAATAAATCCAATAGTTAATATATTATCCTAATCAAGTATACCCAACCCATAGATAGATGCTGTTTAAGAATTCTAGAAAAACAAAATTAGGATGACGAATACTGTTTGGTACCTTAATCATTAATTCAAGATGTATGCATGGTTCATGATACAACTAACTTTAAAGTATATGCTTATTAAACTCGTCATGGATTTTAGAATAGATTTAGCTAGCTAGGTTGGAGAGATTAATCAGGTAAACGGACACGAATCTTTCTTACTAAAATATGCATCAAAGATTCTTTTTGCAAGGCGTTGGTATACATGTCAATGTTCACAGGTAGTATATAGATGTATTCAAGGACATGCATGTACATAGCTTTTTTTTTTTTTTTTTTTTCTGTGTGCAAAAGGACGTGTACCTAGCTATAATATATATTATATGACCTTAAGAAAATATCAAGCTCAATATATATAGCTCTGATACTAGAGAGAGTCTACTCTAGGCTTAAGTTTCTTGTGAGTTTCGTTATAAACGTGTAATGCATTTTTCTTTACTTTCATATTGGTACTTGTATGTTTAATGTGAATTTCCTATAATTATACTATAGACATATTTAGTTATACTATAGACATATTTAAATTTAGTCGTACTCATAAGATAAGATGACTCCAAAAGCTTAGGTTAACAAGAGCTAATAGTGAAAGCAACGTCCGTGTGGAAAAAATAAAGTCTCATTCTTGTTTTGAATTGATGGGTTGGTTAAGTATAAACACACTGCGGTATTCACACTTTGCTCTCACTTTTCTGGTCAAAAGGCATGAAATAAGAATGTCAATATTTTGACCAAATAATAAATCTATGGTCCTAATATCACTTTTTAGATGTTTGAGGCATGTATATTTGTTGCTAATTTTTTTTGTGTATGAATGTAAAATTATCTTCACCAAAAAAACCTTGTTTACAATGAATGCTTCTTTTTATATAAGAGCTGATTTTGATGAATAGAATCGTAAAAAGAAAACAGAAATGAAAACAGTGTGTGAAAGGAAAGAAACCAAATGTTAATTGCTCAAATTTAAACAGAAACCAAAATAGTTAACCTTGATATTTTATTTAATTTATTTCAAAATGGCTTAAGCCTTAGTAAATAAATTAAATTTGATTAGTGTTTCGGTATTTGAAAACTAAAAAAAAAATGATAAGAGCTAGAGTGATCTGATCTACATGGAAATTAAATGCATCGAAAGGGCTTGCATATAAATAAGGCTTATAACTTAAGGAGGCAAATATGGGCCTGATATTCAGCATAAAATAGCCCATTAATTAGGTGATCATGCCCATTAACCCATAATCAGAAATGGGTAAAACAATTCCATTTAATTGAGAAAAGATGGTCATATCTTGATTCACGGTACATCCAACTTGAAATTAAAGCTCAAGAGTGATAGTTGTCCTTTCAAATATCTGTATATTGAACAAAAAAAATTACTAAGAATTTGGGTGTTAATAAAAAAAAGAAAGGGTATAAGTAACTAGAATTCAAAACAAAAAAATGAACATCAAAACATATTTACTCTGAGGGATGAATGTAAGTGTAGTGTAACACATGTTGCTTGGGAATGAAACAAAGGTAGAGTCTTGAGATAGTTTGGTAGGCATGTTTTTATCCTCAATGATCATTTCACTCATTATCCCTGTTCTTTTTTTCCTTTCTCTCTCTCTATTAATTTAGTGAGTGATAATAAAGGAGTTAATTTCCATTAAATTAGTTGTATGATTCACACCGAAAACCCAGAAAATATTTTAAAAAAATTCATCCGAACAAAAAAGAGGAGTGAGGGTTAAGTCAACGGGAAGATTGTGAGATGCAGTGAGCACCGTTTACGCCACTTCTCCACTATGTGCATTCAATGAATTGATTCTAATAAAAATCTTATAAACTAGATAAGTACTAGAAAAAAGGATAATCAAATATATATATATAATCGACATAAAGATTAGTAAACACATGCGTGTGTGGTACGACTAAGAGTATAGTTAGTAGTGCTTGAGGTGTGGAAGCTCTCTCTCTACACCATAGATGGATCGACTAAAATCATTTCAGTTTTTATTTCTATAATAAAATAAAAGAAAAGAAAGGAAATGATGGCGAAGCACTGCATGCCAAGGGACAAGAAAGGCTTTGGGGGAGATCACTTCTCTTCTACTCCAACCTCATTGTCTTTGCTGCTTCAAATCTCATTCTATATGATCACATCATTGTATAAGCGTCATAATAAACTCTTTTTCTTTTTTTTTTATTACTTATTTATTTTTGAAAAAAGTGTATAATGTTAGTATAGTAATAAAAAGCGGGGAGAAGAGAAGATTGTCTCCTAGACTTGAATCCTTGAGCCTCCTCCTCTCCGGAACTTCCCTTTTCTCTTTACTCTCTCTATCTCTCTCCCTTTTCTCTGTTTTTTTTTTCTCCTTTGGCCAAGTAAGTCTATCTGCGCTCATTCTAATCTAATAGCCAGAACACTTTAATTTGGGGGTCTGTCTTAATTCCACCATTAATGCTCTCTACCTTCCCTTTTACTCTCCTGCTTTTGTATTTTCTCTTTCTCTTTTCCTAAACCCTTTCAAACTCTGCCTCTTCTTCTTCTTCTTCTTGCTTCGTCTATCAATCTTCTTCTTGTTTCGTATGCTCATGTTATAACTGCAGCAGCACCGTACTTCTCTTCCCCCCTCCCCTATTTTTTCAGGTAAAAAGGTGGTCGGTTTTGCCATCCGCCAGCATCAACCTTACTTTGATCCATGGCCATGGCCGAGTAGCCTTCTTTCTTCTTTGTTTGCCTTTTTCCTCTCGCTCGCTACTTTACTCTTTGAAATTTGTTGGATTTGGTCCTCTTCCGGAAATGTTGTTCAACGACGCCGTTTCACTCCTCTTCCTCTTCTTCCTTGCCGTTTCAGCGACGGCAGACCCGACTTTCAACGACGACGTTTTGGGTCTCATCGTTTTCAAGTCTGGACTCGACGACCCTCTCTCTAAGCTCTCTTCTTGGAACTCCGAAGACTACGATCCCTGCAACTGGGTTGGTTGCACATGCGACCCTGCCTCCAATCGGGTCTCGGAGCTCCGACTTGACTCCTTCTCTCTCTCCGGTCACATCGGCCGTGGCCTTCTCCGTCTCCAGTTCCTCCACACCTTGGTCCTCTCCAACAACAACCTCACCGGAACCCTAAACCCCGAGTTCCCTCACCTCGGCAGCCTCCAAATCGTCGATTTCAGCGGCAATAATCTCTCGGGTCGGATCCCAGACGGGTTTTTCGAGCAATGCGGGTCCTTGAGGTCCGTCTCCTTGGCCAACAACAAACTCACAGGTCCTCTTCCTGTCTCCCTCAGCTACTGTTCTACTCTCATTCATCTTAACCTCTCAAGCAATCAACTTTCTGGGAGATTACCACGAGATATCTGGTTCCTCAAGAGCTTAAAGTCCCTTGATTTATCTGTCAATTTCCTCCAAGGAGATATCCCCGATGGCCTCGGTGGTCTCTACGATCTCCGTCTCTTTAACCTATCCAGAAACTGGTTTTCCGGTGACGTTCCTTCCGACATCGGAAGATGTCCTTCCCTGAAATCGCTTGACTTGAGTGATAACTACTTCTCCGGAAATCTTCCGGCTTCCATGAAAAGCCTGGGCTCTTGCCGCTCCATCCGACTGCGAGGAAACTCTCTCATCGGAGAAATCCCTGATTGGATCGGTGACATTGCCACTCTCGAGACTCTTGATCTCTCCGCCAACAACTTCTCCGGCACTGTCCCATCCTCCCTCGGAAATCTCGAGTTTTTGAAGGAACTCAATCTATCCGCAAACATGCTCGCTGGGGAGCTCCCGCAGACCATCTCCAACTGCTCCAACCTAATCTCCATTGATGTCAGCAAGAATTCATTCACCGGAGATGTGCTTAAGTGGATGTTCACCGGAAACTCTGAAAGTCCCTCGCTTTCCAGATTTAGCCTCCACAAAAGATCAGGGAACGACACCATTCTGCCCATCGTCGGATTTCTTCAAGGTCTCCGGGTCCTCGATCTGTCTTCTAACGGGTTTTCCGGTGAGTTACCGTCTAACATTTGGATCCTCACAAGTTTGTTGCAGCTGAATATGTCCACCAACTCTTTGATCGGTTCCATACCCACCGGCATTGGAGGATTGAAAGTCGCTGAGATTCTTGATTTGAGTTGTAATCTTCTCAACGGAACCGTTCCTTCTGAGATCGGAGGAGCCGTCTCCCTGAAACAACTTCATCTCCAGAGAAACCGCCTCTCCGGCCAGATTCCGGCACAGATCTCTAACTGTTCGGCTTTAAACGCAATGTAAGTAGTTTTCAAAAATGTCAATTGCAATTGGCTGTTATCTTTCTGAATCTGTGTTTTAAACCGCCTCTTTCAGTATTAATGTAGCAATCTGTGGTTGTGCAGAAATCTGTCGGAGAATGAACTATCCGGTGCGATTCCGGGGAGCATTGGCAGTTTGAGCAACCTTGAGTACATTGATCTGTCGAGAAACAATCTATCGGGAAGCCTACCAAAAGAAATAGAGAAACTTTCGCATCTCTTGACCTTCAACATCTCCCACAACAGCATCACAGGGGAGCTGCCTGTTGGAGGTTTTTTCAACACCATCCCTCTCTCTGCCGTCGCCGGAAACCCATCCCTCTGTGGCTCCGTTGTGAACCGCTCGTGTCTCTCTGTCCATCCCAAACCAATCGTCCTCAACCCCAACTCCTCTAATCCAACAAATGGTCCTGCTCTCACCGGGCAGATCAGGAAGAGCGTTCTGAGCATATCTGCGCTCATTGCGATTGGCGCAGCCGCCTTCATTGCCATCGGGGTGGTGGCTGTAACTCTTCTCAACGTGCACGCCCGATCTAGTCTTTCTCGTCACAATGCAGTTGCTGCTCTCGCTCTGTCGGTTGGAGAAACGTTCAGCTGTTCCCCAAGTAAAGATCAAGAATTCGGAAAGCTGGTGATGTTCTCTGGCGAAGCGGACGTGTTTGACACCACAGGCGCTGATGCGTTGCTCAACAAGGACTGCGAGCTGGGACGAGGCGGGTTCGGAGTGGTGTACAAAACGAACCTCCAGGATGGGCGTCCTGTTGTAGTCAAAAAACTGACTGTGTCGGGTCTAATAAAGTCGCAGGAGGAGTTCGAGAGAGAGATGAGAAAACTCGGGAAGCTGAGGCACAAGAATGTGGTGGAGATTAAAGGGTACTATTGGACGCAATCGCTGCAGCTCTTGATCCACGAGTTTGTTTCAGGCGGAAGCTTGTACAGACATCTCCACGGAGATGAGAGCCTTTGCCTAACGTGGCGTCAACGTTTCAGCATTATTCTAGGGATAGCAAGAGGTCTTGCTTATCTGCATAGCAGTAACATCACTCACTACAATCTGAAAGCAACGAATGTGCTCATAGACGCCACAGGGGAGGCTAAAGTCTCTGACTTTGGGCTGGCCAGATTGTTGGCTTCGGCGCTGGACAGGTGTGTCTTGAGTGGCAAGGTACAGAGCGCGTTGGGGTACACAGCCCCGGAGTTTGCATGCCGGACAGTTAAGATAACCGACAAGTGCGATGTTTACGGGTTTGGGATCCTGGTGCTTGAGGTGGTGACAGGGAAGAGGCCCGTGGAGTACGCTGAGGACGACGTAGTGGTGCTGTGTGAGACGGTGAGAGAAGGGTTAGAAGAAGGGAGGGTGGAGGAGTGCGTCGACCCTCGGTTGAGAGGGAATTTTCCTGCGGAGGAGGCAATACCGGTGATTAAACTAGGGCTGGTATGTGGGTCCCAAGTGCCGTCGAATAGGCCGGAGATGGAGGAAGTAGTGAAGATATTAGAGCTCATACAGTGTCCCTCTCATGACTTAGAGTGATTCATCCACTACGGATGAATCAATCCTCCTTGCTTGTATTTCTTCATTCCTTTCAATTTTCATATATTATCATAATATAGTGTTCGTCTTTGTTAAAAAAAGTTATTCTCTCGTGAATTCACCAGTTAAGTTGTGAATCTATTTACACTTGGTTTCATAGCAATCACGATGTTGAAGGTTGGTTCATAAAGTAGATCCAAAAGATCAACTTATGTTACTCTAAAAAGAGTGTTGCTGTGTTGGTCAAAGGAACTCTCTATTCCACATACGACTACCTCCTTGAAGCCTCTCTGTTAAGGTTTCTCGGTTTGCTATTTTGGAAGCTTTATTTGAATACATTTACTAGCTCTATTCAGTAACCATGACGCAAAATAGAAAACATGATTCTATACATAAATTTGAAAGGGTATAAAGTCAGTCAGGCGCACTAAGCATAACTCAGAGTCTCACACTGTCACAAATTTTAATAATATATGTTCATATATAATCATTACTCAGAGGCTTTTTGATTGTTCTTTTCCATAAAGAAATAAACCATAAAGCGAAAAGAGAAGTCCACCATTGTGAAAATGAAAGTCCCAAAGGGTCCAAGCATGAGCTTTTTCTGTAATGCTTTCATTATTGTATAGTTATGGAGTGTCCCACACACTTACTCATCCCTTTTCATTACTCCCACAACTTTTAATTTTTACTTTTGTCAGCTAATGTGCATACACTCTCATTCATATAAGCCATGCATCCATTACTCATCACACATGGTGGTCCGGACCGGAGAAACGTATGTCAAAATAAAGTTACCTTAGCGTACAGACGATTCAGAGATCAATCACCCTTTAGCAATTCTTAGTGCATTTTAATATCATTATGTCTCCGCTTTTCTCATGTCGTGTCTCTCCTTTATTCTCCTCGTTAAACACTAAAAGCACATTACAATATATATAGTTTATATATTCCTTACCTTACTTTTTTTTTCTGAATTTACGTTACAATTTAAACTCCATTACAACTTTTGTTGTTCCACTTTTTTTGCGTCCACTATCAAAAGCACCTTCTCGGCTCCATCTCCTCAACAAAGGCTTCGGTTTATATATGTTAATAAGAAAATGTATGCAGTGTGGATATGGACTAATGGAGCAACATCAACATTTGTGTGCAAAGATCAAAACAATTGTAATTAAGTAAGCGCTGGACTACTTTGCAAAGTGACCATCCATTCCCTCTTATGAAGAAACGAGGCTACATATAAAGGCACCTATCCCTGGATTTAAGTCCACGAAAGCAAACCGAGAGCTGTCTTTGTATGTGAATTGCTTGGTCTCTTTCAAGACATTTGCTCCCTCCATCTGGAAAAAGAGAAGAAAAAAACATATGAAAGATTGTCTCGACTGTGCTGATACCATTATTGAGATAGTAGTTCCTAATTTTCACATGAAGAAACTCTGCCCACAAACAAAAACAAAAGTGACACGCAAACTCACTCTAATAGTAGTAAGTAAATTGGGGATGAAGGAATAAGAAAACATCAACTTCCATACTTTGATGTCAAGGAGATATGATACAAATTACGAAACAAGTCCATCTTCCCGCCATTTTCTGTTTCGCCCAGGCAAGAAATGGGCCGAATTTGGTCCAATAAATCAATCAGAAATTTTGCACAGTTTTGGGCCTGGTAGCCCATAGAAACGAGGATGCTTTGGGCCAGTGAGAGAGCAGTGGTGAGAGTATGTTCCTCTTTCCGATTAGAGAGATTGAAATGTTGAAAGAGGTTACAATAAATAATGGTCCAAAAAGGAGGACAAACAAGAAGAATTCGTTCGTGGGAAATGCTTTATTTTATTTAATACTAAACAATTCATAACAATCTAATCGGAATGATTCGCTGTTGCTCAACTTGTTGATCCATGAATGTGATGGCACTAGATAATTGATGATGATTACGAGGATGAGGGTAACCACAACACCCACGCCTCTTGCTTTCTTTGCCACCGCTCGATTCCAAACCAATTCCATGAGTTTCTTCTTCGTATCCACTTCCCTCCGTTTTCGTCTACGGAAGAGAGCAAGAAGACTCCCTAGGCATCTGCCGCAATCTGAGTGTTTGGATTTGAGATGATGCTGCTGCTTTCGGAATCTTAAGAGGATTGACAATCGTTGAAGCGAGAGCCGGTTCCGTAGATTGAGCTTCAAACTGAAACCTTTGGCTCTCACACTTACTTTAAGCTTCCACACCATCACCACCAACCTCCTCCTCTCCTCTTCTTCAACATCATCACTCTCTCTCTCACTTGTCAATTAGGGCGGCGACATAACCTAAGCCTAACAAACACCAAGATGGGCTTTTCTACTAACGTCTATAGGCCCAAAGTAGTTCGGCCTCATTCGTATCTTTTAAAACATACGCTACTAAAACATAGGGAGTAGTAGTAAATAAATCTTTGATTACTTCTAGTACGAACTGAAGACTAAAGAGTAAAGAGATTGTACCCATATCATTAATTGATAATCTAGCCATTAAACTCTTAATTATGATTACTACTGCCAACCTAACCCCACGACGATAATTAAATCACTCTGATCCCACCACGTGGACCTCGATGAGTGAATGCCGACAATTGGGACATGAAGAGTGAGAGACAAGCCACGTGTCGATGCATGACATGTGGAAGCTGTGATTACACGGCGGCAGCACTCTGACTCTCTCGCCGTCCGCGAATTCTCCCAAACAGATTGCGCATTCCGTCGCCGCTATCTTCACTTCCCCCGACCCGTATGCAGCTACAGGAAACTTCTTCAGTTCTCTCTTCTTTAATCCACTTCTGTCGGCCACCGCCCCTGCCGCTGCAGAGGATGATAACCCGAAACCGCATCGCATCGCGCATCGGAGAATCGAATTCAGCCCAAGCGCTAGTATCAAAGCGCACAGAAGAGCTGCAAGTATGATAACCATGTTTGCGTCGAAGTTCATGTCTCTCATGTACCCATCTCCGCCGCCGCCGCTCGTCTCGTTCCCGCCGCCGTGGGATTCCAGTAGTAGTCGATGCATCCGAGGAGTCTCCGGCGTCAATTGTGTCTTCTTTAAATTTGTGTGTGGGAGAGACGCGTGATGATGTGGAGGACAGGACTCTTGAAGTTAAACTGCGTTTGTCTATTTGATTTCTCTCTGCGGTTTGTGGTTATCTTTTAAGACAAAAGTGGGGACCTTCCTTTTTTTTCTTATTTGGCATATATTTTGGTTATATATGTGTGGATGAACAAACAATTTTGTAGATATTAATTACGGGAGAAAAACAAAAATATTTCACAAGTGAGAATAAGACACTTGGGGGATATTTTTTGTCTGTCTCTAAAGAGGAGAAGAGATATATATATACATAAATGACTTGCATTTGTGTGTGTATATGTATATATATATATATGCGTCAGTTTTCAAATGTAACTGTGTTGGGTCCCTCTCGGATCAGGATTTGTACATGTAATCTTATATATCAGAAAAGAAGTGATGAATAAAGAGCTTTTTTTTTTTTCTCTTCTTTATAAAGTAAAGGAAAAGAAGAAGGTGAATAATACAACAACAAAGCACTGAGAAGAAACAATCTTTAAGGATGAAATCATCAGAAGTGGCAACAAACTATTTGGTGAATCATAACAACGCCCACTACGCTCATATTTTCAATGATACGCCTGCGTCAGCGTCATTTCAATTATTGCTTTTTTTATTATTACAAAGTTATGTAAGCGAACCAGGTTGGTGACTCCACGCACGTTTCTTGGGTACTAGCTCATTTTCTATCCATGAGCTTGATGTCTTGGTGAGAACTAGATTGTGTACTTATTTGTGTGATAGATGACGAATATAGTGAATGATAACATCATATGCCATTATCCTCTTTTTGTTATGTCATAAAAATGAAACTGAAAGTATGATTGTAAGCTAAAAGTTGCACATGAATCTCTTTGTTTGCAAAATTATGATCCTAAGTCGTACTATACAAGTTGTACTTTGTAGTGATGGATAAACAAGTGCAAGTCTTGTTGGTTTATATAAGTTGATGTTGACCCAAAAAAAAACAAAAGGAGTCGGCACTCGGCAGCACATATATTTTTGGTTTCGCAACAAGGTTATTGTTTTGCTTTTGGAAGCAAATCTGTTAATACACTTGAGTCTCTGACAAAGGAGTGAATTCATCGACATAAGGGGTTGATTACACAACCGGAGGGCCACTTAAATACTTGACGTCCAGATCCAGGCCCCATATTCAACCCTTGGTGGCCATGTGTGTATATTGCCCCGAGGCCGAAATGCCCGGGAGGCCGGGACTCTTACAGTTTTTATTTTAGTTTGTTTTTGTTTATTCATAGGTTTGGATTTTTTTTATTTATTTTAAGTGTCGTGTATTTGTTGTACTTGTAGTAGGGTTTAGATTCAAATACCAAAAGGTCCAAAGAAATAAAATCAGTCAAGACTTAATTTGCGTGAAAATAAAAAGATGTAGACTAAAGATTATATTTGATATATTGGAGCACTGCTTGTTCAACATATATTAGTAGGAAGCTGAAAAGCACTAAACTCCGGTTACATTAGACGAAACACAATGTCCTTTATTCTTGGTCTTTGCCGTAGCTTCTTTCTCTCATTTAATGCTGTATACATAGATGACTTATTATAACAGAGAATATATAAATATCTTTGAATTGGTTAGTAAAAAATGTGAAAGCATGTGTGTTGTTTACCTGTTGCAGTTGGTGGAAGGGTCGATCTTGTATGGAAGTTTGACACCGCACTTGCCTGGCAAAGTGGCAGCATTCTTGAGATAGGTTGGCGAGTAAGACACTCTTCCCACCGCAGACTTGATGCAGCGACACACAGCTTGCCTGTCTGATGCGCTCTTTGCCTGTTGCTTGAGCATCCTGATGCCCGTGCAACAGCTTTGCGGAATGTTTCCTCCCTGCACCACGTACGCAAGGCACGGGTAAAGGTCGGCCTGTACCGCGTTGCAAGACACGGCTGCTTCAGAACCTCTTGCAAACATGGAAGCAAGAAGCAGGCATAGCGGTAACACAACTCTCATCATTTCTCTATCTTTCTCTTTTCTCTCCTCTCTCTCTCTTGCCTCTGCTTACTATGTTGCTTAGTATAGTAGTGAGAAAGAGGTTTATATAACCTCAGAGAAGAGAGTATGGTGGGTGGTTGAGGGGCGGAGGAGTGAATGCTATTAGTTGAGGATAATTGAATGCAACCTTCACCTACTAAGCTCCAATCCCAAGAGAGGACTTTGCTCTTTACACTTTCATCCCGAGGAACTTGTTTACCTAGCACATTTTGTCCTTTCGTTCCATTGTAACGTTTTTTTTTTAATGAACGTAAAATTTATTCAACCCAAAAAAAACTTGTTTATACAATTATATGCACCCTTAAATAGAAAAGATTAGATGTTTAAATTTGAATTTATAAAGAACTGTGAATCATATAAGTCGAGTCGCCAAACTAGATTCTCGAGGCTAGCCAAATGTGTAGTCCATCTTCAAGCTCATGGATGCTTGAGTGAGCAAAATCTGTAACTTTCTTGCTGTCTACTTCAAGAGAAATCTCACACTACAATAACCTTTTCTTAAAACCTTTAAACCCTATCCTAACAACAAGTTTTAACTCACATCACGAAATCTGTCTGAATTTACCACAACACTTCGACCCACTTGCATCCGATCATCTTTAGATTGCAATATTCTATGTTCATATTCAGGATTTTTGTATTTGATAGGTAATGTACTCCCTCTATATATACATATCCACAAATTATAACTCTAAATTTAGTCTTGGGGAGGATGAGTAAATAATTAGATCATTTAACAAGTACGAGTAGCTCTTTAGTTGTAGCTTATAAGCGTCGCTTTTTTCTTCTTCTGCATCTTGGCTAATACTAGTAACATAATCAAATTACTAAATGATATTAACTGCTGAATTTCAAATATTAAAAGGATTAATCTCCCATATATTGTCGTCTTTATTTATCATTAAGATATCAAATAAGCTGTTATCTACACAAAAACGCTTTTAAATTTTGAAATTCAGAAGTTAATTAACACAAAACTAGTGTATCAAGTAGAAGATAATGGAATTCAAAGTCACTTGTTTTTTTCTTTTTCTTTCTGAAAAATTATAGAAGATTTAACATTACGATTTAAAAACACAATGTAAGAAAGAAATGCAGAATCAAGGAACAACTAATAAAATATAACCCTCCTAAAAACTTGCAATCTATAGCTTCAGGGACAAGTCTATGTCAGAATCCTTGGAAGGATCAGTCTCGGGTTGATCCTTTTTCTCGGCTTGGTCGTGAATGCTGCCCTCTAGATTTGAAATCAAGTTTTTGGACAAATCGTCCGTCTTTGGAACCGAGAGTTGAGACAGCAGAGGGATATTAAGGCCTCTGTATCCAAGTCGATATGTGAGGATGTTGAACGGATAGGGCTTAGTTTTAGCAATGTTAGGATTGTAACGAACCCCGAGATCATACTGCGAGGAACTGCTGCTGTAGGAAACTCCACTTGGCGGGTACTGGCTGTAGAAGGAGAGTCCAGGATAGTTGATTTCGATCTCTTTACGCCTTTTAGCCAATGATCGCTCTTGCTTGTGAGCGTTCTGATGTCCTCCTAAGGCTTGAGACGTAGAGAACTCTTTTTTGCAGAAGGTGCAAGCAAACACCCTCGCTTTAGCCTCATTTCTCGTCCCTTCTGCCTCGTCCAAAAAACCGGGGTGGCTTCTTGTACTCTCGTTGAACAGGAAACGGAACTCTAGCCGCGGAGTCTCCTTCGATGGCTCAGCCGTAACCTTCTCTTTCAATTTACCCTTGGTCCTGGGGATGACGTCATGCGAGGATGATGAGATGCTGCTGGAGGAACATGATGTGGGCGTAGAGAGGTTGAGTTCCATGGTCAAAGGAACACAAGTGTTGTTTTTTTGGGTTTGTGAGTGAATATGAGATCAGACAGGATCAAGAGTGCTTGTATTTATTGTTCAATAGGGCTAATCATTAATGTCTAAAAAATCTTCACAATTATGGTATAGAATCCCAAGTTTAGAAAGTAACATTCAAGGAAACGGCTTATTGACACTATTTTTTGCCTTATGTCATTGATTCTTAATATATCATCCTCAAGATTTATGCCTCATCACTTTTCTTCTTTCCCATTTGAATCCTTACAATTCTATATTTCCTTTTCTCTCTACTTATAGATTATCAATTAATCTCTTTATTTGGTAGTATTTTCTTAACTTTCTGTCGGTTTCGATTTATACTTTCTTTATATTTAAATCATTACTAATATGTACATGTCATATATATTTGTTAGGAAACACAGGTCCACTCTTAGTTGTTTCTGTATCTGTATTAAACCAAGATTAAGCAAGTTGCATTTACTCATCTTTTGTTTTAAAATTCAAATATCGAAACTTTCGTTTTTGTTTCTGTATTCAAAGATACGTTACATTTATTTTTCTCAACCTTACTTAGCTGGATGTTTTTAATTGAAATGGAAAATATTTATGTTTTTGCTTTAAATAACAATCAAGTTATTTCAACCCATTTATTATACTAATATACTGTTTTAGTTATAATAAAAATTAGATATTCTAGGCCACATGTAATGCACATATAGACATAGCGGCTGCATTATTTGTAGAAAATTTCCAAAAAACATAGAACTATATACATTGTTAGTTGATCTCCTCACTTTTGTTTTAAGTATGGTGGATAGAGGATTAATAAACACAGGTTTGTAAATTTTAACATTTGATCAATTAGTATGACGTGTGATGCTACCAGTTGTTAATCACTAGCCAAGAAGAAGAACTGAGTACTACGCTATAGACTTTACGTAAGTCTTACTTTCTACTTCTCTCTCTCTCTGCTAATGTCATTTATTCACCAAAGCAGTGGCAGTGGCAAAGACCCCTTCTTGTACCTAAGAGTTTATGTTCCTCTTAGCAGCAAAGAGCTGGCGAATGAAGGCAAATTTCCCTTTTGCGCGGCTGGAGAACTCAGTGATGGCTCTGCCGTTGGTCCTGTTGGTGTCAGTCTCAGGCAGAGGCTGAGGAGGCGGAGGAGTGAGGGTAAGGAGGAACTCATTGAGCAGTCTGATAATTTGGCTGAAGCTTGGCCTCATGTTTGGGTCCTCCACCCAACAAGACTGCACTATGAACGCCAGACTCGGAGATATCCCCTCTGGCATTCCCGGCCTCTCCTGCTGCAATGTTTTCAACAAGAAGAAGAAAAGAGGTTGATTTCTAATAATAACTCAAAAATCACACGGGAAGAAGAAGATGAAAACCTTGAATGCTGCTGCGTAGGCGGCTTGCAGGTTGGACATGCCCTCAAATGGCATACGATTAGTGAGAAGCTCCCATAGCACGATCCCAAAGCTGTAGACATCAACTTTGTTGTTGTAATGCTTCTTCTCTCCTTGACGCAGCGTGACTGTACTGTAGAGCTACGGATGACATGAACACATGCATGGGCTTTATAATGTAAAAAAAGCAGGATCAAATAATGTACAACACAGACAGAGGGGACAAACCTCAGGAGCCATCCAACGGTATGTCCCAGTCTCTGCAGTCATCATCTCAGTGACGGTTTCTTCCCTAGCAAGCCCAAAATCAGCAAGCTTGACAGATTTGTGATTCTCGGTGAGTAATAAGTTGTCTGCATCATTGGTTACCATCAGTCCATCAAGGGAGGCGAGCGAGGGCAACACAAAAAAACACAGCAGTGATAGAAGAGTTAAAAGAAAGGCACCAGGTTTGAGGTCTCTGTGTATGATTCCATTGGCGTGTAAGCAGTCGAGGGCACGGGCAATGTCAAGGGCAAAGCTGAGAGCAGTGCGGAGATGGAGCATCTGGGGACGGATGCTGGTAAGATATTTACGGAGGGACATCCCAGGGAGAAGCTCAGTTACTATAACCATTAAAGGATCTTTGCAGGCTCCAATAAACTGCAAAAGGATTCATTCGGTTTATATAGTATAGAAGTGCGTGCTTTGAGAGAGTAAAAGAAAAAAGAGGACCTTGACGAGGTTATCATGTTGAACGCGGGACATCATATTGACTTCGCGGATGAAACGGCTCTCGAGAGAAGATTTCTCGTCAGGTTTGGTGCCGCGGTGGAGAACTTTGATTGCAACAATCTGGCTACCATACCTGCTAAACAAAGGCATCTTTTTTTTTATGTAAGAATCATCCATAAGTAGAGCACCATAAGAGCAGAAAGAGAAAGAGAAAGAGAGACCTTCCTTGGTAGACTTTGCCGTGAGCGCCTTCACCAATCTTGGAGCCGATGAACAACAGTTTGGGATCCACAAGCAAACTCTCATCAATCGACGATCCGTTACGACTGGAGCGCGTCTCATCGCCGCCGCAACTCATAATTATTCAGTTGAAACAAACACTAGTACATCCAAAAGTATAATTCACTTGTTTATTCCAATCATGAATCTATCAATAAACCCTAATTGGAGGGAGACTAGCTCATTCACTTGTATGTTCCAATCAACAACTGCTGCTATCTATAAACCCTAATTGGAGGCGCAATCTCTGCCTCTTTTATCCAGAATTGCTCGCACAAGAAGAAACTAAACCCGATTATTTCCAGAATTTGACTATCCGTGTTTTAAACGGCTCGCAAGATTCCCCCAGCCTTTAAAGTTTTCTATACAAAATCCAATGGAAGAATAGGTCCACTACCAAATTCAGTCCCAAAAAAAATCAAAAAAAAATCATGTGCCGTGAAAAAGCAAAGAAACCGTTGTTATCTAAAGGAAGGAGAGATAGAGATACAGTGGCAGTTATCGGAGCTGTCCCTCTCTCGAAGAAGAAGAAGAATGTTTAATCTTCTGAAAAGTAAAGCAAAAAAGAGAGAGACGAAGAAGAAGAAGACGTTTACCCACAAAAAAACTAAAGAGAGTCTCTTTTTCTGTTTTCTTTCTTTAATTAATAAAATAATTGAAAATGGAGGGAGTAATGTTTTTCCAATAGTTAATTACTAAACGACACGTGTCGACTTGGACATTCTCAGGTCCCCAAGGAATTGGATTGTACGGTATTCGGCTCGGCTAAGGTGGGCTTTGTGGGTGGGTGGCTGGCTTATTTAAGTAGTAGGTCGTCGTGCTTGCCTCCTTCCTTTGGATTTACTACTATTATTCTTCAACTGGGATAACAAACAGGCCCAATTCTTAATATGTGTCACCCACCACATTTTTCGATTTCTCTCTCGAATCCTCAACAACAACTCATCTTCTTCTTACTTCACTTTCTTTTTTTTTTGGGTAAACAAATTCTTGTTAGTATGAAATATTATTTACTCAATGCTCCAATACTTCCCCCGAGTTAAGTGCTTGTTTTTGTCGTCTTTTACGCAAACTAAATTACACGATTAACTACTCAAACAAGCCAACCTTTTCAAATTCGTTTCTACTTTTTACATAATTTAAGAAGCGGTTTTAAACTAAAATTATATGTTTTCTATCAAAATTACACTAAAGTTATTAAAAAAACACACACACCCACAATAGTATTATTTTAAGAAAAAAAATAATTTAGACAATATAACCTCTAAAAAAAGAAGGAGAAGTTTTGGATTTTGAGGATGGTACAATAATAGTGGTGTGCATAGTAATCTCTTCATTGTCGCAGTTAAGATTGCCCGTATACGACTACCGTATTGAAAATCTTTGTATGTTTACTGTGGCTAAGTTTGTTGGGCGTTAAATCTGTATGATAGATTTGTTGATCTGAATGGAATTCACAATCTTTTTGAAAAGAGTGATTTGATGTTTGTTTGTTTTCATAAATGCATGATTGGTCGTGGGGAATATGAGACTATTGTGGACTTGTGGTTAAAACACCCACTTGCTCTTCTCGCCATATTACTAATTTCCTGGATTAGTAATTATAAGGTGAAAGGTGTAAATTAATTATTTTTTGTATGAGGATGTTAAATTATGAGGTGGTGATGGCACTATATGTAACTATTAATCGCAATTACATATAATATATGTAAACTCCACTGCAGTATAAAAGACGGTAACCCGAATATGTGTGTTAGTATAGGATTAAATGGCACATTTGGTTTTTAATCTTTTGTTTAATACGGAGAGAAATTGGTTGTTCAACTAATGATTGAATAACTAGGCAGCAAAAAGTCCATTAATGATTTTATTTATTCTAAAGGTGTTGGTTGAACCAGAAAATAAACAACAAAATCTTCTTATATATATTTGTTCTTAAAAACACCTACAAAAGACATATACTTAGTCAACGTCAGATACTTTACATAATGTACCAAAATGTCATTCCAAACACAAAGTTATCAAAATCACGACTTTTAAATTTGATATAAAAACTTAATATGTAATTTACAATTGTAATGATTTTGGGACTATTTTTTTATGATTATCTAATTTCAAATTATTTGGTTATTTGTGAATGAGTTCATGTCCCTTGCATACTATACTATATCTCATTTTATTTTCGATATGAAATTTCTAACATAGATAATGATTTTTTATTTTGTCCAAAAAAAAAAGATAATGATTTTTTCTATTCATTTATAGTTGAATCTTGTTATAAGTTCTTTAATGGCTGCGTAAAAGCGGATTGATTTACTTTTATGACTAGGTGACTGACTGACTGCTAACAAAACTAAAATGCTAGATGACGGATAGATGAAAGATTTGGTGTTTTCGTATAGAAAAGAGGTTTTCTAGGTGAATGGATAGTAAGAAAAAGCTCTTCAGAAGTGTTTTTGAACTTAATTCAATAATGTAATGTGGGTTCAATTATCATATTAAATTTATGGAGCTATAACTAAGAATGGAATTCATTTTAAAAAAGGATCATTATTTTGTTTTCCTGTTAAAGAAATATTAACTTAGTTTCTGTTGGAAACATAAAGCTAATTTACTATATGCAAATGTTTTAAGACTTTTAGTTTACGGTGTTGAAACAGATACACAAACATCAGTAGACGACCTTAAAAATAAAAGAGACATTGATTTTATACTTTATAATAATAAACAGAAATGAGTGGTCCAATTCATGTACCGTTGGTTGTTCCTCGCGTCGTCTGTCTTCGTCGTCTCTCATTTGCATGGACGTACTAAAGACACGTGCACTATACGTATATTTAATATTATAAAACAATACGGTGGAAAAAATTAAGCGAATTTTTACTAAATTGTAATTACTTTTAGGAACATATATGTATATATATATATATCTAAGTTTACTAAAGTATTGTTACCAAGTACCAACGTTGTTTTGTATGTATAACAATATTTCAGTAATTTAAATGCGATTCAAATTTGCATGTACAAAATGAAATCTATGAACGTGAATAAAATTGGGTACTCTTCGATCAAACTAATGTATATCCACAAAAAAAATGTTTTGATTTTTAACTAATTCTTTTTTTTTTTTGATAAACCCTATCGGCTGATCCGGTCAGCCCCGGTAGAAACGCACCGAAGTGCTTCAGAGTGGACTTCTCCCCGAAGGGCCACCACACTGTCTGTCCCGAGTTTGGAATGCTTTCCGACTAATGCCAGGGGGTAGCCAGATCGCCTGTTACTGGACTACCAGGTAAACTGCTTGGGCCATTTTGGCCCAAGCCCAGACTTCCCACACAAATGTGTTTTTTTGTTTCCAGCGTGGATCGAACCTGGGTTAGTTCCTTCAAACATTTCCCCAATTCTCAACCACCACTAGACCACAGCTGTGTGGGCAACTAATTCTTCGATTAACTTAAAAGTAAAAATAAAAAACAATCTATAAGAGTGATGGGCACAGAGCCACAGACAGGTTGTGTAAATTGTTTTTATATATCCAAATAAAAACGAAAATAATATTAAAATGTGATTTATTTCACACAAGAGTCAAATCCAAAAAAGAGATTTGACAATTGACGGAGCTATGATAGGTAAAATAATAAATAACATAATACAAAATGGTCTCTTGTTTGTTTTGTTTTTCTTAGTGGACTAAACATTTGGCGGATTAGATCATTATATTTTTGAGCGAACAATAAACTGCCGTAGACTAAATTTATCTTTACGAAAAATGGTTTGTAGTTGGTTAGCAGCGAATTTTTTTTATTTTTCTCAGATCATACTACTATGAACTATAATTTATGAATGATAAACAAAAAACAGCGAAAATAGATTTGTCCATCTCAACTGCCACAACCATTAGCATCTTTAGTTGTGCTTTATTTACTCGTTTTTGTTGGATGAGACGTCATGAACTTGTTATACTATTGTGTGATGAATAAACAGAAGAAAATAAAGAAAGAAAAAAGAGTATCTACTATGCAATGCACGAAGTCCATGACACGTGCAAAGTGGTAACTTGATTTTGCTTTTCGCCTCATCCTTTAATTGAATACATATAGTATAAGATTAAGAATTTATGCAGTAATTAGGACCCGAAAAGGACACAATCATACATAATGTTTGCTAGGTACGACTTAATGTTTGCCAAGTCATTTTTACTGCATTGTTACGAACGGTAACTGATTTCAAATCATCCTAATTAACTATATAAAGACAATATATATATATATATATATATATATATAAATATATATCAAATTTGTTTTGTTCCTATGATGTGGTGGAACTATAATAACTCACCACACCAGGTACCATTAATAGCCAAAAGAATCCGTTCGAGTAAATTCACTGAGAAACTGTGAAGTTGAGTGATTTTCTTGCAAAACGAAAACCCGATATAAGGGAGTAGTAGTTTTCTTTTTTTTTGGTGTTTAGTGTAATACTTTAATTTGATTCAAAATGAAAAATTGGACGGCGGAGAGACAAAGGTCACAAGACGCAGAATCTCCGGTGATAATGTCGGATCGCAAGGCAAGTTCGGTTAAATGGTCGTTGACCGAGTCTCCACTTGCGGCTCACCGACAATTCTTCGCCATTATTACATCTTCTTCGCAATCGATCAGCTTCTTTAATTATATAACACGAATAATTTCTCATACAGTAACTGTTTTTCCAATTTATTTAACGTAGAGATGATTCGCAGCTAAACTCCAAATAATCAAGGTAACGTTGTCCAATTAAGTATGTACAAACTTGTTTTAATAATGTCACTCGGTTAGGTTTATTATTTGCAACAACTATTCGGCTTGATTTCCATTTCAATCCTAATAGTTTTATATTTTAAAAAAAGAAAAAAAAAAACATACTAAGAACTTCTCTATATCTTGTGTAATTATGAAATGGCCCTACTTTACAAAAATTTCACGAAAGAAGAAAGTCGTGCCTTGTGGATTATTTACAACTTTATCTTAAAATGTGCTAGTGATATAAGTAAGGAGAGACAATCGAATAAAAACAACTTTTATATATCATTCCAAATAGAAAACGCGTCCATGATACGTCGCAGTTCTAACAAGATACTCTTTCTTAATTTTTACAAAGGGATCGTAATTCATTTTCCAAGTGACCTTTTCGTTGTGGAATGGTATTATATGCGAAATGTACTATTACCGGGCCGGGAAACAAGTAAATGTATGTTGATATCATGTTATAGTAAAGTCATGTCCAAAAATCAATATTATTATATTTAGAATGCTGATTTTGAAAATTCATAGCGGTGGGTACATCACACGGAGATATCACTGGCCACCACCAGTAAAGAAACACATTATTATACATTTTATTTGTTTCTAATAAACCAGATCTTTGTAAATTGTTGATTTTGACCGAACTAATTAGGTAAGTCAATGTTTTAAAAGAAGAAATTAATATTAAAAAAATGAATAATAACGGTCCATATATATGGTGTACTACTACTAGCATGGTGCGTTCTTCGATGTTATCGAAAATTATATTTAAAATTCTGTTGAAATTTTTTAACTTTTGGTTAAACAAAAATCGTTGTAGTACATGGCCGGCGTGCCCGACAAAGTTTTTGAACTATTTTTTGTGTGTGTTCTCATATTGAGAAAAAGATTTTTGAACGATAAAGATAGATAGATTTTGGGGTGCTTTTTACTTCACCTTTTTTTGTCCCTCATTTGAACTTCAGTGAGTGTAATATTCACTTTTGTGCAACACTTAACTCCGCACACCTTTTTTTTTTTTGGACTCCACACACTTATATAAATATTTTTACGTTTTCTTTCCGAGTAGATTGATGTTTTGTATATTTCAACGAAAATCTTACCGCATAATTATAAATTTATTCACAGCAAATGATTATTTGTTTAGTTTTAATGTTTTATTAATAATTGAATACAACCTTCATGGTATAAAATATGTTAGTAAGAGATTATTGTGTATTGAGGAATTGAATGCGTTGAAAAATATCGGTGAAAAATCAAAGAGCAAGTTTCGTTTTGTAACCTGCTTCTCTCCTTGGAAACCCGTAACCTAAAAATATACTTTTTTTTTTTTTTTTTACCTAAAAATATACTTTTGTCAGGTTAATGTCGCGTGAGATTCCTTTCCAATGTCTATTTTTCTAAAATTCCACATTTTTTTCTCACGATTGATGTATAATTTACCTCTATGGCTCTATTAAACCAAATTTCATCGAAGATTACATAAAACAAAATGACGTTAATAGCATGATAACGATACAACTATAAGACATAGAAGCAAAAGTTTGTCCATATATACGAACTATTCATTAGTACTATTTATTTTTCTCTATTATATTTAAATTATCGCTTTTTTGTCGATATGTTAGTACTTTTTTCTATATATTCTCGTCATTTGTCACCCATCACTGAAATCAATAAATAAAAACAGCCCAATTGAATATATGGTTTTCTTTGGCACTTATATGCCTAAAGTAAAAACGTTTTGTTTTCTTCTTGCTTGTCGGACGCTTGTTTGTATGCGGTATGCAATGCATGCATATACTATTATACAGAAAACAATACATGGTGGTAAAAAAAAAGGGGAAAAATGAATTACACAAAAAGAAATAAATAAATATAGATGTGAAATTGAGAAATGCACACGTACACACATATCCAAAGTTAGGTATGAAAATACCGCAGATGCTGTTTCAATGAATTGTCGGTATCGTAGGTCTAATAGTATAATGGATACACTAAATATAGAACGTTTATTATATTATTAGTCTATCGTTTTTGTCTCAACTTCATAACATGCAAGTAATTGTTCTCAACATGTACACTTGCATACTCAAAATGATCACAATGAATTTCCAATCATTTTAAAATCTCTTATATTTTAGACAATCATGAGAGAGCTGTATAGTATTATGATTCATGACGCAGAAGTAGATAATATTAATAGAGTCGTCCACATTAAATTTGTTTTAAAGCAGCAACAGTACTTGTTTGTCCGTGCAAAGTAAGATTACTTGTTTGTCCGTGAAGAGTGCCAATTGGGATAGAAATTCATGTACTTGATATCAACGAATGGCCGTTATACAAGTACAAGACTCTGTAGGCTCTCACTAGAGTATAGACCACATATAAATAGTTAGTACAAGAATAATCATATATATTTACATTTATTCAGTAGAGAAGATTATTAATTATCTAAGGAAAGATGTTAAAAAAGAAAACATAGTTATTATTTGTTGGAATGGGGTGTAAGATTAAGATCAAGCCAGATTTGCTTGAAGACATTGATGATGATAGCGTGATACTCGTCTGAATTGAGACAGAGATAGCAAGCCAAAAGCTCCTCTAGATCCTTTGTCGCTCTTATCTTGTTCTCAGCGATCATCTCCTCCATCGATTCCTTAAAATCTCTCTTCGGATCCACCGACGCCTTCACAACAGCCCTGCTCCTCCTCGCCGACGACCCGCTTCTCCTTGCGTTGCTGCTCACCGAGATTCGCGGCGACCGCATTCTAAGTCTCACCCCTGCCGGAGAAGCAACCGCCGTTTTCCGTTCTGTGGCGGCCGGTTTGGTAATGATGGGCCGGAGATCGAGTTCCGGCGGCGGCGTAAAGGCTGCGGGTTTGGATAACTTGGAGCTGCCAGGGCTATGCCAGGAGCCCGTTAATGACTCGTCGGGGAGGAGAACTTGGTCCGAGCGAAACTCCGGTGAGAAAGAACCAGTTTCTGTGGCAGTGGTGTCGCCGGAAGTCGTGGATGACTTAGAGTCGACGGTGGCTCGGTGACGAAGACGGTTCTCGGAGGACTTTCTGGGCGTATGGGAGGGTAGCGGTTTGGAAGAGTGAGAAGAGCGCCTAGGAGGCCTAGGACTGCGTGCCGTCGTGGACGTAGGAGTAGGGACTGCGTGGTGTTTCTTCTTGGAGGAGGAGGAGGTGCTGTTTGGTTGGCTCTGAAGTTTCTTCTTCTTAGATTTGGCCATGTCTTTAAGTTTGTAAAACCATGCGTTAGGGACTAACTCCGATAGCTTAAACCGATAACTATTACCACCCATTATCTCTGACTCTCTCTACTGATGATTCTTTTGTTTTCTTTGAGATGAACAAAAGTGAGAGTGTGAAGAGTGGAGAATTTATAAAGGGAGAGAGGTTTGTGTGAGGGGTGAGGCCCACTTACGTGGAAAAATAAAGGTAATAAAGGTGTGTGAGTGAGAGATCCTCCACCATTTTATTGATTTTGTGTTAGATTATGTTGGCCCTTTCAATTCCCCTTAATTTAAATCACATTGACATTTTGACACTGACACTTTTATTATATGTTTTAGAAATACAAGTAGTGTGTACTTTATAATAGAGCCTTTTTGTTTGTACTAACTAGTTTAATCGTGGTCATTGTAATCCTTTTGAAATGTGCACCACGATATCATAAAGTTGTATCGATAACGTCAAACAAAAAGAAGTATTATTGTGTTCCATATAGTTTCCGTAAGTAGGTGTTTGAGTTTCGCACTAATAAAGAATGCAGATAGTCTAAAATAAACATGTTTTCAATTTTCAAACATTACCGCACGCTTGGGCTCTCTTGCAGAAACAAACAAAATTTTCAAATGGGCCTTATGTTGATCGGCCCAAATAGTTTCACGAAACGATAGCACCTCTAATATCCTCTTCCTTAATTTTGTTTACTCTTAACTAAAGAAAGAATCTGTCAAATTGAAACCAAAAATAATAATATTAGAGAAACACCAATTTACCATCTTAGTTACAAAGGGCGGACACTAAACCCTCTTTCCAACATATTCATGGATTTATTATTACACCACGTTACATTTCTATGTATTTCTGCCATGGTTGTAAAAAATTAATTCAGATCCGCTTTTCCTTTGAACATCTAGTACTACTCATCATATATTGGAGAAGGAAGGGACAAAAGAATGGGGACCATCTAGAAAAAAAATCTTCTCGTCTGATAATTTCGGTAGTTAGATCTCTAAACAAATTATAGCCTAGAGTTTTTTTTTCAGATATACAGTTGGTAATGGTAGCCGCTGCTAGCTCTGGTTCGATGACAAACTCTAACCTCACTCTTTGGTTTCAACATATTTCATGTCTCTCACTCTGCTTCATGAATTCTCAACTCCCTTACTTCTTTCTTCGTATGTGTTTTCTGGTTCTGTAATAAAATGAACCGTTAAACAAAAGAGGGATAAAAAAGAAGAAGAAGATATTTTAATGCTTTGAAAGATCCAAAAACGATAAGAAAAAAAAAAAGAGAGAGAGAGAGGTTTGCTTCTCTAGAAAGAAAGAAAGATTGTTGCTATTTGCAATCAGTTCCATTTCCAATCATTATCACTCCTTTTGGAACATGCTTGTGTGCATATCTCGTGGATTTGCTCTGTCTTTTCTGTTGAAATTTTGTGCCAATTCTTTTGTCTTTTACCTAACACACATAGTATTAATTCCGGTTAAAACATTTGACTATGAGCTATGAGAGATAAGTAAATAACAAGCATCATAACACTGTGTAAAGAAGTTCATCTAGAAGGAAAACCTCTCGTTTTTGTTTTTTCCTTTCTCGAATTACATTTACAATTGCAGCAGCTTTTAAATCTTTGTAAAAGAATCACTTTCTTTTCAAATCATCCAAAAAAAAAAAAAAAAACCTTTGAACCTTTACACAGAAGAGGAGGGAAAAATAAAAAATATCATAAAACTGGACTAAAAATCCTACTTGGCGTTGGCACTACAATGCTCTGCGTCTCCGCCGCCGTGTCATGTGTATCTCCGGCGGCCCACCGTCTTAGATATCTCATCAACGACGCCGCTTTCCTCCCTCCCCTGGCCGTTCCAGCTCCTATCATCTCCCATATAACCCTCTCTATCCCTGGAATCGCCGCC
Source organism: Arabidopsis suecica (assembly GCA_019202805.1). Taxonomy (NCBI): domain Eukaryota; kingdom Viridiplantae; phylum Streptophyta; class Magnoliopsida; order Brassicales; family Brassicaceae; genus Arabidopsis; species Arabidopsis suecica. The sequence goes on from CM032910.1 coordinate 65,057, forward strand.
ATCTCCGCCACTAGCTCCGACCCCCCTTTCCGACACATCGTGACCAGCGTCGCCGCCGCGCTCTCCCTTGTGGTGTCCGCTCCTTCCCTCATCACCTCCCCCAAATGCCGTATCAAACTGAAAGCAGCTGAAACCGCCATGAGTCCTCCCCTCCTGACCACCGCCTCCACGACAGCCACCGCTTCCTCCGGTAGCTCCTGGAATGCATCTCCGGCGGCTTCCATTACCCCAGCTTCAACGAACCTCCCCACGTTCTCTCTCTCAGCCACCAGGTTCAGGATCGCCACGAGGGCGTCTCTCTTAGAGCTGGTGGGGCCCTGTTTAGCCAAGTCAACCAATCCGCTTACGACACGTGCTTTTCTCCCGAGTCTTCTTCGGTAGGCCGAGACGCCCGCCAAACTGAACAGAGTCGCTGCGGCGTTAGCCTTAGCCTCCCACGTGGCGCCCGAACGAAGAACCTCGATGACGCCGTTTAAAGCTCCTTCAGTTTCCATGATCCTCGTTTTGTTCTGTTCCAGGATGGAGAGGTTTAGGATCGTCGTAACGGCATTTATCTGAAGACTCGGGCACTCCGTGGCTAGATAGCGTACCAGCTTCGGTATGGCTCCAGCCTCGGCTATGCAGGCTCGGGCCACCGTGTCCGACTTGGCTAGCGCCCGGAGCTCAAAAACGACACCGTTAGAATCTGCTAAGGAGAGCTTCTCGATGAGAAACGAAACCATCATCTTCGTAAACTCGACCGCCTCCTTGCACGGCGCAGGTTCTCCGCCGCCGTCACCGTATAGCTCGAAGGGTATCTTCTGATCGCGGCACCACAAAACGATCAGGTTCTTCAAGGCACGGTTTGGTATGAGGCTGGTGTGTTTGAGGACTTGACCTGTTTTCGGGCACGTGTTGTGCCCCGATTGGATCCATAGATCGATCGACTCCCGATCGTATGTCTGACCGGTGGAGACGACCACCGGATCCCGCATCAGCTCGAGGGTGATCGGACACCGGAAATCCGCGGGGATGTTTGCGTCCGATAAAGATTGGTGGCGGCGGAAATCGGGAGCCGGCGTAGAGGGACCGTATAAGACGCACTTAGAGTAACGCACGAGTCCGATGAGAGAAGCGGCTGCGGATTTGGATCTGTCGTCGATCTGATCCTGAATTTCGTCCTCCAATCTCTGGATTTCGTCGGTCAAACTAGCAGAATCGGTAAAACCAAGGTCGTTGAAAATCTCGATAAGACTAGAGTGATCCGGTGAGATCTGGTGCTTGATTCCGGCGATCGTCTCGGTGACTTTACGACGGAGAGCATCGTCGCGGGCATCGACGAACTGAACAGAGTCGGAGCATTGGTTTCTAAGGAGAGAGATGAGATCCTGGGCGTCGTCGCTTAAGTCAAATTCATGGACCGGTAAAATATCAAGAACGGTGGACAAATCGGTGACAAGCTCGTGGAAGTTGAAGGCAACGATATCGATCTGCAAGAGTAACCAGAGTTTGCTGACACGAGAGCAGTCATCGATCAAAGACTTGATACGTTGCATAACGATTTGCATTTCCTCGAAGCAGAGCTGAGCGGATTGAGAGTAGAGGAGCAGTTGGGAGCGGAGAAGAAGCTCATCGAAGACGGAAGCTAGTATCTTGACTTTGCGAATGAGGGAGAGAGAATTGCGGCGGAGGATGAAGCGGAGAGGCTGCATAGAAGAAATCTCATGAGAGGCCAGGAACAGAGACCGAGTTAGTTTGGCATCAGAAAGCTTGGGAGATTCGAAAGATCCGACGACCAAAGGCCGACGTTTTCTCGCCGGAAAAGCAGAATCAAGAGTAACAGCCATAAGGAAGAAAGAAAGGACTTTTGTTTGGTTAGAAATGGAAAAGAGAAAAGGAAGAAGAAAGAGAGTTTAAGCGGTTGTTGTAGTTGTTTTGGTTGGTTTACGCAGAGAGGAGGAGCTGGCGTTTCACTTTTCTTTTTGGTTTAAAATATTTTAAATTAAAAGAAAAAGTCGTAACGGAAGAAGAGACGACGGTGGACGGAGCCGTCAGAAGAAGTCAGTCAGTCGCACAGAGGACATAGCCGCCTTATACATGAGATTACAGAAGAGCCCGAGAGCCAAGAGGTCAAACATTCCCTTCTCTTTGACTTTTTCTCTTCTTTATTTGCATTTTTTTATTATTTACTACCATTATAACATTTGGTAATGTTTTTGGCCGAAATTAGACCAAACCCATTTTATTACACAACTATCCCAACTTTGCTTATTTTATTTATTTAATGACTGCTTTTGGATTTTCTTCCCTAATTACATTTTTAAGAACAACACACGCCTCGTGAGTTGTCGAGCAACACTGATTGCAATATACTATAAGAAATGTAAGAATAATGAAGATAAGGTCTTCATTTTGATGACATAAGAATGCAACAGTTGGTACAAGTTTGTTAGAGAGAATTGATCTCGTCTTCGCTTTCTCAAAATATTTAAATATACTCCATAACTAATCATTCTACTTTTATCATAAAATTATTATTGAATCTGCTGAGCTGCCTCTCTCCAATTTTCGGTGAATTATTCAATACTAGCACATTAAGAATTATATAACAATATGTTTCCATTACCACCAAAGTTAGCTTTCCTTTATTTTAAACAAGTAGTTTCCCTTTAAAGCAATTTCTGAGATGTTTGCAGTTTACAAATTTACATAGAAAGGTTATTGTTTAGATTTATATAAATTTCATTTCAATAAAATAATTTCTTCTTCTTATTTTTATTTTGTTGTTGTTGTTGTCAACCACAAGAAAAGATCCACAAAACAAATCAAGAATCATCACGCAATTCCCAATGTCAAATTAATATATTGGCTATTGGGTATCTATTTAAATTGAGAAACAATATAATATAGCTTATATGGATTGCAATGGCACCACTCATACGCAATGCCTTAATGCACAGACTAAGCATAACTAAATTTGGATTAATTATTGTAATGATGTCTTCCAAGTTCCAAAGTATATATTTTGCTTTTTTTATATCAATCAACTCACTTCCTTTATGTTTTTATTAAAACTATTGGACACGGGAACATTGAATTTTCTGTTCTAAGTTTCATGATTTTTGGTAGCGACGATGTTTTTTTCTTGGGTCTAAATCCAACACTGGCTGAATAATATTATAACCCAAATAGTTTTTCCTATCTCGGACCCAAAAAAAAAAACAAGCAAAGCATTTGGGCCAATAGAATATAAATTGGGCTTTCTTATGAGATTAATAGTTCCGTCGGAAGGGCTAATATACAAGAAAAAGCATTTGGGCATTAGTATAGAAACTGCCAACAAGCATTTATTGGGCTTTCTGAGGGATATATGATTTTTGTGTTGTTGATACTGCAGCTAAATGTCTTGTAACGGAGCCAATTTGTGTTTGGTATTAAAACAATACTATATTAATTTGTTGGTATTACCTTAAACGTGTTTTAAAATCACTGTAGTAGTGTAGTGATTGGGTTTGATCAATGATTACATCACCAGAGTTCTATAGATTATTCAGTGAGTGCTGCATAATCACGTTGTTCCATTATTTATTTTTTCAAACCCACGAAAGTTTGAGTTATTGGTTTATAATCTTTCTTTTAAAAAAAAAAATCCACAATCAACATTTGACAATACTAGTGATGGATCAATGAACCTGTAGGATTAAATCAACAACTTTCACAGTTGAATATCGAAACCAAGATTTCTTTTTTCTGCTGGAATTCCATAAATATAGTATTATCTTTGCGTTCCTTGATATATTGTCATTTATGGGTTGTTGTATAGATTTAACTTCGACTAATTTCTTTATTAGGTATTGCAATATTCACGTTCGCGACTTCGTTGCGTATGATAATTCGAATTCACTTAATAAACTTATTTTGTTGGTCAACAAAAAGCAATCTCACGATCAGTGAGGTCGTGAGCCTTCAGCCTTGTCATCTGATTTGTATATTACACGATGATCATATAACTATATGATTAAAAAAAAAAACAGACATTAAATTAGTTAAATATGTACATCACCGTTTAATTAATTATTTGCGAGGAAGCAGACAAAATTATCCCCACTTATGCTGACTCACTCCACATACTCAACATAATTTTTAAAGTCCATAAAATTATTTCAACGTGTATATATGTATTAAAATTTTAAAATATGTATGAAAATAATTCATAAGAACCAGAATATTGAAGAGATTTCAACATCAGGGTATTGTCAGACCAAATATATGATGTAAGCATTAGTTAGTTTTATACTAGTATTTCTTGCACTTGAATATAGACATAAGAGTGTGTCTATTAAGATTGAGAAAGAAAAAAAATGTTGTGTGTTTTGAACGTTTAAGTGTTTGTCATTGATCTTCATGATGAAACGAAAGGAGTAAAGGGTTATGTAAATCCATGTTACCAGAAAGAAAGTTTAACAAAGAATTGGTTTTAGGATATCAATACATATCGTGATTCGTGGACGGACAATACTATAATTAGATGTTGAATTAATGTAAATTATACAGTCGCCAGACCATTTATAAACGTAAGACAATGCTTACGGGAGATATCAATTATATGTTATCGTACGTTTCTTTCTTCTCCGCAAAAGCCATTTATTTTTCTTCTAGCAGCCTTCGTTTATTCTTTATTCTTGCATTACGTGTGTTTATAACATGGACCTCAATACCTCATATATTCCATTTTTTAAATTCTTTTTATTTATGTTTTATTCTGTTAATTACTTCAGAAGTTTTTTTTTTCGTTTTTCTAAGAGATCAAGATTATTTATGTTGAGTTCATATATTATATATTGTTACAACCATAACGATATTGATAGATTGTTAACTTTTCTCGTAAAATGGGTTACAATTTTGGTCATATGTTAATCTTGCATGGGATAAAAAATAACAAGCTAAATTAATAATGAATTAAAATCAGTAGATATTTTGATTGGAACAACCTTTCGAACCAACGAAAGAAAAGGGGCAATTATATTTGTCCATTTTTATTGACAGAACCTTGATTTCGTTATTATTTAACGAGCTTCTTTCTTCCTCTTTCTTTCTTGTTTTTTTTCCGAAAGAAGCTTCTCTGAAATAGCATCAGAAAAATAAATCAAATGAAATCTTTCGTACATATTATTCACGCGGTGATTTGTTTTTTTTTTTTTTTTTCCGATTCCCGTACATGTCTTTTAGTGTATTTGTATCTATTAAAAAAGCTGTTGATTTGGTTTTATGTATAATAGTAGTACTAATTTATGTGTGGCTTATATATATTTGTACAAATGGGCACAGCGTGACAGCGAAAATAGTAGCGTACGATTTATCTTTGAAAGTTTGTGTTTTTTGGATAAATTACAAAAATAATTAAAATTGATTATATTTTGGTCTACGCCGTGTATGCGGTGGGTAGATCACGTGGTAGCTTTTCTATAAAAATTGACACTAAAAATTTTATCTTTTTTTTTGGTATTAAACTTTAACCACAGCTTCACAAGATTAAATAAGAGCCTTGCATTCTAACAAAACAATGCAATGCGATGATTTCTATCTTCTTCTTCTTTTTTTTTTTCTATGTCAAATATTAAGTCTGAGGAAACATAATTAGTGTGGTTGTGGATAGTGATCATACTAATTATACTGACTTTCCACGTTAGCAAAGTAAGAAACTATTAAACATTAGAAAAAAACCAATGAGATTGTTGATCTCAGAGACTAAACACTCAAAAAGGAACTGAATGATTCGATTTATTAAGCTAACAGAGATGGCTTTATATATAGCCTTGAGATGAAGACTCTGTCTTCTACAATTACTTGAAGCAGAAAATTAGGAACGACTACTAACAGAAGCTAAATACTCGGGATAACCCATTGACTCCTTAACAATAGGAGATTATTCGAAACTTGAAAACTAACCAACAGACCAATTCAAAACCAACATTGCCTCTCCTAAACTGAATGCTGTAGCTTTCAGTTTATCTTCTCGCACACTCCAAGTCTCTCCCTCAAACGAACAAACGTCTCCAAGCGTAGGGGCTTCGTAAGAATGTCTGCAAGTTGCTCACCTGTTCCACAATGAACTAACTTCACGACTCCTTCCTTGGTGAGATCTCGGAGAAAGTGAAATCTGACGTCAATATGCTTGCTCCGACCGTGAAGGACTGGATTCTTGGATAACTTAATAGCTGAGCTATTATCGCACATGATCGTAGTACTTCCTGATTGTGCCAACCCAAACTCCTCTAAGATTCTCCTCATCCAGACACATTGACAAGCACAATAAGCTGCTGCAACAAACTCTGCTTCCGTTGTTGACAGTGTCACCACCGGTTGCTTCTTTGATGCCCATGCTACAGCTCCACCACTTAGTAAAAATGCATAGCCACTGGTGCTTCTTCTATCATCAATATCACCAGCATAATCACTGTCCGTATAGACCATTAACTCGCCAACCTCCTTTCTCTTGTAAAAGACACCAAAACCAAGAGTACCTTTCAGATATCGAAGTGCTCTTTTTGCTGCTTGCATATGTTGCTCATAAGGATCCGCCATATACCTGCTCAGAAGGCACACAACGTACATCAAATCCGGCCTTGTGGAGGTGATGTACATTAAGCTCCCAATGAGCTGCTTGTATGTTGTCGGATCCACCTTGTTACCATCTCCAGATTTTGAAAGTCTCACCCCTGGCACAATCGGATTCTTCACCTCATTAGCATTCAGCAAATTAAACCTCTCCAAGATCTCTCCTGCATATTTCTTTTGATGAATAAAGATTCCATCTGCATCTTGAATCACTTCAACACCCAGAAAATACTTCATTTTCCCTAAATCTGTCATGTCAAACTCCTTTTTCATAGATGACTTGAACCTTTGAAGCAAGCTCTCATCGTTTCCAGTATAGATCAAGTCATCGACGTACAAGCTAACAATTAAAATTTTGTTACCTGCCTCTGTTTTGACAAACAGTGTATGCTCGTACTCGCATCTCTGAAAACCTTCCTTAGAGAAGTATGCCTCAATCTTGCTGTACCAAGCGCGGGGCGCTTGCTTCAAACCGTATAACGCCTTTATGAGTTTATAGACCTTATGCTCCTCTCCTTCTTTGACATAACCCAGCGGCTGCTCAACATACACATTCTCGGATAATTCACCATGCAAGAAGGCTGATTTTACATCAAGTTGATAGACAAGCCAATCCTCTTGAGCTGCTAACGCCAAAATCATCCTTATGGTATCCCATCTTGCAACAGGAGCGAAAACTTCATCATAGTCTACACCTTGCTGCTGTGCGTAACCTTTAGCGACAAGCCGTGCTTTAAATTTATCCACCTCTCCTTTCTCGTTCAGCTTTGTCTTATATACCCACTTCACGCCTATTTTCTTTGCTCCCTTAGGCAACTCAGTGAGAAACCATGTTCCATTCTTCTCAATTGACTCCAATTCAGTCTCCATAGCTTTTCTCCATTTATCTTCTCCTTTTGCTTCGTCAAAGGTAACGGGATCGGTCAGTGGTGCAAAGAAGACGAAATCAGCTATGGCGAAATCAGCTATGGCTTCTTCTTCTCCTTCGTCTTCTTCATCTTCGGATGTTTCTTTTCCAGTATCATAGTCTCGTAGATAAGATGGTGGTCTACGAGTCCTTGGTATTGGTATTGGTACCGGAGACGTCTCCTCTTGTCTCTCCACCGTTGGTTCTTGTACTACATGCTCCTCCTGATTTAAACCTTCTTCTCCACTGATTTCTTCTTCATTATCTTCCCAAACCAGTTGTTCATCGCTTATTTTTCCACCTGCTCCTTCCCAGTTCCAACCTTTTTCTTCCTCAAATACAACATCGCGACTTGTCATCACTTTTCCTGTGGCTGGATTGAATAAGCGGTAGCCTTTTGACTCACTACTTACTCCAATAAGCACACATACAGTGCTCTTGTCATCCAATTTCTTCCTCCTCTGCTCTGGAACATGAACATGTGCCAAGCACCCAAAAATTCTGAAATAATCCACTTTTGGCTTGATTCCACTCCACATCTCTTCTGGTGTTTTTTCTTTCAAAGCTGAGGTGGGACTTCGGTTTAGAACGTGGACAGCCCATCTCGCAGCATCTGGCCAGAACCTTTTTGGAACATCTTTATCGCTTAGAATGCACCGCACCATCTCCATAATTGTGCGATTTTTCCTTTCGGCCACTCCGTTTTGTTGAGGCGTAAACGCTGTTGTTAGTTGTCTGCTTATCCCCGTCTCCTCGCAGAAACTTTTAAATTCATTGGACATGTATTCCCCTCCTCTATCTGTTCTCAAACATACCAGTGCCTCTCCAGTCTCTCTTTCCACCTTACTTTTGAATCTTGTAAAAGAAACAAAAGTTTCAGATTTATGTGACAAAAAATAAATCCAAACCTTCCTGCTGTGATCATCGATGAAGGTGAGAATGTATCTTTTGTCACTGTTTGAGGCTGGAGATATCGGACCGCACAAATCAGAATGTATCAACTGCAGCCTTCTCGATGCACGCCACATACTCTTCTTTGGAACACTTTCTCTGTGTTGCTTTCCCACAAGACAATCAACGCATTTTTCAGACTCCTCTATCTTCTTTATCTGAGGGATTCCTATCACCATATTCTGATATTGCAAAGTCCTCAAGCTTTTGTGGTTAAGGTGTCCATACCTTCGATGCCAGAGCTGAGATTCTCCTGACTCCGAGACTTTGTGGCACTCCACGGCAGCAGTTTTGATTGCTGAGATTTTGAACAATTTGTTCTTCGTCATTTCAGACTCCATGATCAAACCAAATTCTGGATGATACAGCTTGCAAACTCCTTCCTTCATCAGAACCTCACACCCTTTCAACAGAAGCTGTCCTATACTCACCAAGTTGCTCTTCAGGTCTGGTACGAAATACACGTCACTGATCGTGTGTAATCTTCCATTAACTCGCAGACTCACGTTTCCTTTTCCAAAGACTGTTAGAGATGCATTGTTCCCCAATTTCACAGTGTGTCGAAAACCTTGATCAAGTGATGAAAACCAAGACTTGTCTCCACACATGTGATTACTACATCCTGAGTCAAGGAACCATACCTCTTCTTTACTTTCATTCTCACTTTCTCCAGTGAAAGCCATTAGCAAGACCTCATCTTCTTCACCGTCTGCCTCCGCATAGTTTGCTTTACCCTCCACGTTCGGACATTCGTATTGGAAATGGCCGAGCTTGTGGCATTTGTAACACTCTATGGTTGCCTTGTTGAACCCCCTTGCTCTTCCTCTTCCTCTTCCTTGTCCCATTCCTCTTCCTCTGCCTCTACCACCACGATCTTCATAGGAGATTTTCAGAGCTTGTTCTTCTCCTCCATAGCTCGGTTTTCTCATCTTTTGCTCGTGAACTGACAGCGAACTTTGTAGTTCGTCAACCGAAAGACTATCAATGTCTTTAGATTCTTCGATGGAACAGACAATGTAGTTGAAATTTTCGGTCAAGGTTCGCAAGATCTTCTCTACTATCTTCACGTCTTGCATTTCGTCACCGCAATTTCTCATGTCATTCGCGACCACCATTACTCTCGTGAAGTAATCAGTGATGGATTCACCAGCTTTCATCTCCAAAAGCTCAAAACTTCTCCTTAAGGTTTGCAATTGAGCACGCTTTACTCTCGAATTACCTTGATACTTCGTCTTCATTGAGTCCCACAGTTGTTTGGAGGAATCTTTCAAGGTAATTGTCTTGAGGATGGACTTGTCAATTGCGCTAAAAAGATAATTTTTAGCCTTAAGATCCTTCAATCTTGCCTCAGCAAGAGTCTTCTTCTCTGCCTCCGACAGCGTTTCCTCGCTCGTCGGTTCTGGAACACCATCTCTCACCACACCAAAGTACTCTTTCGACCTCAGCAAATTCTCCATGAGTAAGCTCCAGTGATCGTAATCACCGTCAAATTTCGGTATGCTCGGCTGAGCAAAGTTGCTTGAGTCTCCCATTTTCTCTCTTAATCTCTCACCCGTGTTTCTTCTCAATCACTCGTGTTTCCCTTATACCCAGAATTTTAAGCTCTGATACCAGATTTGTTGATCTCAGAGACTAAACACTCAAAAAGGAACTGAATGATTCGATTTATTAAGCTAACAGAGATGGCTTTATATATAGCCTTGAGATGAAGACTCTGTCTTCTACAATTACTTGAAGCAGAAAATTAGGAACGACTACTAACAGAAGCTAAATACTCGGGATAACCCATTGACTCCTTAACAATAGGAGATTATTCGAAACTTGAAAACTAACCAACAGACCAATTCAAAACCAACAGAGATAATGTTAAAATATTAATCAAATTTGTTTTTATTTTTTATGTTGGGCATACTCAAATTTCCTTTTCAAGAGCACTGTTTATACTTTATAATGTGAGACATATATTTTGAAAATAATCATTTGAAGTCTTATGTATATATATTTTTCTTTTTCAAAAAGCATCAAATATAATAATTTTCCCATAAGTGTCGATATATTTTCCCACAAATATGGAAAAAACAACGGTAAATTTTTAAATAGAAACGACATATGGTTTCCAAATAATGATTCCATAAGAAGCAAATATATTATCCAAAAAATATTGAAATAAACAAGTGTAAAATGTATACAAAAAGCATGAAACATATTTTCCCAAGTATTGGTTAAATTTGATAATAATTAAAACATAAGAATCATAACAAAGAATGAAGGTAGGATTAACAGGAAGATTAGGAAATAACAGTGATTCTAGGACGAATCCAATCCTTTAGCAGGGGGGAGTTGTACGTAGACCGTACCTGTGAACCGCAATATATAGCTTGGTGCTAAAATATGAGACTTGAACTAAGCGAATGTGGATGTTCAAAAACACTTAATCACGATTGATGATAAAATGAATTGAGCTGGAACGGTTAATAAGTGTTTTGTGCTGAATATAGTATACTGGAGTTTGTTCGGCTATAGTCCAAAGAACAATTCACCGTTTTGAGTTGACCATGCATATTCTAATATTCAACAATATTTGAAGAAACATGTTGTTATGTTCTCCTTGTAAGAATAATATTATAGCAATAGCCGAAGATACGACGAATATACATGTGAAATATCATTCTACAGCCAAAACCCTCGGAGATACCAAATCAACACGACAACAGCGACGGGACACCTGTATGGTTCTAATTCCACATCTTCTTCTTCTTCTTTTTTTTTTTATATGAAAAATATTAAAAAACAAAACAGAAAATCTCCCACGTCTTTACAAGGAAAAAATAAGAAGAAAATTAGGAAAAAAGAATCTGATTAATTGACAGAAATACCCTCATCTCCTACCTCAAGACAGCCCCTGCCTAATATATATGTAACAACTCGATACAGAGCTTGGCTTATCTCTTATCCGAATCCCAATTTGTCTCTCTCTTTTGTTTTCTCTGTTAAAAGAAAAGAAGATCCTACTAACGTATCTCTAAAAAAATATCTGTTACTTTTGTTCATATCTTTTTACTTTTTCAAACTATTAGTTTTTCCTTTCGCTTCTTCTATTAATAAACACACTCTCTCTCTCAGACTTTTTCTACGGCGTTGATTCATTCGCTATGTTTACGCTGAACTCATTTTCTGGGTACCGTAATTGACCTTGCAGATTCTCTTTTAATGGTAGATTCTGTCACGGTGGAGTTTCCGCCGGAGAACCGCCGTGGACAGCTCTTCGGCAAGTACGAGGTCGGCAAATTGGTGGGATGCGGCGCCTTCGCGAAAGTGTACCACGGGAGGAACACAGCGACGGGTCAGAGCGTTGCCATCAAAGTGGTGAGCAAGCAACGGCTGCAGAAAGGAGGACTCAATGGCAACATTCAGAGGGAGATCGCTATCATGCACCGTCTGCGCCACCCTTCTATCGTGCGCCTGTTCGAGGTCCTCGCCACCAAGTCCAAGATCTTCTTCGTCATGGAATTTGCCAAAGGCGGTGAGCTCTTCGCCAAAGTCTCCAAGGGCAGGTTCTGCGAGGATCTCAGCCGTCGCTATTTCCAGCAGCTCATCTCCGCCGTCGGATACTGTCACTCCCGCGGCATCTTTCACCGTGATCTTAAACCTGAGAATCTCCTCCTCGACGAGAAGCTCGATTTGAAGATTTCTGATTTCGGACTCAGCGCTCTTACCGATCAGATCCGACCCGACGGTCTCCTCCACACTCTCTGTGGTACGCCGGCGTACGTGGCGCCGGAGGTTCTAGCGAAGAAAGGCTACGACGGTGCTAAAATCGACATTTGGTCATGCGGAATCATATTGTTTGTTCTCAACGCCGGTTATCTGCCTTTCAACGACCATAATCTCATGGTCATGTACCGGAAAATCTACAAGGGAGAGTTTCGCATTCCCAAGTGGACCTCACCGGATCTCCGGCGACTTCTGACTCGGCTTCTCGACACGAATCCGCAGACGAGGATCACTATCGAAGAGATCATCCACGATCCATGGTTCAAACAGGGCTACGACGATCGGATGTCAAAATTCCACCTCGAAGACTCCGATATGAAACTCCCGGCGGACGATATCGACGGCGAGATGGGAGCAAGGAGGATGAACGCATTCGACATCATCTCAGGATCCCCAGGATTCAATCTCTCCGGTCTGTTCGGCGACGCTAGAAAGTACGACCGAGTGGAACGGTTCGTGTCGGCGTGGACGGCGGAGAGGGTGGTGGAGAAGCTGGAAGAGATCGTGGCGGCGGAGAATCTGACAGTGGCGAAGAAGGAGGCGTGGGGAATGAAGATTGAAGGGCAAAAAGGTAATTTCGCGATGGTGGTCCAGATAAACCAGCTAACGGACGAGCTGGTTATGATAGAGGTGAGGAAGAGGCAAAGAGCCGCTGCATCTGGACGAGATCTATGGACAGATACACTCAGGCCTTTCTTCGTCGAGCTTGTGCACGAACCAGACCAGACGGACCCTCCTCATGAACCATCTCTAGTAAATACGACGTCGTAGTTTAGGTATCTGTCAAAATAATTATCCAAATAATTATCCAAAAAAAAAATATATCCCGGGTTATCTGTAATTGTTTTTTTTTTACCCGGAGAATATCTCTGACATAATTATTCAGGAAATTTCTCGACAAATCTTAATTTTTAGTTGGCAAGTATGTATCTTCTTCTTATCTTATGTAATCATAATTATATTTATACATAAATGATAAAAAGAAAATAAAAAAATGTATTACTTGTTTTAAATGGCCACACTACTAATACGTATCGCGGATGTGAAGTAATGCTATGTGTACAAGACACTCTTTCTTTAATGCCTTAACCATTACTATAGAATTAGCTATTCAATATGGTGGAACACCAATTAATTTAACATACATTTATATGTAAATTTTAACAACTCATAAAACACAGTCATCTTCTGCTATATATATATTTAAAAAAAAAACACATTCCTTCTAAAAAAGAAAATTTGCTAGCTAGTGCCTAGTAGTAAAAGATGGTAACTGATGGGAGATTGCAAGTAAAATGTCATTATGTAAAAAGCCAACTGTCCGGATTTGAGCCATGAAATAACTGATCTACTTTCACCTTTTTGATAAGTAAGAGGTTGTCCTTATCAAAATTGATGTTTCTGGTGGACTTTATTTAATCCTATCGCATGTGGCTGTGGTGGACTGTGGTATATATAATAATATCATACATGATACACCAATAATTCTCATCAATAATTTCTTTATCAAGGTATCCACATTGAATCCATTATTCAATAATTTCAACTTTAGCAGTTATAATTACTGTAATCAACATTTATATCACCTTTTCAATGCAATAATTTGTAGGCTCCATGATCTATATATAATTATCCATTTTACTCTACACAATCACATCATACACTTTTCAAGCACTTGTTATGGGTTAATTAATTACTTAATTGTGGTTATATCTAACTAATTAACCCTTTGGATATAAAAAGAAAACATGATTGTATAAACAAAATAGGAAACACACAAAGGCAAAAATCTGACGAGCACGTTATGTTTCCTTGGTTCTCCTTCCATCCAAAATTGGTTGGCCCACTAAAAGAAGCGGATTAACCAAAACCCTTAGAAAAATATACTATACTCTGCATTCATCTATGATTAAAGGTTTTGATTTGACCAACTGATAAATGTATGGTGTATATCCGATTACGGGCCGAGCGTGGTCCACTGGAGGCCGTGAATTCAATGAGCTTTGTCCCTTTTAGTCGTCTTCTCGAATCGGGCCTCTCACAATCATCCAACAATTAAAGACATTTTGTCATTTTCCAACCCATGTATGAACACTAATCTTACCATTGGATTCTTTTTCTCATATGAAAAGAAAACACACCATTAACAAATTATGTGGCGTAAATTGAGTTATTAAATTTTGACTTTGTTAACACACCAAAAAATGGTCTTTTTGTTTTGTTTTATACACAATTACACATCATCTAAACGACTACAATAATACGAAATGATAAGAAAATAGTATAATGCTTCCTAAACGCGTGGTCAGTCTATTGGCTTATTTCATTAAGGCACAATTTCTTTTATTTCTTTGATAAAAAATCTATTTATTTTGTTACAGGAGGCCGACATTTACTCAAACTGTATATAATTGGTCCTCATATATTATCATTGTTAGTTCACAAAAAAAAAAAAAAAAAAAAATATTATCATTGTTACACTGACGTCTCGAAACACGTCTTACTTGAGGAGAGAAAATACATAAACTAAATACATTGGCAAAACAAAAACAAGAAAAACATTTAAAAGAAAACACATAAAGAGAATAGATTATGTTTCAGTGCCAAGCTAATACAATGTCGATCAAAGCCGGTCTTATACTCTCCTTCATGACTCTCTTATACTCCGCTGTATCTCCATCGCTCTTCTTTAGCACCACCATGTGATAGCTTGGCGCAATCTCAAACACCTCCGCTTCCACCACTGTAGCCTCAGCTGACATTTTCACCCTCCATTCTTGTTCCTTCTTCCTCACTTTCATCTTAAGCTCCTTCCCTATCTCCACCAGCTTCTCTGTTATCTCAGATGCCTCTCTGTTCGATGTAAACCTAATCTCCTCCTTCTCCTCTCCCTTCTCGAACAGTCCCGAGAGATCAAACCCCGTCGACAGCGATATTATTTCAAATGCGTTCAGGTTGATACACCGCTTCTTTTCCTTCTCTGCACTTGCGTTTGCGCTAGTCTCTACCTCCACTTCTGTCTCTTCGTCAACTGATTCTTTCTCCTCCTCTTGCAGTTGTAGGCCTTTACGGAACCAAGAGCTCTTCATTATCTTCTCAGTTGATACCCTTGTGTTCGGGTTAGGATCAAAAATCCTCTTGAGCAATCTCTTTGCCCCCGGAGCAAGCCAGTTGGGGAACTTGACCTCAGCTTTGCCTATCTTCTTATACAGCTCCATGAGATTGGAATCACGGAAAGGGAGATATCCAGCGAGCAAGACGAACAATATAACTCCACAGGACCACACATCCGCTTTAAACCCATCATAGCCTCTCCTGCTTATGACCTCCGGTGCAACATATGCAGGGGTCCCGCATGTAGTGTGCAGCAACCCATCTTGCCTTCTAGAGTCAGCAAGAGCGCTGAGACCAAAATCAGAGACCTTAAGATTCCCTTGCTCATCCAACAAGAGATTCTCTGGCTTGAGGTCCCTGTGGCATACTCCACGGCTGTGACAGTAGTCAACAGCGCGTACAAGCTGTTGAAAGTACTTTCTTGCAACGTCTTCTCTCAGCTTCCCACTTGACACTTTGTTGAAGAGCTCACCACCCTTAACGTGCTCCATCACGAAGTAAATTTTAGATTTGGTGGCCATGACTTCATGGAACTCGACGATGTTGGGATGCCGCAAGAGTCTCATGACAGAGATCTCTCGCTTAATCTGCTCGGTCATGCCAACTTTGAGGATTCTTTCTTTGTCGATGACCTTAATAGCAACACTATCACCAGTTTTCAAATTCCTAGCATGGTATACCTTAGCAAAGGTACCCTGACCAAGAAACTTGCCGACCTCATAACGGAGCATAAGCACAGACCCTTTCTTCTCCATTGACTCACTGATTAGCTTAGAGCACTAGTACTAGACTATAAAAAGACCACCCTAGAATATACTAAAATGCAGACAACATAAAGACAGGGGTTGAGGAACTCAGGAGGAGAACTGAAGAGGATCAACCGTCTTCGCAAAGATCATGCTTCCAAGTGGCGTTTTTTCTAGCATTCTGAGAAGAAGAAGGCTGGAAGGTGTGGAACCAGGGGTTTAGAAAGCGGAAGCGGGTGTCCACATGAGGGAAGAGGGAGAACAAGGGCCCAAAGGGAGAAGGGATCTGAGAGGAGGAGGGTGTAGAGCACTTGTGTTCAGCTTTCAAATACATGTTTCTGCATTCCCTGGCTTTCGAATTTGTACACTCTTCTTCTTGATTAACACTCACTACTACCTGAGAATATAGAGAGCAAACCATAAATGAATGACAAGAGATAAACAAAGATGATGACACAGTAGTGAGAAATCGCGTATCAATTATCATAGAGAGATTAAAGGAACGAAACAAACGAGGCTTTAATCTATGTTTGAGAGCTATAATAAACAAGGAATCTAAGGAGATCGAATCTAGGAACGAAACAAACAGATCAGAGAAACAAGATTTCCGTATTATGTATCTCCATCTTAGAAATCTAGATTTGTTAAGAGAAAGCTCTCAATCGCACTGAAATCATCGACGCAATTCACAAAATCCTTTAGAAATCATTCCAAATCTCGAACCAGAATCGAAGAATTACCTCAATTATTATGCTTGCGCGAAAAAGCAACGAAAAGCGAAGATGAGCAGATGTAAAATAGCTGCTGCGGCGACAATAGAGAGAAAAAGAGAAGAAAGCCCCTTCCTCTATATTATATCGGCGGTTAAAGCTAACGAACAAGTTGATATGAATTGCGAAAATGCCATTCTGGGATTTTTACTAATTTAATGCAAACAGCCAACCTGTATGTTTACCTTTTGGCCGTTTCTAACCATTTTTTGTCATCATCTTTTCCTTCTTTGCTACTTTTAATTATATTTTTCTTCTACTTGTTGTTCTAACCTTTAAAATAAATTATCACTTCTTATCTTTCCTCATCATTACACACTAACCAAACTTAAGTTTTTTTTTCTTTTCTTCTTTTTTCTTTTTGTTAACTTTTTTTTAGTTTCCTGCTAAAGAGATTTTATACGATATGCAACATTAAAGTTTGTTTTACGGAATTTTCATTTACACAATTAATTTTATTTCCCAAAAAAAGGATTTGTTTCACTACATTGGATATGTTCACTGTTCTTTTTGTGTTATAAAAGGTTACAAATCACTCACTTTTAGTTCATGAATCACATAATTCTGAATATACATACAGTCAACAAACTTATTAATACGTAGTATACAATTTGTTTCCGTGTTGATGAAAGATTGATATGTACCAGTGACGAGGTGACACGTAAGCAAGAATATCCTCTAATGGTAGCTTTATAGATACGGTGACACTTGCTCTCTTTGTCTTTTTTATACACGTGTCTGACATTTATTCGCTTGTGGGACCGTCTACGTAGGCTGGAACATAAAACAGCTTGGCGGCCCCTAACTTTTTGCCAACTGGTTCAGAGAAGAAAATGAATGATGTGCGAGTGAGAAGAGTACACACAACAACAGCGTAACGTTTTAGAGAAAATCAGAGACTACTCGACAAGGGCAATGTAAAAATGAGCCAAAAAAGCCCATAAATGGACAATGGGCCTTTAGACAACGTTCTTTTCAAATCACACAAGAATCAGTCATCACGTACTTATGTTTTTATATATCATCAGTATTTACATGACCACTGGTTACCAAATTAAATTAGCATGACGATGATATGCCATGGCATCGTATGTGTGTGATCAAATGACCACGAAAGCAAGGTTGTTGAATTTACGAATCTGCCAATGCCTCCACCGCAGGAATGTAGCCATGGTGGGTGGCTGGGCCTGGACAGACGTGGAGGATAGAGCAGACGTCTTTCTTCTCCAGAAACTTCTCCAAATCCGTAAGCATCAGAGGCCCGTACTCGAATACCATCTTCTTGCACTATTCACCATCATAAACAATCACATTATTTTATCTGATAAAAGTATCACAAAACTCGCTTATATTTGTACATCCAAAAAATCGTTAGAGAGAGCTTTGCGGGCATTCTTTAGTTAGCTAGCTTACCTTGTCCTGGTAATTGTTAAGCGACTTGCATTCCTTGAGAAGTAACCGAATTATCTTCAGCTGCAACATTCACAAGGCAAAAGTATATCTTGAGCAGCAATAATAATATCTCAACTGATATAATTCTTAGTAAAGGTTTGCAACGCATAGTAGGTATGTGATAGCAGAAGGAAGTTGCAAACCTTAGTCTCAGGATCCTTGAGTTTGGTGACAACCTCGGAGACAGTCTGGCGGCAAGCCTCGCAATTTCCTTGATGGACTTGAGAAGCAAAGGCCGGTGTCACAGCGTGACAGAGGTTAAGCTTTTTGCAGATTTGGTCTGACTTGATAGTAGAGACTTGTGTGAAGAAAATTTGGGTGTAATGATCTACCATTGAAAGACACTGCATCATAAAGAACACACTAGTCAAAGGAAAGACAAACAAGAAGTCAGTGGAGATTGTGAATTGAGTTGAGGAGAGGGGAAGACCTGTTTTTTGAGAGGAGGAATCTGAGAGCAGCTGATATGAAGGGCCTCAACGAGTGCATTCTGGTTGTCGTAGTCTTGAAGGTAATCAATGGCAAGCGTAACATACTTGTCACACAGTTCACAGACTTGGTTGTCATCATAAGCTGAATCTGCAAATGAAATAAGCATGTATGTACATAGGAGGAGATCAACACGAATATACATATGGTGAAGCCCCTTCTTAAACAATCATACATTAGGATCTCTACCAAATGATGAAGTGACCAGATTTTAACAAAATTGTAACGAGTGAATTAGAAACAGGTGCAAGAGAGACTCTAGAGATGCACACGTGTATGTCAAATATTTAATAAATCTTACCGAAGGGTTCGAGAAGAATCGGGGTTGTAGCGTCACAAGACCAGCAGGTTAATAACCCCAAGAGGAAGAAGAGGACTCCGAATCTACCGCCCATGGTTATGATTGCTTCCTCCTGAAATCTATATACATATCAAAATTTAATAATAAATGGATCAAAAACCGATCTGGAGATCGCCGAATTAAAAAGTCAACAGACAATTTGGGGATTCCGATTTTGAGTTGAGAATATTATTTTGTCAACAGTTTTAGGTTGAAATTCATATGTGCTAAAAGATCGTAATCCACAGAATCCAAACAGAAGAGAAAGATGAAGAAGAAGAGCTTACTTACACGGCCTCCGATGGGTCGATTAGATCTGATTAATGAAAGAGAGCAACCGATCTTCGATGCTGCTCTGCTCTATCAAAAACTCTTTTTTTTTTTTTTCTTTTTTGGCTAAAAAAGCAAGAGTCTCCTCTCATTTAGCTATCCATAGTAACAGAATTATATGATTGGCCCTTCTTTTTTGTCTAACATATGATTGGTCCTTTCTTTTTTTATTTTTCTTCATATCTAATTAGGGCTGTTGTTTAAAATTTACTTTTAAATTTTCATATATATTTTTCATACCAGCAAATGAGAAATTTGGTAGTTGGTTTTACACCTTAAACTTAAACCTTCAATATATTTTTTTTTCTTAAATTTTTATTTTATTTTATTTCCTCTCGTTTTTCTTTAATGGACGGAAGAAAATGTAATTATATGTACATATGTCTTCGTGTTTAACCTTTAACTCTAGTGTTGTGATCTAGACTGCTGCTCTATTCCGAATCATCCTTGCCATCATGTAATTGTGTGTTGACTTGTGTATAAGATCATACTATAGTTGTTATCAACTCCTTGATCGTTCAATTATAATTGTTTTTATCTTGAATATAATTTAAACTCAAAAAATATACTTTCAGTGTTTATGAGAACCAACTCAAAAATCCTACATACAGACGTACTTGTAAATATCTGCCATTGTCGTCCTAAGTAACAATAATGTTGGTGGTCGTCATTTTTTTTTTTGTTTTTTGGTTTTTGGATGTTGAAGCAACGTAATAACGAAGAAATGTATATTCTAATGAGGGTGTAAATATGAATATGACATTGAAAGAAATTAATGCAATAGAATGGACCGACCATGGGGTGTACGTGTACCAGTGTATGTATATTAAGGAAAGCAATGCTCGGAGGTATGTGGAGCACATGTAGGATGCATGGGTCGTGGCTCGTTTAGTCATATATTAATACTGTTTTCCAATTTAATCAGAAAAACCCAACTATTCAATTCATATTGTTTTCATCAATGGTCCTACTCTCCAAATAAATGCTTTTCTCCAATAACCACACCTTTCTTAATAAAATAAACCGGTGGGCGCTTCTTTGTGTTTAAGTTATGTATATTTGGTTTGTAATGTAAATGTTCTTGTGGATGAATCGTGATTGCTTTACAAATATCTTGCCATGAGTATGACGTATCTAGATCTCCTCATCATACATATATGCGAGTGTTACCGGGTAGCATTACTTAGTGTTCAAGGGTCTAAATACGTAGTGTTGTGATGACTTTATATATCCATCGAGTGGTTATTGCCTTTGTAGGATTGGACCAACACGTACACTTTTAGATATATATCTTTATAATTAAGTTCTAACTATGAGAGCTAACTAACCGCACTATTATTTCATTATTATTATTACATTTTGCATTTTATGTATAGTTTCTATAGTCTATAGACACCACAGCCAAACAAATAAGCCCAAAAGTAAAAACCGTACCAAAGACATCAGGCACCCATATATACATGATAGATTGACTCCATATGTCTCATGCACATATCTCTAGATCTCTTTCCTTCTCTCTCTCACTCTCCAAAGACAACAATGCCAAACGCGGGATCTGAGCGGGGACCTTCACTGTCACTGAGAAAGCATGACACGGCCACCTTCTCCGGTAAGTTACCGTCGACCAAACAACGCTTTTCGTCGCCGGCAACAGGAGCATCAGCTTGTCCTTCCTTTAGAATTTACTACTACGACGGAGCCGCCGGTTCCGTCCCTTTCGAATGGGAATCTCATCCAGGCACACCCAAACACCCATCCTCTGAGCTACCTACTCTGCCACCTCTCACTCCTCCGCCGTCTCATTTCTCTTTCTCCGGTGACCAAATCCGGCGCCGTTCCAAAAACTCCACCAAGAAAATCCTCGCACTAATCCCGACCAAGCTCTTCTGGTTATCGGGCGATCATAGTAGCAAGGCCAAGAAACTGTCGGCATCGTCACCACCATCTATGTCGGAGAGAGTGTTGATCGATGAGAATGAGTATGATCTGTTCAAGTTTCAGTCAGAAAGGAATGTCATGCGAAGATTTTCATCCTTCGACTCTTCTGCTGACTACCCCATTCAGAGATCACAATCCACCTCTTGCTTCGGAATCCGCAGATGTTTCATCTGCTAATTTCGCTAGAAAATTTGGAAAAAAATAAAACGTTTAAATTAATTTTAATTACAAATGTTTTTTCATATATTAGTATATTTTGTGTTCCATTGTGTTATTATTATAATATTTAATCAGTTTGTGTCGGTAACGCAACTCTAAATCATATCATACGTTTTCCTTTTTGTTATATAAGGGAATGAACAGTTACAAGAGTTACGTAAATTGATCAGAAGATTATTATAGTAACTGTCGCATTCACTTTGGTTTAAGTGCATGACTAAAACTTTTACAATTAAGTATTATTCAATATTCATTTTGGCTTTTGTACATGGATGGTTCCGTGTAAAAATGTAATTGTGAGTTTGAACAAGCCTTCTTTTGTGTAAATATAGCTGTCTTCCAAGCAAAGCAAATTAATGAATGGGGTTTGGTGGTTGGTTTCTTCTTAATTGATTTTTTGTCGAATATGATTGGTTTTCTACAACCTCCTCACACTGGAAATAGCAGAGAATCATTTGGTCCATTTTAAAAGATAAAATATACACGTCTTTCTACATCATCTGGTAGGTTTTAGAGTCAAAATTTTAATTTACTTTTTTCTTCTTAGATGTAACAATTCATTTGAATACTGACACTAAACAAAATTTAAGCACTAAAGTATGTGAGTTAATAAGTTAAGGAAGGTGTCGGCGGCTGCCATTGGAGCGTGTTCCTGACTCGCTTGTCGTGCGCGTAGAAAACTCATTTCCCTCCCACAAATTAATAAATGTGGAAGGCCCTTGGTATCTATGTAACGAGGCCCATGGGCCCATGTAATAAAAATAGTGTAATTTGGAGTTAGTTATCGGGAAAATCAACGTACTTAATTAAAAAGAAGACTCTTGGCCGACGGCGTAGAAGACGATGCGACTGTTGTCATCGCCGATAAATCGACTATGATGAAGTCTCTGTATCACTCGTTTTCTCTTACTTCCCGCCACCAGATCCTCCTTCGGATGTACTCTCCGTCGGCGAGGAAGATAATGAGTTCCTCTCCGATTCGAAAGACGCAAGTGAGTGATCGTTTTAGCTTATTGCTCTTAGATTTCCTTTTTATCTAGTTTCGCTGATCGCATGAATTTGATTGAAAATCCTTTCTTCCTTCACAGTTTGTATTCAATTTATAGTGGCATGAATTTGAGCCTTTAAGTAAAACCCTATCAAGCACAGTGATTTTCCTATGATCACTCCAATCAAATTATTATCTAAAGGAACACACATTGTGTTAATTCTGTAAAGCAGACTACATCGTTTGAATCACTCAATGATTATGACGAGCAATTTCCACCACTTACTGGCGGCTCTAAGAAGAAGAAGGTTTCACCAACAAGTGAGGTTGATCTTGGTTCTACCAATCCCTGTAAAAGTTCACAGTTTCAAAATTGGACAAGGGGTAAGGAGGCTTTGTCTTTGCAGACGAATTTTGGATGTAAGCATAGGGATCAAGGTACAAGGAGGAGCCGGGCTTCACGGTCTTTAGATGAAGAAGCGAATGTGACAACTTTTGAGGTTGCCGCTGGTACTGGCTCACGAACAAGTGTTGTTGAGCTTGATTCTACCAACCCTTCTTCTCCGAGTAAGAGTTCACAATCTCATAATTTGAAAATCCGCAAGGTTAGGAATCACAGAAATTCTGGATTCAAGAGTAGGGTTCAAAGTCCTAAGAGGAAAGAGGATCCGCCTTTCGACATTTGTTCTTCAGTCATCGAGAGAAATGATACAAGCATAAACGATTGGGCTTTGGCGGATGAAACAAACGGGGAAACTGTTGAAGTTAGTAACAAACACAGAGTTCTGAGGCCTGGAATGGTGCTTCTTAAAGACTTCCTTACGCATGATATACAGGTAAAACTGTGAAAATGACCACATAATCTACATATTTCTGTAGTAGTAAAGAGCTGTACATGCTTACAGGTTGACATTGTGAAAACATGCCGAGAACTTGGTGTTAAGCCCGCAGGATTTTACCAACCGGGATATAGAGTTGGTTCAAAGCTTCATCTGCAAATGATGTGCCTTGGGAGAAACTGGGATCCACAGACCAAGTACAGTAAAAACACTGACATAGATAGTAAAGCACCCGACATCCCTGTTGCATTTAGTGTCTTGGTAGAAGAGGCGATCCGGGAAGCACATGCTCTCATCGACAGAGAATCAGGAACAGAAGATGCAGAGAGGATACTTCCAGTGATGTCACCAGACATTTGCATAGTCAACTTCTACTCAGAAAGTGGAAGACTTGGTCTCCACCAGGTGTGTAATTTGACTTTAAACCTCATTGAAGGGTTCTCTTGTCATGTGGTCGACACTGATAATGTGTATTGGTATAATAATGGCAGGACCGTGACGAAAGCCAAGAGAGTATAGGAAAAGGGTTGCCGATAGTCTCCTTCTCAATAGGTGATTCTGCAGAGTTCTTGTACGGAGAGAAAAGAGACGTAGAAGAAGCAGAAGGAGTGATATTAGAATCAGGAGATGTGTTGATATTCGGGGGAGAATGTAGGATGATGTTCCATGGGGTCAAGTCCATCATACCAAACTCAGCTCCCATGTCTCTACTCAATGAGTCCAAGCTCCGAACCGGACGTCTCAACCTTACGTTTAGGCATTTCTAACCTTATTTCACCTCTCTCTCTCTCTCTCTCTCTCTATCTTTTATTCAATTTTGTAATGCATTATTACAAAACGATTTATCTTATCAAAAACAAAAAACTATTTATCTTAAAATACTAAAAAGCTAGTTAAATTTTTAATTATAAAGAAAAGACTTGATAGCTGTTGACAAAAAAAAAAAAAAAGACTTGAATTTTGAAATTAATCAAACACATACAGAAAAGAATCCTATATATAAAGTTAAAATCTGAAAATAACATGGAAAGAAATCATTGAATAATTTATATTGTAATTTAAGAAAAATAGAAATATAGAAGTCCAGCAATATTTTCCTTAAATTTATGTATGGAAAAAGAAAAAAATATGTTGATTTCCAGGTGGTATATATAAATCATCAATCAATTAAAAAAGAGAAAAAAAAAAAGAGGAGAGGAGAGGAGAGGAGGGAGACAAAACGCATTGACGACTTTCCCCTTTCCTCTGATGATGACAAAATCCCAAAATTTGGCATCTCTCCACACTTCTCTCTTTGTGCCGCCATCACCACCACCACCACCTCACTCTCCCTCTCGTTCATCTCTTCTCCGGTGTTACTAGGGTTTCCGCTTCACTCTTCTCCGTCCTTACGAGCAGGACTTTGTTGATTGATTTGGCATTCTCCTTTGGATGGCATTAGGGGACTTGATGGTCTCCAGGCTCTCTCAATCTTCCGTTACCGTTGTCACCAATCACCGCTACAACGACGACGACTGCGCCTCCACTCACGATGATTCCCGCATGTCCATCATCGCCTCTCCCACGGTCGCTAGCGGCAGCTATGAGAATCTCTCCGCCGCCACAAGCATGGCATACTTGCCTCAGACTCTTGTGCTCTGCGACCTTAGACACGACGCCTCCGAGGCCTTAGACATCGTCCAATCCCCCAGATGGCGCCTTAAAGAGCGAGTAAGTTTCGATGAAGCATTGGTCCCAATTGTCTGCATCAATCAATTCAATGTAATTTAGTCTCAGGTTCCTTATTGATTTGCAGATGAAAACAGGATGTGTAGCTCTAGTTATGTGTTTGCACATTACTGTTGATCCCCCTGATGTTATTAAGATTTCTCCATGCGCAACACTGGAATGCTGGATAGGTCCACCTCTCACCTTACTCTTTCTTATCCCATTCTTTCAATGTTTCCCGCAATCATATTTCTTTTCGTCTGTTTTGATGGCAGATCCTTTTTCTATGTATCCGCCAAGAAGAGCTCTTGAGACTATAGGCCAAAGCTTGAGCATTCAGTACGAGAGATGGCTGCCTCGGGTGATTACTTCATTTCCAGCTCCTTTCTTTCTTGAGACTTTGCTTCCTCTTCATTTTTATTCTATGAATTTTTTATCAGGCTCGATATAAGGTTGAACTGGATCCTACAAAGGACGATGTCAGGAAGCTGTGCTTGTCTTGCCGGAAAACTGCAAAGACTGAGCGAGTTTTGTTTCATTATAACGGCCATGGTGTCCCTAAACCTACACCTAATGGTGAAATCTGGGTTTACAATAAGGTCACTTTTTCTTAGCTTTCTTTCTACACTTTCCATGTCCTTCTTGTCTCTTATCAGCCACCTATTCATCTTGTGTCTGCAGAATTTTACTCAGTACATTCCCTTGCCAGTCTGCGAACTTGATTCCTGGTTGAAGACACCCGCAATTTACGTTTTCGACTGCTCTGCTGCTAGGGTCATTGTCAATGCCTTCGCTGAGGTAACAAATTACTCATATTGTATTGTATTGTAACCTACTGAGTTTAGGGCTTGTTTCTACAATTGGCGTTTCGTATGATGATCAAATTGTTTCACTCCTTACGACAGCTTCACGATGGGGAATCTTCTGGCTCGTCTGGACCCCCGAAAGACTGCATTCTACTGGCTGCTTGTGATATACATGAGACACTTCCTCAGAGTGTTGAATTTCCAGCTGACGTTTTTACTTCTTGCCTCACCACACCTATTACGATCGCATTGAAATGGTAAATTTCTCTTTTATCTCTGTCTTGTTTTAAGTACTTGGGTGTCACCTTTTCTTCTGTCTGAAACGTGGTGTTACTCCATCAAAAAAATTTAGTTAGCACGTGCTTGCTTTCTCCATAGGTAAGATCGAACATATGATGGATAGAATACCTTACTTTATATGTTTTTATTTTGAAGGTTGGCTGATGCAGCAATTCCCGAAAGTTGACTTAATCAGGATATATGGTTACTTTATATGTTTCACAGAGGCTTTTTTTTTGCAGGTTCTGCAGACGTTCTCTTCTGAAGGAATTTATAGATGAATCACTTATTGATAGAATTCCCGGCCGCCAAAATGACCGCAAAACATTGTTAGGAGAGTTGAACTGGATCTTTACTGCAGTCACGGACACCATTGCCTGGAATGTGCTTCCTCGCGGTACTTCCCAAACTTTCCACCTAATGATTCAGTGCAAACTTGTTGACAAAAAATAGTATCAAGGCCCCGAACTCTCAAGTTTGACTTTTTGTTTGTTTTTCTACATTCCTCATGAAGTTAGTTTTACCCCACAGAACTTTTCCAGAGATTATTCAGACAGGACTTGTTGGTTGCTAGCCTTTTCCGGAATTTCTTACTTGCTGAGAGGATAATGCGGTCCGGGAATTGTACCCCAATATCCCATCCTATGCTACCTCCTACGCATCAGCATCATATGTGGTATTGGACGTTATCCCTAATTTGCATTTTGATGAATTGTGAATGTGAGCTCTTTACCTCAGCTAATAGCTGTTTTCCAGGGATGCATGGGACATGGCTGCTGAAATCTGCCTTTCTCAGCTTCCTAAACTTTTTCTGGACCCAAATACGGAGTTTCAGGTTTGTTTTGTCCATTATTTCCTTGTAATTATGATTCGGTATGATGACTGTATTGTTGATAATGCTTGTTACTCTCATTTTTCTAGCCAAGTCTATTTTTTACTGAGCAACTGACAGCTTTTGAGGTCTGGCTTGATCATGGATCTGAGCATAAGAAGCCACCGGAGCAGTTGCCTATTGTTCTTCAGGTGCCACCTGAACCCTAAATTACCCCTTCCTTTTGTTTTTTAAAAAGGCCCCTTTCTGATGGTCCATGAGCAATTATTCAAATCTATTTTTCATTTATTTACACTGCTGCTTTCGTATTGATGATCTAAGGAGCAAATCATTGGCTTCATTCTTCCTCTTCCATCTAATATCTGTTTATATCTTACCATCTTAGCTTACTTGGAATCTGATTTGTATCAGGTCTTACTTAGCCAGTGCCATCGGTTTCGTGCTCTTGTACTTCTTGGACGATTTCTTGATATGGGTCCTTGGGCTGTCGATTTGGTACCTCTAATGCCTTGAAGTCCTGTTTTTCCCTTGTTCTTAGACGTTTCTTCTCCTATGTTATCTTGTGTGTATGTCCTGACTTGAAGTGAATATTTTTATAGGCCTTATCCGTTGGAATATATCCTTGCGTAGTAAAGCTGCTGCAGCAAACAACTATTGAGCTACGGCAGATTCTTGTTTTCATATGGACAAAGATTCTTGCATTTGATAAGGTACAAGCAGTTTTTTATGTCTCTGCTTGTTAGTTTCTTGTTATATCTCTGCTAGTTCCATTTGGGGATGTATTATTAACGTGCCTCTGTTTTCTTGATAATGAGAAAGACCAAGATATAAGGTGTTCATATAATTATTCCTAAGATAAATTCTAAATGCCATAAAATGGTGACTAACATTTCTATGTGCATCTTGCTCCTATCTGTGGACATTGGGACATGTTCCTTATCTTGATCATTGTTCTATTGTGCCACTTCGTTTTCGTATCATTTTTTTAATTTTGCTAACGTTTGAGAGATTTCTCTTTGTTTTATAGTCATGTCAAGTAGATCTTGTGAAGGACCGGGGCCACATATATTTCATCCGATTTTTAGATAGTTCTGATGCATTCCCAGAACAACGTGCTATGGCTGCGTTTGTTTTGGCTGTTATTGTCGATGGCTACAAACAAGGCCAAGAATCTTGTCTTGAAGCAAATTTAATTGGTGTTTGTCTGGGCCACCTCGAAGCAACCCAACCATGTGATCCACCGCCAGAACCATTGTTTCTTCAATGGCTTTGTCTTTGTCTTGGAAAGTTGTGGGAGGACTTTGTGGAGGCCCAGATAATGGGTAAGGAGGCAAATGCTTCTGAGAAGTTGATACCTCTGCTTTCCGAGGCCCAACCAGAGGTGGTGCTTCGCCTGAAGCTTAGCTAACTTATCAGATTTCAGTTTCTTTTTTGCTTTGAAATAGCAGTCTAATCGCAGGCAACACCAATCTCTTGTAGGTCAGGGCTGCTGCTGTTTTTGCCTTGGGTACCTTACTTGATGTTGGGTTTGACTCTGGTAAAGGTGTTCGTGACGAAGAATTTGATGATGATGAAAATATTATAATTGAAGATATTATGATAAAAAGTCTCTTAGATGTAGTTTCAGATGGGAGCCCGCTTGTCCGAGCAGAGGTTGCTGTAGGTATGCAAAGCATGTTAACTTTTGATCATGCATAATTGTGGCACTATTTGCATCATGTGCCATTAAGTTCAGAGTAAAAAACCTATATGGATTTATCTTTTAGTAGTATTATATGATCTCTAGTGTCTGTATTAACTCAAATTAATAACTTTTTTTTTTTTTTAACATCAGTTAATAACCTTTTAACTCATATCTCTCCCGTTTAGAAAGCTTGAAAGTAATGCTTGGATTGTATGTATCTTCTGAATACACTCAATATCTTGTTATTGTCTCACAGCTCTCGCACGGTTTGCCTTTGGACACAAACAGCATCTAAAGTCAGTTGCAGCTTCATATTGGAAGCCCCAAAGTTCTCTGCGAACTTCTTTCCCTTCAATGGCCAAGTTTCACGATGCTGGAACTTCAACAATTGTTTCTTCACACATGGGTTCTCTGACTAGAGGTAGCCCTGATAGCCAACCAGTGGCTCGTGAAGGGAGGATCTCAAGCAGCCTCCATGAAGCTTCTTCCGGGCCAATGCAAGGATCTCCATTATCTGATGATTCTTCCTTGCATTCTGATTCTGGAATCATCCATGATGGTGTCAACAATGGAGTTGTCCATCAGCCAAGACCGCTGGATAATGCTATATATTCGCAGTGTGTTCTGGCTATGTTTACGTTAGCTAAAGATCCATCTCCGCGTATTGCAAGCCTTGGGCGGCGTGTGCTATCTGTTATTGGGATTGAACAAATTGTTGCAGCATCAGCATCTCACACTCCTTTGGCTGGCCTAGTTCGCTCATCCTCATGGTTTGATATGCATACAGGTAAGCTGGTTATGCAGTGTTTTTGAATCATCATTTGATGTGAATCTTGAAATAGTTGTCCATTATAAACTTGAAGTAATTTAACCATGAAATTCATGTTGACAGGTCACCTGCCGCTAACATTTAGGACTCCTCCGGTAAGCCCTCCTCAAACAAGTTATTTAACTGGACTGAGGAGAGTTTGTTCACTAGAGCTCCGACCTCATCTGCTGGGTTCTCCAGACTCTGGATTGGCTGATCCGCTTTTAGGCGTAAGCGGGTCTGAACGGAGTTTGCTTCCACAATCAACTATCTACAACTGGAGCTGTGGTTACTTTTCTAAACCTCTTCTTGGTGGAGCAGATGCTAATGAAGAGATAGTAGGCCAAAGAGAAGAGAAAGAAAAGTTTTCGCTTGATCATATTGCAAAATGCCAGCATTCATGTAAGTTTTTATTATCTGTTTATCTTGTGTCTTGTGTTATATCTATACTAGTTACTTGAACTGTATCACAACCTTCTTTTGTCCTCGACCAGCAATCAGCGGGATCAACAATATTCCTATTGCTAATTGGGATACAAAGTTTGAAACGGGAACAAAGACGGCCCTCCTTCACCCTTTTTCTCCTATTGTAGTTGCTGCCGATGAGAATGAACGGATCAGGTATGCAAATTTTTTCATGCCTTACCTAAAATTATAGACTTCAGATCAACAATTTGTATCCCGGTTGCCCTCTATAAGGCTAAATACTAGCTAATTTCTTACACCAGGTATTTAGGTGCACCAACTTGTAAAATTTACCATTTCTAGATGTCAATCTCTCGGAACACATATGTTGGATCAGTGCGGTCTATCTAGTGCTGTCATTTATAAAATGCTTCACCTTGAAATCCCTCTTTCACTGCTTCATCTAAAAACTGCTCTTTGACTTAATTGCCTTTGTTGGACTCTAAGTTTAGTTGTCTTTCCTGTCAGAGTGTGGAATTACGAGGAAGCAACTCTTCTTAATGGCTTTGATAATCACGATTTTCCCGACAAAGGAATTTCAAAGCTCTGCTTTGTCAATGAACTTGATGACTCTCTGCTACTTGTTGCCTCATGTAATGTTCCAACTCTTGCCAGAGTGTCTTTTGCAAGTTAGTTATTGATTGAGTATGGCTGTTAAAAGCTCTTACCGGTGGTTCCGAAATCTTGTGTAGGCGATGGATCAGTCCGTATATGGAAAGACTACGCAACAAAGGGTAGTCAAAAACTTGTCACGGGGTTTTCTTCAATCCAAGGTCTCAAGCCTGGTGCACGTGGCCTGAACGCTGTCGTGGACTGGCAACAGCAGTCGGGTTACCTGGTATATAGCCACTTTATTAAC
Source organism: Arabidopsis suecica (assembly GCA_019202805.1). Taxonomy (NCBI): domain Eukaryota; kingdom Viridiplantae; phylum Streptophyta; class Magnoliopsida; order Brassicales; family Brassicaceae; genus Arabidopsis; species Arabidopsis suecica. The sequence goes on from CM032910.1 coordinate 95,951, forward strand.
AACACGCAATCTAATTATATTTGGAATTGTGAAACTTGCTTTACTTTGCATTTGACGCATTACTGGTGTCTACAGTATGTTTCTGGGGAATCGTCATCAATCATGCTTTGGGACCTGGAGAGAGAACAGCTCGTCAAATCTGTGCCCTCTGAATCAGAGTGCAGCGTCACAGCCCTTGTAAGCTAGCATATGCAAACTTGTATATCTGTGTTACAAATAGATACTATGTAGATCTTCTTTTGTCTATATGAAGACAGGATCTCTAGGACTGGTCGGATCTTGCTTGATGGGTCACTTTATTTGTGTGTATGTGTTTATTTGCAGTCGGCTTCTCAAGTGCATGGGAGTCAACTTGCTGCTGGTTTTGCGGATGGATCTGTAAGACTCTACGACGTTCGGACACCTGACTTGTAAGTTACTTAAGCTTGTTTAATTCTCACCTTTGGATCTAATTCGGTTACTCTGCTTTTAAACATAGTAACAAAGATTATTAGTTAAAGACTAGAAGAAATCTCACTTCTCCAATGTATAGGCTTGTGTGTGCCACTCGGCCTCATCAGAGAGTAGAAAAAGTAGTTGGACTCAGCTTTCAGCCTGGACTCGATCCGGCAAAGGTTACACATACCCAAATATTTGCTTCTCGTCAGTCAGTACATAAGGTCATTTAGTTCCTCACTTGACATGTTTGTTGTCTCAGATTGTGAGCGCATCACAAGCAGGTGACATTCAGTTTCTGGACCTAAAAATAACAAAGAAAACATACCTAACGATAGACGCGCACCGAGGATCACTGACAGCATTGGGTGTCCATAGACACGCTCCAATCATAGCGAGCGGGTCAGCCAAACAGCTAATAAAAGTGTTCAGCCTTAAGGGAGAACAACTTGGGATCATAAAGTACCACACTTCCTTCATGGCCCAAAAGATTGGCCCAGTCAGTTGCCTCGCCTTTCACCCTTACCAGGTATTGCTAGCTGCCGGAGCTGCTGGCTCCTTCGTCTCTTTATACACCCACCACAACACACAACCACCAAGATAGATCATGACAACTAGTAAGTTAGTGAATGCAAAGTGATTTTAGGGAGTTGGGCTAAAATTGGGTGTTATTTGTAGAATTGATTAATTAGCCTCCGATGAAAAGATGCAAGCAATACTAATTTGAGGAGGCTTTGCCAAATAAATTTGTGGCTATATTACGCATGTAAATGCTTTGTAAATAGTTCTTGTGTGTGTATTTTTTTACATCTTCATATTTCTTATTATTTGTCTATTCATCTTCGATTCTTGGGTATAGAAAATGGCACAAGTAAATTTAGATCTCTGTCAACTTTAACTATTTATTCCTTAATCATATATTAAGTTTCCAAAGATTTCTACCTCACCTTGGAAGTCTTATTAGTTCTCTTTGTTAATTTGTAACTGTAATAATTTGAAGTCTTTTGGAACTTACTATAACGTAATTACATCAAAGGTCATTTGCTACTCCTAACGCCTCCATCTGCGTTCCGGAAAACGTCAAGATCTTCAAACAATTTGTACGGAGGAACGTACGGCCTCTGTGGCTGCCCGTCCACCACCGTAGGCACAGTGGCAGCACCGGATGTCCCCGTGGCTCTAGCGGGGAAGGAGTTTGAGTATTGCAAGTTTCTCTCAAAAACCTTATTTTCGTTGCATCCTTGGCTCCACAATGTTGTGTCATTACTATTTACTTGGCCAACGCTCCATTGTGGCTGAGGATAACCGTATGTAAACGGTTGTTGCTGCTGCAGAGGCCATGGCTGAAACTGAGGTCCCGATGGAGCAAACTGAGACATTTTTGGGACTTGCGGTTCTTCTTGGGACTGTGCCCATGGGACAACGTAGCTGTTCATAAGAATATTACCATCAGCAAAAAACGATGGAGGCTGCGTTTGTGGTTGCATTTGAGGTTGCGTATGTGGGGAGGGTAGAGCAGTTGTTGACAGAGTTAGGCTGAGGAGTTCAATAATGTCCTGCTCTGACTTGGTGGTTGTTGTTGTTGTGTCGAACAAAGCTAGATCTTTGCACTGTGTCTTGGCTTCTGTTTCCGCTATATTTTCATCGTCGTTACCTAGAAGCAATGCTTCTTCTTCTTCATCGCTGTGTTCGGCACTTAATAGAGCGTGCCTGCAAATTCGAGAATGTCTATAAACTAGTCTGTGACTCGCAAATACTAGTGTCTGGGTTAGTGAGTGAATGGTTAACACCTTTTGGCTAGCTGCACAAAGTCATCTTTAACATCCTCCCTTTCATTTGTTTCACTTTCACTGCTCGACGATGAAGAAGACTCAGAGTCAGACTCAAGAGCATCAGCATCATAAGTCTTGAGGGCAGAGCTTGTCTCTGGGGCCTCCAACATAGGAATAGAGACACCAGATGCAATAGCGTCATGTCTCGCGAGCACTACCTGCAAAGAGTCGTTCAGCTCGAGCCCACGTGCCATAACATCCTCATCACTGAGAAGAAGAAGGCATAACAGGTAAGAAAAAAAGGAACAAGTTAGGCTGAAGAAGAAGATGTAGCAGAAAGGTGGAGAAGACAGACGCAGTTGTAGTGAGCATTTGCATTAGTTTCTTCTGATTAGATCTGCACTGCTCTACTAGATCAACTATTAGCTCATCTTTTATAGCCTGTGAAAGATTATATTAATTACCAAACCAGAGAGATTATTGAGAGGTTTAAATAGTATTAGATTGTTGATAAGGATTGATACCACACTTACTGATTTATCAGATGGATTCACGGCTTGAACCATGTCATTCACAAGATCCATCACATTTCTCATGGATTCAAGGCTTGATAAGCTGAAACAATCAATCAACAATGTAAGTAACTGAAAATATAGTAGGTTGTTTTGAGAAACATAGGCACTCAGCTTACCTTAGGCCCTCAATTTCTGTAGCCATAGTTTCGTCGAGCCTTCTGAATGAACCGATAGACATTAAATTCATAGAAGATGATGATGAAGAAGAATGTGTCACTAGAGGTGGTGGTGCAAGCATCAGGGGTGCTTCTTTGGAACGTTGTGGGAATGTCACCCCACACCGCTGTCGATTCAAAAGGAATGAGAGGCTAATAAGCTAAATAATGAAAGATAGATAAATCTCTAAGAAAGTGGGGTTACTTTAAGCTCTTGGTATGCCCAATTGTAGTGAGGGTATTTACAAGAAACTCCACTGAATGCTTCATTCCAAGTATCCAACAATAGCAAGATCATGTTCCTTACTTCAAAATCACCCTTTCACACACAATTTCAACACTCAAACATATCAAGATTATAAAATAAGAAAATGAAAAAAAAGGGTGACTTGGAGAAGTTAAATAGAGAGCTCAGAATAAATAAAAATAACCTTTTTCCTGACAATCTTAACCATATCTTCAAGAAGATGTTTCTCAATGATATGAGAATGCACAAAGTCACCACAGTTTTTGAGCATTGCCTCCAACAACTAAGGAGATGAAGATAGTGGATGCAGTTATAAGTAACCGAGAGACAAGACAGAGCATTCATTCATGAAAAGAAAAACAAAGAGTTGTGTACCGTTAAAGTGAGTAATTGCACTTTAGAACTCTTGTGCTGCAATCTTCTCTTCACGGCTTTGATCGCATCTTTGCATTGCCTGCCAAAATTTCAACATCAACATCGGGATTCATGATGATAAGCAAGATCATCAAAGATATGTGAGATTTACCAGCGATTAGAATTGAGGGAATCGCAGATGGCGATGATGATGGTCCAATCAGGAGTGCGGAGAAGCTCGCTTGTGGCTTTGTCCACCGCTACTGTCACTGAAGACAAAGTAAACGAAGGAGAAGCAGAGGATGAGGAAGAAGAAGAAGATGGCCTCATTTCCGAATTCCACTGAAATTCTCGTCTAAAAATGCTTTTTCCACAAGGTGAGTCTTATTTCCCACCATATATTTATAGAGATTAAAAAAAAAAAAGTCAGCTATCCGACAAATTCGTTCACACTTGTTTTTGGGCCATGTCTTATCAGTTACACCCGGTCCCACTCCTTTAGCATTTATTACCACGTGGATTTGTCTGATTATTTTTCTTTTGTTCTTTTTTTTTAATTAGTATGTGAAATGTGTCTGTCACTCAAAATGAATTTTTCTAATGATATACAGTTGGTAGGAGAATGGAAATATTAATGCAAAATTAGTTATATATTCTAAAAATAGATATTATGTGAAGAAAAAATAAATACTCTAAATACTAGATGTAGTCATTAAACATAAACGACAGACGCAATAATTTGCTTATTTTACAACTGAAATGATCACACAAAGTTTAACACTTAAGAGAATATGAATAGGTTCGACAAAACGAATAAAGAGCACATTATTGATGATAATTATAAACTGAGAATAATATCTGAGTCTCAGGCGGCGCGGTCTTCGCGGTTGACGTCATCGAGAATGACGACAAGAGAGGCAATGAAGGCATAATCGACGTTTGGATAAACAGTCACTGAGAAATTGTCTTTTCCCAAGAATACGCTCTGCACCGTGTGCTTCCTATGCATCTGCCCATCAAAAACCATACCATTGATTTCTTTTTCTATTAGTAAATGTTTTTTTTCTTAAATCTTCGCAATTCATATGCTAATGTATTATTTATTAGCTTTTGATCCAAACCGAATCAAAAGCTCCATCAAAACCGGCTTCTAAAACAGTAAACCAAAGACCAAAAGCGGATTAAAACATGGGTAAATTGCAGGCCAGGGCATAAGACCATCTTTTAATTTCATGGTTTGGCAAAGTGAGAATTGGTTTTCAAGTTTTGACAATTTAGCCAAAATCTGACCATTTTACCCCTGCCAGCGTAACGATGTACTGTTCACTGTACGGTTCAGTTATGCGGTTCAGTTACGTACACTGTTCCGGTTCAGTTATGCGGTTCAGTTATGCGATGTACTGTTCACTGTACGGTTGAGTTACGTACACTGTACACGGTTCAGTTATGCGGTTCAGTTATGCGATGTACTGTTCACAATTTTCTTATAATCTTTTGTTTTTTTTACATTTAATTTATTTATTGATTTTGTAAATCTAGTTTATATTAGCGTATTTTGAAGTCGAAAAACTAAAATACAAACTCTATAAATATTACGTACACCGTCTCCACAATAATACATGATATAACTGAAGTACATATCCATTTTATAATCAATACTGTGTATACCGTAAACTACATACACGTAAATAGAAAAAACTCAAATAAGGAAATATTTCTACCAAAAATATCTTACCAATTTCATACAAGTTTTCTACGAACTCAATTAAAAAAATATTAATAATTTGTTTTCAATAAATAAGTGAAACCAACTATGATCAACACACAAATTGACTCTAATGAGACTCACAAAACTCCAGCTCTGTTACGCAATTTACATAATCATATGTCAAATACGAGAAGCAGTAGAAATAAACCTCACAACTAAAGAAAAATATTGAGGAATAGTATGTTTTAACGTGACACAGAGCCGTGTGTGGTTTGAAAATCTTAAACACTTGTCAGTAGATGATTCGCTCTTCCATTTTATAAATATTTATTATTTTTATACTATTAGTTAAAATTCTTTTTTTTTCTATGTTTAAGACCCATTTTCATATTTTTATTTCTATTTTAAATAATATTTTATTTATTATCATCGAAGACTATTCACGATTAGCAATATCATATACACATATGTGCGTAACGGTAATAATATATACGTACACGGTAGTAATGTGTACGTACACGGTAGTAATGTGTTCGTATAGTAATGTGTGTGTATATATGTACGTAAATATCTACATAATTTGTATATTTACTTTTCAAATATTTTTTTGACCATAAAAACAAAACATTCAAATCATGTATGAACAACACATGAAAAAAATACAGTCATACAAATAACTGACATAATAACTTAATTTTGATGTCAAAAAATTAAATTAATGTTGTACCATGAACGCTCCAATAAATATTTTTTGTACGTACATAGTATAAGACTTATGTGATTTAGGCATTTTTAGGATGTAACTGTTTGGAGAGGTCGTACACGTGTACGTGTATCTCAATATTATCGTGTACGTCTACGGGTTTAGTTTAAAATCTTATTAATTCTCAACAAATAATATCGTATAACATAACACTTACTAAAAAATTTCAAAATAACAATTAAATAGAAATAACAACATCAAAACAAAAAAATATCATATATATCGTACTAAATACATAATATTTGGCTAACTCGCCGTATGCACCATCGTAGATACCAAACATTACAAAAATTCCTAAAAGGACCATAATTCTCTTCAACAGAACCACATATAATTTTATTGTAATATACCAAGTACTTGATCCTCTTGTGTTGATAGGTTCTCTTCTAAACAACACCAATGCGAATTTTTTTTTTATTCATAGTAGGGATCTAAGTGTAAACATTTTTATGTCATTTTGTCCAATCCGATAAGCAAAGTGTGAATATTATGTACATTATGTGGGACCTTGTTGACGAAACTAACCTTGGGTTAGAGATGAAAACACAACAAAAACCATATTTGAGGTACCAAATGTAGATAAAAACAATGAGGAAGTAGATGAGGAAGAAGAAGTCGAGGACGATAAAGAGGATGAACAGAAAGAGATTGGGGATGACGAAGAGGGTGTTGAAGATGACGATTAAAAACGATAGTAAAGGTAGTAGCAAAAATTACATTACAATAGATGAACTGAATTTTTGTTGAGAAATATGGGATATGACATGTCAGAGATGTTGGTGACACTCTATTTACTGTGGAGATAATATGAAAATTCAGTTAATTAAAAGAATCGTGTACGTATACTAATGAATGTGTACGAGATTGAAAAATCATCGATAATTTTGGAGAGAATTATGACATTCAACCATTTGTGAGTCATAACCAAAAGGGAAGACATCATTTTTGGAAGAATTCGATGATTTAGTCAATGTCCGACTTGATGAAACAGAAGTATAAATTAGTATGACATGAGAGATATTGTAAGTTGTGAGTATGTTTAGAAACATTTGTTTGCAAATAACAATGTCTTCATCTCCAGTAGGACTATCGTAGAATATTGATTTATTATTATATCAATAAATATATCTCAACAATTTTAACTCATCAACAAAGATATACGTACACTATTATACATGTACGTACATAACATTTTTAAGAATGTAGGTATCGAGGATATTGGGCATCATGGAGAGTCGCAAAACCCTTCACGGAGGTAACAAGTTCATCATAGATAAAGTCATATAAATGATCCACTATGATGAACCAAGAATAACACATCTCCTTTATCGGGGAAACCTCTCGGAAACGAGTTCGTTTCCGGTCACCAAAAGAACCATCTTTCACCGAATCCATGTGCGTTTGATCTGCCGCTAACGTCACCTCAATTGAAAACTGGCTCGAGATACTTAGAAACTGATCCATGATCAACGTAAGTGCAAGCCATGCCGCAGCTATGGCCATCTAACATATTTACATGTCAACATAATCAATGATACGTACACTATAAATTGCATGTACGTACACTGAAAAAAATTAATGAAGGGTATAATTGTAATTTGGCAGTCGTCTTCAACCTCTGCATCCCTAATTTTGCAGCTGTTTTCAACAGTTATCTCAGAATTTTGTTTTCTTTATACATTTTGAATGTTTCTTACATGTAAATATTGTACATCTAGCATATTTAAAGTTCGAAAAACTAAAGAGTTTGAGTTTTGTTTAATTGTCCGGTGATTAAGTCGATTCCGTCGAAAGAACACTTGCTTTTTCACCATTTTTATCATTTCTCCAACTCAACAGAAATCTCTTAATCTATTAACTCTAATCTCTCTACTTGATAATGAAGCAAAATCAATTATTTAACTACAAAATTTCAGATTTAAAATAAAATTTCCTTTGATTTTAGTATAAAGAGCAGCTCGCCTTTGTACTCGGATTATTTCATTTATTTTTCTTTAAATTCTGATTTTCTAAAAATTTTTATATGTTTAAGTAAAAAAAATATATAATCATTTTTTCTTTCATGTAGTTTGGTTGTAGAAGAGTTAAGAAACGTAACCAAACAAGAATAGTTGTTCTCTAAGGGTAATTTGGTCTCAAATAGCTCAATTGGCTATTCTCTGAAAGGTCAATCTCACTTTGCCAAAACATGAGAACAAAACTCAAAATATTGTTTTACGTGAAAATAACTTTTAAAACATTGCTTGGACTTTAATGTGAACTGTGTAAGAGACATGTGAGATGCATAGAAATTGATAAATGAGATGGGCCCTAATAATGAAGGAAAGAGAGCTTACTTGGGCAACAATGGCGTCAGATTCGCCGGCGTAAACAACACAAGAACGCTCGAGCCAACTCCCTTTAACTCTGAAGTCACATCTCTTCTCATCTTTGTTGTGTCCCAAAAACACATCAAGTTTTGTCTTTAGCTGAAGCATTGACGCTCTTTTCACCGTGTACAGCAGATCACGCTGCTCCGTACTCCCTCCTCTAAACACTTGCCACCTGTCATGCATGCTCACCATCTGCAATCACCCACCCAACATATACTATTATTAATAAATCATATCAAGCCTAGCTCTCTATTAGTTACTTGTATACATGTTGTGTGTGTGCTCTGTTTTTTTAAAAACTAATCTCTGACCTTTTCTCTCAAAGTGACGATAGGGTTACCAGAACCATCCAGCAAGATTCTCTTGTCGTGAAGACCAAACACCGGTTCCTTCACCTTGAACAGCAAGTTTCCGTTGACGTCCGTTATCACGAAGTTGCCGTCCGTTAACGTCATCATCTTCCGTACGATCGCCAGATCTACAGGGTAAGGAGCGCAGTACCTTGGATCCACTATCGCTCCTCCGGCTTGTGGAGGCGGAGGTCCCGAAGGCCCACTTCCTTGTGGGTATGCATACACGTACGGCTGCTCCATTCTTTTCTTTCTCCTCCAAAACTGATTCACTCTCTCTATTTTTTTGTGTTTGTTTTGCTTTGATTGAAATGTTTCTTTTTTTTGTTTGGTCTGGTTATGTCGTGAAGATAAGTTTCAGGGTCTTAGACTTTATAAAAGAAATAAAATATCTGATCGAATATGTTGACTTTTAAAAGAGAAAAGGTCTACAAGCATAAACTTTAATCTAGGATAGATAAAGATTTCCTCTAAGAACAAACAAAAAAAGAGATTTCTATTTTAATTATTTTCCGTGTTACACTTTTCTTATTCATGAAGTAGACGAATATATCAAATGTTGCATTATTGTTTATTGATGAAACTAAGGAATATATCAAGATAATTTGTTTCATAAATTTAACACGCTTGTCAATTTTTTTAACACGGTCCAAATCTGACGACGCGTTGTATTACCTTAACACGGAAAAAATAGATTTTACTCAACGAATACCACCGACGTACGCGTCGACGGTCGTTTTATACAGCTTTGCTAATCAACCAAATATATTTATTCTTTTCTTCTTCCTCGACGTCTACCACTCCAATCATATCTTTTGGTTTTTTTCTTTACCATACTTTTACAAATTAATATTTTTTCAACCATGGACGATTTCAGAATAAAAGATTCCATACTAATTAATTTCCATGTTCCTACAGAACTGAAATCAAATTGAAAAAAGAGAAAGTGCACTAGATAACCTAAAAAAAAAACAAAATTAAATATCTAACTTCTAAGGGCATCCGCAGTGGTGTATCCTTGCGGGTGTAAACATTATTTTAAAATACAGAAATAATGTAAAAGTTAACTCTTTCTTTACACCCGGGTGTAAGTTTACACTCGGGTGTAAGCCACTCTATCTCTCTCTCTCTCTTTCTTTCTCTCTCTCTTTTCTCTCTCACTTTAAATTATAATAATAAAAAAAATCTTACACCCCTCCCTCACACTTACACCACTGTGGATGGTCTAACCCCCCTATTCACTATCTTTCTCTTCCTATCTCTCTCTACCTTCTTTCTAAGAAACTAATTTTTCTTTTTCTTTGGGTTATTCACCTAAATCACCCAAAAAAATACTCCAATTGTAGTCTCCCAAATAAAATTTTCAACTACTTGACCAACCACCAGCCAATACTCTCCCCTTTTACGAATTAAATACAGTATAGCTAGCTCTTGGTCCGATTGAAACCATTTGTATGTTTATTACTTACTAAAATCAAAATCTATCAAATGTTCACATCATTTAAGGCCCGCCAAACACTCATTCATATTGAGGCCACTGACTATTTAATACTGTTGCCATTAGTGAAGCCCGGTATATGGCCTACGAAGATATATTAGCCCAATACATAAGGACGTTTAATTATGGAATATGTGTGTTTTTATTCGGCGACATACAACAAAAATGTTGATGTAATTTTTTTTTGAAAGGAACTTTCGTCATCTATACAAAACAAAAAAAATCTAAAAGAAGTAACTAATTAGCTAAGCACTTCATTTTGTTAGAAAGTAAATCATCACGACATGAATGTCATTTTGACATTTTGCTAAACAATATACAGCTAGTATGCTCAAAAAAAAAAATGTATCGAAAACGTTGATATACACACTGTATTTTTCAGATTAAATACAAACACCATTCGAAAAGGAGCGGTATGAAATTACGAATCTAAAATATGTGATTTATAACATTAACATGTGGTCTATGTGGTCTAGTGGCAGAGGAAGCTTTGGTGAAGGGTGAAACTCCCAGACCCGAGTTCGATTCTCCCTGAAAACAAAAACACATTTGTTTGGGAAGTCTGTTAGTTGGGCCTTGGCCCAATTGGTTTACCTGGTAGTCAGAAATGCAGGCGGCCTGACTACCCCCTAGCATTAGTCGGAAGGCATTCCAAACTCGGATCAAGCAGTGTGGTGGCCCAATTCTACCTGGATCGGGAGAAGTCCACTCTGTAGCACCTCGGTGTGTTCCTACCGAGGCCGACCGGATCAGCCGATAGGGTTTATCAAAAAAAACATGTAACTGGTATATCTCGCACGCTTGAAAGTGTACGTGCAACGTGTTTGTAAGTAATTTATGCCCGTAAAAGAGCAAACAAGGAAACCAGCAAGAGCAAGTATAATCTTTAAGAAATGAACGCATGCTCCACTAATCAATTACATTACTCATTAATATTTAATCGGTGATCTTATACATTTATTGTTTTATTATTTATATCAACCTCATTAATGATTAATTAGTTAGTTCAGAATGACAGAATCGCCCAGTTTCAAGATGGTCGCTGTTACTACTCTATACATAAAATTAAATAAAGAAACTATATGCAAGAAATAAAATTTCCTGAACAACTACAGTGTAGGAATATTAATGTTAATGAATATACAGATAAAACCGAAGAAAAGGAGAACCGGCTAATTAGTTTTAGTAATTTACCCTTTGCTTGAAATGATATGACGGTTAGTCAGATGAAACATTGATTAATGACAAAATACCCCAATAGAATTAGCAACATATATAAGTAAATTTTCATTTAAAAGAAAAAGACTTTGAATAGTTAGTTGGATCTCATATCTAATACTCGCTAACCGAAACTATGTTCATTATGACACATATGGTTTATGAACAGCTTAATTATATATGAGTGCGTCGCTAATCAAGATGCGTGATCAGATTCATATATATGATTACATATATATAAGCTTTGTTAATTAGACCTACCTGATATTTCCAAGACTAATTAAGCTTCCTTTGCGTACGTACGTAATAGGTACTTTTGCAGAGGGTATCTACTTCCTCAAAATACGCGATCTAGGCTTAGCTCTGACACACACAAACACACACGTGTGTGTTTATCGATGTAAGTGTATTCCCACGTGCGTGAGTATATGACGAACACTGGAATCGTCGTCGTCATCGTCACCAAGGTGGAGTGGTCATGATGGTGAAGATGGGCACATGAAGAACTAACTCATTTATATCATCACACTCCACACACACATATATATATATCTATATCTCTGCACATATACACGCATTTGTGGTGAGGGTGTATCTATATGCAAACGAGATGAGCTAGTAATGCACGTGCCCTGCTTCTCCATCTTGCTCAGCACACACCTTCATTATACTCTCCGACCACATAACTGGGCGGGGATGATATATATATAGAGAGAGAGAAAGAGAGAGAGAGGGGGAGAGAGCGAGAGAGAGCGAGAGAGAGCGAGAGAGAGCGAGAGAGAGAGAGCGAGAGAGAGCGAGAGAGAGAGAGAGAGAGAGAGAGAGAGAGAGAGAGAGAGAGAGAGAGAGAGAGAGAGAGAGAGAGAGAGAGAGGGGGGGGAGAGAGAGAGAATGTACTAAGTGCTTTCTCATTTATAGGAAATGGAAATATTTATTTTAATTAACTTAGGGTATGATTTGTCTTGATTTGAACAAAAAAAAATATATGTGCACCTTGACAAAAAAAAAAAGTGTGTATTGTGTATGTCAATAGATTTTTTTTTTGATATACCTACACACTAGACCTCTCTTTAATTAGAATGCAAATCTTGTAAATTTTTAATAAGAAAATCTTGTAGGTTTTTGATATTTGAAAACGTGATTCCAAATTGATAATTCACCATATTTACTTTTGTTGTGATTCTAATTACCAGATAACAGAATTTATTTGAATTTCCCACAATAAAACCGAAAAATACATCAAAAAGATAATGGAGACAGCATGCTGACCCATGAACATGCTACCCAAAATCCCCTTAAGAAAGTGTGTGAGTGTGTGTTTGCATATGTACACGCACATTTTATAATAATGTTCTTGAGGACCACAACACACCTATGTATAATTTAGGTTGCATAAGCTATAGATTATACGTATCGCTATTTGACGTTAAGTTGCTTCAATTTTTTTTATTTAACGTCAGTTTTTAAATTGACTTTAAAAAACTGATGTTATCGACCGTGTTTTTTGTAATATACTAATCTCGTCCGTATATATATGTATATGTCAATTTACTATATGAGTTTTTTTTTAACAGCACTATATGGTTTCTTTTGATAATTACATGCTTAATTTGAACAAATTGTAGCAGTGTGAACACAAAAAAAAAAACTAATTATAGCCGATTGTTCAATGAAAAAAAAAGTGAGGTAAAAATTTGGAATTAGGTAGAGATTTTAATATTCTTCTATATATAGAGAAATATTTCTGGTGAAATCATTAAAGAGTACCATCCGACAGCTCAATGACTTTTCTTTTTCGACATTAAGGTAGGACTTAAGAAAATCATGCTGTCGTAATTATTATTACATCAAATCCATTCCCTTTTCCTTTATCTAATTTTATCCAACTAATCACTTTTTTCTCTTTTGCAAACTCAAGCGTTTATTTTTTCTAATTTGATATATATTTGAAAATATATACTCCATTGTATTTGTGATCAATTTCCCTCCATTCCATATTTTATTCTGTTCATTTTTTAATAGTATTAATTTTCTTTTGTATATATATAAAGGGCAATTTTTTTTTAAAAAAAATACCTAGTTAGCAAATTATTCTTTTGGAAAGTGTCTACTGTTCAAAACAGCTCATATATAAATGCTAAGTATATAACTAACTATATGGTGAAAGCTAGTTTTTCAGTAACAAGAGGAATGTATTTGAGCCAACTTTGCTATATTCCCCATCTTGCATATCTAACAGTAAGAGCTTTTTTTTTATATGTCATACACAGACATTTTTTGTCAAAATTTTGTTAATTGAAAACTATTTTATTGGGTTATATACCCTCAGCTACCATTGTTTGTTGCACATATTTAATCCGATTCTAACTGTATAACATTATTACGTTGGGACCATATCAATTTTCTTTTGGGTAGCTTTTCTTATATATATATACACACACACACGATAGATACTCTTGTAGATTTTTGGATATATTTTTGGGCGAATTAGCGAAATATACGGATGATCATATCACACATTTAATGTTTCTCTATATGTATATATATGTGTTGTGAGTTGTTATATAGCACTCTTCTGCATCATCGGTTGCTAGGATGCAAGAAATATTCATGCAAAAGCTTTATTAACTTTGACTTGTTTTTTTCACGCATCGTTTGCTACTCGATCGGTATATAGATCATAACGAACAAAACTTACCCGCTATTATTAATATATAAAAATTCTTGATTTTCTGGCAATAATAGTGGTGAATATAATTGTCAAGAAATTTCGGTTGAGTCGGTAAAATTGGTTTAATAGAAATATATCGGTTCTAATATTGTTGTAGAAAAAGATGGTGATTGTTGGTGTGGAATGAGAAACGACAATGTGGGACTCAAAATTGCCCACCCTAATTAAAGTCTCTATCAAAGTCCACTTCTAAGTTCTAGGTCCTATCTCATGAAAATCATTGAGATGCTTCTCTTGTCTTCAAACAGTTTTTTTTTTTTTCTTTCCCTATTTTTTACCCTTGATTTTCAATGTTTTCTCTTTGAATAGGAATTTGAATTGAAGGTCTAGGTTCACCATTCACGACTTGCCCAAGTCAGGTCAACTTTCTTTTTCCCTTATAATATAAATATAACTGTACAAATTTTCGTTTTCAAAAGTTGTTTTGACTACTCTATCTGCCAAAAAATGTTACTATTCTTCCTATTATTCATATTAAATTAAAAGTTTTTTATGTTGTACAATATATGTTAACCGTTCACAAAATGGTTTGGATAATTATCAAATTTGTTACATAATTTTGTCAAACCTGGTAGGCTAATATTAATCTAACTAATAATTATGGATTTGATAGAATTAAGGAAAATTCATTGTTTCTCATTCTAATGTCCAAATCAACGAATTATCTGTAGGTCTATGACCATGAGGATTAATTCACTCTTTACTCTTATACACTTTTTCGTTTCCTCGAGAAAAAAAAAAGTAAGAAAAATGTAAAAAGAAAAAGACAACACAGATGGGATGTAGTGACAGAAATACAAGTCCCCTTCAAGAGATCATGAGAAATCTTTAACAGCCTATGAGCACACAATTCTACAATGACTCCATTTTCAAAAGTTTCATTGCGTTGCTTGCATGGACCTGATTATATAGATACGTGACCGTGTATATATAGGTTGATCGATATCTAATTGACTATGAAACGTTTCTTCGAATCTTATTAACTTTCTTGATTTTTTTGTATAACCAATTTGTAGAATTGTAGTTCAAAATGTGTGGCACTTGCAAATTTTTTATGGGATATTCTGTTCGAATCATGGGAACGACACGTGGCATTCCACTGATTCCACTGTAAAAGAGAAGAGTGATGGAGATGTGAGTGGGGAGAATACAATTATGTGATAAAATTTAGAATAATTCCATAACCGAAGTCGTGCCAAAAAGTTTTTTTTTATGCAAAAGACAACAACACTTTCAAATTTTCATACATCCATTCGATTATTTATATTGGTAAAGCAAAATTGACATCACATTCCCATTCTAACAAGTTAAACTTGACTATTCTATTGGGAAAATTTAATCAACCAATTAAGAATATATGAAAAAACTTTTAAACAATTGATTAGTCAATTATGCCTTAAGAACTTTGGAGCATAAGCCAATAACTATGTATATTTGTTCTCATTTTCATGAATCACGTCATGTGAAGCCTCTTATATCTTTAGCATGGTTGCTTGATATAACATTCGAAGGGAAATTAGACTAAGTGGTGGTTATTTTTGAGCAATATTTCCTTGTTATAACCATTCTTACTAAAACAAATTGCAGATTTGATTAGTACCAATCAATGACTTTTTGTGATCTTGATTTAGACAAATTTATTTTGTATTTCCATTCTAGTTTTGGTTTATCATAATTTGCATCAGCAAATCTAATCATTCTAATTTGTGTAGACAATACTTGTAATTGGCAATACCAAATATAAAAGTATTGATAATAATTCACATTTCTTGTTGAAATATAGAAGACAAAGTATGTAAATATTGGTTGTCATTCAGACAGATTTAATGGACATCTCACCAACGAGCACAAAACTCTCTTTAACTGTCGGTTCAATTATTTTAAGGTGATCTACATAGTATTTTCAATTGTTTTCGTTAAAAGATATATAGCCAATATATTGCTAACTCATCGTCTTTCAAGATTATGATTTTGAAACCCTAGTTTGTTTAATCCCAACAAAATAATACTAACCCACATATTAACTAGTCAAACTGTATCGTCTCGTGGACGCGCGTAGGCATTGATGTGGCTGCAGTAGCGAGGAGAAATGGTTCCAACTTCCAAACCATGTGGTCTATATCGGCCCAAAATCTATTATTGCGTTTTAAATATATTATATGAATGGAAACTAAATATGATAAAGGTAATTGTTAAAAATATATATAGATTTTGATTGGCAAAAATAATATCATATATAATTTCCCCATCGCCAAGTATGGACTAAATATTAAATTGTTTAGATGATGCTAATTTAAAATCGATGAGAAAGTAGGTGGCAAACATATATCACTCCAAATGTGCCACTTACACCAGATATGCGAACTTACTGTTGCGACACAGAGCAGACTTTAAGTAATTATTCTATTGTCACGCTTAACTAGTGTTAAGTGCTAATTATATATCTATTAATTTTTTTGTTTTAATCTGAGCTGTTCTCCTCTATTTATCAAAATTAATATCTATAGATCTACATCCTGATTCCTAAAAGCCTATAAGCTTTTCTCCTATATAAAAAAAAAACAAAAAAAAAACGACAGATAAGGCTCAACGCCTCAACAATTATTTTGTGGTGAATTCAGAGATATCGTTAAAAACGAATTTCAGAACGGAGTTGTAGGCTTGTAGCCAAAGTTGAAGAAATATATATATATATATATATATTTATTTAAAAGAACACAATGTATTATATATTTTTAATAATAATAATTTAGATTTAATACAAATTTATAAACTTGCAATATTTGAGCTAATCGTTTAAATATGTTGACAAAAAAAAATGCAATAACACGACATTTAAGATTATTGTTAGGGAAAAGGAGGGAAAAAAAAAGATTATTGTTAAAAATTATAATTGAATCTTTTTTGGGTTCACGTTTTTGAATCGGGCTTGGTGTAGAAACCCAAAATGCTTTGATGAAAGAGCAGTGTGTTAGTTACCCTTTACTTATTAGGCCCAATAAAGGCCCATAAAGAAGCCTCTATTAGGGTTTGTAATTTTGTATACTGACTCGTTACAAGCCCCTGCGTCTTATACACGCATCCCCGCCTAGACGACTCACAATTTTACAATCCATCTCGTTTTCAGTTCTCTAGGTTTTGCTCAATAGATTGCTCGGAAAATTCTTTACGACTGTTTTGATCCAACAGATCTCTCAATCTATTGGCTTAAGAGTTTTGACTAGCAACATTAATTTCACATTCCTAACTCTCTCTAAACTTCTCCTCTCTGTAAAACTCCACTCATTAACAATCAAACTATATTTGCTTTGAACCTCAGGCACTAGCAGAGCAGTCCCTTTTCAATGCTCGTTCTAGAATTGCAGTGACTCAAGTAAGTTGTCATCATTCTCTTTAATTAAGTGCTCTGTCATAGTCGTAAAATATAAATCAAAATTCAATGGTGATAGGATCAAGGTAACGTAAGTTAATTTTACTCTGATATCAATTACACTAGCTAGAGCATGATGAGTGATGGACCTGAAAATAAGTAGACAAAGCTGTGGAGTTTAGAACACATATGTAGGCTATATTCACATAACTCTGTTTACAACATATATAGGCTATATTCATAAAAGTATAGAAACCACCAGACACAAACTGTGTTACTTAATTTACTCTTTAGTCCATATATATATAGTTAAATAGCTAACAGCAAGCTAGGCAACGATCCACGAGCCAGGTCCCTTGGTACGCTCTCCCAAACTGTACAACGCCCCATGTCCCATCCTATTGCTCCAAGACTGTAGTCTGTAACAGTGAGCCATGTGTTGAAATACTCTCTTAGCTCCGTGACGACTCCGTCTTTCAACTTCCACACGTGAACCCAGTACACGTGTGAACCCTCCCACCCTTCTGCAATCACGCAGTCATGACCAGGCACCACTACTTGTACACTGCTTGGCTCAAACCTGAACGAAACCTGGCTCCGTGGTTCCCCTGTTAGCAGCCTCATCATGTGTTGACAATGGTGCGGTCCATGGAACCACCATTCCACGTCACTGGCCACCACTTTGGTCACCGTCGAGGTGTCTCCTTGCTGCAACGCTATGTAGAGTAACTCTATGGTTCTCTGGTTTTTCATTTCTGGGGTAAGTCTTGTCGAAATCTCTACGTTTTGTGCTTCCATTTGTAAATTTCTTTTTTTTTTCAGACTTAGAACAGGATAGAGTGAAAGGTCTTTTTTTGTGTTGTGTGCTTCTGTCTTAGTTTTCAGTCCCTTTTATAGACAACATAAGAAAGGGTCATTAAGACTTGGTTCTTTTTTCAATCAGCTTTTTATCCATGGCAAAGAACTTTTTTCTTTTTCTTTAGTCGGTGATATATAAACTGCATATCACAAAAATCTAGGTCGTTTTTTCTGACAATTCCCCTAAAATTACATCAGATATTGTTTGGTTTATAGTTATTTCTAAGTTTCTTACTCGGGTGCAGAATATGGTTCTATTTTTATTGTTTTTCAGTTTGAATAACCTTCCAATTTGAATACTGCAGCATTTTCTCATAGTCTCTAAGTTTGTTCGCTAAAACAAAATAAAATTGTTGATAAAACAACCATCTAACGAAGTTTACAGTTGCTTGGAATTTGGAAAGCTCTTGCGTCGTTGTCGTTCTATTAATGATGATCCGAGTAATCTAGTAACTAAGCATGCTTAAGATAGTTCATAGTTAGAACCTGAACCAGACGCATACACATCTGTTATTATTAGTTTTGTCTCTAGCGAACAATCAGAACATGTCTCAATCTTCCCACTAAATTCGTCCAATTATTCTGTGAGTGAGCCAGCCAATAGAAATTGAATGACCAACGTTTATTAGTCGGTTTAGTATATAATCTTTTGGTGTTAGAAAAAAAGATTTTTCATAATTTATAAAAATATCTAGTAGTGTTCTAGTGATATAACCTTTTGTTAAAGGAAAAAAAAGATTTTCTTCATAATATAAAATAATATAGTAGTGTCTTGTTTCTACCTTGTGGGATTTGATTGCGAAACTGAAAACTGAAGAGTCACATTTTCAGGGGTTAAACTAAACTTTGCATGGTGACTTAAGCTTGTAGTATTTTTTTAATCACGACTGAAACTTATAGTTAAGAGAACAATGATAATTTAATGTATAATAATACTATATAGTAGTATAAAATTATAAATGGTCTAAATGGAGGAAATGTGTAGTCCACGTAACATTAAATGAGCAATAAATTAGCCAAGTTGGATCCAACTAAACCCCTCGTGCACACTGTCGGGATTTGGACATTCTCTTAAAACCTAAAAATAATTAATTTGCACTGTTCGGATTCTGACCCCAAATATGTATATTCGACTTTTTCACGTTGCTATGCCCCATCAGTTTCGTGCATTGCTTTGTTGAAGCCAAGCCACGAGTTCTGGTTTAATAAAAATGATTATATATAGGTTAATTTGTTGAAAAAAAACACCATCACATTATACGTACGTACGTGTAGACGTGTAGTTAAACATAAAAACAGTCTCAAACGCAAATAGGTAGTAATTGATAAATTAGCTATAACTACAATACACGATTGAATTTCTTGTTTAAATTTTGGATTGAATTTCAAGTTAGATCTAAGGTTCTCAGCGTAATGAATTCTCCACGGTGCAAAAAAAAAAAAAAAAAAAACTCCACGGTGCACAAGTTTGTAATCAAGACACTTGGATCAATAGCCACTGGACTCAACTACATGGTCTCAGCTTGTTTATTAGATAAACCAAATGATATTCAATTTACTTTGGGTTCAAACCAAGAGAGTAACGTGTGTTGGGCCACAAGTACATTGCATGTAGCAAAGTTTTATCAAGTGTCTAATAAAATGATACTACAAGACACATACATAAATACTGGAATTTAAGTGCGACGTCCTGGTTAAGTGTACCTTGTCGAATGTGTCAGTTTTTAATTGGGCCTCATACTGCCTTTGGGGTCGACTCCCTCTTCCTCCTTTCTCTATCTTGTACCAATAATCTCTTCAGAAACTAATGTATAGAGTAACTGTGATATCAAAATCATCATAGCTATTGATTATAAACAAATGGTTAAGTATATATATCCCAAAAGAATTAATCAAATATCTAGGTTTCTAGTTGTATTTTTATAACTGTTAAAAGTGATTGCTCGTATGACTTGCCGCCACAGCAAATACGGCTGATTAATTACAATATATAGATGAAAGAAATACGTATAATACACGCAGGCATGAGTATAATTATAGCTAAAAAGAAAACAAGCAGAAATACGTATAAATACATGAGCGTATAATTATAGCAAAAAAAAAAAAAAAAAAAAACTAAAAACCATCCCGAGCGCCATAGGATTTCGAAGCTCGAAATAATTAGCCAACCATTTCTGAGCTGTATTCAAAAATTGTGGTTTTTAATTATATAGTATTAAGATATATACAAAATTAAATATAGAAAATTATGGGTCAGTGATTCTTTCGATCGACCAATGTAGAAGAGGCAGGTACCAAACACAAGCCTAGTGTTTGGTGACCTGTTTCCATCGTCCTCAAAAGTGACATTTGCTCAGCTTGATACGCTGCGTTTCATCTATTCCTCCTTGCGGTGGATTTTAGCATTTATCCAACACTTTTTAATATGGGTCATGGAATTGGGTTACAACAGTTTGGGTCTCTTTTATTACTTTAAAAAGTCCATCAGGCCCAACCATTTAGAACTTGCGACGTCGACCATCGTTCGTTTTTGTGGTCGTCATATGACGTTTGACTTTTTAACGACACATGAGCGAATTATGCTCATAAGCTCATTATTAGGATGAATTTAGCAATATACCAAACCATTTTTAATCCTATAAAGAAAATTATTTAGGTATAATATAAAATATTTGTGTGTGTGTGTGTGTTTATAGATTTAAAGTATAATGGAGTATACTTTGGCCAAAAAAGAAATGGAGTAATCATTTAATCTTTCCTTGGAAGCCTACGTGATACTGTTTTCGTTATGCTTTTCAACTGCAGTATCAAAGAACCAAAAAGACCTTCTAAGAATTAAATAAAAAGGCTATTTTATGCTAATAAATCGCCGAGAAATATAAAAAAATATTAAATTCCCACTATTTGATCACTATTGGTAGTCAATGATATACAAAAATGTTAATAATACTAAAATAAAAAAACTTAGGTGAAGGTGGCTGTAACGATCAAAAGCAGGTTCAATACACACTAACTGATCTCAACCACAACCACTTGAAGACAATATGTGTACAATATAATTGATTTTCAATAATTATAATAGATTTATGTTTTCTGTATCTTATCTTATGATTCTAAGCAAAGTTTGTCCCTCTTTAAGCATTGGATATAGATACTAGTTTGTACTTGATAGTTTTTACCACATGAGAGAAGAAAGGATTTCGCATAATAAGCCAATGTCAAATTTAATTATTCACTATACTATAAAATCATAACATTTAATGTATAATCCAATCGTAACAAGATTTGAAGATGAAATATTAAATCTGAAAAGTTGTATAAGCTATACATAAAATAAATATATAGTTGATGAGTTTGGTGTGATTGATTGATTACTAGGCATTGGTTTCGCTAGAACCGGTAATGACTAATGAGGATGGTGTAATATATAATCAACGGTTTTAACTACTTTTCATGTTCACCGGTTGAATAAATTACTTTACTCTTTTTACCTGAGGTTATGATCACATGCGGCAACCACACGGTGAAGCGATGATCATGACCGTTGGATGAAAATCACGGACCGTTATATAAATTCCAATTCCACGACACTCTCGTCGTTACCAAACATTAAATTAATTAAAAATATATATAAAAAAGTAAAGATTTCATCTTCCTCCTTGTGACGCGTTTGGCAGTTCGTTCTGCAGAGTTTCTTCTTTTTATGGAGTCAAAAGGCTCGAGGAATCCGATTTGAGAATTAGGGTTTTACTTTTAATTAAGATTGAAGCACAATGGCATTGACGAGATACCAGATACGCAACGAGTACGGCTTAGCGGATAAGGAGCTTTACCAATCCGCCGATAAGGAGGATCCTGAAGCTTTGCTCGAAGCTTCTTCCATGGCTGGTCTCGTCGGCGTTTTGCGCCAGCTTGGCGACCTCTCCGAGTAAGTTATATATTTCGCTTGCATTGCCGGTCCAATAATACCCTATCGGTTTTAGTGTAGAGAATCATGGTTTCCTGGAATTGAATTTCGATGCTATATACTCTCAATTTGTAGCAAACTTGGGTCTTTTTGTTTTTTTTCTTTCCTTCAAAATTCAGTGAACAGAAGAAGTCTAGTTTTTTGTTAATGATGGAAACTTCATTGTGGAACCAGATTTTTATTTGGAATCGAGATGGTCTTATTTGGTGTAGTTCAAAGTTTCTTGTTGGCTGATGAGATGATCTTTCTTCTTTTTGGTGATCTCATAAATGCCTAGACTTGATAATGAAACCTCTATGGCTATGGAATCAATCCCTTCGAATTTATCTTCTTTTGTCTCTCTTCATACTTATAAGGTTTGCTGCTGAGGTATTCCATTGCCTGCATGAACAACTTATGACAACTGCAGCTCGAGGTCATCGTTTGGCCATGCGTCTCCAACAGCTCGAAGCAGACTTTCCTTCGATTGAGATACCCATTCTCTCTCAAACCGATCATTCTACATTCTTTTATGATTCAGGCCAGTCATCTTACTCTAGTATAAGACCTATAAGCTGTTATTGGTGATCTCAAGCACTGAATTGTTGTTATGTCCTGCATTATTTCAGGCTTGGAATGGCATTCTAATCTGCAAATAAATGAAGACCTGATTTCCCCACGCAACTTGCCTCATTGTATAATGGATTCATACGAGGAATGCCGTGCTCCGCCGCAGCTCTTCCTTCTCGACAAGTACATTTCAGTAGATCATGCATGGAAATTTTCATCAAAATTAATATAACCCATTCACAGTTATAATCATTTTTCTCCTGTTTAACAGGTTTGATCTTGCTGGGTCTGGATCATGCTTGAAGCGTTACTCTGATCCATCTTTATTGAAGATGCATACTGCATCAGCAGTAGTATCAACATCAAAACTCAGCAAAGATGAGCGACCACGTAAATCAAAGGTATTCAATCATGTTATATATGTCCTTATTCTGGTTTTACTATGCCCACTCTGCCACTGTCTGTATAAACAAGCATTTGAAAATGCACATTTTCGGTATTATGTGTTACATATGATCAAATGTTTTTCAAATACAGAAGAAAGGATCACACACAACTAGTAAAGAAACCCCTGAGGATTCACGGACATCACATGCCAAGTGAGCACTCTTGCTCTATATCTAGTTCTGTTTCTGTCATTCCTATGTCTAAAGTTCATATGATCGGCACTTTGATTTGGTGACACGAACTAGTTGTTGGATAGTACAGGTTGCATCAGCTATTCTTTTTGGAGCACGCTGAGAACGGACACAGAAACCCTAAATTCCATGTGAAACTGAAGAAAAGACAGTTGAATGGACCTCCGATTAACTCAAGCTCCCGGACAAGTTACATGGAGAAATTCCTCAAGAATTCTTCGCCATACTGTGAAAGAGTTCATGGGACTCTGGATCAATCATCTCCGGCAATGGAAACTGAAGTTACAGTATGCAGCGTACAAGAAGACTTACCAATACCTTCCTTAGTTTATCCAAACAGTGGAGACACTAGAAAATACAATGAGATGGAGATGGAATCCATTGCTGATGATGAAAGACTTGAAATTCCTTTTGTTCCTCATGAGATTACGGTTAATGAGAAGTCTTTACCGAATATGGAGGAAGCACCAGTGGTTTGTTTAGAAAGTAGCTCTTCTGTGAATTTGTGTTGCAAGACGAACAATGACGCAGATGCACCTGCTTCCACGGAGTCGGAAGCAAAGGAAGCAGGAAGTGATGAGAAGGCTGGCTGTGACCTTGGATTTCCAGGATTTGGTCAGCCACAGATCTGTACTAATGCAGAAGTGACTCAAACAGATGTTCTGACTCAGTTTTCTAATGTTTTGCACCACTCACTGGAGGAAGGAGAATCTAGTCTTTTGTGCACTGATATCCAGAGAGCTTCTCCTGAAAGTAAACCACATAAAACTGAAGAGGCTGCTGTAGAATTAGACGAATCATTTTCCCAGATGACACCGGACATAGATTCCGCAGGCATGGGGACTCTGGAGCTCAAACAAACACCTTTCAGTTTGTCTTGTTACGAGAATCCTCCAAATCTTCCCAAAGATTCTGGAAGTGACTTGGAGCTTCAGTCCAATAAAGCAAATGCTGATGAAATTGGGTTGAAATCATCTGAAGCTTGTGAGGTCTTTGAAGTCAGAAGAGATCCCATGCTTAATATTTCCCCTGAAACTCATCTGTTAATGCTTACACAGGACGCATCTGAGGGTGGGACCAATGATGTTCATTCTCAACATGTTTTCAGTGTGGAGGCTGCATCTGAGATATCTTTGAGTGCTTTAGTGGAAGACCAGTTCTCTTCCATAACCAATCAAGAGATAGAGGCTCTGGAATCCGAGGATATTTCTTCTGAAGCTGGTCATTTCATTCCAGATACCAAAACGAGTTTAAATGATACACCAGTGGCATTGGAGTCCGATTATCTTCTTCCAAATCAGTACATTAGCACATTTGAAAACTTTGAAGATTTAACTCTAGCTACTGATGCACAGGATTATGCTGTCCCAGAAAAAGATGAAACGAACTCCCAAGACGGATCTTCCATGAATCCTGAACAGTCTAAACACATTTCAACTTCTGAAATCAGTTCAGAAAATGGAACTCTGATGTCAGATACTCCAAGAGATCTTCACACGGGATATGGGAGCCCCTCAGCCTCATCTTTTCTGGAAGACGCATTGGCCAACCCTGTTCTGGCTGAGATATCATCATATTCTGGACAGGAGGATCCACAAAGCATGTCTATTGTTTCAGATGATAATAGTGACCCTGAGGTATCAATTCCTGATGGTACTTGTTTTGCAGGTGATGTCGGTCACGATAACCAGACTGGCCTGAATAATAAGGCCAATGAGACCGTGCCCCAAATAGACTTGGAAACTATTAGTAATCCACAGGAGAGTCTTTTAGGTACTGAAGAATGTCTTTCATCTGAGTATTGCTTACAGATACAGAACCAAGGGCAAGAAAGTCCATCGGAAACAGGGACAGCAAATTCAATAACATCATCACCCGAGTCTCCTCCTACACAAAATGGATCTGTTGGTGTTCAAAGTTCACCATTAGAGGAAGCGTTAACATGCAACGAAAAGGTTTTCCCTTCGAGCATAACTGAAATAGAAGCTCTTCATGCACCACACCAGGAAACTTTCACACCATTAAATGATCATATCTCTGAGTCTGTTCTTTCCACGGGTCTGACTGATGAAGAAGATTTCTTAGACGTGTCCCCTGAATCCATGGTACCCTTCTCCACGTCCCTCCATGAAACACCCCTGGCAAATCCGGAGATAACACCTCCGCTTCCGCCTCTTCCTCCGACACAATGGTGGATGGGGAAGCTGGTTGAATCAACCGAAATGCCTTCACTTGCAGGCAGTGGAAACAACAGTTTCAACATCCATAGGGATGAAAACACACAGAATGGATCAGTTCAAGCGAACGAGGCACAGTATACATCAGAAGTGTCGGTTACAGATGGTGAAAACCACAATTCTCATGTTTATACAGAAAAATCTAAAGCAACCGAGGAACAGTCTCCTTCAGCAGTCAATGGAACAAGCGACACCTATATAGAAAGTAAACACAAGTTTTTAAATAGAAATCCGGAGGATTCATTTGCTTTGGCAGAATCGGCTCAAGGCTTAGAAGCGGACTGGAGGACTGAAGCAATGGCACTTGAATGGTTTAGTCAGAACTTAAGAGAGCATAACAATCCTCACCCTGCAAAGTTAGAAGAGGAACAACCTCAGGTTGATCATCCACCAGAACAACCAGGACAAATAGAATTTCCACAAACCTTACGAGACAATAACTCATATGAACAGAATCTGAAAGCTGGAAAGCTCCAAAGAGACGAGGATACGCTTGTTATTGGCATTGACAGAAGCATGGTAATTACTTTAAATATTAACTACTAGTCTATGGTTAGTACCTTAATGGCCTCTTTCTCCCTCTCTCTCTCCCTCACGTTGATAATGGGACTCAATTGTGTTTGATTACAGTTGAGGAAAGTCTCTGAACGGAACAGGACACAAGTTGGAGCTCGAGTGGACGAGAATGATTCACTACTAGAGATCATACGGAGCAAGGTCAAATCACTATTTCATCTTTTTCCTTTTCACTTATTCAGTTTTCTGTAAAACATTTAACTTAAAAAAAATAAAAAATGTTAGCAGTCGTTCAACCTGAGACCAGCAGATGCCTCAGGGAGACCAAACTTTCAAGTAGCTGTTCCCAAAACCAACTTAAAGGTGGCTGCTATTCTAGAGAAAGCCAACACTCTTCGCCAGGTCTCTCTCTCCTTCTTGGTTGAATTTGGACACTTGATATAATAATCTTGGGATCGATAAAGTGGTTTTGTGAATTATATATAGGCAATGGCGGGAAGCGACGACGAGCACGATTCAGATAGCTGGAGCGAGTGATTCGTTGAATCAAATCTCCAGGTAACAAACATATACTAGATGACAATACTCACACTCTGTATAGAAGAATTGTTAGATTTTTCTCAAATTGTATGTATTCTTTGAATCTCGTAATGTTTTTGTTGCTGTCTTTTTGACACATTGTAAGTCGCTCTGTTTTTTTTGTAAATGTGTTTCTCACATTTGTGTGTTGAAACGTCGGATAATGAGGATGCCTTATATAATAATTCCAGTTAGTATAGTTTTATGATAAACACACCCGAAAAAAGGGTATAAGAACTTATGTTTTACATGTTTGGTCTTTTCACATAAACATGTACTTAACATCAGTAAAAATAATTGTTATAAAATTTGTGATTTACATCAAGATTCAACCTTCATCATTCTCAGTTACTGCATATGCACAAATCAACAAGTATTTAAAGTAGATGGAAAACGATGTTGGTGAGCAAGTATTTAAAAGTCAAGAAAAATTTCGTTTTTTGTTGTGACTTGTCTGATTTGTTCAAACTTTTGAAATTGAAGTGTGAACTCGAATGCTACTAGTCGTCATTGGAATATTTATCCACGTAGTGTATGAGTCTGCTTGAACAATCTTTTCCAAGTGGAAAAAAAGAAAAGTAGTGATAATAATACAAAGTCAATTCTAAGAGTTGATTTTTCATCAAGTACGATTAGTGGAAGTGGTACGGTATATGATCCCAGGAATATTCCGTACGATATCCGGCCTAACACAGTAGAACCGGTCATGAGTCTATGACTCGAGACTCGTGAATTCTGTACTTTGGTGCCTGTAACGTCGTCACTCATTGACACGTCTCTTACTTTGACGACTTGTTTTCTCGAGCTGTGTACCAAATTACTATCCGGCTTGGACTGGTTATGTTTCGCAAAGGGTAGTTTGGTCATTGACTCATTTCCTAAAATAGCCGTAGTTTGGAGTCGTCCAAATCCCACCGTCACCGGCATTATACTCTTTTATCTCAATTATATATACGCTATATGTTTTCTAATTGGTCAAAAAAACTGTTTTGTAGGAGTTCATTTGTTGTTGCGGTGGACATGAATCGGATTAAATTTTGAAAGGATTTTGACATTGAAGTGTCTTTAAAATTCCTCCGTTGAGCTTTTAAATTCACTCATTTAGCAAAATCTGTTGACCAAAAAAAAATTATTAGCAGGTGTTTGCAGCAAAATCTGTTAATTCTCTTTCATTTAAGACTAATATTTAAGATCATGATTGCAGCAATTTCATAAATAATTTACATCTACCACATGACATACATAACTCTATTCAAATTTGGATTTGCGGCTAAAACAAATAACACCTCTCTTATGTCATATTTAGCTGATTTCTATTGCTATTGTAGTCCCCATGATAACTCAGGTTTCTTCTTACACGCGTCTGTTTCAATATCAATTTGTTTAGACTAAATCCTCTTCTTCTTTTTTCTCTTTCCTGTCCACGTTGGTTTCCAGAATTTGGTATTTGTTGTATGTATTGAAAATGGTTTGTTTTAGAGAAAAAACCAGAAATATTAGAAATTCACAGCCTTTTTTTCCCAATGAGATTAGAAAACCACAAATGGATGGAAGAGCCTGACTTGGCGATGTGTCAACATATTTGATGATAACACGTATAAGACACATGTATGCGTGACGAAATAATGTTAAATGTGAAAATTGTATGTGTACAGATATATCATGCCCCTTATAATAAACTTTTAGTAATAGAAATTGGATCGTTACCTAGAATAGTTTTAGGTTATACTAATAAGTACGGTCACACACCTTGGAGTTTGAAATAATATTTCCCAGTTTACATTTACTGTTTTGTCTTTCCTGCGCACTCTCGTTGTCCATACAATAAATATTTTTGTTGGTTTGTCAACTTGTCCATAGAGTAATTCTGTAATTATTTAATTTGAAACCCTTAACAAAAATAATTATTTTATTTGACTTTAAGATTAAGTACCCCCCTCTCTTTTTTTGTGTGGATAAAACTATTAGGGCATCCGCAGTGGAGCATCTTCATGGGTGTAAGTGGTAATAAAAAAAGCAAAAAATTGTCTCTCTCTTCACATCCGGGTGTAAGTTTACACCCGGGTGTAACACTCACTGTCTCTCTCTCTTTCTTTCTCTCTCTTTTCTCTTTTTTAGACAATTTTTGCATTAAATCAATTTTTTTTAATACTTACACCCTCCCCAAACGAATGCCCCACTGCCCTTGGTCTTACAGTATTAGGTACTGGCGATAAATAATAAAAAGTATTATTAATTCTCTTGCATATATACACTATTAACATAATCAAAAAATTAGGTCAGGGACAAAAGAAAAGGGCACTTACTGGTTTTTTACTCACATAATTAATTATTTGTTTGTGACAGAAAATTAATAAAAACGTGAAAAAGGAAAAGGTTTAGATATGGAATATAAATCAATGGTAATGGAGAAACACTAGTATTTAAAAGTTGGGAGACAAGAATAGATTACACATTTGATGAAAAAAAGAACATATATCTCCCGAATATTTTCTTGGTCGGCTTGTCTAATTTAATTTTTTTTTTGACATAATGATATCAAGTGTATATGTTTTGTGAAGATATATGCTTGTAAAAAGATTAGGATAGTATTATATATTAGACGGTGTTGGAAATAAGCAAAATTAATCAGCCGATTAAAAGCTTAAGAATATAATAATAATAAAGAATAATAGATATTTAATGAGGGAGGTAAGATAAGAGAGGGTCTTTCTTTCTATCGTACTGTCCGCACTCGAATCTGTCCTTCCTCGCATGCTTACTCCACCATATACTTACCAATGGCCTAACTTGTTGATTGCGACTTCTCTCTCCTTTTTACCTTTTTGCCCCTCTCCGTCCTTCCCCGTACGCTTCTCTTTCTTTATTTTATTTTCCTTTTCCTCCAATTACACTTCTACCCTCATTCTTTCTTTTACATATACACGCAGCTCTGATTTTAATTTTCATTAAAATTCCATAGTACTATATTATATAGCTCTGATATATAGTCTATATATCATTCGATGATATAATAATAAACTTACTAGATGGTCTGACGAAATTAAAAAAAAAACCTGATTTTTGTTCTGTGATTTTTTTAAAATCCTAAGAACAAATATATGTGTGTTGATAAGAGATAGAAGAGAATCTCACCAAAAAAAAAAAAAGAGATAGAAGAGAAAGGGCAATAAAGTAATCTGACAATATCCTTCTCCTTCAAGGCTCTCTCTCTCCCACAGAAAACAAACTGTTCGTTGTAAATCTGCTAACACTGTGGGTTTTTCCAAAATCCTCAACAAACAAAAAAACTCGTTTGATTTCAAATTTTCTCCAAAGCAAGCAAACAGATGAAGAAGGTAAAGCAGATTCGCGTCTCAAAGCCTTTCGATCTTCTCTCGGAAGAGCTCGTCTTCATCATCCTTGACCTCATCTCTCCCAACTCTTCCGATCTCAAATCCTTCTCTCTTACTTGCAAATGGTTTTACCAACTCGAGTCCAAGCACCGCCGATCCTTAAAACCTCTCCGCTCCGACTACCTCCCTCGCATCTTGACCCGTTACCGCAACACCACCGATCTCGATCTTACCTTCTGCCCTCGCGTCACTGACTACGCCCTCAGCGTCGTTGGCTGTCTCTGCGGTCCTACGCTCCACTCCCTCGACCTTTCTCGCTCTGGCTCCTTCTCCGCCGCGGGGCTCTTGAGATTGGCCGTCAAATGTGTCAATTTAGTCGAGATTGACCTGTCGAATGCGACGGAGATGAGAGACGCCGATGCGGCGGTGGTGGCGGAGGCGAGGAGTCTGGAGAGGCTGAAGCTGGGGAGATGCAAGATGCTGACGGACATGGGAATCGGATGCATCGCAGTTGGATGCAAGAAGCTCAATATGGTTAGCTTGAAATGGTGTGTTGGCGTCGGAGATTTAGGCGTTGGCTTGCTTGCCGTCAAATGCAAGGACATTCGCACCTTAGACCTCTCCTACTTGCCGGTACTTAAATTTTTCTCATAACACATTTTCTTAATCCAAATTTCAGTTAATATGGTAAGTTAGTCGAAATTAGAACTGTTTCTAAAATTGGGGATTCGACGACTTTTGTCATTTCTAAATTTGTTCTTCTTAGACCTGTGGGTTAATTTTTGAAGTCACCAACAAGTTTTGGTTAGATTTTTGGTCTTTCAACATCTTCTATATCTGAATCCGATACATAATTGTCATATGTTTTGGATTTGATCTTGCGAGAAGCTAGAAATTCAAACATACATTTAGCATGAATACTTAACTAGTTTCTTTGTTCCATATTCTACAGATCACAGGCAAGTGTTTACATGATATTTTGAAACTTCAACACCTTGAAGAACTTCTTCTAGAAGGATGCTTCGGAGTAGATGATGACAGTCTTAAATCACTCAGACATGATTGCAAGTCATTAAAGGTATTCCAAGAAATATGTTTGATTCTTATATATGATCTCACATAATAGTATTGGAATCCACTTGAAAGACGAAAACTTTTTAGTTGTTTTTTTAGAACAGAAAACTTGATATTCTCAGAATATGGCATGGAGAAGATGTTACGCTTCTTCCTGCTTGCTGCATTTATTCTGGAAACATTTAACTTTTCGAGAGAGGATGTATAAACAGGTTTCATATTTGCTTAGACTTAGAGAGCTATTTATCATTGAAAGCCTAATACTGGAAGACTATAGTTGATTGTTTTAATACCATCTTATCCATAGACATTGGAGATTTTTACTCACCAAAAACCTGTGTTCTGCAGAAGCTTGATGCATCGAGCTGCCAGAATTTAACTCATAAAGGTTTAACCTCACTTTTAAGCGGAGCGGCATGTCTTCAGCGACTGGATCTAGCACATTGTTCTTCTGTAAGTTCTTCATTTTCTCATTATCATCAGAACATGCTTTCCTTGCTTTGTTTTCTGGTTATGCCCTGTATGTAACCATTGGCTAAATGGCTGAGTCAACTTAGTTTGACACTAAAACTGATTAGTAGTAGCAAACCAGTAATTGCACCTACGACTGAATCGACCATTTGAGTCATGGATCGATATCAGTGCACAGACCCACCATGAGTCTATGATACCTTCTTATATGAGGTTTATTTACTGATTTAGGTGATATCATTGGATTTTGCGAGTAGCTTAAAGAAGGTTTCAGCGTTACAGTCAATCGGGTTGGATGGTTGTTCTGTTACACCTGACGGTTTAAAGGCGATAGGCACATTGTGCAATTCCCTGAAAGAGGTTAGCCTAAGCAAATGTGTGAGCGTAACCGATGAAGGTCTCTCTTCTCTAGTAATGAAACTGAAAGACCTCAGAAAACTTGACATCACATGTTGTCGGAAACTAAGTGGAGTTTCAATCACCCAAATCGCCAATTCATGTCCCTTACTAGTCTCTTTGAAGATGGAGTCTTGTTCTCTTGTTTCCAGAGAAGCCTTTTGGTTGATCGGACAGAAGTGTCGGCTACTTGAAGAGCTTGACTTAACTGACAACGAGATTGATGATGAAGGTTCTTTATTTTCTTCAGATTAATTCTTTGAACCTTGATTTCTGAATTATACTTTATCGTGTTTGTCTTTCCTTGTATGATGCAGGACTGAAATCCATATCTAGTTGTCTTAGTCTTTCCTCGTTAAAGTTGGGAATTTGTCTTAACATAACAGACAAAGGGCTCTCGTACATTGGGATGGGCTGCTCAAATCTCCGTGAACTTGATCTCTATAGGTTTGTCGCCTAGAAATTTATTTTGTAGTCGGGTCAATAATCACTCTCCATTCTCAATCTAGTCTTTATATATTCCAGGTCAGTAGGAATAACAGACGTAGGCATCTCCACAATCGCCCAAGGCTGCATTCATCTGGAAACAATAAACATATCATACTGCCAAGACATAACAGACAAGTCCCTGGTTTCATTGTCAAAATGCTCGTTGTTACAAACATTCGAGAGCAGGGGATGTCCTAACATCACGTCACAAGGACTTGCGGCCATTGCTGTTCGGTGCAAGCGACTCGCCAAGGTCGACTTGAAGAAGTGTCCATCCATCAATGATTCTGGGTTGCTCGCTCTCGCCCACTTCTCACAGAATCTCAAACAGGTAATAAACCGTTGAATCCTTCACCCACAGCTGAAAAACTATGATAAACCGGTTGAATATTTGATCTGACTGCGAAACCCATGTTGCAGATAAACGTGTCAGACACAGCTGTGACTGAAGTGGGACTTCTCTCCCTAGCCAACATAGGGTGTTTACAGAACATAGCGGTTGTGATTTCAAGTGGTTTAAGCCCGAGCGGAGTAGCAGCAGCATTGCTGGGGTGTGGAGGATTAAGGAAAGCGAAACTACATGCCTCCCTAAGATCGCTCCTTCCTCTATCTCTAATCCACCACTTGGAAGCTCGTGGTTGTGCTTTCCTCTGGAAAGACAATACCCTTCAGGTACTTTTTAAGTGGTGAATATATATAACTATATATGTAGATTCCTACTAAAGTAAATAGCCGCAAAAGGTTGGTGTAGCTTTTTGATGATTGCAATTAAAAAACTAGGACCGAACTGGTCTCACTGACATATGGGATTTTGTATAATAATGTGGGAACAGGCGGAGTTAGATCCCAAGTACTGGAAGCAACAGCTGGAAGAGATAGTGCCTTGAAAGTGTGAAACATTCTGAATGGGAAAGAGGGTTTCTATGGGAGCCAGAAGACAGGCCAGTTTTGGATGTGGCCCAGTGTGGATTAGCTGGAACATTTTTGGTCTCTTTTGTTTTGTTGCTGACGGCGCGTGTACTAACAACCCCACACAACCTTACATAATAAGTCTAGTCACATGGTGGTGATATGAATGGTACCGTTGTATATGTAATTTTTTTTTTGGGTTGGGTGCCGATATTAACGGACGTAACAGAGTCACAAGGGATGCCCTCCTCTGTTTCTTTTTGACTTTTTCCTTCTCTCTTTTTATGTGTAATCATATGAGTATTATGTAATTTAATGCCTCATCAACTTGCCTCGGTTGGGCTTGCCTTTACACGTCACCTTATTCGCGTTTGCGTCTTCCATAAGAGCGTTTTGCGAGAAAAAAAGACCGTGACTCAGTAGGGCCCAGCACTGGTCCAGCCAGGCTCTCACCATCTGTACAAAAATAGCGAGTCAGCGACTCGGTGTGACCACAATGTGACCTCCAACAACCCTCCCTCATTGCTACAACGGCTAGTGCGCCCAACACCGTTTCTTTTTTCCTTGCACCCTTCAAGTGTCCGTCGTCCACAACTGCATCCTTTTATATTCCACTATGACAAAATAAAATTCCAGCTATATATCAAACTACCCAAACAAACACATGTCAATCAGTCCAAAAAGTTCCACCGTCATATGATGTGATTCTTATTTTGTTTGCTAATTAAAGATAAACCAAATGATTACTTCCTTAATCACCTGCCTCTTCTTTTCTCATTTTTAATTACATAATGGAACCGCCCATAATTGAAACAGGATCATTTTCTTTCGTCATGATTATATTCCCAACTAAATGCTTCCTAATATGTTTAAAGTTTAAACCATACAACACATATCACCTCTCCTCCATAACCATAATGATTAAAGGCTTATTATCACCATTTGCATTCTTTAAAATTAAAATAATGTTTAAGTGCAAACAGATGAGTTATGAAACAGAGTAATCCCAATTACGGTCAACGATCCATCTTTGCTCAAGTCATCACTCATCACATAAAATTAATACTATTGTACAATAACAGGAATGTATCACTTACATTGCAACCATTCATTCATAATATTCCCTAAATCTTGTTGATCAAAGTTTGTTAGTTAGTTTATCAGTGATGACCAATACTACATTTACTATTACGTCTAAATTCAACATCTAATTGATTACTATTTGCTTTAGCTGCATTGGATCCACCAAACTTTTAACTTTAAATTTTCCCCTCGGAAAAAAAGGAAAAGATAGGTTAAAGAATTCAGATAATTAATGAAAGGATCGAACAATACGAGTAAAAGGGACAAGAAACTCCAAAATTACGATTTTACCCCATTAATTATTGATAATGATTAATTTTATGAGACTAATTACTCTATAAGTAAGCGTGGCAATTCTGAAAATAAACCAATAAACATGTCCTAAAAGCAAACCTCTTTCCGCTGTAGCAACCGCGTTTACAGAAAAACGCTCTGCTTTTTATCTTCTCCTGTCTTTTTTTTTTTCGATTCCTCTCTATCTCTCTTTCTTCTTCAACCCCTTTGCATTTTTTTTTTCTCACTCCAGATTCCATGTCTCTCTCTCTTTCCTCCGCCGTATAGTCGCCGGAGAAACTCCCCATCATCTCCCCTTGTTTTTTTTCCGAAAACCGTGGCGAACTATGCGCTTCTTTTGCCGTTATCCTCCAACTACTTGTCGGATCTGCAATTCGTATTGTCTATTCCCAACCCTAATCGGAGCTAATCACACCTCTGCTAGGTTCTCTTCTCGTTAGTCTTTGTTCCACCTCCTCAGATTTAGGGTTGATTTAAGTATTTGCTCCAATTAACAAACAAACCTACCGAGAGCTATTCTTTCGTTCTTTATTCTCTCTGTCTCTGTCTGTGTGAATTTTTTTTTTTTTTTGGAGGGGACGACGACTTGTAAAGTAGTTTTAGCAGTGAGATACATATATACAATGGAGACTTCCATGGTGAAACCGAGCTTCTTGCGGAATATTATGGTTCGCGTGCTTCTCTTTGGTGTTCTTATCATCGTTGTCAGATTTGCTTATGTTGTTACCATCACCGGTGAATCATGTAACCGCGGCGACTTCTGCTTCTTCTCTCTCCCTGACAATCTCAACTTTGTCATCTCCGGTACTGGCTCCGGCGCTTCTGCTATCGACGCCATCAGATCTACTTCCCCTGGGGATGATCTCTATACCAGCAGGGATTGGATCAAAGCCGTTCATTTTTACTCCTCCATCTTTCAGGATCTGATCGCCGACGGTTATCTATCTCCGGAATCGAAGACGCTTTGTGTGGAAACGGCGATTGGACAAGAGGTTCACTCACTCAGAGAGATTGGGGTTAAGAACTCCGTCGGGATCTCTAAGAAGGCTTTTAGGCCGTTGGTGGTCAGAGGCGAGGGGCATGCTATTCCCTTTGAGGATAACGCTTTCGATTTTGTGTTTTCCGGTGGTGGCCGCCTTGGGAAGTCCTTGAAGCAGTTGGAATTCGCCGACGAGATTACTCGAACACTGAAACCCCAAGGGTTTGCGGTGGTTCATGTTGGGGCTACAGATACGTACAGTTTCAATTCATTCCTTGATTTGTTTAATTCTTGCAGATTGGTGAAGATGCGTGATATCGATGGTTTTGATTCTTCAATGCCTCATATCAGAGAATTCGTTATTCAGAAATACTCAGAGATTGATGGTCATCATCACCGGAAGAATTCCGGTGATGATTCTGGTGGAAAGTGCTGGATTCCCGGTTACAAAAGAGATTTGATTCGGGATGCAGAGCCACTGATTCAAGAGGAGCCTCTTAAGCCATGGATTACACTTAAGAGGAACATTAAGAATATTAAATATGTGCCTTCTATGGTAGATATACGTTTCAAGAGTAGATATGTATACGTTGATGTTGGTGCTCGAAGTTACGGGTCCAGTATTGGGAGTTGGTTCAAGAAAGAGTACCCTAAGCAGAACAAAACTTTTGATGTTTTCGCCATTGAGGCCGACAAAGCCTTTCATGAAGAGTATAAGATTAAGAAAAAGGTGAACTTATTGCCATACGCAGCATGGGTGAGGAACGAGACATTATCATTTGAGATAAATCACGATCCGGGAAAGGAAGCGGAAGCCAAAGCAAAGGGCAGGGGAATGGGCAGAATCCAGCCGGTTAAAAAGTCTTCCTCGAGCTCAAGCAGTGACTTAGCTGGAGAGGTCAATTTGATTCAAGGGTTTGATTTCGCTGACTGGTTGAAGAAGAGTGTGAGGGAGAGGGACTTTGTTGTGATGAAGATGGATGTGGAAGGAACCGAATTCGATCTGATCCCGAGGCTAATCAAGACAGGAGCGATTTGTCTAATCGACGAGTTGTTCCTTGAATGCCATTACAACAGGTGGCAGAGATGTTGTCCTGGTCAAAGGAGCCAAAAGTACAACAAGACTTATAACCAATGCTTAGAGCTCTTCACTTCGCTCAGACAAAGAGGGGTGCTTGTCCATCAGTGGTGGTAATGGTTAGGATGCTGCATAATCTCCTTCTTCTATGCTTGGGTGAATATCTTTTCACCAACTATAAAATGTACTTTCTTCTTCTAGAATATAAAACGGATATTGTAGGTTTCTATTAAAAATACGTTGTCTGTGCTGAAATTCCCTTTTACTGTAAGAAAAAACATGTTTAGCTTGAAATGGAAATTTGAGTTTCTTTTACCCTCGCAACTGTCTGTCACTCTTCTTAAAATTTTCTTGCTTCTGGTGTTCTCTGAATCCATTGTATATGATCTAGTTTTGTAAGGATTTCTGCTTTCCTTGTCCTATATATATGGAGGAAGAACACAAGTTTGTTTTCTGTAATTTTGCCTCTTCTTAGATATTGTACTCCGGAAGAATGTTTCAAAGTGATCTTCTGCAAAGTCCGAGCCTATAAATAAATGGAGCAATGCAAATGCCTTGAATCAGGTATGTTCGTCTCTCCTTCGTTTTATCTTCATTAATAACGTTTTCTCAGGTTGATTTTATGCTAGAATTGAAGACTATGGTTTATTTAAGTAATCAATAGTTGTTTTCGGAATTTCGAGTCCTGGCCTATAATTTATCTTCCTTATAAATTGAGCAATGCAAATGCCTTAACTTTAAGAAGATCGGTCAATCTGTTTTGTCTACTTGATATGAGAACTTAACAAAGAAACAGCCAATGGTTTATTTTAGTTTTGGTACTATAGTTTTTCCTGTTCGTTAGTGTTGGTTGTCGAAAGCAAGGCTATGATTTGGTGAAGGAGAAGTTAGTTTTTTGTGCTGTGGATTGTATAAAGAGTTAAAGGAGGAAAATCGATCAAGCCAGGTAGTTTTTTATTGGTAGTCTTTAGTATCCAATTATGGATAATCCCCATGTAGATTTCAATCTATTCTTAGACAAAGAGAAAATAATAAACAAATCTTTCTCCATCCCTGATCTTTCTCTCTCCCTTTCTCTCTCTCTTCAGTTTTTTGTTCATCTGAAAAAACCCTTTTGACCTTTCCATTATAATTTTCAATTTAAGCTTCAACAAGAGAAAAATGGCATTTTATGTTATTGTAATCTGTTGTTTGATCTAGCAATCATTCTTCTCATAAGGTTTCTTTCATGCTTGTCTGTTCTAGTTTCCCTTCTTTATCCTCCTTTCCTCTTCCTTTGACTTCGTTCCCCGATAAGGCCTTACAAGGTGATCCCATGGAAAGTTTTTATCTGGTTGTTTCATCTCTGCCCTGCTCTCCTCTCTTCAGTTACTTCTTCCAAAGAACATAGCCACACGTCGTGTTTCCAAAAATTTCCTGCTTGTTTTTGTTTCTTGTTGCGTACCAGTCTCTTGCATTCTAAATGGGGGTCTGTTGTAGCAAGGGCACAGGGATAATTGTGGAGCATGGCACGGATGATAGTAATGAATATGGAAACGGAGAAGCTGAGGTTAGGGACACAAATGATGGAGCTGTTGTAAGGACGCGTGGATCATCCAAACACGTTTCCATGTCAATCAAACAAGGGAAAAAAGGAATAAATCAAGACGCCATGACAGTCTGGGAGGTAAGAGTTTTAACATTTTGTTTCCTGTTGGGCCATTTCATATTTTTCTTGTTCTCTTGGTACGGTTTCAGGCGCTAGCATTAGTGGCCATTACTGCTTTGTTTTCTTAATTTTCTGCTATTACGTGGGATTTTACATATTGATGCTGCCTCTCTAAAGGCAATGACCAATCATATCTGCATCATAACCTTTGCTGCAGAACTTTGGTGGGGAGGAAGATATGATCTTTTGCGGTGTATTTGACGGTCACGGTCCCATGGGTCACAAGATTTCTCGTCACGTATGTGAAAATTTACCTTCGAGGGTCCATTCGAAAATTAGATCTTCCAAATCTGCCGGCAATGAAAACGTAGAGAATAATAGTTCACAAAGTCAGGAGGAACTCTTCCGTGAATTCGAGGACATTCTAGTGACATTTTTCAAGCAAATAGACAGTGAACTTGGTCTCGACTCTCCTTATGATAGTTTTTGCAGCGGTACAACTGCTGTAACTGTCTTTAAACAGGTATATCAGTAGTCTCTTAAGCTTTATGAGTTTTTCAAGACAGTTGATCAAAAGAGATTGAAAGATGTTTTGTCAAACATTTGCAGGCTGACTGTTTGGTGATCGCCAACTTGGGAGATTCACGAGCCGTTCTTGGCACCCGAAGCAAGAACAGTTTCAAAGCTGTCCAACTCACGGTTGATCTGAAACCCTGTGTCCAACGTTAGTATCTTATCCTTTTCTTTTAACTTAGGGCTTAATACCTCTTTGAAAAGTACCAAATGTTGAGTTGGGAAGTATAAATAAATCTCCTGAAGAACTTTTCGATTATATTTCTATTAACAGGCGAAGCAGAGAGAATAGTGTCATGCAAGGGAAGGGTGTTTGCTATGGAGGAGGAACCCGATGTGTATAGAGTGTGGATGCCTGATGATGATTGCCCGGGGCTCGCAATGTCAAGGGCGTTTGGTGATTTCTGCCTCAAAGACTATGGACTTGTCTGCATTCCTGACGTCTTCTGCAGAAAAGTCAGCAGAGAAGACGAGTTTGTGGTTCTAGCTACTGATGGGGTAAACAACTTGTACAGCTTTCAGTCTTCTGACAAATGCATTCCCTACTAAATGGTTTCTGCGTGTTTTTTGGTGAACAGATTTGGGATGTTTTGTCAAACGAAGAAGTGGTGAAAGTTGTAGGTTCTTGCAAGGACCGGACAATTGCAGCTGAGACTTTGGTTCAGCGAGCCGCTCGGACTTGGAGAACAAAGTTTCCAGCCTCTAAAGCTGATGACTGTGCGGTGGTGGTCCTTTACCTAAACCACCGGCCTTACCCAAGAGAAGGAAATGTGAGCCGAGCAATATCGACTATTTCCTGGAGATCAAATAAGAGCAATAACGAGTGTTATGGAGTCGCACCATTGGGTCTACCCCAAAGGGTTTCATAGTAGGATCATTGTTTTTGTTGTTGTTGTTTCAAACTGTTTAGTAAAATTTGAACCTGTTGAGGTGTGTCGATACTAATCAACATCAACTTTATTTGTGTGTGAATAATTTTGTGTTCTGTTTGTTTTTTGAAGCAATTGAAAAGAAAAAAGAGTAGACAAACAAATTTCAACCTCACAGTTGTTCAAGATTCTTAAGTTCTTTTCTCAGCAAATGCAATAACCTGAATAGCTTTAACTTAAAACGAAAAAGTAAAGATGGTAATTACTTAACAAATAAAAACTAAAAAAAAAATTATTGAATAAAATCTCTTTAACACAAAGATGGTTGCAAAGTCAGAAACACTAACATTTCAGTGATGGTTTATACGGTAATTTTTGTGTTCATTCTCTATTAAACTTATCATCCTGGAATGATTTGAAAGAAAGGAGTAACAAGAGAGATTCTTGAATGGTAGGTTTTTTTTTTTTTAAGAACTTTTTGTATATAAGAAGACATTAACACTCTACAAAAGGCTGTACAAATTCATAAAATCGGGGAACGAAAACGAGATAAACCGTCACTGCTCTCATTGCTGGACCGCGAGAACCGAAACAGAGAGCTCGAGATCTTTGGAGATCAACACATCTCCAACCTCTCCTAACTCCTTCATATCGCTCCATTCTGACAATCCTTCCAACATCAAAAGATTTTCTTCGTGTCTTATCCCGACCATCATCAGATCGAAGTCGTCTCCTTCCTTCCTTAGTAGATCCAATAGATCCACTGCTTCCTCTATTCTTACCTTTAAGAATGTCAGAAACAGGGGAACAAGTTATGATAGGTTAGATAAAGACAACCTCTGTTTTCGTCTAAACAAGAAACTTTCTAAACCGAATAGAAAACTCTGTTGCATAGAGAAGGTTTCGTCTAAAGGGAAATAAGATAACTTCCAAGTCAAGGCAAAAAGGGTTCTCATAATATTAGTTATTATTACCTCTCTGAAGATGATGTTTTTCTTGGAATTTTCTTTGCGGAAGACGTTGATGACTCTCATGTCGTGGTTCCTCTCGACCATGTCTCTGAGCGGAGAGACGCCGTTCTGGTCCACGAGCCGGAAGACATGGAGCTCGACGCTTGGATGGCTGGCTAAGCGTGTTGCATACGCAAGCATTTCACGGTCATCTGGTCCTCCTAAGAAGATAGCACAGATATTGATGGTGAGCTTTTTCAGTGGAACGAACCTGAAATCTGGAAGCCTTCCTCTGTCTATGAAAAGCGCAACGGAGCAGGGACAGTTTTGCACGAGATTACGACACAGGAGCCTCTCCCATGACTCTATCCCGGCATCAAGAGTTAGGATCACAATATCTGTTTCCTGGTCAAAGGCAATCGCACACACGTCCTCGTGCATCGTCTTTCGCGGCGCCACTGCCGTGAAGCACTCTATCAACACGGTCTCCTGATTAGTCTTCTCGAAGTTGTGGAAGGCCTTAACAATCTGGTCTCTTCGGCTAGGCACGATGAAGGGACTAATCTCTTGCGTGTGATGAATAAGGAGAGGAAGACTATGGTTATTAAGCTCTTCTAGATTCACAGCGAAGACTGAGAGAGGAGACCCGATGGCTGGACGAGAGAGTTCGACGAGGTCAAGCACCGGGCGGACCGCCTCACGGTTCCGGAAACAAGTGAGGATCCTTAGCGGAGCCTCCACTCGGCAGTGCTGCACCGTACGTCTCTTGTATGGGTTGCGTTTGCTCATGGTTTGATACAGTTTCTTCACTATCACTATGACAATTGTTGAGTTTACCGTTGCTGACATCACCATTGCTCCAAAAGATTTGCTTGATATTTTCTGCACCCCTTGGCCATTATTGATTGTTATTGACCTAAAATCATATATGTTCCAAAGTACTAAATGAATTATTATTATTTTTACCGTGTAATTGAGATTCTGTTTGTATATTTGAACGTCGTAAAGTCCTTGGATATTGACGATAAACCCGACAAGAATGGCCTGCCAAAGA
Source organism: Arabidopsis suecica (assembly GCA_019202805.1). Classification (NCBI taxonomy): domain Eukaryota; kingdom Viridiplantae; phylum Streptophyta; class Magnoliopsida; order Brassicales; family Brassicaceae; genus Arabidopsis; species Arabidopsis suecica. The sequence goes on from CM032910.1 coordinate 138,045, forward strand.
GGCACATTATAGTAAAGGGAAGGCAAGGCAATGGCTATCATTTTGGCAACCCTGACCACGCCAAAAAGTAGCTCAAACCGGATAACATCTCTCCAGGAAAACAGTGAGAGATCGATATTATAGCCAATCCCAATGACGTAGCAAGGCATCAGGACAGACCAAACAAAACAACCGATTTTGTCTGACAGTCCCGTGCCTAGAGGCGGACGTTTTGGGGTGGCTAGACCTAAGACGACCGCACCAAAGAAGTAAGGTAAACCAACAAATTCAGCCCAGAGACTGGAGATGAAGAGCAAGACGCATATAACGGAGAGATAGGAGGCCTTGAGAGAGTGTCCTTCTGGTGTTCGATTCTTCATCCACTTCATTATTGGTCGGAACACAAATATTATTGCCAGTATCATTAGCATCTGCATTCATTTCCGACTTTAAATCATCAATAAAAAGTGTATACATATAGATCAAAGCAAATTTATACGTAAATATTATTGGATTCATGCATTTTATTAGGATGTTACTTTGTCTATTTTTGTAGAAATTTATACAGTCAATTATATTTTTTTATTAAGAAAATTGGAAGATATATGTTCCAAAGTGAAGTTTGTAGATTAACTAAGAAAAAATTTATGTCAACTTGGTTACCTGTAAGACGGACAAGAAAGCAGCGCGATTTTTATTGGGTAAGTCAACATTAAGTTTAATGGCGATGTTAAGCATGAAAAAACACCATGAGAGGCAGTCATGCACCATCATGGAGGCAAGTGCTAACCTCCCTGGCTCAGTGTTCAACATCTTTAGGCTCGACAAGACTCCATAAACCACCTGAAAAAACATTGTGGATTCGACGATCGCTATGTGGTGGAACTCCACGGGAGGGATCCCCGCTGGCCCGCCTCCGAGCCTCTTGGAGATCAAGATGGCTGCGAATTGGCCCCATACGAAAGGTATGAGGAAAAGTAAGATGCCGTTTATGAATGCTAACTTGCCTACTCTCTTTATCATCCTAGTGTCTACTTGACATGTTGTAATGTAGCAAATGAAGAGAAAACATATGGCCTCGAAGGATTCGATTATGTACACGCTTCTCGTGTAGAAAAATGTAGACATGTACTGTTTGTTACGTCCTATAACGGACGGTCCTAAGAAGATCCCAGCCTGCAAACAAAATCATTATTAATTAAGTCACACATTTACATCATTAGCTGCTACATGTTTAATTGTGAGATTAGTCCATATTTTTCACTAGAAAATTTCCAATCAAGAAAAATGTGATAAAAAGCATAGACGATTAGATATGGAAAGGTATACCAGCATCTGAGTGAGGAATGCAAATTTTCCGAAAGGCCGGAGAAGAAACTGAAGAGATACGGAAAATATGGAAAAGACAGATATCTGAAGGAGAAGAAGAGGAAGAGCAAACTTGAGCGGATTCTCTCCCCGGCCAATCCCCAAGGAGCCTGCACCTACCCATGGCTCGCAAAGCCATTCGACTCCTCCGTACTGAAAAGTTTTGGTGATATTTTCCATTTTCTCCTTCTAGGTATTTCCCTAAAGAGTCAATCCATAGAGGGAGATAGAGAGATTGTATGAGTTGAAGAAGAAAGTATGATTATTCTTTATTTTTTTGCTCTCTCTAGCTATATTTAGGGGTTTAATTGTAGATGTTGTTTATCCTCTTGTTCCTTATTTCTCTTTAGAGGTCATCCTACTTTTAAGGTTTCCTATATATGTTTCTATGTGTGGTACATAAATCATGAACATGGTAGCTTGAGATTGATTGCCACAAACATGTGCGTGTTGTGTAATATATATATTTGCATGTTGATGTTATAATAATCAACCTAGCTAGTAAATCCATGAAGTTAGATCTCTAACAAAATAATAAGTTAGGTCAAATTAAGGTCTTAGTAACCAGTAAAAATACCCATAACAAAAAAAAAAAAAATGGAGAAAAAATATGCGAAAGAAATTTCATTTTTCCTATTTTTTCTCTTACGGTTATAAAGTCAACACAAATTCCTTGAAAAAACAACAAAAACTGTTTGAAATCTTAAAAAAGTAACATGTATCTTCTTCCCCAGCTCAAGCTTGATCTGTTTGCTCAGTTAGTTAACATTATGCTGAATACAAAAACACAAACAAAAATGGTTATAAAGAAGAACATTAATACTAGTTTTAAAAAAAAATCTCAAAGAAAAAAAAGATGAACAATAGTGTTAGAAATGGAACACATGAATTTGTATGTGAGGCATGGTTGGGTTCAAGCTCTGGCGGATTACTTAGAGGAGATGATCCATTGAAATATTCGACTCCTCTTCTTCTTCTTCTCATTTCTCTCGTCTCTTCTCTCTCTTCCGTCTTCCAAGCACTTCTCCGTCCTCTCGCTAATGTCGACTTTGTCACTCAAATTCTGGTATATATTTAACATTTTTCCACGCCATTTTACGTGTTTTTTTTTAATAAGGTTATAAGAACATATATAGAAAGGTATTTCAAGGATTTTGTAGATGGAACATAAAAAAGGTTTAAACTATATAAGTGATACATTTGTTTATATATATGAAAACAGGCTGGGATATTCTTAGGCCCCTCAGCTTTGGGACAGAACATTGATTTAGTAACAAAATTCTTCAACACAAGAAGCTTCTTCATAATAGAATCATTTGAGGCAATCTCATTCATGTTCATCTCATACATAAGCACAGCTCAAGTGGACATGGGAGTTATAAAGCGAGGAGGCAAGCTTGCAATCATCAATGGTTTCTCTCTTTTTCTGTTTCCTTACGTGGTGGGCGCCATAGCTTGTACAGTAATCACGAGCAACATCCGTGGAACCGTGGCGAAAAATAAGCCCGAGCAGCTCCATGATTTACTGACAAACCAATCCGTAGTGTATTTTCAAGTGGCGTATTCGGTTTTGTCGAATCTCAAGATGCTAAACTCGGAGCCCGGAAGGTTAGCCCTATCCTCCATAATGGTGGCTAACTGCTTCGGCTGGGGTTTTTTCCTCCTTTTAATTACCTTTAACAGTTTCTTGCAACACAATTACTCCAAGGCCACTTATATGCCTACCTTCACAAAGGTACTACTGCTCGTTGGTATAGTAGTTGTGTGCCGACCAATATTCAACTGGATAGTGAAGAGAACACCTGAAGGAAAGAAACTGAAGGCTTCCCATCTATGCACCATCTGCGTCATGTTGTGCACCGCCACTTTCCTGGCTGAAACCGTAGGGTTTCCTTACATAGTCGGATCCGTAGCTCTTGGTCTTGTCACTCCTAAGACGCCTCCTCTCGGTACTGGTCTCACAGACAAGATCGGTAGCTTCTGTTATGCGGTTCTTATGCCGTGTTACGTCATTGGGATTGGTAACAAAGTCGATTTCTTTTCATTCCATCTACGCGACGTCATAAGTTTGGAGTTGCTTTTCCTTACCATTAGTTCTGCAAAGTTTGCCTCCATCCTCCTTCCATCTCTTTACTTCAAAGTTCCTTTATCACACGCTGTGATTGTCGGGTTCATCGTCTGCATACAAGGGATCTATGATGTCCAAATCTTCAAACAGCTGTTGAACTACAAGGTACAATTTATTTAGTACACAGAAATATCATTCATCGTCAATTAGTTCTGACTTTTAAGTATTGTTTTAAGAGATGCAGAATATAAGCCAGGAAGCATTTGGGATAATGGTGATCTCTGCCATGGTTCACTCGACCATTTTCTCGACCATAGTCAAAAACCTTCACGGCTGGGTGCAGCGGAAACACATCACTTATCGGCGACAAACCGTTCAGCACTACGAACCGAACAGTCCTCTCAAGATCCTCACTTGTTTCTACCACCGCGAAAGCGTTCCTTCCATCCTCACCGTCTTGGAGCTCTCTTCTTGTATGTCAAGCGCCTCTTCCCTCTCCATCGTTTCCGTCAATCTCGAAGAGCTTGAGCGCCATAACGTCCCTCTTCTTATTCAACACCATTCAGGTCCCATCGACCATGCTGGCCACAACGACGAGTCCTCAATGTCCTCCAGCCGCAGAGATCAGATCTCCAAAGCCTTCGAGAAATTCCAAAGCGGACACGATTTGCAAGAAAACGTTTCCGTCGAATGTTTCACAGCAGTTGCACCGAGCAAGACGATGCACGAGGACGTATGTACCTAGGCCTTTGACAAAGGAACCGATCTCATCATTATCGGGATTGAGGACGGGACTGCAGCAGAACGAAGGCTCTGTCGCAACGTCCTGAATGTCTCACCTTGCTCCGTTGCGGTTCTAATGGACCAAGGGCGGCTTCCACATTTCAAGAACATGGGAACCACGATGAAGAACGGCTCAATGAGAATCAACGTCTGTTCGATATTTCTCGGTGGAGCAGACGACCGTGAGACGCTGGCGTTTGCGGTTAGGTTGTCAAACCACCCTTGCGTAAACCTAACCGTTCTTAAACTTGTCGACGGAGAAAACGTCTCACACCTAAACGACGTCATAGAGAGAAGGCTTGATTTCAGAACCATGGAAAAATTCCGTCAAGACACCATGAACAAACACAATGTCTCTTTACGAGAGGTAAGTATAAACACGAAGCGAACTTTTTCTCCGGTTTTCACATATCAGATTAGTTTAAACCGTTCATTTTGATCTTAGGTATGGATAAAGGAAGCGAGTGATCTGGTGAACCTACTGAGAGAAGAAGGTAACAATTACGATTTGATAATGGTTGGAATCAGACACGAAGAAAGTTTTCAAGTGCTTCAAGGATTATCGGTATGGAGTGAGATCGAGGAGCTTGGAGAGATCGGAGATCTGCTCGTTTCCAGTGATCTCAAGCTCACTGCATCGGTTTTGGCTGTACAACAACAACTCTCCTCCGTCGTCGAGGAGGCTTAATGGCATAGAGCATTTGTAATGTTTTTACAGCTTTTAGGAGTTGCAAGAGACTGCTTTCTTTTATTAGAGACTGTACATTCGATATTTTACAACAAACACCTTACATGATTTTACTTGATTCTCGGGTTCGATTAATCTTCATGGTCCCATAGATCAGCCACACTACGGAATGGACCTTCGCTCTTGTTGACGAAGATATCCTCACCATCCATCACTCGTTTCTGCATCAGAGGCCAAAGAAGACCGAAAGTGTGAACAGAGGATCAAAACAGAGCCAATAAGCTGAAAACATTATTTTTTTTCTCTTACAAAAACACAGAAGCAGAGAAGTGCTCTGTTCCTTACTCTGTTCTGTACCTCACTAGTCACTACTCACTACTATAACAAGAACTCAGGAAGCAGAGAAGACAAACAAAGTGCTCTATTTCTCAGTAACAGAAATAACGGTGATTCCTAACCAAAAATAAACTGATTGTCCTATTAAAGCAGTAACTACCAAGCAGTTTACTATTGCTGTGACAAATCATTGAAAGATTCTGGTTGGTAAATTGGTAAGTTTACCTGGTCAGTAATGCTGTTGAGAGCTTGGAAGTCTTGTTCAGGGATCACCCAATCAAACACTTTGATGTTCTCTTTGATCCTCTCTGGATTCAATGACTTAGGGATGACACTTGTTCCTTTCTGCAAACCCCATTTCACTAGAACCTGTCCCGGTGTCTTATTCAGCTTCTTCGCTATTCTATCCACCGTCTGATCATGTATCAGATCTCTCCCACCTTCTTGAGATCCCAACGGCGAATATGCCTTCAAGGTTCCCATCATGAATATAAGATCACATCAGATTTCTTCAACTTAAGCAGTGAATATATGTCCAATTACATGAACCAAGAATCATATTAGTATACTTACAGTAACATGGATCTCATTCTTCTTGCAGAATTCAAGCATTGTATCGTTTCTCCAACCAGGATGCATTTCCATCTGAGGCCCAAGATAAAAAAAACTCAATACATAAGATTTTTGATGAACTTTCACAAGTGATATGAAGAACCTATACCTGGCAAACGGAAGGGATCAATTCAGCAAATCCTAGCAGCTTATTGAGCTTAGTGACTGTAAAGTTACAGACACCGATATTCCTGACAAGATTGTCCTTGGCAAGATTCTCCATTTCTCTCCAAACTCCTTCCATGTCAAAGTCAAGAACGTCCCCTGCCTTTGGTGGCTTACTGGCTCCTTCTCTTAGCCGGAAAGGCCAGTGAATCTGCACAAAACTGAATTGTAAAGAAAGAATGAACAGTAAAAATAAAGACTAATAATTGATTCACAACATACCAAGTATAGATCAAGGTACTCTAATTGAAGCTCTTTAAGGGTGTTTTGCAGAGCAGGACGCACTCTCTCAGGAGATAACTCAGTGCACCTTTTGTTTAAACATGTATCAAAGATCTCACAGAAAACATTTATCAATGGCGACGATGAAATCAATCATTTTTCTTAGAGAGTGATTTACCAAAGCTTCGAGGTCACAAAGAGGTCCCTCCTTTCAAGGCCAGCGTGCATCGCCCTCTTTATTCCTTGACCGACCTTAAAAAGAGTAGAACACTTGTTTACATATAAACTCAAAACTTTCAGACAAAACAAGTACATGTAACAAAGAGAGAGAGAGATAGACCTCTCTCTGATCACCATACTCCCAAGCTGTATCTATGTGCCTATAGCCACCCTGCAAACTCAATGGAAGAGTATTTACTGGTCAATAACAAGTATAGCTTTGTGTTAACTAAAAATAGCTGAAAACAAAATTGAGCTTGTCTTGTAGAATAACAAAACTGAACCAAAACTATGGTTTGAAGGAATCAGGAAAAAGAAACCACTGATTCTTGTAAAGACGAATCACCTCGACGAGTGCGGTGACAACGGCGTGGGTGGCCTGAGACCCAGATCGCCACGTGCCGAGTCCAACGGCTGGGATTTTGTGGCCGCTCAAGAGCCGAAACGACTCCATATTCTGACCTTCCGACGTAAACGTGGCATGTGCCATTATTGGCTTCTCCTCCGGCGAGTCTCGTCTCGTCTCTTCTCTTATACACTGCTAAAGCCCTAGTCAAGCAGATTATACAACGCAACGTGGCAGATTCCGTATGGGAAAGGATATACACGCGGCGGCTGTCGGCGGAAGACAACCATCGAGGAGCCGCGTGTCTGTGAGTCTGTGACCTGTGTGCCAACCCATTCTCCCACTCCCACATCTCTCTAGCTTCATTGTTTAATTTGTCTAGTACAGAGAGATTTAAAGCGACTTTTTTTTGTTGACCAATTTTACTTTTGTTATCTGCTTGGTCCGGTCCTGGTTGTGTTTCTGTGGACCGGTCCACATTTTAACTTACTGTAGTACTACTTTTTTCGGGATTTAAATCGGTCTTGTTTGGTTTCGTGTTTCTGCGGACCGGTCAAGTTTCTTTTCCAAGTTTGCAGTAACTCTGGTCAAGTTCAATCCTAACAAAAAAAAACTCGATCGAATTTTCCTTTATTTTAGATTTTTAGAGTTTCACCGAAACGCCAAACTAATTTTGAATGAGATTTTTTATTGAAAAATTCTTGCAGTCACATCATAGATAAAGAAGCATTCGAATTTCGAGCCTAAAGGTTTCCATCGTCATTATTGCATGAATTGTTTTCCTCATTATTTTTCTTAAAAAAAAAACTTCTGTCTTAAACAATTTAAGAGTTTACAATAGTTTATGCTTGGAATGATTTTTACTCATAAAATACTTTTAAAAAATTCTTATTTACGATCAAATAAGTTTAAAATTATAAACGAGTTTGTAATATGTAAGAACAACTTAATTATTGAGTAAACCCTATTTTCATAAAATCTTGGTAGGTTGGTGGTGCCTAGCCCGGTACTTAGGCATATGGAGTTCAACTCCAATTTTCTAGAAACAATGTATGGACTCTCTGTTGACAAACAGAAAACATCAACACAACGTATGGGCTCCAAAGAAACAACAGTTTATGGAATTATCTACTGAATTTGTAACAGACCAAAAGGAAAAGCGCTTTTACTAACAATCAAAATAATATAAGCTGTTGAAAGATTTTGCTAGCCTGTAAATGACTAATTAGGTTATATCGATCAAAATCATACACACTTTACTCAGGAATGTTTTTTTTGAATAGAAATTTTAACTCATATATACACCGATCAGCATTTCATCAATGAGCAATGAAAATAAATGTCTCATCCTATTTTATTGTCAATCAAAATATTATCATAAGAAAACGGAAGAGAACATTCATTCTCTCAACTACCACTAAGTAAATTTATATATCTTAGTAAAAAATTTACTGTCTGGCTTATGCATGTCCACATCTATGTCAACTTCAATCTAAAAAGGGTAAAAGTATAAAAGAGGAAGGTGCGTCTCCTTTTTCATTTGTTTGATAGAATTTTAGTATAGCTTTCACGGTTTACATTAATTTTTCCATCTTTTGTTAGCTAATACCTATACTCCTAATGTCTATTCTAAAGTCCTAATGTCTCACTTCATTAATATCACCCACCCGTCAATTTCTTCTGAGACTACAACAATAATTTATCATCAAAAGAAACAATGTTCTTATTAGTTTATGATCATGCCTCAAAACTCTACTGTATTTTTATGTTTGCATGCCATGATTTGACAACACATGATATTTTAAAGATAATATTATATTTGTTATAATACATCATATTGGACTTATAACCGGGCCCAATAAGCCCATCAGAGTTATTCATTATGTATTGTATCCCGATGTACTTCTATAAAGATCAATAAAATAATTAGTTCTATAACAATATTTACTTTCCTTTTATATGACTAATTTTTGTTTCTTCTCTCAAAATTTATCGAGGAAATTCATTGTTACGCGAATTTCATATGCAAAAGATATATTTTATAATTTTTTTTGCCAGCATGCAAAAGATATATTATTAGAAATATGTAGTATATTTTTAATTATTATGCGTCGATTTCCATTTTTCTTAGAAGGTTAAATAATTAATTGTAAACAGTAAAAATTTATTGTAGAAAAACTGGAAAGGAAGAAAAATGTATACAGTATTAGAAAAGCTGAAGAAATAATAAATATTTAAAATTTGCAGCTTAAATAAAGGCTCTCAAAATTCCGTCGCTCAGTTACCGTCGCTCCTCCGGGCTTGTCATCGTCTTTCCATTGCCATCACTCATGGTCTAAACTTCTTCTCTCTCCCCGAGACCTCGTCTTCTTCGATTTCTCACCGCTCTGACTCAAGTAAGACGCGTCCCCGAAAAACTTGTCTGTTGATTCCAAGTTCAGTGAGCATTTAGGTTTCAATCGTTGCCTTCTGCTTTTTTTTTTCATCGCATGGTTCTTAGCGTGTTATTGATTTCCCGAGAAGTTGAGATGTAATGTTGGATATCGTTGTGTTGGATTGTTCTCTGCGCTTTTGTTTCAGAATTATCCGTTGATTTCCTCCTGGCTGGGTTTTGTGTGTTTAGTTCTGTGGCTTCTTCGTTAGCTAACTGAAGTTGTATACATTTGTGTTTCGTGTTTTGAATGTCTGTCCATCATGGGAATTTCTTCGTGATTTTGTAATTTCACATCAATGGCTGCGTCAAGCTAAATGTACTTCAGTGTATTAATAGTGCACACCATGTGTTTGAAGGTTTTCCTCCTTCTGTTGTCTAGTTAGTAAAACCGTACGAAATCTCTGAGACTGTGTCTGTCTTGATTACATGCTTTATAAGAAGGTTGGCACGCACAATAAGACCCGTTTCAATAATTGCAAGGACTGGATTTCTTGTTACACTTAGGTGTGAATCGTTTGACATTCTATTCTTTTACCCAATGAATGACAGGATGGCTCATAGGAAGGGGAAATTTTCATTCAGAAACCTGACGAAAAGTCAACTAGGTGGTGTTGTATTTGGCTGCACAAAAAATACCATCAAAGAGTGTTTGTCGAAGCAGCTGTTTGGTGAGTCTTCTTCAAAAGCTTATTATCCTCCCATGCTTGTTTCTGCTTCTTCTGAATAGCCTTTTTTGAATCCGCTGATGGTTTTGACAGGTTTACCCTATAACCACATTCCATACGTGCAGAAGATTGATACTGGTTTGCCATTGTTTCTTTTCAACTATTCTGATCGTACTCTTCATGGCATTTTTGAGGCTGCTGGTTCTGGTCAGCTGAATATTGACCCTTATGGCTGGACCTCTGATGGTTCTGATAGAACCTCATATCCTGCACAGGTACCAGAGTGAGATTTGATCACTTTCATGAATATGTTTTCTACTATACATTGGATTACATACGGTTTTCAGAAGGCATACCCCTTGCCAACCTTTTCCATAAGCAGTTATAATGGTCTTTTACTTGTTTCGCAGGTTCAAATCAGTGTGAGGTTACAGTGTGAACCACTTTCCGAGGAAAAATTCAAACCTGCAATTGCAGATAATTACTACAGTTCTCACCATTTTTGGTTCGAGCTTGATCATTTCCAAACAAGTAAGTTGACATGTCTGCTAACATCTTTTGCTGTGAAACCTAAACCACCCATGAATACACCAAACACGAGACAGATCTTTCGCTTGATTTCATCAAGTGAAAAGAAAGAGAACAGTGATGAGGTTAAGCCTTCTGAGAATGAACCAGTGGGTAGCTTGGAAGTGGCACTCAGTTCTGGCAGAGAATCTGAATCCTCTGCTGCGGCTTCTCATCCTGGTTTCTCTGAGAACCATCCAGACGTACAGAACCCCAAACAAATTGAGAAGGATTATGTTCTTGAGAAACTGAAGGATCTCTCCTTTGGTCATGATGAGCATGGAGACAATAGTCTAACTGAAACTGTTGAACAAGCCAACATTCCCACCTGCAAGAACTTGGAAGACAGAGATACACTTGAAGAGGAAACATGTTCAGAAGGGAAAAAAGATGGCAGTTCTCTTGTATCCTCTCCTCTTCCACATACAATAAGCCAGGTATGTTGGTATCTACATATGGTTGGTACTTATTCACACTAGGTCTCCAGTTATAATACTTGAAGTGTTACTTCCTATACAAGTCTATGTGTAAATCTGTTAACAGTCAACACTTTCTCCTTTATTTATTCTCGGAACCAACGACAAACAGAACCCCCAATTTTCTCAGCCAAGATATCCAAGTTTTAGGCAACCTCACGTCTGTCCCCCCTCCTACTTATACCCATCTGAGCTGTCAATTATCAACTGTGTAGAACTCTTTGTATTAGCTATAATATTGCAGGAATAGTTAAGAAGAAACTGCTCCATGTCAGCTTGCTTCTCTTCCAAAAACTATGATCTATAGTTAATTGAGACTTTTAATTCCGTCTCAGAAGATTATCATGTCTCTTGGGTGTATCAAAATCAGTGGGATCATATTGCATTAATATATATCTTTTGCAGTTGATGCACGAGGTGAAGGAACTCAGGGCATACGGGCTGGAAAATTCAACCAAGATATGTTACTTGGAGGAGAAGCTGGTAAGCTTTTGTTTAATGCTATTTTGGATTTTCATTCTTCCTGCTGGAATTCTGTTTGCATCTGTAATATGACCACACACACACACACTCATCATATCAGTAATAATGATCCTCTGTCATTTTCAGCTAGGTGTTCATCTCGGTATCATTTGCTCTTGTTTTTGGAACCCATAAGCTCAAAATATAGTGGTGGAAAAACCATGACACTTTTATTTTTCGATATTTGGTATTTCAGGACGAAGCACACAAGGAAATTTATAGATTGAGAGAGCGTTGCAACATGCTGGAGTCCATATCAGGTCCTTTAATCACAAAAGCTGGTGGTAGTGATATGGAGATCCATTCACCAGATGATTCCAGCTTAGATCCAACTGAGGCAATTCTTCTTTTAGGGGGATTTGAGAAAGACTCTGAAACATGGTTGTCATCAGTGCAGTCATATTTTCCATCCAGGAATGTTGTAAAGGCTCATAGTTCAATGAGCTGTATCCGTTCAAATGCATCAGTGGCAAAATTGGATGGTAAAATTTACGTCTTTGGAGGTGATGACGGTGGCCGTGGCTGGACCAACACAGGTACGGCTTCTCTTTTCTTTCTCTTGTTTCTTAAAATGTGTTAAACTATTTAGTGCATTAGAGCCTGTATACGATTCATATATAAACCTTCCAGATTTTCTTAACTGACAACTAAAAGAACTAGAAAACTAAATATGGGTGGCAAAAGCATACTACTGTGACTTTCAGCAAATTACTAAACCAAATGGCTCTAGTACTTTTAGCAAATTGTGAAGTGAGGTGTATTGATTTCATGCACTTCACTTCGGCTGTGCATATTTTAAGTTAATGTCCACCACTCCACACTTCTTTTTCTCTCTAACCATAATTATTTAAGCCTGATCTTTGATTTCTGTTTTGCCTCTTCTTTTTTTTCTGTTGAAGCTGAATCATATAACGAGACTGATGGCCAGTGGAGCTGGTGCCCCCCCTTAAACGAGCGTAAAGGAAGTTTAGGTGGAGCCACTTTGGATGGAAAAATATTTGCAATCGGAGGTGGGAATGGGATGGTATCTTTTTCAGATGTTGAGATGCTTGATCCAGATATAGGTAGATGGATCAGAACAAGGTCAATGGGGCAGGAGGTAAACGTTCTTCTCTATTCGCATGACATGACCTTTTCTTCGGCTTTATTCTCTGAGTTATCACTGTTCTTTGATCTCAGAGATTTGCAGTTGCGTCCGTGGAGCATAAAGGTTCGATTTATGCTGTCGGTGGTTTTGATGGTAAAGCGTACCTGAAGTAAGAACATTTAAGCCTTCTGTTCTATTTATTCCCCCAAATCTTGACACCTGTGAAGCTAACAAGAACAAATATATTGGAAACTTACTTTTAACAGCACAGCTGAAAGGTTTGATCCTAGAGAGCACTCCTGGATGAATATTACATCGATGAAGTCAAGAAGAGGCTGCCATTCTCTTGTTGTTCTGAACGAAAAACTGTAAGTTTCTTCTCCCCATTTTTTTTCTTCTTTGATAGTAACAAGCACACGGGGAAAATGGAAAGTGAGATGATCTATTCAACAATATATAGGCTCTACTGACTAGAAATGTTAATTACATTTTGAATGATAAAACAATTAATCGAATAACAAAGTAATCTGCAACATTCACTCACTAACATGCATGTTTCCGTTTACATGTGACAATCAACGAAGAAATTCTGGTTAAGATGTTAAAGGTTGTCTTCATTTTCACTTTTTTGCAGATATGCGATTGGTGGGTTTGATGGTGAGACAATGGTATCGAGTGTTGAGATATATGAGCCAAGGACAGGGACATGGATGACAGGAGAACCAATGAAGGATTTAAGAGGATATTCAGCAGTGGCAGTGGTTAAAGACACGATATATGTCATCGGAGGATACAAAGGGGAAGAGGATGACATATTAGACACTGTACGATCAGTTCTGAACTTGAAATAAAAGTAAAACAATTTACATGACCAGACACGGTTTAATCTTTGATCATGTGTGTGTTTACAGGTAGAGTGTTTCAAGGAAGGTGAAGGGTGGAAAAATGTGCCTTGTTCCTCGATCGGTAGGCGTTGCTTTCTATCTGCAGTGGCTTTGTAAATGGAGAAACTTTGAAGCTATTGTTTTTTGGTGGCCAAGTCATGAGAGACAGAGAGGTCATTCATATGCCTTAAGGAACTAGGAGGCATTAATTTTGGGGAATGAGTTTCCCTTTACGAAGTAGACGCAAAATGGAAATATCGATTTGCTAATAAAAAAACCTTGGTAACCAATTCGGTTCGTTCAAGTTCAATTGGCAACCAATTTATTAGCCGTAGAATTATTATTATAGCCAGTGAGCAAAAAAGAATGTAGCAAAAGTCCATAAGCCTAGACTGCCTAGTCATATAAGAAGAGAACAAACGCAACATTTCAGGAAAATATAGTAAAACAATCTACGATAAGAGGAAGCAATGATGGACTTGGGCCGAAGCGAATAAAAAAGGAAGCTTGTAGGGGCTTGCTTCTCCTTCTTTTTTCTCCCACCACCACCTTGACACCTTCTCTGCTTCTCACAAACAAGAGTGTTAAACGAACCCCTGGAAAACGTACGACTACTGATTAGATACAAGTCAACGTCACAAATAAAATAAAAAAGGTATCAGGAAAATAATAATAAGAAATTGCGTTTGAAGAATTTACGATACGAGAGAAAGCAACCTAAAAACGATGGGCTTGGGCCGAAGCGAATAAAAAAGGCTTCAAGGATAAAAGGGGATATTCCAGGGTGCTCTTACTTACAAACAACTCTTTATCCGCAAATTGGCATCGAGTGATACAGGAAAGAAGAAGAAGAAGAAGAAGAAGAAGAAGAAGAAGAAGAAGAAGAAGAAAATGCCGTGCCTCAACCTCTCCACCAACGTTAACCTTGATGGCGTCAATACATCTTCCATTCTCTCGGAAGCTTCCTCCACCGTCGCCAAAATCATCGGCAAGCCTGAGAACGTAAGCTCTCTTTCTCTCTCGTTTTAACCTTTAATTCGTTTCCTTGTGTTCGAATTTTGTTTTCTCCTGAGATTTGCCTTGTGTGCGTGTTCATCTCTTAATCGTTTTTAGCGATTCGAGTGTTGTTTTCTTCACATGCATGATATTGAAACCCTAAGCAATTTTAGCCCGTTGGTTCTCTTCTATTTTAGTGGTTCACATTTCCGGTTGCAATGGTATTCAATTGGGATTTTGGGGTTCGTCTTTTGCTCAAGTTTGTTTTCAATTGAAGATTGCTTGGTTTATGTTGATGTTTAAATCTTTTTGTCCTGTAATGTTTTTTCAGATCATTATCTGATTGCATTGTTCATTGTGATTTGCAGTATGTGATGATTGTCTTGAAAGGCTCTGTGCCTATGTCATTTGGTGGGACCGAGGATCCTGCAGCTTATGGTGAATTAGTCTCTATTGGTGGCCTTAATGCCGATGTGAACAAGAAGCTAAGCGCTGCTGTTTCCGCCATTCTTGAGACTAAGCTATCAGTGCCCAAGTCTCGATTCTTCCTCAAGTTTTATGACACCAAGGCAAGCAATTCCCTCTCTGGAAACTTATTTGATGGCTTTACATAAGCAAATGTGATGATGATTGATGATTTCATGCGTCTATGTCTCATTTTCATTGTTCGTTGTCTCTCTAGGACCATCAGAGTCAAGAATATGCACAGTGTTTACACGCTTTACACCAGCACTACTAGGTCATGAATAGGGAACAAATACATCTTTTGTGTAAGTTCATCATTAGACAGACCTATAACTTTAATTCATAAACTAGGCAATTCAGACAATTAGATCAATTGCAGAAACCGTGTCGACAACTCTAAATCAATCTTTACACCCACACTATTGTTTGTTTTGAGTTATTTAGGAGGTTCAACGTCCCTAAATCCGTTCTCTAACTGGTTTCAGGGGCGGACCCACGTTGGGGAAGAGGGGTGCAGTTGCACCGGTTAAAATATAAAATGTTTTGATTATATATAGTATTTATTGATCTAAAGTGGTCTAGTGGTAAAGACTGCACCCCTTAATTATGAGGTGGAGGGTTCAATTCCTCTTTACAACATTTTTTGCACCTGATAAATATTTTGGCTGGGTCCGCCCCTGACTGGTTTAGTGGGTCATCCATCATCTTCCTGATAACCTACCTGATATATATCAATTCTACATTTCTTTTCTCGTGTGGTTCTTCTTGCAGGGATCCTTCTTTGGTTGGAACGGGGCGACTCTTTAATTCCGTGGACTGGCAGGTGAGAGATTAGTGTGATTGTCTTGAAATGTATGAACAGATTCTAGCTTCAGTGATCTACTCTCATCGATCAAGTAACTCTGAACTATTTCGTATTGTAAACATGTCTAAGACTCTAAGGTTTGATGGAGTTGCATTAAGAGTAAACTATGGTTATTGAATTTGGTCTACCATCGTTAGATATAATTATGTTTAAAATTCGAAGATGAATGTTAAAAAAATAAATACTTGACAATGTCACAATACTATTGGTAAAGTGACTTGTAATTATGTATAAACTACTTTATGAAATGACACATGCCACAATACTATTGGTAAAGTGACTTGTGATTCTAAAAGTCACAGTGTAGGTAATTCGAAATTACATGAGGAATCCAAGAATAAAAGAATGCAAGAGGTTATTTTTATTTATTTTAGCAAAAATGGTCACATTAATCAAAATATAGATTATCTATCAGATGAAGCAACGGAAATCGAAAGTTGAAAGACGCGTAATTGTGATCCTATAAATACATAACACTATAGGCGTGTAGGTGGTGCGATCTGTAACTTCACCGGCCTCCAAATCAATCGTCCCCTACAATTTCCAGAGAAGAAAATCGAATGGTGTCCACACATCCCCCTGTGCTTCCGATTTCCTCCACCGCCACCACTCAGCCTCCGATTGTAACCGCTGTGGTGGAATCGCAACCTCCAGCCGTCCGTGCATTTGTCAACGGCGTAACCGAGACGGTCCGTGGTGGTCTATCTCGAAGCCGTCCGTGGTCAGAGCTCCTCGATCGATCCGCTTTCACCAAGCCTGACTCTCTCTCCGAGGCCGCGACGCGATTCCGGAAGAATTCCTCCTATTTCAGGGTGAATTACGTCTGCATCGTTGCTCTAATCCTCGGGTTCTCTCTTCTCGCCCACCCATTCTCGCTCATCCTCCTCCTATGCCTCGCCGCTTCCTGGCTCTTCCTCTACCTCTTCCGTCCAGCAGATCGTCCTCTTATCCTCTTCGGCCGATCTTTCTCCGAATACGAAACTCTCGGTGGCCTGATCCTCTCCACGATCGCCGTGATCTTCTTCACAAGCGTCGGATCTGTACTGATATCCGCTCTCATGATCGGGATAGCAACGGTCTGCGTCCATGGCGCATTTAGAGCTCCCGATGATCTCTTCCTGGACGAGCAAGATCCTGCCGCCGCCGGATTCCTCTCATTCATCGGTGTCCCCGCCGTGGCACCCTCTGCCTCCTCAGCGCCATCCCCCGTATA
The DNA here is from genome assembly GCA_019202805.1 of Arabidopsis suecica. Taxonomy (NCBI): domain Eukaryota; kingdom Viridiplantae; phylum Streptophyta; class Magnoliopsida; order Brassicales; family Brassicaceae; genus Arabidopsis; species Arabidopsis suecica. The sequence continues at coordinate 155,005 of CM032910.1, forward strand.
GTTACTGTTCTCAGAATCTGGCAGTTTGTCGTTTAGAAATTTGACGGTGGAGATGTAATTTTCTGTGGCCATTGTTGCAATGTAATTTTCATTGAAGTCACTCACCAATCACCATTGAACAGATGTTTTATAATGTCCACGTAAGCAATTGTTGTTTCGAACGATTTCCGGTTAGCATTCGTGCCGTTTTAATCTCAATAAAACGCTCACTTGTCTTGGAACGCTATATGTCGTAAACCAAGCCCAAAGTTAAATAAGACCCCGCGTCTCATATTTTCGGCCCAAATCATTTTCAACTTTCCCGCCTTAGTCAGATCTTTTAACTTTTTGGATTTTGGTGATGATTTTGGGGGAAAGAAAAATTAAAATAAAAAATGAAAATTCCGCTCTCTAGTCCTCCCTCTTGGTGTGGTACTACGTAGATAGAGGCAATTCTGAATCGCGAAGTTTAGTTCTCCGGCTGAATCAGATAACGACGAATCGGAAAAATTCGAAACCCTAGAACTGAATAAATGTCGACGTGGCAATTATTTTCCGATTCCAGCGGCGATGGTTTCCGGTGGGAAGTCGCTGGCCGGATTCTCCAGTCCGACTCGGATTCAACTCCAACCAAGTCGCTCCAATCCACAGCTCCTCTACCTTCCATGGCCGATCTCTTGCTCCAAGGTGATTCTTCGTATCTTCCTTTTTTTGTCGAATCGTGTTAGTCATGTGACTCAAAGGAGATTAAATAATTGTTTGATGCTCAAAGGATGCTCGAAGCTTATAGAACGGGAGGACGCGATGCCTGGGGGAATGCCAATGTTCAGGACTGGTCTGGGGAAGTCTGTACCTCTAAAAGAGTCTTCCATTGCTAAAGCCAAATCCCTTTTAGCAGATTCAGGTACTTTACTTGACAGTATTGAATTCCCTTGACTAGTCATTTGTTTCTGAATTCTCTTGAATTGTTACTTAATGTTGGTGATATGGGTTCATGAAAATCTTTTGAATGTTCCATGTTCAATCTTGGCTTCACTTCAGATTTGCAGAACACAAATTTCTCAATTCCCCAAATGAGACAAGTGGATACAGCTGAAACTTTGCCTATGTTCAGGACGGCTTTGGGGAAATCTGTCCCACTCAAAGAGTCTTCAATTGCCAAAGCTATGTCTATTCTAGGAAGTGATAAGATTATTGACTCAGGTGTTTTCTTACCTCCTCTTCTCTAAACTCTTATTTTCAGTATGGTTGTGTGCGCATTTTTATATCAACTTGTTGATTGTGCTATTCCATTCAACTCAACACACATCTTACTTTGTTTAGAGAATGAATATTAGAAATGGCATTTTTTCACAGTTTATCTGTTAATAAGATTCTATTTGATTGTGTAGACAACGTTCTTCCCAGGGAGAGTGGGTTTGGTGTTCCCAACACTCTTTTTCAGACAGCTTCTAACAAAAAGGTTAATGTATCTTCTGCCGGTTTAGCAAGAGCCAAGGCATTGTTAGGACTAGAAGAAGATGATTTGAATGGATTTAACCATGTGAACCAGTCGTCTTCTTCCCACCAGCAACATGGGTGGTCCGGTTTAAAAACTCATGAGGAGTTTGATGCTAAAGTGGTTAAGCATCATTCAGGAACTCCAGGACAATATGAAGATTATGTATCTGGGAAGAGACCTGAAATCTTAAATCCATCTTTAAAGGTGCCTCCAACAAAGTTTCAGACTGCTGGTGGGAAATCATTGTCAGTGTCAGCTGAGGCGTTGAAACGTGCCAGAAACCTTCTTGGTGACCCTGAGTTAGGGTCTTTCTTTGATGATGTGGCTGGAGGTGATCAATTTGTTACACCACAGAAAGATGAAAGGTTAGGTGATATTGCTATAAACAATGGAAGTGCCAACACAGGTTATATTTCTCATGAAGAAAAGACAAGCAACAAACATACGTCAAATAGTTTTGTTTCTCCTCTTCGGTCATCTTCCAAGCAATTTAGATCAGTCAACTTGGAGAACCTAGCTTCAGGGGGTAATTTGATCAAGAAATTTGATGCAGCTGTTGATGAGACAGACTGTGCTCTGAATATCACTAAACTTGCTACACATGGACTATCAAATAACAAGCCTATAGCATCTGATATGGCAGTGACTAATTCCAAGGAAAACGGTTTCATTCCAAGAGCTAGGCAATTTGGAAGGCCAGCTGACCAGCCGCTTGTCGATATAACAAATCGCAGTGATACAGCTTATGCAAACATTAAACAAGACAGTACCCAAAAGAAAAGGCTGGGAAAGACAGTCTCCGTTTCTCCTTTCAAAAGGCCAAGGATTTCATCCTTTAAAACTCCTTTAAAGAAAAATGCTCAGCAAGCTTCAAGTGGTAAAATATTCAGAATTTTTTTTTCAGGAATATTTATATGATTTTTATCTTAATCTGTCTATTATCAGGTTTGTCTGTTGTATCGTGTGATACACTTACTTCCAAAAAGGTGCTTTCTACAAGATATCCAGAAAAGTCTCCAAGAGTATATATCAAGGATTTTTTTGGAATGCATCCAACAGCTACGACCAAGGTAAAATCTTTTTGTCCCTTTCACATGTTCCTGCGTTACATATACTCTTTTCTTCATTCACTCAAACCACACTTACGAGGTGGTTTTAGATGGATTATGTGCCAGATCATGTCAGAAGAATCAAATCAAGTAATGCAGATAAATATGTATTCTGTGATGAGTCTTCTTCAAACAAGGTTGGAGCTGAAACTTTTCTTCAAATGTTGGCTGAGTCTGGTGCTTCCTTACAACACGCATCCAGAAAGTAATTTCTCTGCCCTTTGAAATGTTTCAAGTTAATCGTGTTATTTTGTTTATTATATCAGAAATAAGTGTATGACTGTTCTTTTGAATCTTGCATGTGATTGTCACTCTATTAGATAGACAGTGAGTAATGATGTCTATATCTATTAACTTATCTATCACTATATATGCACTAGGTGGGTCACTAATCACTACAGGTGGATAGTCTGGAAACTTGCATGCTACGATATATACTACCCAACCAAATGCAGAGGAAACTTTCTGACAATCACCAATGTTCTTGAGGAACTAAAATACAGGTTTCCCAGTCTCACAACACAGCTCGTTGTTATTTAAACTCATGCATAGTCTAACATGGTTAATCTTTCTTAATAGATATGAGAGAGAGGTCAATCATGGTCATTGCTCTGCAATCAAGAGGATTCTGAGTGGTGATGCTCCAGCTTCTTCAATGATGGTGCTCTGCATATCAGCTATTAATCCAAAGACCGATAATGATTCTCAGGAAGCACATTGTTCTGATATTTGCAGCAATGTGAAAGTAGAACTCACTGATGGGTGGTATGAAATTGCTATTGCTGTTCTCTTACCTGTTTTCTTGTCTCCTTTCCATAGGATTTTTTTTTAAAAAATCACAGGTACTCAATGAATGCTGCTCTGGATGTCGTGCTAACAAAGCAGCTGAATGCTGGCAAATTGTTTGTCGGGCAGAAGCTTCGAGTAAGTTATTTTCATGCAAGGTTTATTTTGTTTTGCAACACATATTTTGGTTAGATCACTGACTTACAGCATGCTTACGTTCTTATCTCTTATCTGAAGATCCTCGGGGCAGGACTTTCTGGCTGGGCTACCCCAACATCACCACTTGAGGTTTCTTAGACTTTGAATTTTATAAGATTTTCTGAAACCTTCCCAGGTTGGTTTCTTCATAGTTTCATTCAACCAAAACTTTCAGGCAGTGATTTCAAGTACAATCTGTTTGTTGTTGAATATTAATGGGACATACAGAGCTCACTGGGCGGACCGACTAGGCTTCTGTAAGTAGCTTTATGCTGTGGACCTCACTACATTATCTGAGTTCTTATTGCTTTCATATAGTTATCTTTATATTGACCGTCTTTTAATCTCTTCCTCAAGGTAAAGAAATTGGTGTCCCTCTGGCTTTCAACTGTATCAAGTGCAATGGGGGTCCAGTGCCTAAAACGCTAGCTGGCATCACACGGATATACCCCATCCTATACAAGGAAAGGTCAATATAAATGTGTGCCTGTTAATGCAACTTGGTCTTCTCTATACTTCTGGCAAAGACTTATATTTTCTTGGTATATTACAGGTTAGGTGAAAAGAAGTCAATAGTTCGATCAGAGAGAATGGAAAATAGAATTATACAGCTGCATAATCAGAGGCAAGTTTCCTTACAACAGTAGAGAGCAATTTTTAGTAACATTTATGTGATCAATTTAGCACATGCATCTCTTTCTAAGAAGTGTCAGATTAACTCATCAAATCTAGAAACATTTTGTTCCATACAACAATATTAGGTTTCTAAGTAGTTATTGCGACATACAAACAATCTTTGTATATATTAGAAAAGCTTCTGGCCTTCTGAATATGGATGGTTTTGCCAACAAAAGAGCCAAAGATTGCAGTTCCTCATGGTTTATTCTCATCCGTACTTGCGTGTGTTTTTTCTATTTTCCGTAGGCGCTCAGCTCTTGTTGAGGGTATCATGTGTGAGTACCAGAGAGGAATTAATGGTGTTCACAGCCAGAACGATACTGACAGCGAAGAAGGAGCCAAGGTCTTTAAGCTGTTAGAGACGGCTGCTGAACCTGAACTTCTAATGGTAGAAATGAGCCCAGAGCAGTTGACATCTTTCACTACATATAAAGCAAAATTTGAGGTAAGATAGTAATTGCCTTTTCTTGATATATTGATTGCAATAATTAACTGATTCAATCTGAACCTCAGGCAGCCAAGCAAATGCAGATGGAAAAATCAGTGGCCAAAGCTCTGGAAGACGCTGGCTTAGGTGAAAGGAATGTCACCCCATTCATGAGGATTAGGCTTGTTGGCCTGACGAGCTTAAGTTATGAAGGAGAGCACAATCCAAAAGAAGGCATTGTAACAATCTGGGATCCCACAGAGCGACAGGTACATTCAAATGCCTAAATCTGAATGTTTCATGCACAATCGTTACCATCACTGTACTTTTTCATTATGAGCATCATCGATTCGCTTGAGCAACCTTTTTCTTGTAGATTCTCAAAACAGTTATCATTGTCTACTACTGTGACAGAGAACTGAGCTGACAGAGGGAAAAGTATACATAATGAAAGGGCTAGTACCAATGAACTCAGATTCAGAAACACTTTACTTACATGCCAGAGGGTCTAGCTCAAAATGGCAGCCTTTGTCTCCAAAAGATTCTGCAAATTTTCAGTAAGTTGTTTCGTGGACTTTCTTTCGTAGACACACCAGAATCTATCTCATTTATTTGTTCAATTTCCCTGATGTTTTCAGGCCCTTTTTCAACCCACGTAAACCAATCTCTTTGTCAAATCTTGGTGAAATTCCTGTTTCAAGGTTAATCTCAGTCCAAGCTTTTTATAAAACACTCTTTACCGCACTTACTTTGCTAATCTATACCCTCACATCTGCAATTATGTCATTCAGTGAATTTGATATCGCTGCGTACGTTGTATATGTTGGAAATGCATACACGGATGTTCAACAAAAGAAGCAGTGGGTGTTTGTGACAGATGGTTCCACTCAACATTCAGGGGAAAACTCAAACAGTCTTCTTGCTATAAGCTTCAGCACCCCATCCATGGAAGATAGCTCTATTTCCCACATCAGCCATAATTTGGTTGGATCCGTGGTATGTACAAATTCTAATCTTGTCTAGTTTTACACAGAGAAAAGAAATAACCTTTTGAAAAATGTTTGTTGGTCTTAAAATCTGGCAGGTAGGATTCTGCAATCTAATTAAAAGAGCTAAGGATGCGAAAAACAAAATGTGGGTTGGTGAGGCAACAGAGAACTCAGTCTACTTCATAAACGCAGAAGCTGCCTACTCTTCTCATCTCAAAACAAGCAGTGCCCATATCCAAACATGGGCTAAGCTCTCTTCTTCCATCTCTGTTCGTTCTCTTCGACTTCCTCTTTCTATACATTATTTCGGTTCAAAAAGATTGGATTATTATATTAAACCTTCTTGTTTTGCTCAATTTTCAGGTCATCCAGGAACTTCGGCAAAGAGTCCTATCTATAATCGGTGCTTGTACATCACCTTCATGCTGAAGATACACCTCTTCTCTTAATTTTTGTTGATAAGCCTTAAGTTGTCTAACCCACCCTGCAGAATGTATCTATTAAAGCCCATTTTGCTACATAAATTACGTACAAATAAACAATCTTTACATTTTGCTAAATTTGGGGTCCTGACTATATTAGGAATAGGATGTAACAAATATGGATCCGTCGTACTTTCTCTTTTAATTTTAGGCGACATCCCAGTAAAAATAAAAGGTTTTATTCATTTCTTTTCACAAAAACTGGAAAAGCAATTGATTCCAGACATCAGGAACTCCAGGTACACACCAATGAGTACAGTCAGAATACGATGCCGGGTTTTTCAACCGGTCTTCGTTTAGAGGTTCCCAGAATTTCCGGTACACTGATGGATGACCATCTTTTCGATACTCAGACAACTGAGTGATGTTTATAACTGAAACCTTTGGTCCCAATCTATCCAAAACTCTCTTCACCATCCTCATTGTCGGAATGTCCGACCCACTTCCCCAATAACTCTCTTCCTCTATTGGTTTCTTCTCCCCGTAGCAGTTTCCTTCGCTTCCCGGGTTCCATTCTCGGCTCCTGACCAGTTCCAATAGCTCGGTTTTAATGCGAAAAAGAAGAGAGAGTAAAATCGATCATATTGATGGAGAACTGGGGATAAGTATTTTGTTACCATTGATGTGTAGGAGACATTGTAACGAAGAAAATTCGCTTTGTGTTTGGATCGACATTGTTAGCAATCCAATCACCCCAAGTATTCATTGCCATCTCCATTCCCTCGGCGCCCTTCACCTCCTCGCATGACCCTCTTTCTTCACTGCTCCATCTTTAGTTTGAATATGCAATGAGTACCAATTGTTTCTTTTGGTTTTGCACATGTGAAGAAAATGATGTCTATATAATATACTTACCGGAGCTTGACAGAGTCTTGTCTCCACCATAAGTATGTGTTGAAGATTAGAATATCAGCATGTTGCCATTTTGATGCATGTTTAAGAACAGAATCGGGTCGGATAATGCGTTCGCCCAATCTGTGATTAACAGGGTCATCAGAGTTCGATTCCACGAGCAACGGTGCCCAGAGAAACTCCACCGTGGCATTGTAGTCCTGTGGGTACATACAACAAAGAAACCAGTCGCACCAAAACCAGAACAGAGAGGTCTCAAGGCATATAAGTTAAACTGAAATGTATTTATTACCTCAGCCCTGAAAATGGTGAGGTGAGCGTTAGGAGACATAGACTGCTTCTCACGTGGAATGACAGACTGTAAGAGACAAACCATTGAAATCCATTGGCCTCTGTTTAATGAGTCTCCAACAAACATCAATCTCTTTCCTCTCAGCTTCTCCCACATTTCTGTCACATTCCATCTACCAGACAAAATGGTAAACACCTAAACCATCAGTTTCGATACATTCTACCATTCTTTGCAAACAATAGTAGCACCTAAATTCATAAGTGATCATAACAAGCTATTCATCAATATGTTCTCCAAAATCAGCTATCCACAACACACATAAACCAACCAAAAATAGGAAAATGAAACAAGCAAGCACAAGTTTGACCTCTTCAAGTTGCAGGCATGAGGTTGCCATCTCCAATGCTGATACTCCAAATCCTTCCTACCATGCTTCTGACAAGCCAACTGGTCGGACATGTAAGGGCACTGAGATTCCTTGTGTAAAGGGTATGATGAAGAATTATCAAAGACCCATTTCCCAGAGAAGACATCACATTTCTGCTCCTCCTTTGTTCCTTGACCCGGGTCATCAAACGGGTCAACCCATCCGATTTTCTTCCCACTGTACTCTTTCGTCGAGTTGCATTTGCTGAATCTATCCAAAACCTCTGCCATTTTTATTTTATCAACAGAATCGCCAATTTAGTAAGTTCCATATTAACTAGCAACGATCTCAGCAGAGAAAGGAGCACGAATCAACTTAAAAATCGAAAAATCAAATCAGAACAGTACCAAGAGCTCCCAAGTAGTAATTGCCAGGAACATTAGGCTTGACGAGATTGGACGTCGAAGCTTCTCGGAGATTTTGACTGTGACTGGCGGCGTGGTGGTGGATCTGCTGAATGCTACGCTCGTTGAAGAGAATCATAAAGGTGACAACGAGCATAAAGAGGAGACCCGCTAATGGAAGTCGACTCTTTTTTCTGCTCCATCTCTGCGACATCGGAGACTTGTTTCAAGAGAAAATGTCACCAAGCACCAGAGTAAGAGTAAGAGTAAGAAGAACTCTTCTTCTTCCTCTGCTTCAGCTTTGATGCGACTGGTACAAGTTTGGAGCTATGATGATCCAGTTTAGAGGCGAGAGGGAGAGAGCACAGAGATTAATACTCTTTCAATTTGTTATCTTAAATATAAATTTGTAATTTGACTTTGACGTGTTTATTTACCAGATCCCATCTTTCTCCTCTTGGCTCTATTGAATCAGTCGATCGAGCTGTCTTCATCTTTTTATTTTAAATAAATCCTTTTGTTTCTTTCTATTAAAAAAATTCACACTTCTTCTCTCTTTTTTTTTTCCAGTTTTTTTTTTTTTGCAAAGAAAAATGGAACTTATGGGCACATGTGAGATCAACACGCTTAAATTGCGAGTGTGATTTATGCACAAATCTACCAATAATAATAAATGCTATTAAACTCATAGTGCTTAGAGGCCATAATAATGTAGGCTTATCATAATCAATTCTTTTAACTATGTATATAAAACAACTTTTTTTTAACATATTTAATTGCCTCTTTAAATGTACATCTTAACTCAAAATGCTTATCATCTCATGCTATTTTTTTTTTTTTTGGTATAAGTATCAAACTCAAAATGCTTAGAGAACATAAATTACCAGGGAAAAAAAAAAATTAAGACCAAATCATTGAGAACACGAATAGTAATTTTAAACAATTGAAGAAAATAAAACAAATTACAATTGCTCCGGCCGTATTGAAGTTATCATCAAATTCATGAATAAGTTAATGTATACTCACAGAAGGCTTTAAATCAAAACCAAAACGTAAAAGAAAAAGCTTCAAACTTAGGAAGATTATAATGGACACCCATTAGTCAGTTTAGAATTTATCGACTCGGAGGCCATTTCTTTGAACCTCATAAGCATCTCTGCTTCTGCTCTTCTTCATTCCTGCAGTGAAGTAGACCTTTGATGCATCTGCAGATATACTTGTCACTTTTACCCATATCATAACTTTTGTCTTGATTCCTTCCACATCTGTTAGCTTTCCTTTCTCAAGATGTCCTGTTACTGTTGTTGTGAATTTCAAGACTGATGAATCCTTGTATCCAACTTCGCATATTGATGGAATCAAAACGGTTAGTTTCTTTGTCTCTTCATCGAACTCATAGTTTGTAGCATCCCCTGGGAAGATTCCCACAGGCAAATCATATTCTTTTAGTAACTCAGGCAACGGCTTCTGCATTTTCCCTGCCAAGAAGACAAAATTAATGGGGAATGTCAAAAAAGTTGAAATTATAAGATGCAGTTGAAGAAGAAGAATAACAAAAGCAAACCTTTGATCTTGTTGACCAACCATTTTGTTCCTCCTTCAATGCTCGTTGACACCGACTGCCAAAAACAAAACAATGTTAATAAGAATGTTCAAGATCACACAATTCAAACAAAATCATCTAACTAACTGTTCGAATGTAATAATCGCAATGAGAAGAACCACTTGAGCAAAAGAAAACATGATAGAAATAAAATCATCAAATTAGCATCGTTTTGGTTCTTCCTTATGTGTTGTGATTTACCTACGAATGACCTTAAACATCGTACAACTGCATGATACAAGAATTACGATAGAGGACGTTGATTACATTGGAATGAACACACAATCACATGAAGGAACCAGATTGCTTGAATCAAAATCGATCAGGATAACAGATGAATGAGATTCTATAGAATGGGTCAAAAAAGACGTACGTTGAGATCGTTGCCGACGGAGTCAAATTGCTTGTTGGCCTTCTGGCCTAACCAGTAGGATCCAACCTTATTGAAGATCTGATCCATTCTCTCTCTCTCTCAGATTTTCAAATCAACAGAGAGGAAGGAAGGAGAAGATTTTGAGAAAACGAACGAGACGACTTTCTTCTTCTTTTCTTTTTCTCCCGGCAAGAATTTTGGGAACCCACTCTCTCTCTCTCTCTCTCTCTCGCACCGTTGGGTTCGTTATTTGTGCACTATTCCTCCAGCCAATTGACATATGACATGTGGCAAATACATAAACAGCATATATTTATTGAAGCAAGCAGCATATTATACTGTACAAAATAAAAAATTATTTGCCTACCACTCCTCCTTGGGACTATATCTATTGCCTATTGGGCCTTCAATGAATTATGCATTCAATTTTTGTTTTAAAAAAAAAAAAATACAAATTCATTAATCTGATTTAAATGGCTACAACACAACTTGGAAACTGAAGAACCACATGGCACAAAACAGAATAAAATTAAAGACTACAATCAATCCTTTTTTTTTTCATAAACAATATTTCCTCCCATGATTTTACTTGTCTATTCTTTCCAAAAACAACAAAAAAGAGTAGAAAACCAATTATTGAAAATAATTTTTTAATTATATTTCTGTATGAAATGAGGTTTAAACTAACCTCAGCTAAATTTGCAATTACAGTTGAAAATATTACTTTATAGCCTACCTTTGTCTTTGTGCATTCCAGAGACATACGAATCGATTCAAATCAGACCAAGAAAATTAAAAAAGAAAAAAACAAGCCTAACTACACCTCCCTTATTTAAAGCTTAATTTTTGTCCTGGCCAACATTAAAGCTTTAATAAGTTTGATATTTTGATCTTGGGCCGTGACATAAGTAATGAGGCCCACAATGTACTTACTCCGACGTGTAATTGTCTCCGATAAAGACAAGGAACCATTTGGAACCTCTCACGCGCTTTAGTTGGAAATTACGTAGAGTTGAGCTACTCGCGACTCTATCCTATCTGTTTTCCGTCTCCATCAAATATCCTAGAGAGTAGAGACCCACGAATTTTTCCTTCTTTGTTGTAAATTCTGAATATTAGGCCACATACACGTAATACGAAAAGTCTACAGGATTTTTTACACGTCAAACTTTTGTTGTAAACGCTATCATCTTTTCTTTTTTTGTATTTGTTATCATCTACAACTCAAAAAAAGATATTTAAAAAGAATAGGAGAAATAGGAGAGAGCGAGTAGGAAAAAGGAAAGTGGCAACGCGAGAGTAGGAAGCGGAAATGGTAAAAAGATTCTGAGGATAAAAGAGAAACAGACAAACTTTATTTGGAGAGATGTTAACGTGGATCGAATATCCTCACGTTCACACTATCCCATTGGACGGAGCACGAGGCCTCCACACGCCCCCTACATCTGGCCTTATCTCTGCCCTCCACGTGGATCTTCATCCTACGGTGACCACACGCCTTTTCCCTCTTATATAAACCCTTCCTCTTCTTATCATCATCATCACCATCCTCTTACAACAAATCTCAGGCGGCTCAACCCTAAAACTCCCTTCCCAAAACTACATTTTCCAACGATGGCCTCAAAGGCACTCTCTTCCTTCACCGCTAATCCCGCTCTGTCTCCCAAGCCACTACTCCCTCACGGCGCTGCTTCTCCGTCTGTTTCTCTCGGCTTCTCCAGGAAAACTGGCGGCGGCAGAGCAGTTGTCGTTGCGGCGGCTACCGTGGACACAAACAACATGCCGATGACCGGAGTCGTGTTCCAGCCTTTCGAGGAGGTGAAGAAAGCCGATCTGGCCATTCCAATCACATCTCATGCTTCCCTCGCTCGCCAGAGGTATGCCGACGCTAGCGAGGCAGTCATTAATGAGCAAATCAAGTAAGCATCAAAGCATTCTCTTTTATCATCTGTTTAAAAAAGAAACGAAAATGTTAAAGATTAGATCTAACTGAGGTTGATTTTTATTTTACAGTGTGGAATACAACGTCTCCTATGTGTACCATTCAATGTACGCATACTTTGACAGAGACAACGTTGCTCTTAAGGGACTAGCCAAGTAATTTCTCTTCTAACTTTAATCTTAATCATATTTAATCTTGATCATATGTCCATGCTAAACATGGGTTTTTATAATCACCAGATTTTTCAAGGAATCAAGTGAGGAAGAGAGAGGGCATGCTGAGAAGTTTATGGAGTACCAGGTTTTCTATTTTTACCTTCTTTTCTCTTTTACTATTTACTAAAGATTTGTGATTTGAGTTAATTTTCCTATACAGAACCAAAGAGGAGGAAGAGTGAAACTCCACCCGATCGTCTCACCTGTCTCAGAATTCGAACATGCTGAAAAAGGAGATGCATTATATGGTAAAACTTTAATCAAATACTCAAATCTTAATCCTAAAATAACTTCTTCCTTTTTAAAAGATACAGATATTTATTAGTTTACTACTAATCTTTGTTTCAGCAATGGAGTTGGCTCTGTCTCTAGAGAAACTTACTAATGAGAAGCTCCTAAACGTTCACAGAGTAAGTCCCCTCCCTCATCCATTTAGTCATCAAATATTAAACTAATAGTCATTTTCTAACCTTAATTAACATACACTTTCTGCCAACAAAATCAGGTGGCCTCAGAGAACAATGATCCCCAGTTAGCTGATTTCGTTGAGACTGAATTTCTGGGAGAGCAGGTAAAACTTCTTCTTTTGCCTTGGTTCGGACTACAACGAGTGACTTGTTTAATCTATACATGTTCTGACTCAGAAAATTATGGACTATTTCTAGATTAAAGCAATCAAGAAGATCTCAGACTACATCACCCAGCTAAGGATGGTTGGCAAAGGCCACGGTACAAAACTACAAATCAAAACCCTATATTGAGACACTGTTCTAAGACTTGAATGGAATTTTTACATTTTTCTGTCTTTGCAGGAGTGTGGCATTTCGACCAGATGCTTCTGGACTAGACAAGTTCACTTTCAGATGTCGACCAATGTTGGGGTTCAAACAGAAGAACCCGAAGATTCTGTAAAAGCTTTAGGTTGGAAGTTATGGACTAATAAGATTGTAGTAGTAAGCTTTGTGTTCAAGATGGTTTTTGTAATAACTTCTTAAGCTTAATCAATGAAGTTTTTGTTTTACTATATTCTAACTAGCTATGAATGAGTCTATGGCCAAACAAAGCGTAAGTAGTGAAAACTCAGACCTATCTAATTAAACAGAGCATATCTATGATCCAACTTGAAAGAGTAATCATAACGAACCTGTTTATGAAGAACATGTAAAAGAAGCATGAAGCGTATGTCACTTTCCACTGAGAAGGACAAGCTGGTCACTGGGATATAACTGAACAGCAAAACAAGAACAAGATCACAGTCACATCAAAGCAAAAGAGATGCTCTTACTTTGATTCCATGTTGAAAAATGGAAAATCTTTTGTAACCAAACAAAGACCTCTCTGTACTACAAAGAGCTGACAAATGTACGAAAATGGGTATCCATAAAAAGTTCATGACGCAAGAAAACACCACTAACTAAGCTTTCATGTAGAGATTCTCCCTTAGTGCTTTTATCTTTTCATCATGGTTCTTCAAACCACTAAGCATTAAGAAAAGATTGAGAATCTTATTTATATAATGACGAAAAAGTTGAGCTTCTTCAAGTAGAAACTTAAACGATGCCTTAATGTAAGAAGTCCGTCTCACGGGAACAAGCAAAATTGGAAGCTTTTATGACCCTAAGAATAACAGTTAGTTATCACAGTAATGCTCTAATCAAAAGCAAGGAAATGTCAAATAATCCCAAATCATAGCATCATGCATCTAATCTAGAGAAATACGAAATTCTAATAAGATAGTATATCTTCTAAGATAATGCAACGAATTTGGAATCCATAAACAACAAGGCTCAAAATAGCTCAGACTCCAGAAGTGGAAATCGACACCGCAAGTGCTTAGAATTGGACAAGGACAATGAAATGGAGAGAGACGGAAAGAAAAACTGACATAATTGTGAGGTAGTCATCGAGAAATTGATCGCCGACACTCCGACCAATGAGCTAACGGGGACTGTGGCGATGCCGATTAGTTCACTCTGAGAAGACAGAGATCACTAGTGGACAACACTACTCCCAATCTTGTCGCCAAGGGCACCAATCGAGTGTCGCCACTTAACATCTCGGTACACGACGAGCCGGGTCGGTTATGTCGATACGCAAAAACTATAGTTAAACCGAAGCCCATTAATACAATATTTAGTGTGTGTGTTGAGATAAATGCTTAAGCCCATAAGAGTAAACCATCCAGTTTAGTTCCTCTCTTTTTCTGATAAACTCTCAATGTTAAAACAGGTAGAAAACAAACAAACCATGTTACACGAGACGCCCAAAACGCCGTGGTGTGTACGTAAACGTAAATTACGATAAACAAATCCACCACACGCCGACGTTGCTGGCGAAGAACTCAAAAACAACAGGATGTTTGCTTGTAGTCATCACCTGGTGAAGACTTTGCTTCAACTTCAATCATTTGGAGTTACTGTCATCGTCGTCCTCCTCTTCCTCCTCCTCATCTTCATCGCTACGGCCGGAATAATGCTTCAGGTCCTCTTCTCTCAGCTCCTCCTCTCTCCGCTTCATCCTTCGAGCAATCCGAGTGTCGTAATCTTTCTGAACTTTTTCCATTATAGTGTCAAAACCCGGGACTGTCCTCTCCAGCTTCTGGCCTACTCGAACACTGAGGTTGTAGAAAATCCGGAATAGTCTCTGCAAACAGAAAGTAGAAACGGAAGAGAAAAGATGAATCAATTTATCACTAAGATACAGTGAAAGTTAAAAAGTTTGTGTCTGTGAAATCAGAAGGAGAGGACACTTACCATGACACTCCTATTCCACTCTCTGATGTAAGGAGGACCAGTGGTGTAGGTACCAAGCGGCTCACGGTACCACTCTCCACCATAGCTGATCTGATCCATAGCTTGCTCTATACTTATCACTTCCCATGGCCTTAACCCTGGTATTACTTTGGCCAGCTCTTGTCTACAATCAAAAGTACATGTTTTGAGAGTAGAATCCAATCCAATTTTTTGGCGAAAAAGTGAATGGTGTAAAAAGGGACTTTAGTTTTATACCTTAGTTGTTTGGGGATGAACTTGTTCGGCATGTGATCAGATTCCAGTACAGTTGTTAATTCAGACCCACTCGCCCAGAGAAACAGAGCGTGGCTGGGAGTTCTGACTCCAGGCCAAACGCCATCATTTGCTTCGAGCACTGCCATGTCGCGTTTCTTACTCTCAATAGCTTCTTTTTGGAGCTGCTTGTATGTTTTTGGCTCTCGTCCCTTTAGAGGAACCCATGGTGGTATTCCCTTCTGGAGTTTGTGAAGGAAAGCCGTTGCCGCTGCACCAAGCCTCACTGAACAAGAAAGAAACGAGTCAATAAAACCAACAATGAAGTCATATATAGGTGGCAAAATTAATGATTCTTCAACGATAAATTTCGTCTGAAATCTCAAATTATCCCATAGACAGACCTTCCCAAGTGGCAATTGCAGGTTCCAAACCGTAAACCATGTGAATAGGCGCCCATTCATCCATGTCCTCGCCCCAAATGAACGTATCCCTGTCAATTATTCCAGCTCCATAAGCCGTCTTAAGGGTTATAAGCTCACAAGGGCCTCTAGAACGGCCAAGACGGTCTTTATACCACCAACCACCAGTCTTCATTATGACTACAATCTCAAAGCATAAAGAGCAAACAAAACGTTATGATCAAATGCAAAGGAAACAACAAAAAGGCATTCCAATTCCATCATATTCCTGCAATTCAACAATACTACTACAACAGACACGAGCTTGGATCTTCAAGCAGAACATAAACAACATAAATTGTGGCACCATATAAACTCGTGCAAACACAATAAACAATGACTATACAATTCAACAATATAATGAACAACAAGAGCTTGGAATTCCAGAGCCACGCATTGGATCATGATAAACACCTCCTACTGACCTAACTCATAAACACAGAATATGGATACAATCCCACAAACACAGAAACAACATCGATATGAAGCAACCGGGTAATGATGTAGGTAGGTTCAAAAACACCATGAATATTCTCCTTAACGATTGAGTAACATCATCACACAATGGTTTAGCAAATGAAGGCACTTACAGTCATAATAGCGCTTCTCAAGCCGTTTGTAACCAATAGCCTGAGCCACGTCTATGGGTCGACCCGGCGGGTAAGGACGTTGCCGGAAACCCCAGAGCCCGAAGAGGAACTGTTTCATGAAATCCCAAAACTTATCATCACTCTCTTCCTTTGATTTTATCGCCTTCCTAGGCATCGGCCTTCCGTCAAAGCCCGGCACATGAGGAATGGCTCTCCAGTATTCCTTATCTTCTTTCCGATAAGGCGTGTCGTTATCCTCGAGCTCCATCTTGTTCATATCGTCGGCAATCTCCTCGGCGCGAGTCATAAACTGAACCACAGGACTCGCTCGAAATTTCTCCCACCATTTCTGCTCAGCTTCAATCTCTTCTGTGCTCGGATTCTCCTTCTTCTCGAAAACTGGATCTTCGTTGAGAATCCTATCCACTTCTGGAGTGTGCCTGTAATCCGGTATGTTCTCACACTCCCATAAGAACTGCTCAGCAATTTGCTTGTACGGTCCTGGTTCGTCGGTTCCTGTTTCGGGTTTTGGGGGCTTCTTGGAGAATTTAGGAAGTCCAATCGCAGCGAAATTCGGAGACTGCGACTTGGGAAAGAAGGAATCAGCGAGCGAGACGAAATTGATGGAAGGAACTGGGTTCGGTGGTTTCTCGAACCAGTTTTGAAATGGATTGAAGTTCATCGACGACATTGATGAATGTTGAACACACACACACAGTCGTTCTCCAGCCAAAGCCAGAAGAAATTAGGGTTCAGGGCTTTATTGGCTGATGATGTTCTGAGAAAGAAGATCAGTAAGTTCAGGTGGATTAGATGTGGAAGACGAAGTGTGACTGACCCAACCTAACCCAGCGATTAAAACATCACGCCGTTTATAAATTTCACAAAATAACTACGTGCCGTTTCCAATGATTTCAAACAACGCCGCAACTATTATATTAACGCTAAAACGCCCAAGATGCCTTGAAACAATAATAAAGCATTCAACGAATCAGTGAAAGTAATAAGAAACAGCTTGCTTCTTTTTTTTTTTGGTTTTAATGTTAAGAGCAGCTTGCTTCTTTAATGAGACAGAAGAATAAAGCAAGAGTCAAAAACAATTCTCTGCAATCTTCCTCTTCTTCTTGTTTCCATCAATGGCATCATATCAGAGGCTTCTCAGGTTGGCCATCACAAGTTTCACAATCTTCTTCTGCCTCTTATCTCTGTCTTCAAGCCAGAAAGTCACACTAAGTCTATACTACGAAGCCCTATGCCCCTACTGTGCAGAATTCATCGTTAACCACTTGCCTAAGATCTTTGAAACCGGCTTAATCTCATCTATTGATCTCCAGCTAGTTCCATGGGGTAACGCTGTAATCAGACCAGATGGCACCATTCTCTGCCAGGTCTTGGACTCTTCTTGCCTTGTCTCACTTGCATTGTACACCATAGGATTAGGACATTGAATTTGACTATTGCTTTGTTTTCAGCACGGAGAAGCTGAGTGTGCGCTCAACGCAATTCACGCCTGTGCAATAAACGCATACCCTGATGTGGTAAGTCTCTAAAACGGTAAAAGCTACCAAAAAAGCTTCTTGGGATTATGCAGTAAGATTACCATATAAAGGCTTGACTGTTAATATGACTGCTATGTGCTCTGCATATCTCACTTGCAGATGAAGCATTTTGGATACATCTACTGTACGGAACGGCTAGTCTTGGAGAACAAACTTGAAAAATGGGCTGATTGTTTAGAAATGGTTGGATTGAGCAGAGCAGCAGTTGATTGTTACATTAACGGATACGGAAACCAGGTAAATCCTGCTCAGAGGAAAGTACGTTAGTTAACTTATTATACAGCTAAAACAGGAAAGCTAAACATATAAGCAAGAAAAGAATGACAACTATGTGGCAATGTGCAGCTTGAGCAGAGGTATGCTGAAGAAACTTCTGAACTTTATCCAGCACACAGATTTGTACCATGGGTGGTTGTGAATAACCAACCACTTCAAGAGGTTAGTCCTATAAATTAAGCTGATTACTTTCAAGATCAAAGAAGAAACAAACTTTTCATTTATGTGCCTTTGGTGAACAGAACTACCAGAACTTTGTCATGTATATATGCAATGCTTATGGAAGTAACCAAGTACCAGAAGGGTGCAGGATCCTCAACAGTTCGGTGGAGACACTAAGCAGGTTCGATAGTTCAGTGGAGAAGCTAAGTAACAGTCACCAAGTTTGCTATTCCAATCACTAAGATTTGAATCAAAAATCCTTAAAATCTCTAAGATAGTTCAATATACAGAAGTGTTTGGGAAATCAGAAACTGCTTACCAATCAAATTTTGTACCTCTCGAATTCGTTCTACACTTAAGACTGGATTTGCAACAATCTGCACAAATAGATAAATATAGGATGCACTCTTCTTGAACATCCAAGATTTAAGTTATGTTTCTGAAGATTTTGGGCGCTAAACGTACAAACAGTACATATAACAAAGAAATAGTAAAGCACTGATACCTACATAGAGATATTCATGAAAGATGATCTTTTTGCATATACACAAGAATCAACACCAACAACGAAAAAGGAAATCTTAACATCAGATAAAGGCAGATATTGTTCATAGTACAGAGGCCATGAAGCTTTTTACATCTAAAGAATAAGCAAAGGCGGTTTTGTTGTTAAGGCTGACTATTGCCTGTTTATAATATCCCAAATGCCATTACATGTCTCGTAGGCAGTAGTCTTGTCTGAATCGAATTCAAACTTGTCCATTAGCCTTTTGTCTCGATCAACCATATCTGTCGTATATTCAATCAAGGATTTAACCTCTTAGGACAAGGGTGAATAAGATTTAAATTAAGAAAGTTCACAGAGTAGATAGAAGTTTGTTAAAAGCAAAGGATACAGCCTGAGGTCTTGGATGAATCATCAATGTTTGGTATTACTCTAGTGACAGAAGCATACATAGAAAGCTTTTTCCTGCAGAGAACCAAAAACAAAAAAAGAGCATAAGCGAAATTACTACTTTTCAAAGCTAACAGGTACATATGAACATTCAAAGAATCAGTTAACATAAAGACGGAAATATGAACCTCAAAAAAGAAAGTGGATTCGTCAATCTTACTCGGTTCTCAACTGTTCCCGCTTGTTCCTCTTTATAGCTAATCTTTGCTCTTCAAAGAATGCCTCCTGAGAATTCAGGTCTTTGAGTTCATCAGCAATGAATGTGTTGACATAAACCAAGTAAAAAACCAAAATTAGTCATGTCATTGAATCAACGGACGAGAAGCTTAAGCTCAGGTCAGTGAAATTATACGTATCTAAGCTCCTCCTGCAGCTTGCACTCTAGTTCTAGCTCATCATCAAGCTCTTTCTGAAGACGCTCAGTTTCTTCTTCATCAGCAATCTCTGAATTTGCCTCATCCGTCTTCTCCTTGCAAACATGGAGTTTCTTCTGCAAATCTGCGGGACAAAATAAAAAAAAAAACGAAAATTCACCACTCAATCGAACACACGTCATCCCAACTAAATATGGCATTAGAGACTCGAAAAATGGGAAAACTAACCTTGAAGAGATTCATGTATCTCACTAAAATCGTCGTCGCAGGAGAATTGGATAGCTCTCAGATGCTCGAGAGTTTGTACCAACACACCAAATCCTTTCCTATCACCCAAAACATTGATCAATTCGTCACCCCATGAAATCGCCATTTCGAAGTTCCTCGACTGATCTCCCATCTCCGACACCGGACAATGAACAATCCACTAACCTAGCTCCAGTTCTGCGACCCAAACCGTCAGAAAAAAATTCAAAAGCAGAGGGAAAAATATCTGGATTTGGTTTTTCCGATCGTAGTACGGACCGATTTAATTTGAGAAAGTAGAAACTATTTCAAACGTGGGATCGGCCCATTGGGCTTCTTTTCAACTCGCGAATAAATGATTTACAAAAAAAGTCCATAACCAATTAAATGAAGCTGACCTGACATTATTATCTGGCATCCTCTAGTTTCACCATCTCACGTGACGTGATCTTGTAGGCTTCAATGCTACGTCGTTGAACTGTAATAAAATAAAATAAATCAACAACGAACATATGCTAAGAATACTTTTACCAAGTCAAATCCTCAACGACTTTTTCTCTTACCAATCGAATCGACTCGTGTGAGAGAACTCGTTTAGATCGCACGAGAAATGCTTAAATAATTGCATGTGGGGGATTATATAACAGTCAGTCAACCAACTAAACTATGAAAGTAAATCGCAACGAAATCGAATACTTATAAGCTTTGGTTCTCATTTCATCCCCCCTCCAAGATCTTATTATAGTTTAAGTCACACAATTTCCAAAGTCCAAAATACTTATTTCGACTCCTTTCTTTCACACCCAAAGTATAAAATATAAGGAAATTTCAAGTTAATTTGGACTTTGTCAAAGTCAGCCCTATGCTTCCATTGGACTTTAAAACAATAAAAGATACTTTCCCTGAATTATAGAGCATCCTATAATGTGTCATTTAACTCTTTATCAAAAACCTGCAAGTTAGGAAGTTGTCATTTTTCTTTTTCTTTTGTCTTCATTACTTCTTCATCTCGACCATCGACAATCTGTAAGAGAAACCAAACTCTCTTCTCCTTCTAAGAATCATCTTTTGTTGTCATCTTCCAAAGCCGTTATTTCTGTTTTTGTTTCACCTTTTCTACCTCAATTTTGTTTTTGGTTATCCCTCTATCTCTATCGATCACTTATGGGCAGAGCAAAATCCATGGTCTCGCTCTTGTTGGTGCTCTTCCTTGAGATCCTTGTTCGAGCTCAGATAGCAAAAACAGAGACGACAACAGAGTTCATTTTCCAAGGTTTCAAAGGAAACCAATCAGATATTCAGATGGAAGGAGATTCAACCATCACATCCAACGGACTATTGAGGCTCACAGATCGAAACAAGGACGTTGTCGGTACAGCCTTCTACCATAAACCGGTGAGATTGCTCGACAGTAACTCCACCAATACAACGGTTCGTTCCTTTAGCACTTCTTTCGTCTTCGTAATCCCTTCAAGCTCAACAAGCAAAGGAGGTTTTGGCTTCACATTCACACTCTCTCCAACCCCAAACCGTACAGACGCGGATCCCGAGCAGTACATGGGGCTTCTCAGCGAAAGAAACGACGGGAATTCAAGCAATCACGTTTTCGCTGTGGAATTCGACACGGTACAAGGATTCAAAGACGGTACAAATCGAATAGGCAACCACATCGGTCTAAATTTCAATAGTCTCTCTTCAGATGTCCAAGAACCAGTGGCTTATTACAACAACAACGATAGTCAGAAAGAGGAATTCCAACTGGTGAGCGGGGAGCCAATCCAAGTCTTCTTGGACTATCACGGACCAACCAAAACGCTTAACCTCACTGTTTACCCAACCAGCCTGGGATATAAACCAAGAATCCCCTTGATCTCACGAGAGGTTCCAAAACTGTCAGATATTGTGGTAGACGAAATGTTCGTCGGATTCACAGCAGCGACAGGGAGACACGGACAATCGAGTGCTCATTATGTGATGGGTTGGAGTTTCGCAAGCGGCGGAGATCATCCACTTGCAGCTATGCTCAACCTCTCCCAACTTCCTCCTCCGCCTCGAAATCAGACGAAGAAGAGAGGCTACAACGGTAAGGTCATCGCTCTGATCGTGGCTTTATCGACTGTTATATCAATCATGTTGGTGTTGTTGTTCCTCTTCATGATGTACAAAAAGCGAATGCAGCAAGAAGAGATTCTAGAAGATTGGGAAATCGATCATCCTCACAGATTTCGATACAGAGACCTCTATACTGCAACTGATGGATTTAAGGATAATCGGATTGTCGGAACCGGAGGATTCGGAGTTGTTTACAGAGGAAACATCTCATCCTCTTCCTCTGAACAAATCGCAGTGAAGAAGATAACTCCGAATAGCATGCAAGGTGTTCGAGAATTTGTCGCAGAGATCGAGAGTTTGGGACGATTAAGGCATAAGAATCTAGTCAACCTCCAAGGATGGTGTAAACACAGAAACGATCTCTTGTTGATTTACGATTATATCCCCAACGGAAGCTTAGACTCTCTGCTCTACAGTAAACCGAGAAGAAGCGGCGCGGTTTTGGCCTGGAACGCGCGTTTTCTGATCGCCAAAGGAATCGCGTCTGGTTTGTTGTATCTCCACGAAGAATGGGAAAAGATTGTGATTCACAGGGATGTGAAACCTAGCAACGTTTTGATTGACGACGATATGAACCCTAGATTGGGAGATTTTGGACTCGCGAGGCTTTACGAACGCGGGTCTCAATCACGAACCACCGTAGTCGTCGGCACGATTGGATATATGGCGCCGGAGCTAGCCCGCAACGGAAACTCCTCATCAGCTTCCGACGTTTTCGCGTTTGGCGTTTTGCTGTTAGAAATCGTCTCCGGGAGAAAACCGACGGACTCTGGGACCTTCTTTATAGCCGATTGGGTTATGGAGCTACAAGCGAGCGGTGAGATCCTCAGCACGATCGATCCGAGACTCGGATCTGGATACGACGAAGGAGAGGCAAGGCTTGCTCTCGCCGTCGGTATGCTCTGTTGTCACCAAAAACCGGAATCTCGGCCGCCGATGAGAATGGTGCTCAGGTACCTGAACAGAGACGAGGATGTCCCTGTGATTGAAGACAACTGGGGATATTCAGATTCTTCAAGAACCGATTTAGGATCGAAAATCGTCGGATATATTTCGTCGGACAGGGCATCGAGCTCACACTCACACACATCTTCGTCTCTCACAAGAATTTCTTCTACTTCTTTTATCAGTGGTAGATAGATTGATTGACACATTATAAGCTCACATTAACTCTCTTCTTCTTTTTTCTCACTAAACTAATTCAAGTTTGGGCTCGGCCCATTGGGTTCCTTGTCTCGTGTCCAGCAAAAAGCTGTGCCTATTAATTAAGAGGAATTAATTTATTAAAGCCATATTTGCCATTTGAAATCGGACCGGATTGACAACAACTATATAAAAACATGGTTTCGTTTTAGAATCAGAAAGGGTTAAACCACGTATTTTCAATCTCACGCGACCACATGACGTGATCTTCTATAATCAATACTACATCATAAAGAATCATCATGAGTAAATACGCAAAAGGGAAATATTGAAACTAGGACGATATTTACAAAGTCAAACTGATAAGGATTTAGTATGTGACAATTCGAATCAAGGAATTTGCAGCACTCATCAGATCAGATCTCATAATAAATGCTTATTTAAATATAATGATTATATGTGGTAATGACAATAGACCCACGAGGCGTGACCAATAAGTTCGTTTCTTGTGGTAAATGTGAAAAAGTGCTTAAAGTAATCATACGATATTGTTACTAATCATTGGTAAGATTAATGTATAAAGGGAAGAAAACTTACTGCAGTCATATAAGTTCGGAACTCAATCTAATCACAAATATTATTTTATTTTATTTTTAGAGTTTAAATCACATAATGTCCATGTTCAAAGTCAATTTATTTTTGTTTTTTAGCCCCAACAAAATATAAAATATCTGCATATTCAAAGTACGATGTGGAATTTGTCAAAGACAGATAATATATGCGTAGGACTTTTGAGAAACAAAGAAAAAAAACAATTTAGTTTCCAGCATAAAAGAAAGAGAAAACATGAAATTTAGATAATTTTTTAATACTAAATTTGTAAATATCTTAATATGGTTTTGCATTTTAACCCCATAAATATGAAAATTTGTTAAATATTTAGTTTGCATATTAAGATAAGTGTGGTAAAATGTAATTTGTAGTTAAAAATCATCAATGGTACTTTTTTCAAGTAACGTAAAACTACAAAATCATCTTAAACATCTTATAAGTTATAACTAACAAATGATAAATGACAGTATTTTGGTCTTAGCCACAACTTTAAAATATTGAAAATTTCTTGGTTGACAATCAATATATATTTGTCAATTATTTTAAGTGCTTTTTTCTTCCAAATATTAAATGGACCACAAAGCATTGGAGTTTCATATATATTTTTCAATACTCGGTAATGTGAACCAGTTTGCGAAGAGGAAGAACATACGCAATTTCTAGTTTAAAACTTATAAATTCTTCTTTTCTTCAGTCTCCTAATTATAACAACTTCTCTAATCCTTAAATTTCGGACAAGCACCTCGTGTTATCTTCTTCTTGATCTCTTTCCAAAACGCCTTCTCTCTGTTTTTTTTTTTGTTACCAATGTACCGATCAATGGGTACTGCAAGATCCATAATCTCTTTAAAACTCGTGCTCTTCTTGCTTTTGACCATCCCTACTCGAGCTCAAAGAACAACAACGGAGACTCCAATAACAGAGTTTATTTTCCGAGGTTTTAGCGGAAACCAATCCAATATTGTGACTACGGGAGCTGCGACGATCAAACCCGACGGACTATTGAGGCTCACTGACCGAAACTCAAACGTTACCGGTACATCTTTCTACCACAAACCGGTGAGACTGCTGGAGACTAATACAAGTTCCACAAACGCTACGGTTCGTTCTTTTAGCACTTCTTTCGTATTCGTCATAATCCCTACAAGCTCCAGCAACGGAGGTTTTGGCTTCACCTTCACGCTATCTCCAACCCCTGATCGTACCGGAGCCGAATCTGCACAGTATTTAGGACTTCTCAACAAAGGTAACGACGGGAATTTGACGAATCACGTTTTTGCCGTGGAATTCGACACGGTGCAAGGTTTCAAAGACGGTGCCGATAGAACAGGCAATCACATCGGTCTAAATTTCAACAGTTTAACATCTGATGTTCAAGAACCGGTCGTGTATTACGACAACGAAGATCCTGACCGGAAAGAGGATTTCCCACTACAGAGCGGCGATCCGATCCGAGCAATTTTAGATTACGATGGGCCAACTCAAACGCTAAACTTAACTGTCTACCCGGCTAACTTGAAGTCTAGACCCGTAAGGCCTTTGATCTCCCGACCGGTTCCGAAATTATCGCAGATCGTGCAAGAAGAAATGTATGTGGGATTCACAGCAGCTACAGGGAGAGATCAGTCGAGCGCTCATTACATCATGGGCTGGAGTTTTTCTAGCGGCGGCGATCTTCTGACTGCAGATACACTTGACCTCTTGGAACTTCCTCGTCCGCCTCCGAATACAGCAAAGAAGAGAGGTTACAATTCTCAAGTACTCGCTCTGATCGTAGCTCTATCGGGCGTAACCTTGGTCTTGCTTGCCTTACTCTTCTTCTTCGTGATGTATAAGAAACGATTGCAACAAGGAGAGATTCTTGAAGACTGGGAAATCAATCATCCTCACAGACTCAGATATAAAGATCTCTACGCTGCTACTGATGGATTCAAGGAGAATAGGATTATCGGAACCGGAGGATTCGGAACCGTTTTCCGAGGAAACATCTCGTCTCCTTCGTCTGATCAAATCGCCGTGAAGAAGATAACTCCCAATAGTATGCAAGGTGTTCGAGAATTTATAGCAGAGATTGAGAGTTTGGGACGATTAAGGCATAAGAATCTGGTCAACCTTCAAGGATGGTGCAAGCAAAAAAACGACCTCTTGTTAATTTATGACTATATCCCTAATGGAAGCTTAGACTCGCTGCTTTACAGTAGACCAAGACAGAGCGGCGCCGTTTTGTCGTGGAACGCACGTTTTCAGATCGCTAAAGGAATCGCGTCTGGTTTGTTGTATCTCCATGAAGAATGGGAAAAGATTGTGATTCACAGAGACATAAAACCTAGCAACGTTTTGATTGAGGACGATATGAATCCTAGGTTGGGAGATTTTGGACTCGCCAGGCTTTACGAACGCGGATCGCAATCAAACACAACCGTAGTCGTGGGCACGATTGGGTATATGGCGCCAGAGCTAGCACGCAACGGAAAATCGTCGTCTGCGTCTGATGTTTTTGCGTTTGGCGTTTTGCTGTTAGAGATAGTCTCCGGGAGAAGACCGACGGACTCAGGGACCTTCTTCTTGGCAGACTGGGTTATGGAATTGCACGCGAGAGGAGAGATTCTCCACGCGGTGGATCCGAGACTTGGATTTGGTTACGACAGCGTAGAGGCAAGGCTTGCTCTTCTTGTGGGATTGCTCTGTTGCCATCAAAGACCGACGTCTCGGCCGTCAATGAGAACAGTGCTTAGGTATTTGAACGGAGACGAAGATGTTCCTGAAATTGATAACGATTGGGGATACTCAGATTCTTCAAGAAGCGATTTAGGATCCAACTTTGAAGGATATGTTTCATCGGATAGGGTTTCGAGCTCAGTCGCATCGTTCTCCGTTACAAGGATTTCTTCCAGCTCTGTTGTCAGTGGTAGATAGTGCAAATTCACGTTGTAACTTATAAGCAGTACAGTATTACAAGTTTTGTTTTCATATTTTTGGTATTGAGCATTTATAACGGCTCTTTTGACAAACCGCTTTTTTAACGGTATGGAAAGGATTGTGTTTTATCAACTAAAGAGTAATGCTAAGAGCGGTAAAATAATTTTAAATGACAGACGGTGAAAGTATTTATTTTACATTTACAAATTGAAAAGATGCTTGTCCGATTAATAATAGAAAAAGATTATCTAGTTTTAAAATACGATGGAAAATATCAGTCACCAATTAAATTCGTTTAGCTTTCAAAACTGAACAAAAACATAAACTTAAAAATAAATTTGTTGGGTTGTCTATTTCTAAATGGTTGTTAGCATGACGCAAAAGCTATAAGTCTATAACACACGTCACTCAATAATTAATATTGATATTTTAATATTATGAATTTGTTTCTTCTGAAAGAGACATGTATTTTTGCATCGTTTTTTTTTTGTTTGTATTATTTGTGTTACCATTTACCAATCAGATTTTATATGACAAAAATCAAGTCCATGGAGAAAGTTAGAACTCACTAGATCTTGCTAGAAATGGTAAATTATACGTGGGTGTTACTTGTTAGAGAAAATACTTGAGAGTTTGAGAAAAAACTTATACCGGGTTAAACGATATTCATTGGACACTTTATCTTTTATTTTTTAAGGTATAACAAACGTCCAATTCCATAAGACTATTTTTATAGTCATCTCTTTCTTGTTCCTAAGGAAAAATATAAAATATCAGGATGTTAAAGTCAGCGTCGAAATTTTCAAAGTCAGCCTGATGGTTGCCTTTGGACCTCCTTTTAACCACAAGTTTAAGGAATAAAACATGATGGTCTAAGTGGAAATGAAAATTATTTGTTGAAAATTAATAGCTAACATTTCTTTTTTAGTTAACTTTTTTAACAAAAACATTGGGTGCCATATATTTTCAATGTACGGTAACGTGAACATTGAGCGGAAAGTACCAAGTTCCTTCCTCTTTTTTGGTTTTGGTATAATTTTCATCTTCTTTGACTCTAAGAAAAACCAAACTCTCATGTCCATAAAAGAAAATCTCTAAACAAGAACTCTTCAAAGTATATCTCCTTTTTTTATTTCGCTCACTATGGGCACTGCAAGATCCATTGTCTTAGTCTCACTCTTATTCAAGCTTTTCCTGTTTTTGAGCGTCCATGTTGGGGCTCAGAGAACAACAACAGAGTTTACTTTCCGAGGTTTTCTTGGAAACCAATCAAAGATTCGGATTGAAGGAGCCGCGATGATCAAACCCGACGGACTATTGAGGCTCACTGATCGGAAGTCAAACGTTACCGGTACGGCTTTCTACCACAAACCGGTGAGATTGCTGGAGACTAGTAGAAATTCCACAAACGTCAGAGTTCGTTCCTTTAGCACTTCTTTCGTCTTTGTCATAATCCCTTCAAGCTCAAGCAATAAAGGTTTTGGATTCACATTCACACTATCTCCAACCCCTTATCGTCTCAATGCTGGATCCGCACAGTACTTGGGAGTTTTCAACAAAGAGAACAATGGGGATCCTAGGAATCACGTTTTCGCAGTGGAATTCGATACCGTGCAAGGATCCAGAGACGACAACACCGACAGAATAGGAAACGACATCGGTCTGAATTACAACAGTCGTACTTCGGATCTCCAAGAACCGGTCGTGTATTACAACAATGATGATCCTAACAAAAAAGAAGATTTCCAGCTTGAGAGTGGCAATCCGATTCAAGCCCTTTTGGAGTATGATGGACCAACACAAATGCTAAACGTCACCGTTTATCCCGCGAGATTGGGGTTTAAACCCACAAAGCCTTTGATCTCTCAACATGTTCCAAAACTGTTGGAGATTGTGCAACAAGAAATGTATGTCGGATTCACCGCATCGACGGGGAAAGGTCAGTCGAGTGCTCATTACGTGATGGGTTGGAGTTTCTCAAGCGGGGGAGAACGTCCAATTGCAGATGTCCTCGATCTCTCGGAGCTTCCTCCTCCGCCGCCGAACAAGGCGAAGAAAGAAGGTTTAGATTCTCAAGTCATTGTTATGATCGTGTCTTTATCGGCCGTAATGCTGGTCATGCTTGTGTTGCTCTTCTTCTTCGTCATGTACAAAAAGAGATTGGGACAAGAAGAGACTCTTGAAGACTGGGAAATCGATCATCCTCGCAGATTGAGATACAGAGATCTCTACGTAGCTACGGATGGATTCAAGAAGACGGGGATCATCGGAACCGGAGGATTTGGAACCGTTTTCAAAGGAAAACTCCCAAATTCGGATCCCATCGCTGTGAAGAAGATAATTCCCAGTAGCAGGCAAGGTGTTCGAGAATTTGTCGCAGAGATCGAGAGTTTGGGGAAATTAAGGCATAAGAATCTTGTAAACCTCCAAGGATGGTGCAAACACAAAAACGATCTCTTGTTGATTTACGATTATATCCCCAACGGAAGCTTAGACTCGCTGCTCTACACTGTACCGAGAAGAAGCGGCGCGGTGTTGTCGTGGAACGCGCGTTTTCAGATCGCTAAAGGAATCGCGTCTGGTTTGTTGTATCTTCACGAAGAATGGGAAAAGATTGTGATTCACAGAGACGTGAAACCTAGCAATGTCTTAATTGATTCAAAGATGAACCCTAGATTGGGAGATTTTGGACTCGCGCGGCTTTACGAACGCGGAACGCTATCGCAGACAACAGCACTCGTTGGAACCATTGGCTACATGGCGCCAGAGCTTTCCCGCAACGGCAACCCCTCATCTGCGTCTGATGTTTTCGCGTTTGGCGTTTTGCTGTTAGAGATCGTCTGTGGGAGAAAACCTACGGATTCCTGTAGCTTCTTCTTAGTCGATTGGGTCATGGAGCTTCACGCGAACGGTGAGATTCTCAGTGCGATCGATCCGAGACTTGGATCTGGTTATGACGGCGGAGAAGCAAGGCTTGCTCTCGCCGTGGGTTTGCTCTGTTGCCACCAAAAACCGACGTCTCGGCCGTCGATGAGAATGGTGCTCAGGTACCTGAACAGAGACGAGGGTGTTCCTGAGATTGACGATGAGTGGGGATATGCCAAGTCTTCAAGAAGCGAATTCGGATCCAAGCTTGTAGGATATGATTCGTTGAGCTCAATCGCTTCTTCGTTCGTCAACAGAGTTTCTTCGACTTCTCGTATCAGTCAGTAGTGGATCATAATATGCACATTCACTTTCTTTTTTGTTAATTAATTTTCTTTTTCCATTGTAAGCAATATAATATTCTGATAATCAAAATTTTTAGATGAGTGATTATCATTTATCACTGGTTAAGCGATGGTAACTTTTGTTAACAATTTGTTAATAATAACTGGTTTTAAAAATCATAACAAATTATCAATATGAGTAACAATTTGTGAGGTTGTAATCAAAGGTTTTTAACCCCAAATCAACTGGCCATTAATGTGTAATTAATTAATCTAACTAGATATCCATTTGCACTCAAAAATATTCTGATTTCTCCATGTTTGAAACAAAATTCGATTAGCTTTCTTTTTCTTGATAAGCAATTCTTCTATAGCTTTCAAAGCAGTTCTGCTTCGAATTGGTCAAATCGTTTAGCTTTCAAAAGACCAAAACATAAGTTAACTAGGGTTAGTTATGGACAATCTCACAATAGTATAATGTATATATAAATTTATTAATTAAGAAGATCATCAAGGAATATTTCTTTCGGGAATATTACAAT
Source organism: Arabidopsis suecica (assembly GCA_019202805.1). Taxonomy (NCBI): domain Eukaryota; kingdom Viridiplantae; phylum Streptophyta; class Magnoliopsida; order Brassicales; family Brassicaceae; genus Arabidopsis; species Arabidopsis suecica. Next base: position 185,367 of record CM032910.1, read on the forward strand.
CAATTCATTGAGTCTCCGCGTCCACTAATTTGAATACGTTTGTTTGTAGCTTTTGCAAACGAGCAAGTAACTGAACCTTCTTAATGTATCATGTATGTGTCGCAATCGTATATGAAAAACAATAATATTTCAACGTCTTCCTACATTACGGAACAGTGACAGGGATTAGTCAAGTCTTCATGTTCATCCAAATACCACGCGGTGTGACTATCTTTCTTTCTTTTGTCTCTGTGGACTTATATTAATTGTGTTTGTGTCTATCTTTTTGTACCGTTCTCTCTTTTTATCTCCCAAATTAAGAAAACAATCAGCACAAAACAATGATCATGCTAGAGTATTGGGCCAACCTATATATGCGAAATAGCCAGTTTCATTTTGAGAATCTATTTAGCTAATAATAAATTCGGAAAAGGCCAATATAATGTCATGGGCCGAAACAAGTAAATAAACCAAACGAGCAAAAGCCCATACTCGATTCAGTATCATAGCTCTGTTTATACAAAAGTTACAAATAGAATCAGATGATAAACATGATTTTATTAAGAGGAGAAGGTATCGATGATGGTGGTGTGGAGTGGATCACTGAGGTGAGTAGCCCAATTGTTGAGTGGACCTTTACCCGTTGCAGCCGCTTGAACCGCGAATCCCAAGAAGGCGACCATCGCAAGACGTGCGTGCTTGATCTCGGCTAATTGAAGTTGAGCCCTCTTCTCCGGGTCAGCCGCTAAACCCAGCGGGTCGAAGTACTTGCCTCCCGGGTACAAACGCTTCTCCGAGTCAAGCTCGGCATTGCGCTGGAACTCGATGTAGCCGACCACTAACACCTCGATCCAAATCAATGTCGATATCGAGAACGGTAATGGCTGCCCCAAGTAGGACGAACCATCTACAAGCTCCACCTGATACATTCCAAATACCAAGCAAATTGAATAACATAAGACTTTCAACAATTTACAAATCACTGATTGGATAATAATTAATTTGTTTCAAAAGTTACCCATTTAACTGACCAGAATCTCAAACAGTCTAACGCTAACGCAAACGCTAGGAAAAAAAGAGACAGTCACAGAGAGCAAACGCAAAAATATTATATCCTTTGTTGTGTTTATTAGCTACATTTCTACTAGGGGGATCACAAATAACTAACTAACTAGCATTTTCGGCGGTAAAAATAACTAACTTATAACCGATTATCCCGGCGGCGGAGGGAGGGGTCTTACCTTGCCGGCGTCTTGCCAAGTAACACCGGTGAGCCACTCGACGGATAAAGCGCCGAGAGTAGCAAGCATCGCCCAGCGTCCGTGGATCAGCTCGCATTCCCTGAACCTCTGGATTCCGAACACCTCACTGTAGGGCTGAAACGGCGTCGATTTGGCGTCGGCAGCTTCCGTACGGGTTCCGATCACGTCTCCGGCCAAGTTCTTAGCCAGATTCTGGTCTAGTGAATCGATATCGAATTGGAGATACTCGGCCGGTTTACCTAAACCAAAGGGATCAAAACCGTAGTCTCCAACCAACGAACCATCGAGCCATTCAGGAGAAATGGCGCCTGGGTACCAAAGAGGCCGGTCCGTAGTCACCGTCTTTTTGGACGCACTCTTTTTGGGAGCTGCCTTCTTCTTTCCGAAACTGAACAGGGCCGTGAACCGACTTGAACCGGGATGGATACCGGGAGCAACCCGAGTACCCATGATGGAAGAAGCAGCTGCAGCAGCGGCGGAAGTGGCGGCCATCTCCGGCGATTGCGTTTTGTGATTTCAGAAAGATAGAGAAGAATGCACCGTTTCTTGATCCACGATGATTATAGATGCGTGGAGGGGATTTTTTTTTCATTTGGAGCTGAGCTATCTTGGAAAGACGATTACGACCGTTGGATCGATACACAAATCCATCTGACGGTGAATAGGATTACTAACCTTATCTAGTTATCTGGTGATGTTTCAAGTCCACTGGCAATAGAATCTAGATGAGGTATAATCTGATTGGGTCAAATAAGTTCTTACACCAATTATAAGAAGCCACGTGTAACTGTGATACCGTCTTCTGTTCCACACAAATTGCTGGTTTCCGGTTTAACCAATCGGTCCATACAGAAACCAAATTACGCCCAAAAACGATTAAACAAGCCGGTTTGACCAACAATGTGGTTACGTACCGCCAAGAACCAAATGTTATATCGAATTTTGGATCTAAATGTCAATAACCAACGGTTGTTATATACAAACCCAAATCAGAGACTGTAGAAAGCTGAAAAAATAACTAAAAGCACAAAGGGGTGAAATCACAAAAATATTATATACAAAGTGGGCACAAATAGATGAAATTTTGATAGAAATTGCTATGTGCATAACAAGAAATAGAGAGAATGTGTTCGTTCACCGAGGAAGAGGAGCATAAGGGACTAGATTTGAATCAGAAGTAACGAGAGGCAACTTGTCAATGTATATCAACAACCTCTTCAGATTCTCCTTGTAAATCGCCGGTAAATCCGCAATCTCGGCGCTAGAAGTGTATATCCACAGATCACCAGAATTCACTCTTTTCAAGCTGCCTCGACAGAACGGGCACGACTGTGACCTTGCACGCCTGTTTCAAACAACAGATTCTATAACTTAAAAAAAGGCTGACGAGTGGTGAGAGTGAGTGAAAAGAGGAAAAGCTTATATACCAGTTTCTGTAGCAGTTTATACACATGGAGTGATTGCAAGTAGGAAGAACAACTTTATTTCGAATCTCCAAGCAAATTCCACACTCTTCTTCCCTCTCCAAATCGATTTCCGACATCTTTCCTTTCTCAGTTCTGTCCTTTTTACGGTATCGTTTGTCGCATATCTCCTTCTGCTTCCTTTCTTCTAGCTCGGTTATCCCTCCGTGAAGTTGCAATAGCGAAGGAAAGACCACATCTGCCCATCAACATCAATTGCTAGTCAGCAAAACATATCAGATGGCCTAATCTACTATGTTTAGATCAAGAGAGAATAAGAGATTAACTAGTTATTTGACAATTAAGTTAAAACCCTGGTCATGTAGATAGATTACCATAGAATTCTTTGATACTAGCTTTGCGTTCATGTAGTGACATTGTGGTCTTCCCATCAACATATGCCTAAAAGAAAAAGAAAAAAAAAAGAATCACATATCAGCATACAAGAACAGAGGAATATTCAGCAGTAAAATCAAGTTAGCTCAATGAAACTCCACCTTATAAATAAGGATCCTAAGCAATCCCAAAGCGCCAGCGAAATGACAATCAGTCCACTGAAGAAGGAAGAGAAAGAGATGAGCCGCAGGGCTGTAAGATAATCTCATCTGAACGTAGCCACCATCATACTCCTCTGGATACTCTGATGCCCTTCACACGTAAAAATCAATTTCTCTGTTTTTAATCATTTTGATTCTATGATTGGTGAGATTAGTACGCAACATGAACATGTTTGGTTCACAGATATAATCCATAGTACCAAGTCAACTTTAGATAGAATCAGACTATACGACGAAAGGAAAAAGAATTGACCACTATAGATAATAGATTGTGTGTGATCTGACTAAAGGGTGGTGGTGGCGTCTGAGACTTGCTAAGGAATAAATTTTGGAATTTATGAGCTCGCGTAAACGCAAAGTCTCAAATTCATTATGACATCAGCACACATAGACCCAGCAGACAACAGAGATTCAGATTCACAAGTATCAATAAATGAACATATATCCTCTTGAAACTTCGATAGAACTAAAAAATGGTGAAAACAATCTGTTCTGGAGACAAAAATCAGCAACTCGAGCAAGGGCCAAACCGAAATACCAACTAAGAAAGGATTTAACCACAACATCAAACAAATTTTCGAACCACTAACTATCGACTAAGAACACGATCAGATTCTTCCAAAACATCGAAAAACAGAGAGAGATAGAGAGATTTACAGAGTGTTGGCGAACTGGATATCAGCTTCAAGAGCCTTGAGTGAATCCTTAAACGATTTTCGCATTTTCCGAACAAGGACGATTCAACATAAACCAGGTTCCTTGCGAGTGAGAGAGAAAAACAAAACCAATACAAAAAAAACCTTACTAGCTCCTTTGTTTAATTTTTGTCGAGATCACCGACAGAAGCCTAAAATATCGCAAATCTCCTAACAACGACTCGAATTGATTATCTCTCCCATTTCCATGGATGGTTTCGAGATTTTTTTACTCACTCAACCACAAGGTAGCGACAGGAAGAAGAAGAAGGAGAGAGAGAGAGAGAGAGAGAGGATTTAGATATTATAGATTCGCGTAGAGCACACGTAATATCAAAATATTTACAAAAAGGGCAAGGAGCCGAGCGTCTAAAGCTCTTTTTTGTTCGAGAAGGAACGGCAACACTTCTCCTACTTACTTACCCACAAAAATAAAAGCTTCTCAGAAGTAAACTGCAATGACCATAAAGCCCTCCCGTTTGGATCCACCTAACAAATACAGGATAATATTATTTATTTATAATGAAAATATCAGAAAATATGATAATTATTGAGTGACACGCCGGTGACAGGACGTGTGTCACTGCTATAGGCGGCGGTGAGTGCAAGTGAGCCTACTTAGCTTCATCGTCGTGCGAGCTAGAAGTATTTGACCGACATGTGTTTGATGTCGGTCAAACCACGACACGTGGCGCGAATACATGAGCGTACGTAGGTAGTTCCAAAGTACTAGCTTTGACGTGTCTCCATTTCCATACGGTCATATAGTGGACCCTAGTTAAAACCCTGAGAATCCATGTTTGTATTAACATTTATGGAATATTTTTGCATGCTTGGATCTCCAAAGGCCATGTATAAATTTACTTAGTTTTTTTAATAATTTGGGTTTTAGGATGATACGTGTGCTTTTACAATCGATGAATATGGATGGATGAGGGGCAAAAGAATCAAACAATAATAGTATTATGTTCGTGACATGATTGCTTATCATTATTATTACGGAAACAAATTAATAGCGATAATGACTCATCAAACCGCTAATTCAACTATATTGATGAAGACAGAAATAAAGCAAATTCACTTTTCACAAAATTGCAAATACGTATCTTGCTCTAGTAGTTTTAGATCACTAGACTGCAAATTGAATCCGTATATGATAATAAATCAAAAGATAACTCTAATACAAGTATAGGAATTAGACTACAATTTGAAATATATCAGCACTTAGATAATAATAGCTGAGAGAAGCAGATTTTGGTTCTATTATATATATACAAATCAAATTATAAAATGTTGTTGTCTTTTTGTTTTTAATTCCGGAAGACCATCTCTAAATTCTAAAATAAACGCAAGCAGAATATTGATGACGTATCAAGAACAAACAAAGGAGGTATAATCACTATCATTGGCCTAAAACCTGACCTTTTGTCTCATTTATCCACACTAACTTATTAGATATTACTCTTAATTTATAATTTTTTCCTCTTAATTTATATGGATCAGGTCACACAATACAAATTTAAACAAGTTGCCATACAAAGCCTGATATATCCTAACTATATTAGCTGTACCAAACAATGATATTTCTACAAATCACCTATAGATTACTCCATATTCAAATTGACAGGGTTTGGTATTATTTACCTCAAGTGTTATTTTCTTTTGTTCAAGAGATTGCGTGATGAGTCTGAAGAATCAATCAATCAATCGAATGTTAGAGAGGGATAGATTCCTGGTCGATGAGAACTTGGTTGGGAATCTTCAAGTTAGATTCACGTAGATTCCATCCAGCAGTATCCAACTTGAACAAGAAATCATCAAACTTGTTGTCCATCTCCGACAAGCTTTGCTTCAGCCAGTGGAACACACTATCCTTGTCTTTAAAGCTTTCTTCCATGTTCTCCTCTAACCAATATGCTTGCCAAAGACATCTCAACACGTCTCTGCTTGTGGCACTCACCTGCATTATTTGTTTTACATTCATGAATTCAAGGCAATAACAATGCGTAAATCATTCAAGATATACTTTGATGGGAAGGAGTAGAAAGAAAGCCAGACTTTATGTAAAGGAACGTACTTTCAAACAAGAAATGATAAAAGCAAAGGCTCCAGAAATTATAAGATCATGTAACACTTTACTGCTAAAACAACTCTAGCTCCAATGGTAACCGAGAGTACTCTCCAACAAGGTAAAGAAACTTTGTCCCCACGATTAAGGCGATAATTATGAAAAATGACTGCCTACCTCATATCCTTCTAAAACAGCTTATTCAACTAAGAAGAAGCAAACAATATGTCATCTCTATGATCTCTCCCAGTCATGCTCTAATTAATTAACCATGAATGAGTTTCAAGACTCTCAACTAATCACTAACCAAAGCATGCCCAACTCTCTATCAGGTTACTTGAAAGACAAATAAACGAGTAACCTTATCTAGGTTCTTTCCTCACAGTGCAAGAACTAGGAAAATCATGAAGGAGTCAATAAATGCAAGTATGGTGCTCGGTTTATAAATTTAGCCCTTTAGGAGGAGAATGAGAGGCAGATAAGTCTTGTAACAGGGACACGCACATACCTTAAAAGACACAGAAAACTCAATATCATTGTTCAACTTATTCAACGTAAGAATATATTTCTCCTTTGTGTACATCTTAAGGAGTGCCTTGACCTGAAAAAATCAAAGTTTCAAAAAATTGGGACTTACAAATAGATGATTCTCTCAAGAGTATATATCGATGCAGTTAAATTGAAAGGAGAAGATTACCTTAGAAACAGATTTCTCCAGACCAGACACTTCTTCAAGGGATACACCAAAGATGATCCGAGGTTTCATGAACCTCTGCCACAATAAAATGTTTTCTCGCTTGTTGCAGTCAACATATCCTGTAAAGAGAGCAAAATAGGTCTTACTTGAACGTTGAATAATAAGCTGGATAAAGGGAAGAAACATTCTTACCTGGTACAACTGAGTGCACAACATGAGATTCTACTATGATACGAGCACGCTTGAGATTTACCTGTCAATATTTCAAATCAAAGTAATTTCACTTATCTGAGTTTTCTCAAATTGGGATTGTAAGAAAATCCATTTCAAAACTCTTACCGTGTTAAATTGTAGGACTGCAAGCGACTGGTAGCGTAGCCAGAGGTGAACAAGTCTTACACTCGTCCATGTAAGTGACACAAACGGAAATGACTTTACAAGGCCCGGCGTGTCCTGCATCAAAATTATAGCATACACACGCTTAACATGAAACCAATTCAATGATTTAAATGAGATCCAATGGGGACTTTTAATGAAAAGATTTGAGAAAATGATCCAACAAACAAGTAAAATACAATGATCAGAATGCCGAAACCAAGACCAATTAGCTGCGCAGCAACTTCCCACACTTCTTCCTGAAACGTTGAACGAAAATTAGAGACTCCACTAATAGAGTAAACAAGCTACTACATGCTTGTATTTGGGTTTTGATTACACATATGACTAGCATACCTTGGCTGCTACCTCTCCAAGATTTCCTGAGATGGCGAAATGATTCTGAATCACTCTGAATGAAGGGTCTCTCAATCCTCTAGCCACAGCCTATTTCAAATTAGTATCTACACTTTGTCATTTAAAGCTTAGCCGACGCAAATTCTTGATAAAGTCTATATGAATCAGGATTTCAGCAGGCAGGAAAAAAGGAAAACTACAATAAGGAATACCTTGGCAAGATTTCCCGTGGATGCCAACAGTAGGAACTGGGATGGATATAGCTGTGTCGCCAGATCAAAGAAGCTGTGAAACAAAAAAAATTAAAAAAAACTTTGATGCTATACACAGATTTAACCAAATATGGCTCACCAAGAATTTAAATCCTCTACTACCAACCTTCCAGCACTGCCAATAAAATCAGCATACATGCGCCATTGCTTAGGATCATCATCAAAAAGACTACCGAAACGTCCACCTGGAAAACATACGCTTCTTATTGCAGAGGCTCTTAGATAACTCCATCAACATTTATTAATCTTCCCATGGTTTCCCTACCAATAAGAAGACGGCCGAGAGCTCCAATTCCATCCTTGGATACCCATCTGAAGAGATAATACATGGTTTGGAAAAAATATAAGAACAAAAAACATGCAGCAGCAAACAAACTAAGTTAGCATTTGAATGAAAGTAAACCTGATGGCTGCAGCAGAAGCAGCAGCAGTAGCGGCAGGAGAAGTTCCTGAGAAAGAGCCAACGCCAACCGCCTGCATTGTAGCAAAAGTATTTTGAAATTTTTTTGCAGTATTCTCAACATATATCTCTAGAACAAGTCCAGTCATAAGAAGACCTTAGCAATAAATTAGGGGATTCCCGGACATGCCTTGAGAAGACTTGACGTGACTAATACATTACAAATCCAGCCAGTAACATTGGTTGGGAACTGCCACAGCATATAGTCCAAGTAATCATCTGAAACAGACCCTGCACAGATGTGGTATTACGTGATTAACTCAACTGAATCATATTAGGATCTACAAAACCTCTAGAAGCTTAGGATTCTGAGATTCCTAACAAAGGAAGATACATATGAAATTTGAAGCTGACAAGTACCAGGAAAGCCTGTGGGGAAAACAAAATCCTTGACAACATCTGGAAGCCAAAGAGTGTTCGTTTCTGAGGAATTAGAGCTCTGAGATTTGTTATCAGGCTTAGTTTCACGCTCCTCGAGAAAGCCTTGTAAAGGGGAGTCATCATCATCATCTAGAAAATATCTGCACAAGAAGAGGTAGTGCGTTTATACAGATGAATCTTCGGTCAATAATATAAGAACAGAAACGTGAGCTGACCTTTTTGAAGTGCCATTTCCGTATCTCTCCACCACAATCGAAATTCGTCTTTCAACTCCAACACTATCAACAATTACATTTGCAAAAAGATATATAAAAAATTCCATCTCGGTTTTCTTCTCGAGAATCAAAACAGGAAGAAGTTAAAAAAGAGAATCGATGTACCTCCTATCATCGGCCTCTTCGTCATCTTCACGAAGACTAGGCAGGGCAGAGCACCGCAAGTGCTCCACACGGCGTCGTTTCGGCTGACAGGACGCCATTGTTCGAGTTTGGGGAATGTGAAGAGGCAAAGGAAATCGTAAAGTACAGTACATGACGAAAATTATATTATGGAGTTAGGGTTTAGGGTTCTGAGTTCGTTTTGGTACAAAAGACACCGTCGTCGAACAACTTCTCTCTGAAACCGCTAATCTCCTCATCTTTCTTGACTGCAACCGCGAAATAGATAGACGACCCAATTCCACAAAACGGTATCGTTTCCACAGTAGCAAACCGGTTAAAATCGTTTTATACGGTTAACAAAACCGGCGCGATCAAACGTAACACAAACAGACATTTATTACTCTCTCTCTGGCTTTAGGATTCAAGGACATTTTGAATTATGAGGAGAAAATACAACACTTATTACATTCCAAAATACAAAACACACAAGCAAAGGTCATAAGATAACGGGCAAAAATGACCTTGTGGAAATCCAAAATCGCGGCTTCAGGTTTGTTCATCGGTTGTGTTAGGACTTGCTCTCTTCCGGTTATCATCCGCGATTCTTTGGAACTCCTTCTCACTCGCTGCTATGAGTTTCTTGACAATGTCGAATGTTGTAAGCTTAATACTGAAACACACGAAAGAGGATTTCAAAATGTTAATATTACTGAAACAAGAAGAAAACAAAACAAAAACTGGTTTTATCAAAACTATAACTACCTGCTGTTTGGCATGCTTTTGAGTGCATTGGGGACAAAGCCACGGTACAATCCAATAACTCCTTCCCGCGCAATGATACCTTCACAACGGTTTAAGGATAAACAGGTCAGTCACCGGAAACTGGAAGAATAAATGGTGTTTTTGTTCCTACCTGAGAAAGCGTCTAATACGGATTTATATGGAGTACCCTTCAATTGCATCTGTCTTCTAATGGTATCCAATGGATAGCATGTACCGGTAGCAATAGCAGCAGCTACTACTGCTGTTAACAAAGATGATTGTGTCTTTTGTTGATACTTTTCTGGCAGAGATTTCTTTACCCTGCAGATATATAAAATCGAAAATGTAGAACAATCGAGTAAAATATTTTCAGGGGTAATGTTTAACTGTTAGTAGACTTACAGATCAAAGACGCAGAAGTTGATGGCAATGTAAGGAGCTATACTTAAAAGCGAAGGACCAAGACCATTATAGAATGATGCAAGTCCTTCCTCCCGCAGCATGTTCAAGGCAACCTAGATGTGACGACATGTCTGCCTTTAAAGCTGATAAATTTATGGAACATAAAGTTGGTGTATAATGCGATGAACATACCTGGGACATGGTTCGATAACCTGGTTCAACAGCTAACCTCAATCTCAGCACATCTAAAGGGTATGTAATCTGCATTAAGTAATTATAGTCTTAAGGTACTTTAATAAGATTAGACAAACTCACTCTGGCCTATACACAACATTACTTACCAGAGTAGACGTCATGCCAGCACAAGCACCAGCACCGAGCCTTCCAAGGACTGACAATTGACCGTCTTTTCCCCTAAAGAGTTTCTAAACAAAATAAACAGGCAGAATGTACAGAAAACAGACAAAGTGATTAGACACGGTTTCTAAACTTTCAAAAAGAAACCAGATTCAGATATAGAAAGTTTATTATATACCTTGTATGTTTCATATGCAAACAACTGGACTGCGCTATAAGGTACAATCCTTATCACCTGGAACATTCACACTAAGATTATGTGCAACCAAACTCTAACCAAATTACAAACCTTTTATTTCAAAATGATGCAAGAAATTATGAGTACCTGAGGTAGATTTCCTTTCCAATAACCTTTGAGACCTTCTTCTTTTCCGATAAGAGTAATCGCCTGTAGTCATTCCAAACAAAACCAAATAGAAAAAGACTTTACAATCTTAGTCTTTTTAACATGATTAACATGACATGATTGAGAGTATAAGTATATACCTCAATGAAACCAATAGCCTTCTTAGCACTTTGTTGCCCAGCTCGAACACCATGTGTCTATGAATCAATAAGACAACCAATTGGATTGTAAGAATCAATGAACATTAATACAAGTCTGTAACAAGAACACAATCACACATTCTCCATACATTTCCTCAAGGTATATATATATATATATATATATCTTCTTGACTTGAAATAATGAGATTTAGAAAATGATCAATTTCATCATATACTCTTTTAAGGGGGGGGAAAAAAAAAGAGGAAAATCAAACAATGTCCCACAACTAGTCGAAACGACAGTGTATTGTTGCTCACCAGTTACCAATATTTTTTTTATTTTTTTTTTAAATGGAGAGAAAAAAGAAAACACACGTGCCAGAAAACCTTAAAGTTGTTGAGAAGGAGAGGAGAGAGTCCTTACCTGCATTAGGAGCTTTATTCGGTCAAGCGGTGCCGTCACTGACTTTGCGGCGGCTCCGGCGAACGCTCCAGCGAAGAATAGTGCGGCGTCTTTCGGTACAAACGACAGTAAAGCAATCGGGTTTTTCAACAGCTGAGCCGAAGTAGGCGCAAATTCATCCTCTTCCTTCGGAATCACCACCGAAACCGACGCGAAAGCTCCGCCTCCGCCGCCATTTCCACCGTTAACCGTAGATTCCCTCCGATCTCTCCTAATCGCTACCGAAAGGGAGGCGAAATTGGTAAAAACAACACCGCTTCTTTTGTTCCCTCCCCGACGATTCGACGACACGTTGTTCTCCAGCCTCCATGAAGGTTCTTCGGTGAGAGCGAAATCAGAGGTCCTGAGTGAAGGAATACTACGGAACTGAAGCAGAGACTTCTCTTCTCCCATGGCGGATCACTTGGCGAAATTTAGGAATGTTTTGCTTCCGGAATCTCGCCTGAGAATTTGAGATTTTTATTGCAACAAAATTGAGTCCAAAATTTATATATTGTCATTTGTCTCCGGTGATAGCATTCTTGTAAATAAAAGTTAGTACTTAATGGGATCCACAAGGGAATCACAAAGTACAAGTCAAATTAGTGGGCTCAATTGGGCTTTCGAACACATATCATTAAGAAAATTAATTCCTGCCAAAGGTAACGGTGAGTGAAATTAAAATGTCAGATAAAAGTGACAAATATCGGTTATTACATTTTAATATTTTATCTTCTGAGATGAATCAAAAGTTTTATGAAATTTGTTAACAAAATTTACATCTGTGAAACTTTCAATATACTGTATGGATTTCACGTGAAATCGATGTGTGGTGTAATCAGAATCCACGATTATTATGAACAAAGTAGGATTATGTAATAGAAATCTATTACGTTTAATTTACTTACCCCTTAACAAAAATGATGTAATTTTTTATCCAAAAAAAAAAAATGATGTTAAAAGGAAATCCTTAAAAATGTATATACTTACACAATAATTCAAAAACTAAATATGTAATAAGAGAAAACAACAATACACTAAAAGAAAGAGAAATTAAACAATATTCGAGTTTACCTGCAATTAAAAAAACAAGAACCATATATCATAATATATAATGTAGTCTGAGAATCTAAAAGTGATTTCATTAACGTTCTAGAAGTTGGTTTTCTAAGATTATCATGATTGTCACTGACAGTTAAAACTAACATTCGTCAATATTTGATAGATTCTATGAAATGTTACATTCGTTTTTTCTTCATTTTGTTTACTATCGTGTATGTGATGGGCATACCGAGTAGTGTACGATCATTGGTACTCTCGAACTTCAATCTTTTAGCATATATACTAGGTAGGGGTAGTATATTAATATTTTCACTTTATTAAGAATTATTCTTTTATCATTGAAATGTGGTATAAATTTGATATTAAACATAACTTACCTTTTCGTTATTGTATGATTAGTTGTATTGGTTTCGGCTGCAACTGAGAAAATACAAAGCAAATGAATATCATAGAATTTACTATTTATCGTACAGAACAGTAATAATGAAAAGAGAAGCTTACTTGAGGGTGAATTAGAGACAAAGAAGCATGCCGCAATGACAACGTAACACAAGAGAAGAACCAAGCCTTTCATATAGTTCGACGTCCCATCCTATTAAAAATTAATCATATATTAACAAATTAATAAAATTATATATATTATATCAAGATTCAACGTATAATATATTTGATGAGTACTGAAATGATATTGCACCTGTAGTATTAAGGACGTAACGATAATGGACAAGGCAAGACAAGTGGTCTCAAGAAGGTTGAAGTTAAGGTCCATTTCTATTCCCATTGTCCATGCCACTAACACTGTCACTGGTACCTACATTCAAATTTGAGTTTGTTAAATTAAATTGTTGTAAAAACACTGAACCGTTTTTCTTAGTTAGCACCAGGTTATGATGAGAAAGATATTCTCCATTTAAGACTACACCTAAACTTGATAATTGAGCCAAGTTTATAAACTAAGAGGAATATTATAAGAACTGTTTGTTTCCCTAATTTTACAGAAATTAATAATATTTTATACTGGTCGTCAAAATGGATTTGCTTACCACGAACAAAGCAATTTGTGTTGCAGATCCAAGAGCAATTCCAAGAGTTATATCCTGTATATTTTCATATTTTGTTCAAAAAAAGAATAAATATATAATAATATGATGATTTTTTTTATTTTTTTTTTAATATGATGATATTATTTATTTGTTGTAATTAATGTGTATTAGGGGGAAAAAAAAGTAAAACATACGAGTTTGTTACGGAAGGCGAAGATGACAGCACCAGCATGCTCAGCTGCATTACCAACAATTGGTAATAATATTATTCCTATGAATCCCACTGATAACCCCCACGAGTCTGCTGCGTCCTGTCCATTTCATATTTTTAAGTTTTGAAGAAAATATTATATTTTTGATAACATATTTTTCCAAAAAGCTGTAGTCAACACATACCTGGATAGTGGAGACAAGGTACTCTGAGAGCAAAGCAACGAGAAGTGTCATTATAATAAGCCAAAAAATCGCACTCCACATTCCAATTACGGCTCCTTCTTCTTCCTTGTCACTCACGTCATCATCATACACGTCCTCTTCTTCTTCCCTCTTTTATACATTTTACCGAAGCACACATAGATAAGAAGCAGCACAAGAGGATTCATATTGTGAAGAGTAGTATAAGAGGGAGTGAGAGAGAACCTGAGTAAGAGGAGGAGGAGGAGAGAGATGAGAAGAGAAGAGGTGAAAGATAAGGAAAGCCAAGTAAGCAATGAGCATCACGAAGCTGCTTGCTCTTGACAACATAACAACATCTGATCCATCGTATTCTTCAGCCTCCATTGTGAATTTCATTATCATTGGTAGTGTATGACACAACAGCGCCAGATACAACAACATGCAGTTCATATCTCCCTGTCTCTGTTCTTGTAAAACAATTACAAACATGATAAGATAATACATATCTTCAATTTTGTTAGAGTTTCATTTGAAGAGATTTTATATATAACGTACTGAGTCGAAAGATTGGTGTTTGCGGAGATTGGAGATGCCACCAAGGAAGAGAGAAGTGCCTAAGACGAAGAGAAGATTGGAGAGAATAGAACCAAGAAGTGAGAGTTTCACTATTCTCATCTTTCTTTGTCCAACCGCTAGAATCGCTATTATCATCTCCGTCGCGTTTCCACATGTCGCGTTCATTAATCCCCCAACTTCATTCATTCAAATATTTTCATTAATTTTCCCAAATATAAGTGAGAGAAAGTGCATACACGTTTAATAACACAGAAATAATCCCAAGATCCGAAGATCTTCAATGCACGCTAAAAGACACCTAAATTTACCGTTAAACCACAAAAATAATGCGTTGATTTAATACAAAATTCGGTTTTGTGCTGGTTCGATTCACATGGCAACAAATATAAAGTCAACGAAATTTAAAGGATCACCTGTTGGACCGGTATGGAAAGCAATTTGCCTGATTAAGAAGAAAATATAAAAATTATATATGTAAGTTAATAACGTTACTATAGAAAGAAAAATAAAAGAGAATAATTAATTACTCAGTGAGAAAACTGATACGTTCGGCCAAAGGTGTCAATCCCAGCAAGCTCAACGCAAAGACCCACGCCTGTTTTTTGTAACATAACACATACCAAAGTTAAAAGAGAATGTTTGGTTTAAATTCCGATTGATAAATAGTTTGTTTGGAACGTACACGTGGACAATCATAGCGGTGAGCGACAACGGCGAGAGGAACGGCCGGGAAGAGAATGAACAATTTGGTGCCGAGAAGAACTTCTCGAAGATTCGTCAAGATTCGTCTCAGAAACTCCCAACGTACTCTCGAGATCAGCTTCAGATCCGATCTCTTCCTTATCAACGACGACGCCGATACCGTTCTCCGCACGCGCCTAGACATCTCCGTCGTCGGCTTATCACTTTCTCCTCCGCCATTCTCCAGCAGAGACAGATTCGGAGACGATTCCGTAATGATAGAAGACATTTTCTTCGTTGACTCTCTCTGGTCAAAACCCACAAAACTTTTTTTTTTTTCCTTTGAATCTGATATTTGAAAATCTGAAATTTTTCAGGGATGTGTAATTTATGGGTTTATATAAAGAGAACGCATGTAAACGAACGTTTCTTTCTATATCCATTTTTTGTTGTTGTTGACGTCTTTCTATATCATTTGTACTTTTTTGGTCAATGTTTATGTGTCTATTATCATTTACTATGTCTTATCATTTTATAACTATACATATAATATACTCCTATATAAGAAGAAATTAATGGCTTCAATCTTGCAAGTTGCGACTATATAAATGATTTTGGAATTTTTGTGTGTCTCCTTGCACATGTTGATTTTTAACGATTATAAAGACCTCGAGACTTTTGTAAACTTCCTGTGTTTTACTTTTACTAATGAAATTAAATATCACATATCGATGACGGTCAAAGAAGTGAAAAGGGAGAAATATGGAGTTATGTACGGTTGTTGACTCATTAAGTTGTATTAGTCTTACGTGTCGATCTTAATCACCCACGAAATTTACGAATATAATCATCGTATCTATAAACAAATAAAAACATATCAAAATTTCAAAAAAAAAAAAAAGACATGATTTTGTGTCTTTATCTTGCGAAACTCGCTCGAAATTTCTAAAACTTTGATGTATGTATCATCAATACGTAACTTTAATATAAACCAAGTGATTTAGAATTTTATTGATAACAAAAAACCACACACATAAACTACGGAATTAATTGTTTTTGTATATATCTTATAATTTTGCGTTTAGAGAGAGAAACCATACTATTTTAATTTCTTGGAGCATTAATTCTTCTATAATTCTGTTTAACTTTTGGCAACATGGATCAATTTAAAATAAAAAAACCCCACATTACATATTTACATTTGGAGTTGCATTGTAAACACAATAATTGTTACATGAACGCTAACCATCCATATTGTAGCAATGAAAAGAGCAGTATATATATGGACCACGAGATGATTTCATTTTTATTTTGTAAGCACAACGTCTTTGGCATGTTTTGCATATAGGTCGAGTTGAACAAGTGTTAGGAAGAATATACACCTTTTCTCCCGAATTTGAATATGATCCAAGCTTCATATACGGATCTCTCCCTAATAAACATTCGATGTGGAGTGTGAGTCCACACTTATTGCATGCATATAACCCTTTACTTGGATTTATGTCTTCCTCGCATATTTCGCACCCATAAAGCTCATCATCATTTGCATCTTCTTCGTAAGAAAAAATGAGCAAATGCTCATCACGTTCATACCTGGCTTTATGCGGAAGAGTGGCACAATGAAAACACAAAACAAAATCGCATTTCACACAATTTAAAGGTTGTCTCTCCTTTGATAGACAAATGGAACATATTTTGCTTTCGTATGTACCACAAGTAACGAACAAGGGATGTTGATGAGAGTGATAATTGAACGGCTCACATATAGAAGCACAAATTGTGTCTAACGGCACCAACAAGTAACACGACCCAACACCACATTCATATGCGAAACCGCATGAGTAACGATGACATTTCCTACATTGGAACAAACCTTTGGGATAATCACTGCGACCTAGAATCAATGGATGAACATGTAGCATAAACTGTTTAACACGAGGAAGATATGCACATGATTCATGCAAAATGAAATCATCACATTGCATACATCGATAGACATTCCCACCACGATCATCATAAGAAGGAAGTCTGCATGCTTGACAATGCTTTCTTTCATCGTGGAATTTGTTTTCAAGTCTCAAAGGATGAGACGGATGAGTGGAATGCTGTATAATCCCATCGCCTTTCTCCTCAAACATTTTAGTGTCTTCATATACTTCTTCAGGCTCTCCTTCAAGTTCTTTCCCGTCACTCACATTCCTTTGCATCGCACATCTGGAATGCACTGCATAAATGCATCCCTCCTTGGTGCAAGAGTATTCTCCGAAATTTTCTTTTATCTTCGTATGACAAACTCCACAATCAGTCGACTTCTCGTAAGGAAGTTTATAAGTGAAACCGAGACGATGGTCGTGACGAGATACTTTAATGACAAATGGGAAGTAAACACATCGTTTATGGACAATGAAATCGCATAGGAGACATACGTATAAGTAATCAATATGACCCTCCAACCCACACACGTCGCAAACCAAAGCAGATATTCTTGGAAAGTAATGGAGGGTATGCTTATGCCTTTTTGGATTGTCTATAATAAGGGATGTTGGTTTTCCCACACACACTGGATCGAGTGAAAAATCGCAAATAGAGCAATAGTAAAGTAGCGGGCCTCGAGACCTTCTACAAGAACAACATTGTTTTAGATTTCCGGGAAACCAAACAAGTTGAAGAGGATGTTTTGGATGATCAGAGGAATGGAACTTGGAAGGAGACTCAACACATTCTTTGTGGTAGCCATGCTTGCAGTAGCTGCAGACATAATAGGTTTGATCGCTAATCAATTTGAAACAAGCCCAACATAATATGAATAGTAATCCATCTTCTTTTCGGTTGCGACGAAACACCAAGTGACGATGATTGGACTTTCCGTCTGCTGCATCAGAAATTAAATAGGAGCTCTTGATTATGTGATACATTTCTTCATCTTTTTGAAATCGTTCTTGTGGGCATAAGAGACTATAGGAAGGAGCGTGGTCAAGAGGATCCATAGGTTACAGATTAACAAGTTTTTTTTGTGAAAAGATTTACGACGACAATTGGCTAAAAAGCCTAAAGCTTTAGTCACTATTTATACACTAGCAATTAAACTTATGTTTACAAAGACAATGTATCACGCCAAGTATTGCAATTTATGTTCATTTCAAACTTTCTCACAGCAAAGCAAGAATGCGATTCTTTTGCGTGTTTTGTTTTAAGTTCTAACAGTATTGACGGAAACAAAATATTCCATGTTCTTTTCTTAACTAACTGGTAACTAAGTTTTTCTCTTATGTTATATTATACTAGAATGAAATACAGTAACTTAGTTCGTCGACCATCAAATTCGATTGATCTTACACGAAACGTTAGTTACAAACTAATGGAATGATTGGGCGGGCAACCCTGTAAGGCTGTAACGGTATCTCATTTCACCTTAACTTTGACCCAAAAAGCAAATACAAGAAAGCTGCGAGAGTAACAAACCCAACACTAGTTTCAGAGGTGAACGATCTGTGGAGGACTCATGAGTTTTTCAATCTATTCTTCAGAGGTTACTTTCTCTAAGCTTGATGCAATAAACTCGGTTTCCGAGATGCTTCACCTCCAGGCCAGCTTCTTCGCAACCAGTAAAGAATAGAGACTCATCGTCTTTCCCAATTCTTCGTCTCCAGCTCATTAAGAACACAGGATGAGGCAGTTCTGTGTCTGCTCCTACAGGTAAAAGAGTAATGTTAAAACTTCTTTTGGTGTGTGTGAGTGGTGATGAAAGGGATACTGACCATTTAGCTTGCATTCTGCTGGACTAACGACATTGGTTGGTTTGTAGGTTTTGAGAAGAAAAGTCAGAGACTTTATCAAGTTTGGGTACTGTTTCACATCTGCGAAAAACCGAATGTAAAAATGTATATGTATAATTTCCAGATAAACCGAATGAGAAAAGGGTATTTACATAGAAGGATATCACTGGCTATGATCAAATCCCAATCTGGTTCCGAGATTGGAAATTCATCGCCCCATGTATCTGTCATAATAGACGAGAATGTAAGAAAAGCAAAAATAATCAAATTGATACTAGGCACTTTTCCTAGATAAGAATGGGGTTCATTGTGAGGGATGAGGAAACTCACGCTTGATATGAGGCAGAGAAGGGATTATCTTGTTTGCAATACAGTTATGAACAATATTATCTTCAATCTCTTGATCATTGTAATCTGAAGTAGTTATGTCGAGATTGAACTCTTTCTTAAGAAATATAGCTAGTGCCCCTGTGCCACTGCCCATTTGATTTTAAGACAAGCAAAATAAAATAAAAACTGATTAGTGGACTGACACTGGCATATAAGCAAATCGTAACCAAGAACATGATAAGCAAAAAACACAAAAGTGGAATTGAAAAAGACAAGGAAGTACCTTCCTATCTCGAGACAGCGCCGCCTTTGGATCAAGTGTCGATGCTGCATTAAC
This sequence comes from Arabidopsis suecica, assembly GCA_019202805.1. Classification (NCBI taxonomy): domain Eukaryota; kingdom Viridiplantae; phylum Streptophyta; class Magnoliopsida; order Brassicales; family Brassicaceae; genus Arabidopsis; species Arabidopsis suecica. Next base: position 204,963 of record CM032910.1, read on the forward strand.
CAATCAGCAAAGGCAAATGAACCTGGCCACAGCAAGTTTGCATTCAGCTGGTGGAAACCAAATTCCCGGATTTGCAATTCCTATTCAAGATTCAAACAACAAATAGTCATAAACTTGTCTGAAATACTAACTAACACTAACCTTAAACCTCAATCTCAGTAAAAAGATGTACTAAACTATTTTAACACATAACAGCGAATTCATGAATTCGTTTCGTCAAGGAAACATGATTAGTTAAACCCCAAAGCAAAGCAATCTAAGACCTAATCCACTATATGAACTCAAAATTCTTGAAATCAGAAGCTCAGGTTTCACTCTTCAACGGAGAACATAAACTAAATATAGAATTGATATTACTAGGAGAAGACGATAGAAGCTCAATCGGGAGCGAAGAAATTACAATTCCAGGAAACTGATGATTTCTCTCAACGAAGCTTTGGCTCGTCTCCGTCGTCTCTCCATCTGAGAATAAAAAATACAGTTTAACTTCGCTAAGTATATCTCTCTCTTCGATCAAACCAGAAATTGAAAGAAGAGAGATTTCACTGACCGGAGGAGTCACCGTCTGCGGCAAAGAGCGACGACGGCGAGAAGAGGGCTATGTCCATGTCACTCGTTGAGTTGTTTACCACTAGCCAGAAACGGCTTATATAATGTATTAATGTGTTCCCATCTTTGAGACCCTCTGATCGTCCCAGAATGTTCGGAATTTTTCTTACCATACCAAATTACCAAAACCAAAGACATACCAAACCGTGCCAAATCAAGTTCTATTTAACTTTTTTTTTTCTCAATTCGTAAATTATCTTTTAGCTCTCAAATTGCTATTTAAAAATTTCAAATATACCTTTTCTAAAAATTGTAAATACACAATATTTAGTTATTTTTTAAATCTAAACCGGCACCAAACTTTAACCGAATCAAAAATTGCCAAACAAAAAGCACTTTAGGTTACAATTTTGGAAAGATTTCTCCAAACCAAATAAACGATTTTGCCGAACCAAAACAACCGAAAAGCTAAAATCAACACTCTTGTCAAAATACCATTGAGAATTTGAGATAGGTCCATAATAAGGAGAAATTGGTTTCCACAAAAATAGAAATGCAACAATGGTATGAAGTCTCTTGTCATCACCTCGAGTCTCACTATACACACGAATTTGTTCCGACAGTCTAAACTCTCAACCAAGTAATGGTTACAAGAAAGTATTCGAAATAATACAATAGACCATGAGAAGACGGGGACACAGAGATCTTTCTCGTAATTAATCAAAAAAAAAAAAAAAAAACAATAGATACAGAAGAAAAGAAAAGAGAAAAGGAATAATATTACATTCAAGTGAAATGAAAACAAACCTCAGCAGCAAAGAGAAGCAGAAGAAAGAGAAGCTTTTTGGGCAGGTGCTTGTTCTTATGATATAAGACCACTTGCACAGATCATGAGACCAATCTCGGTATAATTGTGGACACAGCAATCCTCAGCGGCACGCGATCGATCCCAAAGACGAGGAAACAAAAAGGATAAAATCAAAAGAAGAGATTTACATTAGGTAGAGAGCTGGAATCTACCGCTCGGCTTTTTTCTTCTCCATCCCTGCCACAAATTACCCCCCGAGAACATGAGTTTAAAGATCTATGACTAATGACACAAAACTATTTAATGGAACAGAACACCGAGAGGATTTAAGAGACTTACAAAGGCTATGTAATATAAAAAGGTCAGTCCAGCGAGGACAACAAACCCGATCTGGAACACATTGTACCTGAAAGATACCGGTAAGAAAGGGACGATTATCATCAGTCTTATGTACACAAGTGAGACCTTTATTTGCAAAAACCCGATATTACTTACTTGTAGAGGTACTTAATACCGCGAAGGGACTGCAAAGTGTGGCCAAATATCTCCTGAGCGGCGGTGGCTTGAGCATAATATCCAAATGCAGTGGCGCAGAATTGAATCACACTGGAATTTCAGTGAGCCACAATAGTCGATTGTAAGAATAAAAGTTACTACATACTTTTGATGCTATCAGCTGACAGGAAATATGAGAACTAAGAAGCCTACCTGATAGAACAGAGGAGAATGAGACCGACATTAAAGAGAAAAGAGTTCATAAGAGTGGCTCCCCATCTGAAACAAGTTAATTAGGCTTATGAGAAACCAAAAGAAAACAGAAAGATCTCTGAAATAGCAAAAAACATTTCAAAACTACAAGATGAATTACTTCATTGGATGAATGGTAATGAAGACCAGCTTCAAACCAAGCATCATTGCCCCAGCGATAACAGCAAGTAGGAGATAGAAACAGAAGAAAGCAAAGGCAGCTGTGCCCAGAAGACCTAGTGAACAAGAAAATGTCACATGTATGAACACAGAGCCAGGTCAGACACAAAAGGAACAAGGTATAGAGTAGCATAACAAGATCAGAAAATGAAGTTACCCCAGACGTCATCCAGTTTGATGAAAACTTCATTAAGAAAAGGAGAGAGGGGAGGGTCAACAAGTAGATATATGATGATGTGAGCAATCCAAGCCACAGAAACAATTAATCTTCAACAAGCAAAAAAAGAAATTATTTAATAAGAGCTTAACCGAGGACTAATAGAGTGAAAGCATCAAAGTACTAAGAAGATTAAGTAAAATACAAACCCTAAGATTCCAAGAATAAACTTGGCCAAGTATCCCAGGACAGTGAAGGCCCAAGCAGTCTCTGCCTGGAAAAAGGACGAGGCAAGGGAAATGTTGGATTACAGAATTCTTTAGATAGATAAAATACTGAGGTATAGTCATCTTTACCTGCTCTCCTTGCGGATACATCTCTTCTAAGAGGTTCACATCTTCTTCCAATTGGAGCAACTCCTACAGGGTACATGAAAGCAATGAAATCCAATTAAGAGTAGTTAAGACTTCAAATCTACAATCAGATATGCATAAAGCTGCCAATATTAGTGGGCCTATAGCAGAACTGGTTTCTACTTTTTGGCGAGCTTTTTACTATGAATGATCACCTAAGTAACTGCCCCTACGGCCAAAAGCCCCACTACACATCAGCAACCAATATCAACAGAGGTATCAGCCACCTTTGTAGACATGGAACAGATTTGAAATAAGACCCCAAACCCTTAGATATGATGGTGTACCTTTTCAACTGCTTTCACATTTTTCCTCCACTTCCTTCCCTTAGCACCACTTCGTTCTTCCTGGTGAAGTGCATCAGCTGCTTTCTTTAGATCTCTTGCCTTTTTACCTAGTTCAGTTGCTTCCTGAAAAACAATTAGATGACTTGTCAGGCCACTAACACTGCCAACTACCCGAAGTGTACATGTATTCTTTAGAAAAGCTTTGCATGAAGACAAGTAGACAACAATAACCAGTACAAATGAACCTTTATATACTGTGACCGAGTGATAACAGCCTTTGGTCGCCTGATGAATGCAGTGATAAGGCCCAAGGGTAGGCAAGCAATACCAACACCACCAAATATCTACAACATTTGAGATAAAAGAGTTTCTCAGAATCTTTAGAGGAAACCAAAAAATGATAGCTACCAAAAGTCTTTTAACTACAAGAGAACACAACCAAGCCTTAATATAAGAAAGATTATATGCCTTCCAAGACATACCGTGAAGAGCACTGACCCAACAATTGTAGCAAGAGCAACAACATATTCTGGAAACGTAGTACGCATGGACCATGTTTTTTCAGACGCAGCATTAGCTGTATATGCTGAGCACTGCCAATCAATATACCAAGGAGAACAGAAAATATGTTACATACTGAAATATATTCTGCATAGAGACTAACGAAAGAAAAACTAATACCAAGAATGCAATAAAATTTCAAAAATTACCTGACGAGCAGTGTTACCAATGCATGGTTGATTATTTGAAAACTGCCATGAAGTAGGGAAAGTCGTTGTGGCAGAAGACAAGTGCCTTACAGAGAAGTCCACCTTCCCAATGACTCCTAATACATTTGTAGAAGCACATTATAAATTGCAGCCAAGTATCTTAAATCACTAATGCAAATAAGAAGAACATGAGACGATCATCCTACAATTGGTCAATCACTACTCTAACATAATCTCAGAACTTTCATCAAACCAGGAAGAATATGATTCTCAAAAGAAACCAAAGCACAGTAACAACTAACCGTATAAAATTCCGAGCACCAGAGCACAAACAACAGCTGTAGTAACCACCCAAATCAAAGCACTTTTTATCCTCTTCCCAAGAGCCCTACAGTAAAAACAAACGCAAGCCCACAAACAAAAACATCAACAACTTTCCATTACCAACTAATAATAACTCAAAAAAATAAAAATTCGTGGAGAAACAAACTTGTCCTGGTCGCCTTCATAGAAAAACATAGCGAAGGGGATAATGAAGAAGACAAGCACAGCGTCAACAATGTAAACGGCAAGCCAAAGCTCCTTCATAGGTAAGGTGAGATTACAAGCGCCATTATAAATCGAATGTCGACAAGCATGCCGGTTTGCCACATCCGCCGGTAACATGAGAATGGAGATCATAGCAATCGATAAACCAAACACAACAACGAATTTGGGGAAATAAGCCTGGTTTGCATCATCTGGATGCTGATAGTTGACGAGGAGGTAGATACTGGAGATGAAAACAATGACACAAACTACGATCGCAACAATCACGAGAGCGAGATTGAAATCTCCCATCGCGTGCAATGTACGAGGTCCCAAACCTCAGGTTGATTGAAAAAAAATTAGGGTTTCTTGGGGCTTCGAATTTGAAATTCAATTTGGGGATTTTTTTTGTAGATCTGGTTTTTTTTTTCCGTATGTCGAAAACCAGGCTGGAAAGAAAAAGGGTGAATTGCAAAAGTAACTACTTTTCATAAATTATTTAAGGATATAGCACTATAAAATCCAAAACTAAGTAAGTAACATGTAGATGACATGAAATGTCGACAAACTCCTCATTTGCAAGGCTTTGGACGAGCTGACGTGGTGAGCATACAAGAGAAAAGATTAATTTTATGTTTTTGGATAATATTATTTTGCACACCCCATTACATTTTCTTGCTAAAAATCTCTCTAAAATAAACTGATTTAGACTTCTAGCTATATTAAAAAAAACATTAGATTTTTTTCTGATTATGTCGTGGTTTGAATTTTTTAAAATGAACCAATATTTACAAAATAGAAAAATAGTTGTAAGTAAAAAAAATTGATGTTCTAAAAACTGAAATAGTATAGACAAGAAAGCAGAGATGCAATATCAAATAGTATTTCAATTTCAAACATTGTGGTTTGGCCAATGAAAACACTCTATCATGACAATGAATATCAATCAAAACAAACAATTCAGTTTAAACGCACCTAGTATAACATAAACGTAAACAGTATATTCACAAAGAACAATATTTGGGTTCTTATATTCACTATTCTTTATTCTAGCCAATCAAAATATTTAAACTAATAAATAATTAAAATTATTTAATTATAAAATTAAAACTTTAACCATTTTTGTATAAATCCAAACCGATATATAATCTTGTTTAATTACAAAATCTAAACCCTAATTCTCGTTTGTAAACCCAAACCAACATTTTTACTCGTTTAATTATAAAATCTAAACCCTAATTGTACTTTCTAAACCCAAACCGACATTTGACTTCGTTTAGTTGTAAAATTTAAACTTGTATATAAACTCAAACCAATATTTAATATTGTTTAATCATAAAATCTAAAATCCTAATATTCTTTTTGTAAACCCAAATAGATATATCCTTTCATTTTAATTGTATATTAAATTTTATAATTAAATATGTTTTTATTAGGTAATAGATTGGTTAAAATAAATAAATAAATAAAAAATTATTTTTAATTTACAAAATAGAATAGTATCTTGCAAAATTTTCCTAAAATAAAAAATGATTTGTTTGACTTAATCTCACTAGAATTTCCTGTGAGATTTATAGTCCTATTTATTATAAGCAATTTTAAAAACTAATTAGCTAATCCATGTTTTTAAAATTCACTTTTGTAAACATTTACTCATCGTCATCGAAATTGAAAACTTTTTGTGTGAGGCTGATGTGAGATCCTCCTTTGCTATATCTCCATTGTCGTAGATGAATTTGTTTTGGCGATGACAAAGAGAGAAAATGACTGTTGTGAAAAGAGTTACAAAAGAATTTTGCTTTAAAAAAAACTGTTGGAGAAGAAAGAGATGATGATATATGCATCATGTTGGAGAGAGGAGAGAAGCACGTGTATAAACAAGGGCAAATGTGTATATACTACACAATATATGCTGAATATCATATCCAACTTTTTGAATGGTTACTTGTTAAATTATTAAATTTTTTATGGTTATACACCCAAATTTCCCAAAGAAAAACGAAGACTGTGTCCGGATATGTGACTCGAGTCTCATGTACGTATAAGCCCTCACTTAAATGTCATATTTACGAAAATACCGTCGCTGATGACAGATTGACAGATGGGCATGGGGGTGTTACAGTAATTTTCTAAAACGAGACCAGACCAGCCTGTCCTAACTCCAAACCAAAAAGAGATAATCGAAATTATATTTTTTTAAAAAAAATTTAGATTAAAATAATAAGAGAAATGTTTTACTTTTTCCAAAGTCGTCTCTCTCTCTCTCTCTCCAAGTTTTGTGAATCCACCGTTCAACGTGACGATGAAGAAAGAGAAGACCCGTCGTTCAAATCTCTGTCATCATCGTTCGTTCCTTAACAACATTAACCCCAAACCTGCGGTTAGGGTTTCACCTTGTTCTATTCAATTTCTTCATTCCTCTCATCGATTCGCGACATGTCTCTACCGGATTCTCTCGCGTCTTCTTCTTCTTCTCCGCCTGTGGCCCGTGAAGAAACCGGGTATAATCGCTTTGAACATCACGGCCACGATTCCGGTTTTGATCATCGTGATCGTCCACCATGGAATCGTTCTGAGTACGATTACCGCCATGGGAGCATTGTTGCATCTGAGAACGTGAGGAACAATTCGACTTCGGAAGACCCTTGGTCTTGCGTTGTCGTCGTCGCTACCTTCTGTATCTTCGGTAAGTTCGAATTTTTCAATTTCTGGTTTTGTTTTTTATTTGTTAATTTTTGTGTTGTTGTTGAATTTGAAATCAGTGTCGATGACTTTGATTCTGGGGCTTTATGGAACAACGAATGTCTGGTTGGGACCAAACTCTTCGTTTCTTATTAAGCCAACTTCAGTGTTCGTCCAAAATGTCATTGTATGTTTTCTCCTCTCACGCATTTAGAATCCACCATTGTTGAACTTTCTGATATCAAAGTTTCTATCTTTGTCGATTTTCTCAAGGTGGAAGAATTAGGGAACAAGGGATCTGGTTTGATTCTGTATGGATTGAACCAAGCCCCACAGCTTGATGTTCTGACTAAATGGTCTGAAGTACACTATCTAGCTGTGCCAAATGATTCTTACAAGGTAAGCTCTCTTGGTGCTCTTTAGTCTTTACTTGTGTTATCTAGAAATGGCTATGAAACGGGGATTGATACTTTTTTTTGTTTTGCTACTTTTTTCAGTATTGGATACAGTATCTGAACAAGGGGTCACGCGTAAAAGTTTCATACAACGTTGAATCTGTGGGTTCTTCCCTCTATCTTGTGGTAGCCCAAGGTATGCTGGAGAGGAATCCTTTTTTAATGATAATTAGTTTAGTAAATTAGATTAGATGCTTCATAGTGGGCACTTAAATTATCATCTTCATCACAAGAGTTTATCCGCCAAACCTTTAGTTTGGTGATGTTTTAGGATCCACTGAGACAAATTCTGTTTTTAATGATCATATGAATTAGAAGATGTATTGCAAAATAAATTTTTTGCATTATACCAGATTTAGGACACTTAGTATGGTTGAATCCATTGATTTGACTAACTTGCCTCTAGCAAAATTTTTTCGCCATCTAGTAATGTTTTATTCTATTTCCAATAAGGCTCCTGCACTGAAATAGTTCCTATCCCTGATTTCGTGTCATATTCTGGTATTTATAGGCAGTTAAGAACGAATAGTTGTTTAGTAATTCAGCTTTTTATGCATTTACTATTGAAGGTGTGGATGGGCTCTCTGAGTGGGTACAAGACCCTACCCGTCCAGACACTACACTGTCATGGCACATAATCTCTGGCAAGTAACTAAGGTTTTTAACATCCTGGATATTTATTCTGAATATTTATGAGTTCACTCACACTCTACTTATTTTATTTTTGACAGATAGTGGTTACATTGAGCTGGACATAACTAAGTCGTCGAGTTATTACGTTGCAGTAGGCAACGTATACCTGAATGAAGTGAAGGTAAATGCTAAAGCAGCTTATGATGATATATGTTAAAACTTAAACTCTTAGGGTAACTTTTTGAAAAGTTTACTGCAGTATATTGCCCCTTTCTAATCCCAAGTAGCTCTCTTTTGTCTGATTATACACCATTCTCACACAATATCTATGTTCAGGCTACGATTGACATTCAAGTTGAGGGGGTATTGTATGATACTACAAATGCTTATTACAATTGCTCTTTCCCTAACGACAAGTGCACTCTAAGTGTTCCATTATTTGGAACTAATGCTGCTGTACTAACCTCACCAGGTCCAAAGCTGGTATGTAATCCATTTCTTGTCTTTCTGTTTCACTCTTCTTTACAAACGATTCATAGAGCAATACAAGATAGTTCACATTGTTATGTATATTCCAGAATAAAACTTACGAACCAGTCTGAATCCAACTCTTTTCTTGTTGTTCAGAACAATTCTAAGAATGAGTTCTGCGCAAAACTCTCATATGAACCAAGGTGGATTGCATACATAGTTTGCATGGGTAATGTTCTTTTTATTATAACACGAATCATATTAACCGACTTTCTCGATTTGACTTTATCATAAACTTTTACTTTTTCTCTTCTGGGAATATTATCACAGGTGTAGTGACAGCACTCTTGTTAATTGTCTCTAGTCTCTTCAATAAACGACAACCAGTCACTGAAGATGAAACCGTTGATGAAAATGATGATGTAGCTCCTCTAATTCCTGGAAAAGACGATGATAACTCGAGCTGGTGCTCGTCCTACAGTTCTATCTTGACAAGTACTGAGGAATTGGAAGGCGGACATGGTGAAGGCCACAGTAGTACAAGATATCTATGTGCAATTTGCTATGATGCGCCTAGAGACTGTTTCTTCCTCTCTTGTGGACACTGCGTTGCTTGCTTACAGTGCGGGACACGGTAAGAAACAACCTGTTCGATCTTTTCATTCTTTTAGTTGTCATTTATGAAGGGGATCTTTCCATGACGCGAGAATAAACATTAATGATGACTTGAAAAATTGGATGTACAATCCGCAGGATAGCTGAAACTTCGGGTTTTTGTCCGGTGTGCCGTAAGAAGATCAGGAAGGTAAAGAAGATCTTCAATGTCTAACAAAGAGAATGAATGACACACAGTGCAACGTTGCTTGCTGTTTCTGTTTCCTCGCATTACATGTTGTATAGATGTAAAAGACAAGTGTGGGATGGAGAAAAGCAAAACAAGGTGATTGCGTCTATGTTACTGTCTGTATATGAAATGATGTGGATTCCGGAGTTTTGGCTTGGTTGTACTTGTAACCATATTTCATTGAACCCGGTTCATCCGAAACTTTATTAGTCCAATTCGATAACTTGTCAGTTTAGCGTTTGGTTTGCAGCGTAATTTCTGGTTTGGGCAACAGTATAAGTATGTCTGACCATGTATGTATAGAACTTGCGAATTTTCACGTTGTTGTATTTTTAATCATTTTCTGAAATTTTTCAATATTCATTCAATCATAATATTGTGCATAGCATGTATGAGAAAAAGTGTCTAGGTACTTGAGAAATTAATAAACATTGGAATAGGCCCAAATGAGGAAAAACCCATCAGGCACCAGTAAATAGGTACTTAACAAATTACTTGTATAAATAGTGAGGGTTTCCACCGTCCCCAACAAAAGTGTTTAGGAGGAGGAGAACTCACGAGGCACGGAGAGCAATAATAATGGGTAGAATTTTTCGCCAACCCGCATACAGAGCCTCTCTTGCAGATTATGATCCACCTCAAATTCGTAGCTGCGTTTTCAGACCTCCAGTGGAAAGTTATATTACACATCCGCGTTTCGCCCGCCGCTATGATTTTGAGGTTATTTTCCATTGTATTTTCATCATACCTTTGCAATTGAAATTTCCGTCTAGGCTTATTGATTGATTCTTACAAGTTGTTGTTGATACATGACAGGAAAAGTTGTCGCCTGATGTTACTGAGTCGCAGGAAAAGTTGTCGCCTGATGTTAGAGAGTCGTCGACAAGGTATTCAATTCATTTTATCTCTCGACCGGCTTTGAATTAGCGACTAGGTTGTTGCTCATAATATGTGTTAGTGTTTTTCACCTGACTCAGCAATTTAGGTAAGCAGCTTCAATCAAGTTCCAAGATGCGATTCCTCACCAAGCGCAAAGCTTTTAAAAAGAAGAAGACGATGCTCGTGAAGCCACCATCACCTTAGGTTCTTTCTCCCAATGTTGTCACTTAAAAAAAAACTTGCAATGCTTTGTTATGACTTGAAACCTTGTTTTATGTAATGATTTGCAACTTATGTGTCCATTATAGCAAGACATTTCTCACCTTCTTTAAGAACTATTCCTCTGAGAAGAGCATTCTCCAACTACATGGCAAATGAAACTTGTGCTAGTGATTTTCAACTTAGAAACATGAATAAAAAAGCTTGTTAATTTGTTATGCTATTATGAGATAGCTAGTTTGTCCAAATCTTAAAATTCTCTACAGTATAAAAAGTCTTAAAACCAATAGCCCCACACACTGTTATAATGTATTTTTTTTATAAATTGGCTAACTGGTTCATAAATCCTAGGATAAAAGAGACAATTACCAACATCGTTGTGAAACGCAACAAGTCAACAACGAAACTGAATTAAGAATTATTTTAATTTTGTGTAAAAGATAAATTAATTAAATAAAAAAACCACGCGGGGTCAAACAACACTCTCGTTCTATCTAGTTAAGAAATTATAAACCTTTGGTATATATAGGCCCAATAGTATGGGCCATATAAGGAGCTGGAAAACCCATCAGGCACTTGTATATATATAAGCAGCTAGGGTTTCCAAAGTGTTTAGGAGGAGTCACAGAAGAATCAATAATGGGGAGATTTTTTCACAAGCCCTCATACAGCATCTACGCTAAACCACCTCGATTTCATTCCTGTTTTGATTACAGAACTGTGATAAGCATTGATCCTAATCCGCGTTTTCAGCGCTGTGAAGTTCAGGTACCTTTGCAATTGAAGTTAGTTTCCGTCTGGGCGGCTTATTGATTGATTCATTCTTACAAGTAGTTTTTTGTTTTTATATGTATAACAGGAAGATATATCGCCTGATGTTACTAAGTCTTCAAGGTATCCAATTCGGCTTTGAGTTTTACTACTAGTAGTAGGCTATAGATGGCTGTTGCTCATATGTGTTAGTGTTTTTCACTTGACTCAGCAACCTAGGTAAGCAGCTTCAATCAAGTTCCAAGATGAGATTCCTCCACAAGCGCAAAGCTTTTAAAAAGAAGAAGACGAAGAAGATGCTCGTGAACAAGCGCAAAGCCACCACCACCTAAACTTCTTTCGCCCAATGTTGTCACTTTTTTTTATTGGTATGAGATTTCTCTTGAGATATGACGCTTACTCTTTCTCCCCTTGTTCTGTAACTTGCTTTATTATGACTTAAAAACCTTTTTATGTTATTGATTTGCAACTTATCTTTGGCTCATTCTATTATAGCTAGACATTTTTCTCCTTCTTTAAGCACTCATTCGATCTATCTACCATGCTGCAATATGTTGACGAGCATTCGATCATCTATCTACTGATTTTTTAACTTAGATGTGATAGCTAGTTTGAGGTAATCAAATCACAAAGAACACAAATCTTCTGCCATATCACAAAGAACCAAATCTTGCAAGGACATGGCTTCTGGGTGCATATTTCCATCGTTGTTTAAAATTTTTAAAAGGAAAATTGGCAAAACTCTAACAAATTGTTTCAAATTGGCAATAGTAACGTCAACAAGTTCAAAGGGTTTGCTTCCTCCCGAGATCGAGCAGGAGGTCACAAGTCTTTAAAGACAAAGAACATTTGCAAACAATTATCTCTGAAAAGTGAAAAAAAAAAAAACAATGGCAGCTCTGAATCTACACCTTGCAGTAAATCACTTACCAATCGATCTATTTTCCAGTTTGCTTCCAATAGGTTGCCAATATAACAGAGCTAGGGTACAAATTTGACAATATGTCTACATGCTGAGGATACAACAGAGGGATGTTCAAGGCTCTATGCATATTAGAGTAGAGAGAGTCATCCCATTGGCGGTTTAGAGGAGCAGGGATAGATGAGAGAGCCCAAACCTGTCTTGCATAAGTACATTGGAAGAGATGGTGGTGGTTCACAGATTCCTTACTGGAACTAGGGCAGCCTGCATCTTTGGATATATGTCTATAGTCCATGTTCTTTGAAATGCAATTGTTTAGACATCTCCACATGAAATGTTGCACTTTGGGGCTTGCCTCAGTCTTCCAAACTTGATGTATAAGGGGAGCTAGACTCGGACCCAGTAACCGGATTTAACCGAATGGTGACCTGATTTATAGCCCCAGGTGTAACCATCATCCCTGTTCCTTCCTCCAGGCCTTAATGCCTCAGTTAGACTCCTATCTTCATCCATAAAGACAGTCTCTTGGCCAAGCTTGCCTGCTGTCATCCAGGAGGTCACTAACAATATTGCTAGAGACTGATGGAGATGAACTGGAACCTTTTTCACCCTGTGAATGCTTCTAGCAGGTTGGGAATGACTCCAATAGTGGTACCTGATATTGATGCTCTTCCCATCACCAACTACCATTCTTGCTCCTTGTTTGATCAGTCGTCCTTGTGCCTCGTGGATACTCCTCCAAGCAAAGGAGGGTCTTGAGCTCAAACTTGCCAATAGAGAATTAGACTTGCTGCTCTTAAAGACTCTGGTCATTAGGTAGTTAGGAGAGGTGAGCATTTTCCATAGTTGTTTCCCAAGAAGAACTATATTGAAAGCTTCAATGTCTTTAAACCCTAAACTGCCCTCCTGCTTAGGTATACTGAGGTGATCCCAAGCTTTCCAATGCATCCCCTTGGAGTTTCGTTTCGTTTCGTTCTTCCACCAGAAGTCAGCCATTATCAGATGCTCGGGTTGTTGGCAAACCTGTTCCGGTAAGCTTGAAGCATGACATAGTGTAGGTAGGAACTGCCATAGCCAGTGCTTTAAGCAAGACTTCTTTTCCACCTGGGGAGAAGAAGTTAGTTTGCCAGCCTGATACCTTTTTTGTTGGAGTCTATCCTTCAAATATCCTAGAGTAGCCACTTTAGATGCTCCAAAAGATTCAGGGAGCCCAAAGTGAAAACCTTCCTGACTTATCCATGTCCTCCTCTTAATCTCTTCGCTTCCCAAAGTAAATAATTGATTTCTGATAGTTGATCCTCTGGCCAGAAGCTAGGCTGTACTCATGCAGAATGCTCTTGATGCAATTTAGTTCCCCATGCAATAGAAAATATTGTCGTATCTATCCAAGATTTCGGATTCGTATTTGTAAAATACAACAGCTATATAAGTTGTTATTGATCTTTGCGAATCTGTAATTACCGTCTCGGCTTATAGTCAAACACATACTTTAAATGACGCATAGTTTCTTGCCTTGGTATATCTACTTGCTGAACAACATCTCTCGTTAGGGATCGGAGTGTATGTTTTACTCTCATTAGCTTGTAAGAGGATTCCTTTGCAACTAGCGTAATCAATGGTGTGTGCATCTCTTGACCCTGTGGAATTCACATGACTCGCTGAACCACTGATGCTATTTCAAATCCAGGATACTTGGTGAAACAATCATATGGGAAATAGTGCTCCTTTTACTTTGAATTTTGTTGACATCATCATGGTCCACTTACTTGTTGATCCGTTGTTGTGTCTCGTAGGCTCCATAGATGAGTTTATCTCGGCTGGTTCATGGTTTGAAGTTGATCACGGGTAAAATGAGATGATCAATTACCGGTGAAATGTGATGTTGTGATGGTGGTGAGTCTTCTTGAGGGGTTGATGGTGGAAAACGATCTTGTCAAGAATTTGATGATGGTAATCTCAATGCTGGAAAAACTGATGGTGGCGAAGTCAGCAAAAACGGGGATTGTCTTAATGTTGAGTGTCCAAGAGTGAGAAGGATAAAAAATGTGGTGATGGTCATCTCAATATTGAATTTTGATTGTGATCCTTGGTAGTGAAATTCGAGAGGGATTTCCATCTTACGAAATAATGGTGGTATTAGAACGCCACCAATGAAGAGTAAATGAACCAACTCAGAGGCATAGAGGCACCTAAGGTTGATATCATCTCCAAAATCATCACCAAGGAGGTTCCCGTCTCCATCTCTTACCATGTGCTTGAGTCCTTGAAAAAGAAGGTTTAGCTCGTCTCTTCTCACTGCACTTGTCTTTTCTAGCGAAGATGGTGTTCCTCATTACTTTGAGGGCATAGCGTAAGACCAGACTTCTCACTTGGGCCGCTTTTGCCTTGCTCCCGAGATAATCTCCAACCGCAATCTCATCCCAAAAAATATTTGTATCTCGGAGCGTGGGAAACTTGACCTTGTCCGCCTTCTTAAACCCATAAATATCGCATAGATTAAAAACGGAGAGTTAGAAGGCTCTATCCTCAAGCTTAAAGTACAAAGTGCCCTCACTTGACGTCTTTGCTCTTGGGCGTTTATAGACAAGCTTCACTGTGGCGAGCAACTCTCTAGTTAAGCCTGGGAATGTGGGATGACGCATGGTTGCTTATAGTTAAGTCCCATTCGGTTTAGTAGCTCCATGGCATCTTCATACAACCCTATCTTCCTTAGCGTGGTTGGAGAGACAAACTTTGTGGGGTGAACCTTGATCATTTTGAAGTCCTCAAGAGCTTCTTTCTCTTCTTTGGTGAATTCAACCACGGCATTAGTGTCAATCACGGGTTCAACCACTTCTGCTTGTTGGTGGTGTTTCTTTGGTTGGACCGGTTGCTTGGTTTTGGCTTTCGAAGTTGAGGCTTGCTTGCTCTTGGCCTTTGCATTTGTGGCTTGCCCCTGGCTTTTGAAGTTCGTGGTGCCATGGTGCCTATAACAACTTCACATCATTGTAAGTGAAACGAGGAATGTCAGAAACACAAAAAGAATTCAAGGTACAATTGTCTACGCTTTCAACATCAAGGATTAAATTGGGACAATATGAATGACATTCTTATAACACTCACAACACAATGAAAACCAATAGAGGCAAGGATTCACAAGTCTCCACCATTTTCAAAATATCTCCAAGCAACATTTATGGTGTTAATCGATTCCTAAATCAATCTAGTTCAAAAAAAATTGAGTTTTGAGTGATTTTACCTTTTAAAATCGGTTGAATTAATGCCGAAATCAAAGCCCAAGCTAGGGAGAATCGTGTGTGCTCGAAAAATGAGTGGGATTTAGGTTTTGAATAATGAGAATCGAGTGGGGAATTAATCGCACCAGAGAACTAGAGAAGTGAGGGAGATGAAGAAGGTGAAGGTAACCGATTTTGGTGGAAATTTCGGTTCAATATCAATCTGGATGTGTAAACCGGTTCAATTTAAACCGGTGGAAATTTCGGTTCAATATCAATCTGGATGTGTAAACCGGTTCAATTTAAACTTATCTGAGAGATGTTTCTGCGATCGGGTTGATCGGTTAAACGACCGATTAACAGCATAACTATGTCATGAAGGACCAAAAGAACATAAAATTTAAGAAAAATATGTACAAAGTAATATCTCATATGAATGGGATCAGTAGTACACACTATAAGAACTTTCTAAATTGTGCTGTGCTTTTGAGGCTATGTTTTTATCTTTCTACATAAACTTACAACGTAACTACATGCAGGTAAGAGCAATAAGCATAAGATCCAAGTACAGCTGCTTGATTAAAAGGTTTCAAGAAATCTCATTACACAAAGCTTAATCAAAGGTTTCTCAAAATCTCAAAATACAAAGCTTTGCAAGTTTAAGGAGAGTACCAAGTCAAATTGGAAACAGCATTGCAACTTTAAGTTGGAAACAAAAGAGAAAGACAATGCACTTGATGCTACTTCGGTTTAGATAAAACCCTGCTGCGCTTTCGCAGCATCTTTGTAATAAACCAACGCTTATGTATTTTCTTCTTTCTTCTTAAAAGACGCGCCTTCAGTAGACTCATATCATCGTGGGTGTTGCATCCCCAAATGCGAACAACAACAGTACGGCAAAACGGAGATGATATCCTGAAGTACCTCTTGTACCATTCAATGAGATCTTTCTTCTTGATCAGTTTTAGTTCCTTCTTCTCTTCCGAGTAGAGATTATCTATGCACCTGAAAATCAAACATTGATAAGTCATGCATGTGATTTCACATTTAATCCAAGTTTAACTTCTATCTTTACGAAATATGCAAAGCAGTTTGATGATTTCAATACCTTTCTCGATCAATATGCTCCCATATAGACTTCCCACTGCCTTGTGGCAAGGTCAAATTTACACCCTTTTTGTAATCTTCAAACGTATTATCAGGCAATTCTTCCTATACAAATATAGGACCAAGTAAATGAAATGATGAACGAAGATAAATAATCTTACCAACAACAACCATGAACTTATATTGACAAACTTACCAAGCACATGCCAAAGAGATTCATGAAGTTATATATTCGCCTTGACAAATGATAAGGATTGTAATCTGACGAAAGAACGCATACATCGAGACCGACTCCATGCATCAAGTGAGTTTCGCAATCAACAATATAACCAAGAGTCTCTTTTGTCCTGGAGGCAATATAGAGTTGAAGCTCTCAAGTAAAAACTACCTTAACACAAGTTATAATAGCTTTCTGACATTTACCTTAGCTCGTGAAATAACTCCTCTCTTATGATGGAGACAAAGAGATTTAACATTGCGATATTCCTTGATTCTTGGCGTTTTTTACAACCAATCCGAAAGTAAACCTACAAAAAATGCATTCATAACCATACGACATTATAATTTATTTGATTCTTTGACAGGGCAATAGAAAAGCTAGAGAATAACAGTGTTTGTACCTTTGCAAGAGAATTACAATCAAGCTTATTTTTAACTTTTACATCAACTCTAGATTTGGTCCTTGGAAGATGGACTATTCTTACTCTGTCTCTCAAATTCCCATGAAGAGGAGATATTTGCAGACTTTGAAAAAAGTTACAGATACTCCTTGCTTCACATTCTAGAATATCACCATAACAAATCCCTTTGATGAATATCTGCAAAGTAGCCAATCAATCAAAGTAACCAAACAAAACAAAGAACTACTACTAGAAAATCAATCAAAGTAACCAAACAAAACAAAGAACTACTACTAGAAAATCAAACAAAATATCTCATGCAAATACCTGAGATCGCAAATCATTAGTGAAGCTTAAGAGATCGCCAAAAGAAATAGATTTCAGCACTTGCAACTTGCTTCTATTTGAGTGCTTACTTTGTGATACAATTTGCAAGAGAAGCTGTTCTGAATGGTCAAAAAGATCATAGTTTTTTAGATCTCTATTCATGCTTTCTTTAATAACCTGAAAAATCAAAAAAAATAATATTTCATTGGCTTCATGCAGGTACAATTTCAAATATATTGAAGATGTACAAATCATACCTCAAAACATTTAACTGTTGGGATAAAAGACATAAACTTCGTAAATATTTCTGATATGAAAAGGCCAAGTTTTTCATAATAGCCATTAATGGTCAACTGAACTTTGGTATCACAAAGTGATAACGAAGTCTGAAGGCCAGCAGAATTTCCCTGCATACAAAGATACTATCACAATTTGGATGGTCAATCTAAAAGATTCAAAAGTATCTCTCACAAGTTTAATAGTACTAACCTGGAATATAATTTCGCTTAATGCATCTTCTAGAAGTTTTAGAAACATTTTCACCATAAGCTGATTCTTGACATTCTCATTTTTATCGTGCAGATATATAATGAAGTGTGCATAGGACAAACCTACATCACATTTGTACCATATCTTCATACAAGGCTCATTCACAAGGATTTGAGTAGAAAGATCATCCCCAGAATGATCTCTTGGCTTAAATGAAGATGGGATAAACTTGTTTGGGGCAGGCAAATGAAATAGTGATTCATCAACTGCAAAAGTTTGATTCCATTCTTCTTTAAAAACCAGCGGAATCTGCTCTTCAATGTACCGTGAATTGAACCATGGTTCACGTTTGAGCACTGAAAAAAGTACACCACAGAAATAAGAATATGTATCAAATTACGCATTTGAATAAAGAAGAATGAGAAACATCTCTATCGAACCTGTCGCCTTGATTGATTTTGAAACCAAATCAAGCCTCATATTTCTAGGATTAAAATGTTTCAGAAGATCTTTAATGGCTTCTGGATTCCATGTCTGATGCAAATAATCACCAGCAATAACATGGGTCACCGGGTAATCAAGCATGTTCCCTGTAAAAGAATAGTTTTAATTAGCTTAAGAAAACTAGTCTGTTCGATTCTGAAAACAATTACCAAAACAACAAAATGATTACTTAAGTATCAAAACACAAACCTGACAAATAATTCGCACATTCTAGAGGAATTGTAAACCAGCCACTAAAGTCAAGGCTTTCAAACTCTATCTTCTTCATCTGATTATACTCTTCCATGATCCATTGCAAAGGATCCATGTCTCTTAGCAGTTGGAGATAATGGTAGATAAAACTAACGATTTGATACTTCTATCAAATAAATATAGTTAGACATCTCTAAAATAAGAGAACAGTTATTGAGTGTAAAGTTAAATTAATTACCTTTTCTAGTCCACAGTTGGTAAGATTAATCGAAATTACAAATAAGCGGCCTATTGACGTGCTGCTATATCCAGTTCCACCAACTTTAACATCTAAAGATGTTACCCATCCATTCTCTTTGAAAAATGCACACAGAGATCCTTTGCACTCTAAAAATAAAACATTAAATAGTTATAACTTCTAAAAGAATCAGCAAAGCATAAAGCGCAAAAAATTAAAAACTTACCATCGCCAAGTAACTGTATAAGATAATTTTCTGGTTTTTCGACACAGAATTTATCACATTTGGGGGGAATCATCCATGATATCTCAAAGCGATGATTCTCCCCAATCGCTTGTAGTCCATATAAGATATCAGGATTCCATATATGACCAATTGAGTTGAACTTACGGGTTCTTCTTGATCCAGAATTAAGACCATTGAAAAACTCTCTTACCCAAGTTTCAAGAACATCAAGAGTTTCTGCAAGATTGGAACATAAGACATCAAATTTTATAATAAACCAGAGAAACACTATCTTGAGAACTGAATAAATCACAAAGAAAAAAAGTCAAATAAATATTTTACCTTTTCCTATAAGGACAAGCTTCATTGAATCACCAAAATAGTGATCATTGAAAAAATTCTGAAGGTGCTGACGGAGAGACTCCAGGCTCAAGTTTTCATTGAGAAGGGTTAGCTTGTTGCCTATAAAAAGGAAGAAAACTGGAATCACCACATAATAATATCACATATTATACGGAAAGAAAAGTAAACAAAAATAATATCACATACCACATTGAAATCTATTATAAGGATGTCCAAGTGGAGATGTATGGCCCTTGAGTTGTTCAAGACGGTGATTATCATCTTGCCTGTGTGATTCAAATTCTGCAACAATAATGAAGAATGAAATTAATACAAAATGAAATTTATGAATCTCTTACAAACCGAGTAAAGAAGTGACATTTACAAACCTTGCTCAATAGCACTTATCTCTCGTTCCATAGAGCTGGTCTCCAAACGAGGTGCAATGAAAAATTGAGAAAACCTGAGAAATGATAAAAACCATAGATCAAAACAAAATAAAAAGAAACAATAACAAAATTATCAAAAATTTGGCTATATGATCAAACTTCACTTACATTGCCAAAGCTTGTTTAAGGTAGTCTGGATCAACTGTCATATGAAAAATTGTATGCTCCAGATCTGTCGCCCCATTAGACTGGCCTCCATGCTTATTCAAGAATTTCATAAACTAGAAAAACAGAAAACATACTTAGAGAAACAACTGAAGATTGAAATAATACTAATGGAAGAAGACTGGACATTATACAAATATCATACCTCATTTTCGCCTGGGAATTTTTTGGAACCCATGAAAACCATATGCTCAAGGAAGTGGGATAAACCATGTACTTCCGGAGGGTCATACATACTACCCACTCTAACCGACATAGAAGCAGCAGCCATACCACCATTTAATGTGATAGGATCCGAGATCAAAATAACAGTCAAACCATTCTTCAATTGAATTGACTTGTACTTCTTAGTGCCCAATTCGGGATGAATAACATCATACTTTCGTCTCTTTTGGTGGTTGGAGTCGTTTTCAACTCGTTTTCTCTTCATCTGTGAAAAGAAAGAGATTCAAGAATTAGACAATTCAAAGGAGATCATTAGTGTTACAAAATGTGCACAATGCTTAGCCATTCCTCTGATATACATACATAGCCCATAAATATCCAAAACTCTAGAATCAGTTTTTGAAACAATCAATAATTAGAAACATTCTATGGATTTGAGACTTCGACTA
The DNA here is from genome assembly GCA_019202805.1 of Arabidopsis suecica. Lineage (NCBI taxonomy): Eukaryota > Viridiplantae > Streptophyta > Magnoliopsida > Brassicales > Brassicaceae > Arabidopsis > Arabidopsis suecica. Next base: position 225,706 of record CM032910.1, read on the forward strand.
GAGAGAGAGATAATACTGACGGAATCAAACGTATAACCCTAACATCTTCAATCGAAAACAAATAGACTAGACATAGAGCGAAAAAAGAGATTCAACACTACTAGAAGCAATCTAAACAGACGAATTCAAGAGAGGCAAGTGAAAACAAGAATCACAACAAAGGGAATCAAACGGAAACCGCTATGATGCAGAAGAGGTAACTTACAGATCTAGAGTTAGGGCAGGAGGAAGATGGCGTAGTCAACCTAGCACGAAGGCTCCTCGGAAACGATCTAGAAAACAATATCAAACACATCAGACGGAATCAATAGCAGAAAATCGTAAGGATAAAGAAAAAAAACATATAGAGTGAGAAGAGCGAACCTGTTCGCAGAAGGCAATGCGAGAGTGAGCACGGTGGAAGAAGAGACCCCGAGGGAGGTTGTGATTTGTTTCCGTCAAGAGGGTTTTCTGCTTTTTCCCGGCAAATGTAGGGTTTGCTACACTTTTTCCCGGCAAGGGTTTAGAACTAAACCCTACGGGCTTCACTATGGGCTTTCGTTGATGCATGTTTAAAGAGTAGCAAACCCAATTGCAAAAACTGGAAATGAGCCTCGTTCGTTGAGTCATGGCAAAGACTAAACGGAGGAGATAAACCCAATTGCAAAAATAAAACCCTCGATATATGTTATGCTAAAGATGATTATCTAAACAAAACAATTAACATTGGACAGCCAAAACAATAACATCTAATCTAATCAAATGAAATTCAATTTTATTGATATTTCAATTCACATAACTAAAAGCTATAAATTGAGAGCTAGTATAAACAGACTAGCTAGGCTAAACGTGCTTGTTACAGTATGATAATCTCAAGATAAAGTGTCAAAATACCAAAGATTCAGTGCTTTTAAACATACTGTTTTGGTTAACGAATGACTAGGAAGCTTGCGTGAACAAAAAACTTAGCCTAAACCCTTTGATTATATAGGTTGGTTAAGCTTAAAGCCAACCAACCGTGGATCATCGGATCCGGGATTGGCCATCCACTTAAACCAACCAATCGGGTCACCAGATCCGGGGTTAGCCATCAACATAAAAAAAAACAACCGTTGGCTCACCGGATCTGGGATTTGCCATCGAAGCAAAGAAGGGATTGAAAACCAACTTAACATAAGAACGAGATAACAAAAGCAAAGAAAAAGATTTGATAAACATTATCAGAACTAGGCTTGATAACACCCCAAAGGAAAAAAACTTGATAAGAAGAACTAAAGAGGAGGAATCTAGATGTGTGGATGAATATAAAGAAGACGGGTGAGGGAGGATTAGGTCAAGGAGCATTTATTTTATTTCTTTTACGTGGGTCAAGGAGCAAATAACGCACACGATTCTATTTTCCTAATATATACTAATATATTCTATTATTAAAAATTAGGTAGATTTCCCGAATGTTACGCATTCAAATTTTTTCCTAAACGTCTGTGTTTTATCTTTACTTACCATTATTAAAAATATCTTCCATTTTACACCAAAGTGGTATTTTTAGTATTCATACTGAAATTAATATTCTCTTTCCTTTTTATATACAAAAAGAGTAAAAAATCTTGTTTATGATAACAAGTGGTTCACAGCAATGTGGAAGTGGCCATCGTGACGACAAGAAACTTTACATCGACTGCCGTGTTTAACTAAAGTACCAATTATTTTCCTTTCTTTTTGTAAAAAAAAAAACTAGCAATTCTTAAAAAATAAATAACAAATAAGTTTGTCTGTCTCTGTTTGTATATGATAATTAATCTGCATCTTGTTAAGATCTTTTTTTTTTTTTTTTTTTTTTTTTTTTTTTTTTTTTGTAAACCCATCTTGTTAAGATCTTCAAACGTAAATAATCTAAGCTAGCCGCTGATAACTTGGTGAATATACCAATATGATTTGCTTAGGTGTGATGAGAGTAAACAAATCTTAAGATACACTAGGGGTTTAGTCCGGGCGTAGCCCGGATATATTTATTTAAATATTAATATTTTTGAATTAGTCAATTTAGTAAACATGTAAAAATATCATGTGATGTTATATTTAATTTTTTAATATTAAAACTATTTCTTTTATATTATTTTTGTGATTGGTTATGACCGGAGGTGCTCTGTGGAAGCTCCAGTAGGTAGCCACTCCCTTCTGAGTGAAGGAAAACTATCAATTACACAATCAGAACCATGTGATATATAAGAAAAAAAAGATACCTACGCTTGAACGGATGGAATATTATGCTTCAAAGTATGATGACTTAACTAATTCCAAAACAAATGATGACTTCGTGTTGTTTATTTGATGTCTTCGGGCACTAAAGATTTAGGAAAAGGATGATTAAGAAGACTGCAAACAGAAAATAACCCTTTCTATTCAAAAAAAAAAAAAACAGAATAGAACCCATGGCCATGATGTCCTATCTTTTCTCATTCTTATATATGCAGTTATGTACCCATGAAACTGAATGGATATGGGATAAGGGCCACGTTTGGAGCAAACATTAATATTGTATAATTGTATGTCTTCTCATCTGCTTTATGCCGTGAACTTACATTGTTCTCTCCAACATAAGATCCATTACACCATCCTTGTAAAGAACATCACCTACAGTAGGTTGGATTGAAGATGTGAATAAAAACCACGTTAGAGAGAGCGTCACTTAGATTTTTTTCATCTACCTCATTGTTGTTCCCTTCTAAAGCCTTGAACAACTGATCGGTCATGTGGTGGATCCGAACCCCCGTTTATGCTCTATAGTGAAACGTCGACATTGCCACCAGACCTGGAACCAACGCCCTTCTTGCATCTAGAAGCATATCACCATACGATCCATTGCCCCTAATCACCAACCCCTTCTCACAGTTTAATAAAATTATATTAATAAACAGTTTTAGGAGGGGTTTTTTCGAATGTCGAGGGACGAAAGAAACTTTTGACGATAATCTGAATGGTAATTTCATTATAGTAAGATGGATACTATAACACGACCCATATTTAAGAATTCTTACCGGCCGAACTGTAATGATTGACATAGCCGAAACCTAAGAACCGAGTAAGAGTTGGGAGACGATGTGTTATGACATGTGGCACTTGTGGTCGATGTGCAACGGCGGCGGTTAGGTTTGGATCATGAGATAGAGAGAAGCCGAAAGTTGGTGACGTTTTAGAGTATGATTTAAGTAGGAATGATGGAAGGAAAATAGTGTAGACCTAATTTTGGAGGCGTAACTGATGTGGTATTATTGACTAACGAAGGATTTGGGGGAATTAGAAGGGTTTTTTAATCATTGTAAGATTTGGAAGAAATGGTATTAAAAAAAAAATGGAAAATGCTGAGGTGGCAGGATGAGAGCTTGTTTTAGTAAAGCTGATGTGGATAGGCTGAGAGGCCTCAATGAACACCTTTTATTAGTAAGAGATGAGTTATGAGGGTAAATAACCAGGAAGGCCAAGAAAAAAAAATGGGGGTGGAACAACGAGCCAAAATAAAATTATTTTTAAAAGATTCGAAATATAACTAACATACTGTATGTTAAAGCGTGCATTAATATCATTTACATTTTTCTTTTCTGTTTAATGAATGTTATTTTTCAACGAAACTAAGAGCATTTCCATCGGTCAAACACTCTATTGAGTGTCTAACAAATAAAATAATATTAATTTTTTATTATTTAATTATTTTATTATTTAATTGTTTATTTAAACCAATCAGAAGAATACAACTATAAAAATGGATGTCTCAGAGTTTCTCAAATGAGAAACAGCTTCTGTCCTCTCTCCTCTTTTTTTAATTTTTTTATTCTGTTTTATTGGAGAGTGTCTCACCTAGACACTCCCAATGGAGATGGTCTAACAAACTAGTCATTAGATATTTTAATTTTCCAAATTAATTGATTTATCTAATTAAGATAGATGATCACAAACAAACATATACATTTCAAATTCTACTAAGTAAGAAGTAAGCTAGAACTAATGAAGTCAAATAAAAGTAAATGAATCATATTCGTAAACAGTTTATTTAGTATTTTATTTTAGTTTTTTGACAATTATTTGTTTATAACAAACATTTAATCTAAGAACATTGGAATGTGGCTTTGTACTCTGATAATGTTGCTACTGTATCATAAACTTAGAAGTGTTGCTTGTTTTGAAAAGCAATGAAAAGGTATAAATCCATGTGACAGTTTGAACAATTAAAAACAAAAATCATATGACTAACATTAAAAAAAAAAAAAAAAGTAGAAATTGACATATTTCGAATTTAAGACATTGTCAATTGAAAATTAAGTAGTATAAAAGTGAATGAATGTAAAACATGACTTGAAGGTCGAACAGTTCACACGAATAATTAAAACAGTGGAAGTAGTGTTTGTCTCTTATATCCATGTATTATGTAATGACATATGAAAAATGGGTTGGATTTAAGAAAGGGGTCAACGAACAAAATTTTTGTGGGTGCAAATATTTAAAAGGGAAATTTTGAACTTAACAGCCATCAAGCAGGTCTGCACTTGTCAGTGGGCATTTATGGAATCAATACCTTCCACACATTCGGCTGCTTGTGAGGGTCATCTGAAGACTTAAACGGACCTTTGTGCATGCTTCAGCCGCATTAGGTTTTATTGGAAAGGATAATGGAAAGTAACTACGTTAGCGACTACTAAGTAGTAAGTACTAACAAAGTCACCAAGGCAAAGAAGCGAAGCAAGTTTTTTTTTTTAATAAAAAAATGATCATTAAACTTTCATTAATTATGAACAAACTTACATAAAACAAAAATTGGGGAAAAATATTAATAATCAAAACAAAAATTATGTCTATTGGAGGCCATTAAAGTTTGTTCATTAAAGTTTGTTCTGATCTATTGGAGGCCAAATGAAACTTATTTTCTCAAATCTTCTTGCTAATTCATTTACCTCTCTTATGTCTTATCCAATGATGGAGTGTGAAGTTCTTTTGTATTCCACTGATCAACCCAATTAGGCACTTGTTAGTCCTTGGTGAAACCTCTTGCCCATGTGTGTTGTTGTATAGCCATCAAGAGCGCTTGACATTCAGCTTATAAAGGTGAGTTAACCCATGCTTTTGCAATACATTAACCTTCATTTTTAACAATACTATTTACAAGCTTAGCAACAACAAAAAAAGTTTTCTTATTATGGGTGTTTTGTGTGCCATCTTCTAGGATTCACGATGAGTTAGAAGAAAGCAGGATGAGTGAATAGTGATCATTGAATTAATATGAGTCTTTTGCCCAGCCCTTCGTATTTACTCTTTAATCGGTTTGCAAAAGGGTGACACGTGTCACGTGATGAATGGTGAAGACACATAATTGACGGTGTTCCCAGTGGTACTATATCATTCTTTCCGTTTGTGCAGTCAGGAGTACTGAATTTTGATTTCTGGCAACAAATCACGACGACGAGACGACCTCGGCCTCTCTTCTTCCACCACCGCACCGCATCGTCTTCTTCTTTCTTCTGCGAGCAGGTTAATTTCTCTTTTCTCTCTATCTTTTTGTTCGTCATCACGATTTTCATTTCGCTGATCTATTGATTCCGACTATAAGATTCGTCTCATGTGTTGATAAATGTTTTCTAGATCGTCTTCGAGGAGCCTGCGTCTAGGGTTTCTCCGCCTTCTTCCTTCCCTAATTCTAGATCTGTAAGTTACTCTGCATCATTGCGGTTTCGGTTTAATTCTAGATTTGTTATGATTCACTTGCCTCTGTTCAATTTCTACGATTCGTCTGATTCGATCGGTTCTAGTATCGTTGAATCTCTTTTCTCGCTCTGTGCGCAGTCTAATTGTTTGGTTATGCACTCTTTTTGATTGTACAAGTAAAGTATGTCGTGCCAATGTTAGGGTTATTCGTTTGATTCCGTATGTAGTAGTATCTCTCTAGTCGACGTCAAATCCATATAATGTTTCCATATATTGATTGGTTACCAACACTGATACGAGAGTTTTGAATCTCTATGGGCTATGTATGTATATATCAGAGTCATGGCTAAGCCATGGGCACATTTTGTAAACACTAATGTTGCAGTTTCAACTTTGAATGGTCTAATTGCTGAATTTCAACATGTTTTTATCTATGGCAGCAAAAGGTAGAAGCAGCTGATTACAGGAACCATGATGTCCTTTGAAATGAATGACCGGAAAAGTAAGTTCACATTGTGATTTCTATAAATATTTCGTGCTATTTGAAGAGATAGATACTTAATTCTTCTTTTGCTTATCACGTTCTTGAGTGAGTAGATCATTGAATGTCATGTTATTGTTGGGAACCTTTTATTTTCAATATATCTTATTACCTGCCAGGGTACAAAGTTATTCCTGCTGTAGTTGGATATACTTGAACGTTTCTTATGTGATTTGAAACAGAAATCGGGTTAGGGCTGACAGGATTTGGCGTATTCTTCTCGTTTTTGGGAATTGTCTTTGTCTTTGATAAGGGATTACTTGCCATGGGAAATGTAAGTACCTCAGATATCTTTGTTTTCTATGCTTTGACCACTATTCTTGGATACGTACAGAACCAGAGTGAGAGCTTGTTTGTTTTCATATTCTCTCAGATTCTTTTCATCTCGGGGGTTAGTCTAACCATTGGCTTCAAGTCTACCATGCAGTTCTTCATGAAGCGTCAAAATTATAAGGTTTATTTCCGTCTTTCCCTACCTTATCAATATCTCTGGGTCAGTCTCTGCTGGAGTTTTACATATTTCTCCTTAATGTCATATATGTGTGTTCATTTGGCTTTATATGTTCTCCACTCAGGGAACCATATCTTTTGGCGTCGGTTTCTTCTTTGTTATAATCGGGTGGCCTATCTTGGGAATGATGTTGGAGACCTATGGCTTTTTCGTACTCTTCAGGTCCTTTTGCTTTTTTTTCTTCTTCCTTATTGGTATTACTTGTGGAAATGTAAACAGATACTAAAAACGTTTTCTATTTCAGTGGCTTCTGGCCAACCTTGGCAGTTTTTGCTCAGAAGATACCCATTCTCGGTTGGATCATTCAGCAACCATATATTAGATCGGTATGTGTCCAATTCAAAATTCACTGCAAAACAAAAACTTTTGCAACTACTGCAAAATGAGACTCTTAGACCTCGAGTACAACACATACAGAACTCATATGACTCCCAGTTCCGCCTTTCCAAATTACAATTGATAATTCTCTCTTTGTTTCTGATGGTCTTGAGTTTCTAGGCCTAGTGTTTTCTCAGTTTGCCCTAACTTTAATATTAACTCTGTTGCATATTCTGCCAATTGTTGGCTAATGCGATTGATTGACTCGTTTCTGTTCATGTGATGTGTAGTTCTTTGACAAGTACCGGGGCAAGCGTGTGCCGGTCTAGTCTTCCAGCCCAAGTAGAGAGACGATTCACTGAGCTAGATGCAGCTGAAAGATTAAAGTTTTTTTGGAAGAAGAAGTTGGTGTGCTTGTGACTCCTGTAGAAAACTAAAACCATAGGAGAAAGAAAATAGGAAGGAGCAGAACGTACAATTTGAAGCTGTGTGTCTATGTACTTAAGAGAAAACTCAGTGACTTTAATGCTCTTATGATGGGTTTGTAAACGTTTTGGTTTTTTAACTTTGACAAATCGTTTGGCCAAATCTGATTTTGGCAAATACGCCGTCGGTTTGTTTTTTCATACATATATAAAATTGATTTGCGGTTCCGGTTTAATGTGTAATATCAATGTGGTTGGGTTTATGACGGAAACTGATATTAGAGGCCCACTTGGAAGTTGCGAGTTTAAGGGACCGTTGCGTTAATCGTGTGTGTAGTTAAATCGTCTGCAGACGTGGCACTTGCTGAGTGGTTACTATACGAATCCTTATTGCACTTAAGCGTACCAGATCATCACTCTCTCATTTGTTTTCCCCCGAAAAAAAAAAGAAGCTACCGTCTTTTTCTAGCCGTTGGGGCTGAAATTGAACCATCATCATCACCCTAATCGCCTTTTTTTCCTTTTACCCTAATTTATCTTCTTATCCCCAACGAACTTTTCTCGATTTGATCTGACTGGTACTGATCTCCGGTGAAGTAAAACACTGGAGGGAGATGAAGTCATCGAGAATGAAGTTTGCAAAGAAGTTGAAATCGATTAGAGCCGGCGAATATCTGAATCAGGATCGGATTCTCCAGGTGCTTTCTGCTGCAGATGGGATCTCTGAGTTTATTCCAAAGATATCTAACCGTATTCCTCAGATAACAGCCACTTCTATTTGGAGAGTCCCTCAAAAGCTTGATGATCAAATTGCAAATGTAACGGAACTTGTGGAAAACGAGAAAGAAGGAGAAGAAGCTTCTTCTGGAAATTTCGTCGGCAACGAGGAGAACCACCCGCCTCCGGTGAACCAGATTCCGAGAGTTCCGTGTGATCGGAAAGAGAGTAAACCGGCAGTTTCTTGCGGATCTGATACAGGTATCGGAAGAAAGAGTTTCGGATCTGGATTTAGAAGACCTGATTTGAATTCGACCACACTTTTCGATCCGAAGCTGTTAGAAGCATTTGAACTAGCTGCGTTGTGCTTTAGGAAGATTAACGATTTCTCCAGAGAAACCAGAGTCGATGATGAAGACGACATCGTCTTTCCCGAGGAAGAGGAAATCGGAAAAGACGAGAATACCCTTCCCGCGGTGATTGGCCTCGAAGAAGAGGATAGACGGAAAGACGAAAATGTCGTCGTCCTTCACAAAGATGATGGAAATGTCCTTCAGATAGCAAACGCCACCGCGGAAGAAGTCATCGGAGAAGAAGACAATGGAGAAGACGAAAGTGCCCTTATCGATCCGTTGTTGGAATTCGAGGAACGGTGTCCTCCGGGAGGAGAGGAATCCGTTGTTTTCTACACAACGACTCTTCGGGGAATCAGAAAAACGTTCGACGACTGCAACATGATCCGATTTCTGCTGGATAGTTTTAAGGTTAAGTACTACGAGAGAGATGTGTCGATGCATAGAGAGTATAGAGAAGAGCTCCGACGAATCTCAGCGGCGGAAACAGAGGTGTTGCCTCCGGTTCTGTTCATAAAAGGAAGGTGTATCGGTGGAGCTCAGAGAGTGTTGGGTCTCCACGAGCAAGGAAAGTTTAGAGTTCTGTTTGACGGCGTTCCAATCACCGGAGATGAACGTTGCCGGCGATGTGATGGGTTTAGGTTTTTGATGTGTGATGGATGCAGAGGTAGTCGCCGGATTATCTCCGGTGATGGATCAAGGATTCAGTGTTTGACATGTAACGAGAATGGGTTAATTGTGTGCGTTGATTGCTCCTAAGACCAATTTTTTATGTGTGTATATATCAATTACACAATTCGTTTATTGTTTTTCTTAGTGCTGTAACAATTTCTTCTTATACAGAAAATAAATGTGGTCATCAGTTATATCATATGGTTGTTTCTACACAAATCACAAATTAGCATTGATATTTCAGAATTCTAGACACTAATTGCACTAGTTTATAGCATTAATTTGTTAATGTTTACCACAGTTTTACATGTAATAACATACCGGTTTTAGTAGCAGCATGTGGTAACCTCCACTAAGACTGTCATCCATAATTAACAAAAACTACATTTATTTGAGAATTAAACCTTATAATTGATTAAATCATCGATCAAACACTTCACAAAACGTTTTCACTAATTCACTGAATAGCTAAACGGATACTTAGATAATTTGTTGGACTTTATCTGAATGTTAATAAATACAGTCAAGTAGTCAAAAGAGCAAGTTGGGCCGCCAGGGTCGACTGGGTGGAAATATCTACTGATTGCAAACGAGAGGCGGGCCTTCCTTTTCAACCTCAGCCGCCTATTTCTCTATTTACTTTTATCATCACAAACTGCTATTTTTAGATAATTTTAAAGGGTTTTTTTTTTTTTCAATTAATTTTTTCTAGAATTATAAAACTGAACGTACAATTGTATAAAATGAATTTCTCCTACTCCCAAATACTGTATCTCAAAATCCCATTCCAAAACGATTGGCTATGAATTGTTTGAAAAAGAAATATAACGATCTTTTTTAAGAAGAAAAAGATGTTTTCCATAATCAATTTATAAAAGCGTGCAATTCATTTTCTGCAAACCTTTTTTTTCTTTTCTATTTGTCCTTTATGCAACAATTAATGCGGACTAGAGCGACAGTCGTGGATTCTATGAGGTCCAGTTACATTTCTTGGTGTCAGAAGATTTTTTTCCATTTTTATTTCCCTAAATCTATTTAATTAAGAACAAATTAATTGTGGAAACGTTTTAAAACATTATTATTTGTCTGCATTACATATCCGCTGATTAACAATGCATTTAACACTTGTATAATCCAATTCCGGACGACTCATTTTTTTTTATTTTTTATCTCAAACCTCTAATTTAGTTTGCTAAAAAATCTTAAAATGCAGTCCACTAAACATGTGTGTTTTTAATCTAGACCGTCCGATCACAACAAAATCCCACTTTTCCCCAATGAAAATTCAATAATTAAGGAATTTCTAATTAATTAATTAAAATAGAGAAAAAAAACATCTATTTATTTTTTAGCTTTTATTACACCGCCACAAACTCTCACTATAAAGCCGATCCATAGATAGACGAGGACCGGCCAGAAATCGCTTCACCATTACCAAATCTTTCTTCCATTTTCTCTCCACAAAAATCTCTCTTCAATCTCCGATAATGGAAGGAACCGGCGTTGTGGCGGTCTACGGTAACGGTGCGATAACGGAGGCGAAGAAATCTCCCTTCTCCGTTAAGGTCGGTTTGGCTCAGATGCTCCGTGGTGGTGTTATCATGGATGTCGTCAACGCCGAGCAAGCTCGTATCGCCGAGGAAGCTGGTGCTTGCGCCGTCATGGCTTTGGAGCGTGTTCCTGCTGACATTCGTGCTCAAGGAGGCGTTGCTCGTATGAGCGATCCACAAATGATTAAAGAAATCAAACAAGCCGTTACGATTCCGGTGATGGCTAAGGCTAGGATTGGTCATTTCGTTGAAGCTCAAATCCTTGAAGCAATTGGAATCGATTACATCGATGAGAGCGAGGTTTTGACTCTTGCTGATGAAGATCATCACATCAACAAGCATAATTTCCGGATCCCTTTCGTTTGCGGTTGCCGGAATCTCGGCGAGGCTCTGAGAAGGATCCGTGAAGGTGCGGCGATGATTAGGACCAAAGGTGAAGCTGGAACTGGTAACATTATTGAAGCTGTGAGGCATGTGAGGTCTGTTAATGGTGACATTAGGGTTTTGCGAAACATGGATGATGATGAGGTTTTCACTTTCGCTAAGAAATTAGCTGCTCCGTACGATCTCGTGATGCAGACTAAGCAGCTTGGTCGTCTTCCTGTAGTCCAATTCGCCGCCGGTGGAGTGGCTACTCCGGCTGATGCAGCTCTCATGATGCAGCTTGGATGTGATGGTGTCTTTGTTGGTTCTGGTATCTTCAAGAGTGGTGACCCAGCGCGTCGTGCACGTGCCATTGTTCAGGCTGTGACTCATTACAGTGACCCTGAGATGCTTGTGGAGGTGAGCTGTGGACTTGGAGAAGCCATGGTTGGGATCAATCTCAATGATGAGAAGGTTGAGAGGTTCGCTAATCGCTCCGAGTGATCAAAGAACAAAAAGGTAAAACTTTCAGACGAAATGGAATTCTGAGACCATTTTGCAGTAATCTCTTTGAAAAGAAGAAGATGATATTGTTGGGTAGTTTGTATCCTTTGTGTTTTCCTTATATCTTTGATAGTGTTTTGTTATTGTAATCTCGTAATCCATTTGCAAGAACAAGTTTGTCAGTTATAATAATGTACTACTCTCTTGATCAGTTGATTTTGAATCTGATATATTCTTCAAACCATTGATATGGAGCTTGTTGTTCAATTAGATTTCAGACAACCTATTAGTAGTATCAGGTTGATAACAAAGGATGAAACTTGTTTGATTTGGTAATGAGATCTTCCTCGTACATTGATACCGAGCTCTGCAACTGTTTCCGTATTGAATTTGGTTTGAAGAACTGTCCTGGATTAGAATCACATAGCCTCTAGTTCTTATATCAATTTGTGATTTCAGGCATAGCTGTAAACCTAACAGAGGAAGATAATATGATTTGGGTTTTCTTCATTGTTAAAGAGTAAGAATCATCGATTTCATCGAACTTGGTTCTTTGCAGCTATGTTTGCATTCTAAATTGGTTTTTGAGAAATGCTATGTTAATGTGTGATTAGTAAAGGAGAGAGTTCATGGGACTCTTCTAGCTTTGAAATTCCAGAAGAGTCTTTTTTAGCTTTGAAAATCCATGGGACTCACTCTTCTAGCTTTGAAAATCCATGTGTCTTCTAGCTTTGAAAATCCATGGTACCTTTCTAGCTATGAAATTTCAGATCTCACGCCCGGTATTAGCATACGCCCGTCACGCCCGGTTCAAGACGGTGATTATCATCTTGCCTGTGTGATTCAAATTCTGCAACAATAATGAAGAATGAAATTAATACAAAATGAAATTTATGAATCTCTTACAAACCGAGTAAAGAAGTGACATTTACAAACCTTGCTCAATAGCACTTATCTCTCGTTCCATAGAGCTGGTCTCCAAACGAGGTGCAATGAAAAATTGAGAAAACCTGAGAAATGATAAAAACCATAGATCAAAACAAAATAAAAAGAAACAATAACAAAATTATCAAAAATTTGGCTATATGATCAAACTTCACTTACATTGCCAAAGCTTGTTTAAGGTAGTCTGGATCAACTGTCATATGAAAAATTGTATGCTCCAGATCTGTCGCCCCATTAGACTGGCCTCCATGCTTATTCAAGAATTTCATAAACTAGAAAAACAGAAAACATACTTAGAGAAACAACTGAAGATTGAAATAATACTAATGGAAGAAGACTGGACATTATACAAATATCATACCTCATTTTCGCCTGGGAATTTTTTGGAACCCATGAAAACCATATGCTCAAGGAAGTGGGATAAACCATGTACTTCCGGAGGGTCATACATACTACCCACTCTAACCGACATAGAAGCAGCAGCCATACCACCATTTAATGTGATAGGATCCGAGATCAAAATAACAGTCAAACCATTCTTCAATTGAATTGACTTGTACTTCTTAGTGCCCAATTCGGGATGAATAACATCATACTTTCGTCTCTTTTGGTGGTTGGAGTCGTTTTCAACTCGTTTTCTCTTCATCTGTGAAAAGAAAGAGATTCAAGAATTAGACAATTCAAAGGAGATCATTAGTGTTACAAAATGTGCACAATGCTTAGCCATTCCTCTGATATACATACATAGCCCATAAATATCCAAAACTCTAGAATCAGTTTTTGAAACAATCAATAATTAGAAACATTCTATGGATTTGAGACTTCGACTAGAGAGAGAGATAATACTGACGGAATCAAACGTATAACCCTAACATCTTCAATCGAAAACAAATAGACTAGACATAGAGCGAAAAAAGAGATTCAACACTACTAGAAGCAATCTAAACAGACGAATTCAAGAGAGGCAAGTGAAAACAAGAATCACAACAAAGGGAATCAAACGGAAACCGCTATGATGCAGAAGAGGTAACTTACAGATCTAGAGTTAGGGCAGGAGGAAGATGGCGTAGTCAACCTAGCACGAAGGCTCCTCGGAAACGATCTAGAAAACAATATCAAACACATCAGACGGAATCAATAGCAGAAAATCGTAAGGATAAAGAAAAAAAACATATAGAGTGAGAAGAGCGAACCTGTTCGCAGAAGGCAATGCGAGAGTGAGCACGGTGGAAGAAGAGACCCCGAGGGAGGTTGTGATTTGTTTCCGTCAAGAGGGTTTTCTGCTTTTTCCCGGCAAATGTAGGGTTTGCTACACTTTTTCCCGGCAAGGGTTTAGAACTAAACCCTACGGGCTTCACTATGGGCTTTCGTTGATGCATGTTTAAAGAGTAGCAAACCCAATTGCAAAAACTGGAAATGAGCCTCGTTCGTTGAGTCATGGCAAAGACTAAACGGAGGAGATAAACCCAATTGCAAAAATAAAACCCTCGATATATGTTATGCTAAAGATGATTATCTAAACAAAACAATTAACATTGGACAGCCAAAACAATAACATCTAATCTAATCAAATGAAATTCAATTTTATTGATATTTCAATTCACATAACTAAAAGCTATAAATTGAGAGCTAGTATAAACAGACTAGCTAGGCTAAACGTGCTTGTTACAGTATGATAATCTCAAGATAAAGTGTCAAAATACCAAAGATTCAGTGCTTTTAAACATACTGTTTTGGTTAACGAATGACTAGGAAGCTTGCGTGAACAAAAAACTTAGCCTAAACCCTTTGATTATATAGGTTGGTTAAGCTTAAAGCCAACCAACCGTGGATCATCGGATCCGGGATTGGCCATCCACTTAAACCAACCAATCGGGTCACCAGATCCGGGGTTAGCCATCAACATAAAAAAAAACAACCGTTGGCTCACCGGATCTGGGATTTGCCATCGAAGCAAAGAAGGGATTGAAAACCAACTTAACATAAGAACGAGATAACAAAAGCAAAGAAAAAGATTTGATAAACATTATCAGAACTAGGCTTGATAACACCCCAAAGGAAAAAAACTTGATAAGAAGAACTAAAGAGGAGGAATCTAGATGTGTGGATGAATATAAAGAAGACGGGTGAGGGAGGATTAGGTCAAGGAGCATTTATTTTATTTCTTTTACGTGGGTCAAGGAGCAAATAACGCACACGATTCTATTTTCCTAATATATACTAATATATTCTATTATTAAAAATTAGGTAGATTTCCCGAATGTTACGCATTCAAATTTTTTCCTAAACGTCTGTGTTTTATCTTTACTTACCATTATTAAAAATATCTTCCATTTTACACCAAAGTGGTATTTTTAGTATTCATACTGAAATTAATATTCTCTTTCCTTTTTATATACAAAAAGAGTAAAAAATCTTGTTTATGATAACAAGTGGTTCACAGCAATGTGGAAGTGGCCATCGTGACGACAAGAAACTTTACATCGACTGCCGTGTTTAACTAAAGTACCAATTATTTTCCTTTCTTTTTGTAAAAAAAAAAACTAGCAATTCTTAAAAAATAAATAACAAATAAGTTTGTCTGTCTCTGTTTGTATATGATAATTAATCTGCATCTTGTTAAGATCTTTTTTTTTTTTTTTTTTTTTTTTTTTTTTTTTTGTAAACCCATCTTGTTAAGATCTTCAAACGTAAATAATCTAAGCTAGCCGCTGATAACTTGGTGAATATACCAATATGATTTGCTTAGGTGTGATGAGAGTAAACAAATCTTAAGATACACTAGGGGTTTAGTCCGGGCGTAGCCCGGATATATTTATTTAAATATTAATATTTTTGAATTAGTCAATTTAGTAAACATGTAAAAATATCATGTGATGTTATATTTAATTTTTTAATATTAAAACTATTTCTTTTATATTATTTTTGTGATTGGTTATGACCGGAGGTGCTCTGTGGAAGCTCCAGTAGGTAGCCACTCCCTTCTGAGTGAAGGAAAACTATCAATTACACAATCAGAACCATGTGATATATAAGAAAAAAAAGATACCTACGCTTGAACGGATGGAATATTATGCTTCAAAGTATGATGACTTAACTAATTCCAAAACAAATGATGACTTCGTGTTGTTTATTTGATGTCTTCGGGCACTAAAGATTTAGGAAAAGGATGATTAAGAAGACTGCAAACAGAAAATAACCCTTTCTATTCAAAAAAAAAAAAAACAGAATAGAACCCATGGCCATGATGTCCTATCTTTTCTCATTCTTATATATGCAGTTATGTACCCATGAAACTGAATGGATATGGGATAAGGGCCACGTTTGGAGCAAACATTAATATTGTATAATTGTATGTCTTCTCATCTGCTTTATGCCGTGAACTTACATTGTTCTCTCCAACATAAGATCCATTACACCATCCTTGTAAAGAACATCACCTACAGTAGGTTGGATTGAAGATGTGAATAAAAACCACGTTAGAGAGAGCGTCACTTAGATTTTTTTCATCTACCTCATTGTTGTTCCCTTCTAAAGCCTTGAACAACTGATCGGTCATGTGGTGGATCCGAACCCCCGTTTATGCTCTATAGTGAAACGTCGACATTGCCACCAGACCTGGAACCAACGCCCTTCTTGCATCTAGAAGCATATCACCATACGATCCATTGCCCCTAATCACCAACCCCTTCTCACAGTTTAATAAAATTATATTAATAAACAGTTTTAGGAGGGGTTTTTTCGAATGTCGAGGGACGAAAGAAACTTTTGACGATAATCTGAATGGTAATTTCATTATAGTAAGATGGATACTATAACACGACCCATATTTAAGAATTCTTACCGGCCGAACTGTAATGATTGACATAGCCGAAACCTAAGAACCGAGTAAGAGTTGGGAGACGATGTGTTATGACATGTGGCACTTGTGGTCGATGTGCAACGGCGGCGGTTAGGTTTGGATCATGAGATAGAGAGAAGCCGAAAGTTGGTGACGTTTTAGAGTATGATTTAAGTAGGAATGATGGAAGGAAAATAGTGTAGACCTAATTTTGGAGGCGTAACTGATGTGGTATTATTGACTAACGAAGGATTTGGGGGAATTAGAAGGGTTTTTTAATCATTGTAAGATTTGGAAGAAATGGTATTAAAAAAAAAATGGAAAATGCTGAGGTGGCAGGATGAGAGCTTGTTTTAGTAAAGCTGATGTGGATAGGCTGAGAGGCCTCAATGAACACCTTTTATTAGTAAGAGATGAGTTATGAGGGTAAATAACCAGGAAGGCCAAGAAAAAAAAATGGGGGTGGAACAACGAGCCAAAATAAAATTATTTTTAAAAGATTCGAAATATAACTAACATACTGTATGTTAAAGCGTGCATTAATATCATTTACATTTTTCTTTTCTGTTTAATGAATGTTATTTTTCAACGAAACTAAGAGCATTTCCATCGGTCAAACACTCTATTGAGTGTCTAACAAATAAAATAATATTAATTTTTTATTATTTAATTATTTTATTATTTAATTGTTTATTTAAACCAATCAGAAGAATACAACTATAAAAATGGATGTCTCAGAGTTTCTCAAATGAGAAACAGCTTCTGTCCTCTCTCCTCTTTTTTTAATTTTTTTATTCTGTTTTATTGGAGAGTGTCTCACCTAGACACTCCCAATGGAGATGGTCTAACAAACTAGTCATTAGATATTTTAATTTTCCAAATTAATTGATTTATCTAATTAAGATAGATGATCACAAACAAACATATACATTTCAAATTCTACTAAGTAAGAAGTAAGCTAGAACTAATGAAGTCAAATAAAAGTAAATGAATCATATTCGTAAACAGTTTATTTAGTATTTTATTTTAGTTTTTTGACAATTATTTGTTTATAACAAACATTTAATCTAAGAACATTGGAATGTGGCTTTGTACTCTGATAATGTTGCTACTGTATCATAAACTTAGAAGTGTTGCTTGTTTTGAAAAGCAATGAAAAGGTATAAATCCATGTGACAGTTTGAACAATTAAAAACAAAAATCATATGACTAACATTAAAAAAAAAAAAAAAAAGTAGAAATTGACATATTTCGAATTTAAGACATTGTCAATTGAAAATTAAGTAGTATAAAAGTGAATGAATGTAAAACATGACTTGAAGGTCGAACAGTTCACACGAATAATTAAAACAGTGGAAGTAGTGTTTGTCTCTTATATCCATGTATTATGTAATGACATATGAAAAATGGGTTGGATTTAAGAAAGGGGTCAACGAACAAAATTTTTGTGGGTGCAAATATTTAAAAGGGAAATTTTGAACTTAACAGCCATCAAGCAGGTCTGCACTTGTCAGTGGGCATTTATGGAATCAATACCTTCCACACATTCGGCTGCTTGTGAGGGTCATCTGAAGACTTAAACGGACCTTTGTGCATGCTTCAGCCGCATTAGGTTTTATTGGAAAGGATAATGGAAAGTAACTACGTTAGCGACTACTAAGTAGTAAGTACTAACAAAGTCACCAAGGCAAAGAAGCGAAGCAAGTTTTTTTTTTTAATAAAAAAATGATCATTAAACTTTCATTAATTATGAACAAACTTACATAAAACAAAAATTGGGGAAAAATATTAATAATCAAAACAAAAATTATGTCTATTGGAGGCCATTAAAGTTTGTTCATTAAAGTTTGTTCTGATCTATTGGAGGCCAAATGAAACTTATTTTCTCAAATCTTCTTGCTAATTCATTTACCTCTCTTATGTCTTATCCAATGATGGAGTGTGAAGTTCTTTTGTATTCCACTGATCAACCCAATTAGGCACTTGTTAGTCCTTGGTGAAACCTCTTGCCCATGTGTGTTGTTGTATAGCCATCAAGAGCGCTTGACATTCAGCTTATAAAGGTGAGTTAACCCATGCTTTTGCAATACATTAACCTTCATTTTTAACAATACTATTTACAAGCTTAGCAACAACAAAAAAAGTTTTCTTATTATGGGTGTTTTGTGTGCCATCTTCTAGGATTCACGATGAGTTAGAAGAAAGCAGGATGAGTGAATAGTGATCATTGAATTAATATGAGTCTTTTGCCCAGCCCTTCGTATTTACTCTTTAATCGGTTTGCAAAAGGGTGACACGTGTCACGTGATGAATGGTGAAGACACATAATTGACGGTGTTCCCAGTGGTACTATATCATTCTTTCCGTTTGTGCAGTCAGGAGTACTGAATTTTGATTTCTGGCAACAAATCACGACGACGAGACGACCTCGGCCTCTCTTCTTCCACCACCGCACCGCATCGTCTTCTTCTTTCTTCTGCGAGCAGGTTAATTTCTCTTTTCTCTCTATCTTTTTGTTCGTCATCACGATTTTCATTTCGCTGATCTATTGATTCCGACTATAAGATTCGTCTCATGTGTTGATAAATGTTTTCTAGATCGTCTTCGAGGAGCCTGCGTCTAGGGTTTCTCCGCCTTCTTCCTTCCCTAATTCTAGATCTGTAAGTTACTCTGCATCATTGCGGTTTCGGTTTAATTCTAGATTTGTTATGATTCACTTGCCTCTGTTCAATTTCTACGATTCGTCTGATTCGATCGGTTCTAGTATCGTTGAATCTCTTTTCTCGCTCTGTGCGCAGTCTAATTGTTTGGTTATGCACTCTTTTTGATTGTACAAGTAAAGTATGTCGTGCCAATGTTAGGGTTATTCGTTTGATTCCGTATGTAGTAGTATCTCTCTAGTCGACGTCAAATCCATATAATGTTTCCATATATTGATTGGTTACCAACACTGATACGAGAGTTTTGAATCTCTATGGGCTATGTATGTATATATCAGAGTCATGGCTAAGCCATGGGCACATTTTGTAAACACTAATGTTGCAGTTTCAACTTTGAATGGTCTAATTGCTGAATTTCAACATGTTTTTATCTATGGCAGCAAAAGGTAGAAGCAGCTGATTACAGGAACCATGATGTCCTTTGAAATGAATGACCGGAAAAGTAAGTTCACATTGTGATTTCTATAAATATTTCGTGCTATTTGAAGAGATAGATACTTAATTCTTCTTTTGCTTATCACGTTCTTGAGTGAGTAGATCATTGAATGTCATGTTATTGTTGGGAACCTTTTATTTTCAATATATCTTATTACCTGCCAGGGTACAAAGTTATTCCTGCTGTAGTTGGATATACTTGAACGTTTCTTATGTGATTTGAAACAGAAATCGGGTTAGGGCTGACAGGATTTGGCGTATTCTTCTCGTTTTTGGGAATTGTCTTTGTCTTTGATAAGGGATTACTTGCCATGGGAAATGTAAGTACCTCAGATATCTTTGTTTTCTATGCTTTGACCACTATTCTTGGATACGTACAGAACCAGAGTGAGAGCTTGTTTGTTTTCATATTCTCTCAGATTCTTTTCATCTCGGGGGTTAGTCTAACCATTGGCTTCAAGTCTACCATGCAGTTCTTCATGAAGCGTCAAAATTATAAGGTTTATTTCCGTCTTTCCCTACCTTATCAATATCTCTGGGTCAGTCTCTGCTGGAGTTTTACATATTTCTCCTTAATGTCATATATGTGTGTTCATTTGGCTTTATATGTTCTCCACTCAGGGAACCATATCTTTTGGCGTCGGTTTCTTCTTTGTTATAATCGGGTGGCCTATCTTGGGAATGATGTTGGAGACCTATGGCTTTTTCGTACTCTTCAGGTCCTTTTGCTTTTTTTTCTTCTTCCTTATTGGTATTACTTGTGGAAATGTAAACAGATACTAAAAACGTTTTCTATTTCAGTGGCTTCTGGCCAACCTTGGCAGTTTTTGCTCAGAAGATACCCATTCTCGGTTGGATCATTCAGCAACCATATATTAGATCGGTATGTGTCCAATTCAAAATTCACTGCAAAACAAAAACTTTTGCAACTACTGCAAAATGAGACTCTTAGACCTCGAGTACAACACATACAGAACTCATATGACTCCCAGTTCCGCCTTTCCAAATTACAATTGATAATTCTCTCTTTGTTTCTGATGGTCTTGAGTTTCTAGGCCTAGTGTTTTCTCAGTTTGCCCTAACTTTAATATTAACTCTGTTGCATATTCTGCCAATTGTTGGCTAATGCGATTGATTGACTCGTTTCTGTTCATGTGATGTGTAGTTCTTTGACAAGTACCGGGGCAAGCGTGTGCCGGTCTAGTCTTCCAGCCCAAGTAGAGAGACGATTCACTGAGCTAGATGCAGCTGAAAGATTAAAGTTTTTTTGGAAGAAGAAGTTGGTGTGCTTGTGACTCCTGTAGAAAACTAAAACCATAGGAGAAAGAAAATAGGAAGGAGCAGAACGTACAATTTGAAGCTGTGTGTCTATGTACTTAAGAGAAAACTCAGTGACTTTAATGCTCTTATGATGGGTTTGTAAACGTTTTGGTTTTTTAACTTTGACAAATCGTTTGGCCAAATCTGATTTTGGCAAATACGCCGTCGGTTTGTTTTTTCATACATATATAAAATTGATTTGCGGTTCCGGTTTAATGTGTAATATCAATGTGGTTGGGTTTATGACGGAAACTGATATTAGAGGCCCACTTGGAAGTTGCGAGTTTAAGGGACCGTTGCGTTAATCGTGTGTGTAGTTAAATCGTCTGCAGACGTGGCACTTGCTGAGTGGTTACTATACGAATCCTTATTGCACTTAAGCGTACCAGATCATCACTCTCTCATTTGTTTTCCCCCGAAAAAAAAAAGAAGCTACCGTCTTTTTCTAGCCGTTGGGGCTGAAATTGAACCATCATCATCACCCTAATCGCCTTTTTTTCCTTTTACCCTAATTTATCTTCTTATCCCCAACGAACTTTTCTCGATTTGATCTGACTGGTACTGATCTCCGGTGAAGTAAAACACTGGAGGGAGATGAAGTCATCGAGAATGAAGTTTGCAAAGAAGTTGAAATCGATTAGAGCCGGCGAATATCTGAATCAGGATCGGATTCTCCAGGTGCTTTCTGCTGCAGATGGGATCTCTGAGTTTATTCCAAAGATATCTAACCGTATTCCTCAGATAACAGCCACTTCTATTTGGAGAGTCCCTCAAAAGCTTGATGATCAAATTGCAAATGTAACGGAACTTGTGGAAAACGAGAAAGAAGGAGAAGAAGCTTCTTCTGGAAATTTCGTCGGCAACGAGGAGAACCACCCGCCTCCGGTGAACCAGATTCCGAGAGTTCCGTGTGATCGGAAAGAGAGTAAACCGGCAGTTTCTTGCGGATCTGATACAGGTATCGGAAGAAAGAGTTTCGGATCTGGATTTAGAAGACCTGATTTGAATTCGACCACACTTTTCGATCCGAAGCTGTTAGAAGCATTTGAACTAGCTGCGTTGTGCTTTAGGAAGATTAACGATTTCTCCAGAGAAACCAGAGTCGATGATGAAGACGACATCGTCTTTCCCGAGGAAGAGGAAATCGGAAAAGACGAGAATACCCTTCCCGCGGTGATTGGCCTCGAAGAAGAGGATAGACGGAAAGACGAAAATGTCGTCGTCCTTCACAAAGATGATGGAAATGTCCTTCAGATAGCAAACGCCACCGCGGAAGAAGTCATCGGAGAAGAAGACAATGGAGAAGACGAAAGTGCCCTTATCGATCCGTTGTTGGAATTCGAGGAACGGTGTCCTCCGGGAGGAGAGGAATCCGTTGTTTTCTACACAACGACTCTTCGGGGAATCAGAAAAACGTTCGACGACTGCAACATGATCCGATTTCTGCTGGATAGTTTTAAGGTTAAGTACTACGAGAGAGATGTGTCGATGCATAGAGAGTATAGAGAAGAGCTCCGACGAATCTCAGCGGCGGAAACAGAGGTGTTGCCTCCGGTTCTGTTCATAAAAGGAAGGTGTATCGGTGGAGCTCAGAGAGTGTTGGGTCTCCACGAGCAAGGAAAGTTTAGAGTTCTGTTTGACGGCGTTCCAATCACCGGAGATGAACGTTGCCGGCGATGTGATGGGTTTAGGTTTTTGATGTGTGATGGATGCAGAGGTAGTCGCCGGATTATCTCCGGTGATGGATCAAGGATTCAGTGTTTGACATGTAACGAGAATGGGTTAATTGTGTGCGTTGATTGCTCCTAAGACCAATTTTTTATGTGTGTATATATCAATTACACAATTCGTTTATTGTTTTTCTTAGTGCTGTAACAATTTCTTCTTATACAGAAAATAAATGTGGTCATCAGTTATATCATATGGTTGTTTCTACACAAATCACAAATTAGCATTGATATTTCAGAATTCTAGACACTAATTGCACTAGTTTATAGCATTAATTTGTTAATGTTTACCACAGTTTTACATGTAATAACATACCGGTTTTAGTAGCAGCATGTGGTAACCTCCACTAAGACTGTCATCCATAATTAACAAAAACTACATTTATTTGAGAATTAAACCTTATAATTGATTAAATCATCGATCAAACACTTCACAAAACGTTTTCACTAATTCACTGAATAGCTAAACGGATACTTAGATAATTTGTTGGACTTTATCTGAATGTTAATAAATACAGTCAAGTAGTCAAAAGAGCAAGTTGGGCCGCCAGGGTCGACTGGGTGGAAATATCTACTGATTGCAAACGAGAGGCGGGCCTTCCTTTTCAACCTCAGCCGCCTATTTCTCTATTTACTTTTATCATCACAAACTGCTATTTTTAGATAATTTTAAAGGGTTTTTTTTTTTTTCAATTAATTTTTTCTAGAATTATAAAACTGAACGTACAATTGTATAAAATGAATTTCTCCTACTCCCAAATACTGTATCTCAAAATCCCATTCCAAAACGATTGGCTATGAATTGTTTGAAAAAGAAATATAACGATCTTTTTTAAGAAGAAAAAGATGTTTTCCATAATCAATTTATAAAAGCGTGCAATTCATTTTCTGCAAACCTTTTTTTTCTTTTCTATTTGTCCTTTATGCAACAATTAATGCGGACTAGAGCGACAGTCGTGGATTCTATGAGGTCCAGTTACATTTCTTGGTGTCAGAAGATTTTTTTCCATTTTTATTTCCCTAAATCTATTTAATTAAGAACAAATTAATTGTGGAAACGTTTTAAAACATTATTATTTGTCTGCATTACATATCCGCTGATTAACAATGCATTTAACACTTGTATAATCCAATTCCGGACGACTCATTTTTTTTTATTTTTTATCTCAAACCTCTAATTTAGTTTGCTAAAAAATCTTAAAATGCAGTCCACTAAACATGTGTGTTTTTAATCTAGACCGTCCGATCACAACAAAATCCCACTTTTCCCCAATGAAAATTCAATAATTAAGGAATTTCTAATTAATTAATTAAAATAGAGAAAAAAAACATCTATTTATTTTTTAGCTTTTATTACACCGCCACAAACTCTCACTATAAAGCCGATCCATAGATAGACGAGGACCGGCCAGAAATCGCTTCACCATTACCAAATCTTTCTTCCATTTTCTCTCCACAAAAATCTCTCTTCAATCTCCGATAATGGAAGGAACCGGCGTTGTGGCGGTCTACGGTAACGGTGCGATAACGGAGGCGAAGAAATCTCCCTTCTCCGTTAAGGTCGGTTTGGCTCAGATGCTCCGTGGTGGTGTTATCATGGATGTCGTCAACGCCGAGCAAGCTCGTATCGCCGAGGAAGCTGGTGCTTGCGCCGTCATGGCTTTGGAGCGTGTTCCTGCTGACATTCGTGCTCAAGGAGGCGTTGCTCGTATGAGCGATCCACAAATGATTAAAGAAATCAAACAAGCCGTTACGATTCCGGTGATGGCTAAGGCTAGGATTGGTCATTTCGTTGAAGCTCAAATCCTTGAAGCAATTGGAATCGATTACATCGATGAGAGCGAGGTTTTGACTCTTGCTGATGAAGATCATCACATCAACAAGCATAATTTCCGGATCCCTTTCGTTTGCGGTTGCCGGAATCTCGGCGAGGCTCTGAGAAGGATCCGTGAAGGTGCGGCGATGATTAGGACCAAAGGTGAAGCTGGAACTGGTAACATTATTGAAGCTGTGAGGCATGTGAGGTCTGTTAATGGTGACATTAGGGTTTTGCGAAACATGGATGATGATGAGGTTTTCACTTTCGCTAAGAAATTAGCTGCTCCGTACGATCTCGTGATGCAGACTAAGCAGCTTGGTCGTCTTCCTGTAGTCCAATTCGCCGCCGGTGGAGTGGCTACTCCGGCTGATGCAGCTCTCATGATGCAGCTTGGATGTGATGGTGTCTTTGTTGGTTCTGGTATCTTCAAGAGTGGTGACCCAGCGCGTCGTGCACGTGCCATTGTTCAGGCTGTGACTCATTACAGTGACCCTGAGATGCTTGTGGAGGTGAGCTGTGGACTTGGAGAAGCCATGGTTGGGATCAATCTCAATGATGAGAAGGTTGAGAGGTTCGCTAATCGCTCCGAGTGATCAAAGAACAAAAAGGTAAAACTTTCAGACGAAATGGAATTCTGAGACCATTTTGCAGTAATCTCTTTGAAAAGAAGAAGATGATATTGTTGGGTAGTTTGTATCCTTTGTGTTTTCCTTATATCTTTGATAGTGTTTTGTTATTGTAATCTCGTAATCCATTTGCAAGAACAAGTTTGTCAGTTATAATAATGTACTACTCTCTTGATCAGTTGATTTTGAATCTGATATATTCTTCAAACCATTGATATGGAGCTTGTTGTTCAATTAGATTTCAGACAACCTATTAGTAGTATCAGGTTGATAACAAAGGATGAAACTTGTTTGATTTGGTAATGAGATCTTCCTCGTACATTGATACCGAGCTCTGCAACTGTTTCCGTATTGAATTTGGTTTGAAGAACTGTCCTGGATTAGAATCACATAGCCTCTAGTTCTTATATCAATTTGTGATTTCAGGCATAGCTGTAAACCTAACAGAGGAAGATAATATGATTTGGGTTTTCTTCATTGTTAAAGAGTAAGAATCATCGATTTCATCGAACTTGGTTCTTTGCAGCTATGTTTGCATTCTAAATTGGTTTTTGAGAAATGCTATGTTAATGTGTGATTAGTAAAGGAGAGAGTTCATGGGACTCTTCTAGCTTTGAAATTCCAGAAGAGTCTTTTTTAGCTTTGAAAATCCATGGGACTCACTCTTCTAGCTTTGAAAATCCATGTGTCTTCTAGCTTTGAAAATCCATGGTACCTTTCTAGCTATGAAATTTCAGATCTCACGCCCGGTATTAGCATACGATCGTCGGAATCCATGGAGCTCTTTACTTCAAAACCGAGTTCTTGAAGTCTTACACAACACCATGACTTAGGGATATGAGAGTATATATCCCTTCACTTCAGCCTCTAAGCTCTTGGCTTTGCCGGATCCAATTTATCCAAAGAGCATTACTTCAAAATGTTCTCATACTACTGTTTAATTTTGTTAACCGAGAACAACCAAATGTCCAAATCAAATACAGTAGAACTTTAACCAAATTGTAATTGCAATTGGATGCACCCCACTCGCATTTTGTCCGAAAAGACTCCACTAAGACCACAAAACAAGGATAAAGTCATTTAAATATCGGCCCACATCGGCCCATTCTTATTCCCCAATGGCTTTTTAATCAATTGAGTCCTAATTATGGGAGACTTATCTAATATAATATCAATTATGAGGGACCATAGTAAAATTTATTTCTTTACTCAAACGACGTCGTGTCACTG
Source organism: Arabidopsis suecica (assembly GCA_019202805.1). Lineage (NCBI taxonomy): Eukaryota > Viridiplantae > Streptophyta > Magnoliopsida > Brassicales > Brassicaceae > Arabidopsis > Arabidopsis suecica. Next base: position 251,996 of record CM032910.1, read on the forward strand.
TTTATCAGTTTCTTTTAGGAAAGACCTCAAAAATGGAAATCAGTTCAATAGTGTTCATATCAGAAATAAAACGAATCTCCATCGCCCTTCTATCTAAATTCTAAACCCTATGCCATAGAAGAAGAAGAAGAGAGATGCATATCCATCGAAGCTCTGGGCACTAGTGTATAATAATAATTTCGATTGTTTTGGAACCTATTATTATGGTTGGAATCATGGCTTCGTATTCAAGAGAAAGGCTTGAACGTCTCGCGAGTTCCGCCAAATCAGCCACTGAATTGCCTCCGAAGCTGCAACGCTTACGCAATTTGCACCGGGATTTGCAAAAGGACGATTCCGTTTTTCCCACCGAGCTGCTTCCTCACCTTTTCGATCTTCTCTCCGATCAATTCGGTGCTGTCCGCAAGTTTGTCGCCGAGTAAGCTCCGCTATTGTATAATCTGTAACCCTTTCCTGGTGATTTCAATGCTGGAGTTTCTGAAATTTTTCGGATCTGTTTGTAACTACACAGATATAAATCAATTTCAGAGTTCTTATAAATGATGAAATTGTTGATTCTTGATTTCTTGGTCTTTGTGAATCCTGTATTTTTGTAATTACTGTCTCTACCCACCCTAATGATGCATTATTTCTTGCCTTTGTATAATTACTTACTCTTAATCCTGGACAACATCTCACTTCAGGCAGTGATGGTTTAGTGTCTGTCTTACTCTCATTAGCTTACTGAAGGATTCCTTTGCGACTAGTATAATCAAGGACGTGTTCCTCTCTTGACCTAGGGAATTTGAATTACTCGCTGAACCTCTGATGCTATTTCAAATGCAGGATCCTTGGTGAAGTTGGATTGAAATATGTGGAATTATTACCTGAAATAGTACCGCTTTTAATCAAGTCTCTCGAAGATGAGACACCAGCTGTGGCGAGGCAGGTCATTGCTTGTGGAGTTCATTTATTCCGTTCCACCCTCGAAAGAGTGGCAGTTCAGGTTGTTTTCTTGTTTTTGTTTGTTAGGTTCTGTATCTGTGACCCGTTCTTCCTGCATTTGGTATGTAAATCCCTTCTTATTTGACGTGCTTATTGCTATTTGGCTTCCAGGGTTTGCATTCTAGTGAGTTGAATGATCTTCTTGAATCTTCGTGGACATGGGTGATTAAGTTCAAGGATGAAATATGCTCATTGGCTTTCAAGGTGGGAATTAATGCTTTCTCTAATTCCCCGATGGCTTGTCTTTCTTATCTGATTGTATTTTTTTCTTTTGACCTGTATATTAGCAAGGAAATAGTGGTGTAAAATTATGCGCTATGAAATTTGTGGAAGCGCTTATCCTCTTGTATACTCCTCATGAAGGTAAACCTTTATGGATCGATCCGCTCAATTCGTGAAACTAGAATTTGTTGTTTTATCAGTATCTTATTAGAAACTAGTTGCTTATATAATCTAGTTTACCTGTCCTGAAGGAATTGAAGCAGATTTTAATATATCTATTCTTCGTGGGGGTCATCCTGTTTTGAAAATTGGAGACTTGTCGATTGAGGCCAGCCAGAAATTGGGTTTACTGCTTGATCAGCTTAGGCACCCTGCAGCAAAATCTCTAAATAGCTCGACAATTATTGTTCTCATCAATAGGTGCGTTGTTTTTAAGTGCATCTCTATGCGCAGTTTAATTTGGTATTGTTGAATCAGTTTGAAGCTTGGAAAGAGTACCTGCAAATTTATCTATGAATTCATAGAAAGATAGCCGTATATGTTTGTTTCTGTTACTTTCGTTTTGGTTCATTTTTGTCTAGAAAATCTTTATAATCTGAACATGGATGAAACAATTTAGATTTGACTTTTGACTGAAGAGCATCCAATCTAGTAAGGACGAAGTTCCTGTGATTAGAACGGGGTTAAGTGTATAAATATGCTTTGGTCCTCACATACAGTTACTAATATTTAAGGGAAAACTGTGTTTGGTAATCTGTCGGTACTCTTTCATCGTGAATTGTGTAGATGGGGATCCAGAATGTCATGTAAGCTTGTCTTATGTTTCATGATTTCCTTTTCATTTTGATTCTGTTTCTTATACAGTCTTTCATCAGTTGCAAAGAAACGTCCTGCATACTGTGGACGAATTCTACCTGTTCTACTGAGCTTGGATCCCCTAAGCTTTCTCAAAGGAGTGCATGCTGCATCAGCAAATCTTGCCTTGAAGACTGTATTTCTCTCCTGCTTGAAATGTACACATCCCGCTGCTGCACCGGTATTATCTTGTTTTAGTTACCTACAATGATTTAGTTCACTGTTGTTTTATATTATAGATTTTTTTCATTATGCTGAGCTTGTATACATTGTCATTGCAACTAAACGACCATAGTTCCATGCTATGTATTTAATTTTCCCAATAGTTTACGGTAGATTGTTAGTTTATGTGCTCGGATGTAATGGGTAATGTGTACTATGCTGATCTGTCTTACTTGCTATCCTATCATTGCTAATCAACTATTAGTGGTATAACCCATTCTTATAAATTTTTTGATGGTGTATTCTCCATGGAGTTGATTTTCGTAGCTAACTTGCAATTTTCTGTATGCTGTCAATTTTCTCCAGTGGAAGGACCGGTTGATCAGTGCTCTTAAAGAGATAGAAGGTGGAGGTCGGGCAGCCAAAGCGAAAGATCTCTTTTACAAGACTAACGGAAGCATTCAGGACAAAGATAGTGTAGAGGATACCAAGGTAATTTGTTCCTCGTATGTTTATCGTTGTGTGTGCATGCGTCTCTCCGTTTTTTTTTTTGGTTTATATACAGATATAAAAGCCAAGAACTTTTAATTACAGGTATCAGTGGAAGAGAATCCTCTCTGTGCAAGTTCTGATGTTGCAGAAAGTAACTTAAGTAGGAAAAGATCTGGATCAGAATACAATAGTGATCTAAATGGAGATGCTTCGGATGGAAAACGTGCAAGAATAACACCTTCTGTGTCAGAAGAATCCACTGACGGATTAACTGGTAATGATGGTGGCTCTCTACCTCGGGTTGCTTCTACCTCGACCGGACCAAGTGATAGCAGAGGAGTGAGTGATACTGGACCTGCTCAGCAGCTAGTTGGTTTGTTTGGAACCTTGGTTTCTCAGGGTGAAAAAGCAATTGGATCTTTGGAGATTCTTATTTCAAGTATTTCGGCGGATTTACTTACTGATGTTGTGATGGCTAATATGCATAATATTCCACCAAATGGTTCTTCTTATGCTGATGGCACCGATGAGTTGGTGATGAACATGTGTATAGTTGGCAGTGATGCACAAATCAAATATCCACCATCATTTGTAGCGGGTGTCCTTTCACTGTCAACCGCATTCCCACCAATTGCTGCCCTGATAAATCCTCACAATGTATGGGTGCTCTTTGCTTGATTAAGTATATCTATCTGTTTTATATTTTATTGCTTGTCATTTATGCTCCTTGTTTTACCTTCTCGTCTTTAAGATTGTATTGTACACTAAAATCTCACTAATAACAGGAAGATGAGGAAGTCTATTCTGTTCATGTGGACCAGCAAATGTTTCCAGCTGAAGATGCAAGAACTCCACCTGGCTTATTAGCTTCCTCTGATACTTCTTTTCCAGAAAATGAAGAAAGCAATACTGTGTCTCTACAAAATGTGCATTACATAGGGAATAGAGAAAGTGGAATACCTGGACTGGAATCTTCTGCTCAACATGATGTATCAGGAGCCCTTGTTACTAATGTATTGAGTTCTACGAATATGGAGGCTGCAAGCAAAAATCAAAATTCGAGTTTCAGTGGAAAACTTCTTGTCGATGTAATTCCCTCAATGTCTGTGGATAAGTCGGAGGAATTTAGTCCAAAGGCGGTTGGCACAGGTTCTACCAGCTTGGTTTTGTCAACGGCAACTTCAGTTGCTTCTGCGCCTCAGTTTGTCTTGCCTAAGATATCAGCACCTGTTGTCGACCTTTCTGATGAAGAGAAAGACAGTTTACAAAAGCTAGTGTTTTTGCGCATTGTTGAAGCATATAAGCAAATATCAATGTCTGGTGGCTCACAACTCCGCTTTTCTCTTCTTGCTCATTTAGGAGTTGAGGTGAATTTCGAAACTATATTTTTTGACATTTCCAAGGAGACGACCTCTTCTGGCTCTCTCCTAGTTCAGCTTGTGATTTATTACTCTTCATAAGTTTTTGTGAAATTTGATAAATATGAACATATCGGCCTCTGCATGATTCTTACCTCACTTGCCTCTACTCTAAGAGCCTTTGTGGTATCAAGAGCCCTTGTTACCACTGTATTATGTTTGATTTCTATGGCTTTTTAGACTTTCCTGTTTTATAGCTATCAAATGCATCCTAGTTGGCAAGATGTTTGTTTGAAGTACGATGGCATTCTGCATCACAATTGCCTTCAGAGTGCCATACTTTCCTGTTTTATACCTATACATTTGCCTTCTTTTTTTTTGCAGTTTCCTTCAGAGTTAGACCCTTGGAAAATATTACAGGAGCACGTTCTCTCGGATTATTTGAATCATGAGGTGAGAATTTGTATTCATGACTTGAAGGTTGAACAATTAGATTAGTGATTCCTATGTATTTGTGATACACGCTTACTGTTTTGGTAGCATCAAAAGGCCCAATTTTGGTAATGAAATCCTTTTGCTAGAGTTAGTGATTTTAGTTTCGGACTTTCTCTTTCTATCCTAGTATATTTTCTAATTTTGATAGGTTTCGAACTGGTTCGACTCTAGAATATCTTACTCTAATGTTGGATGACATCCCTAATTGATTCAAAAGTCATTTAACGATTTATCCTTTCTTATGTTTTCAGGGACATGAGTTGACTGTGCGGGTTCTTTACAGGCTATACGGGGAGGCAGAAGCAGAACAAGATTTCTTCTCTTCAACTACTGCTGCATCGGCATATGAAAGTTTCTTGCTGACTGTGGTAAGCATTCAATTTTGTTTGCATCTGAGTCAACTTTTCACGAGGGAATCTCAGAAAACATTTTTACCTTTTAGGCTGAAGCACTAAGAGATTCCTTTCCACCATCTGACAAATCTTTAAGTAAATTGCTTGGAGATTCTCCACATCTGCCAAAATCAGTTCTGAAGCTGTTGGAATCGTTTTGCTGTCCTGGAAGTAGTGAAGAAGTTGAGAAGGATTTACAATATGGAGACCGTGTTACTCAAGGTCTCAGTGCTGTTTGGAGCCTGATTTTAATGAGACCTGGAATCCGGAATGACTGCCTGAATATCGCTTTGCAGGTTCCTTCTATCTCACCCCTTTGCTGATTCCCTTTTCTTTGGTGCAGCTTTAATTTCATCATTAACATTTCAATTTTTTTTTTTAATTCCAGCATTGTGCTTGTGGTTCTTTCTCCTTCCTTTTCTGACCTTTTTTTTCATTTTCTCTTATCAGCATTTAACAGTTTCATATTGTCAAGGCTGTAATATTCTTCTATTGTTTATGGGGGCTCTCACTAAATTTCCTTCTTTTTTCTTGTGAAAGAGTGCTGTTCATCACTTGGAAGAGATTCGCATGAAAGCAATCCGCCTGGTATGTTTCTGTAAAACCTGCGATTTAATCTATCCTTCCGCTGATGTGTTACCACTTCAATAATTGTGGGTCATTTTACAGGTGGCAAACAAACTCTATTCTTTATCATTCATTACCCAACAGATTGAGGAATTTGCAAAGGATAGGCTATTTTCCGTCGTAAGTTGCATTTCTTCAGAGAGAGGAGATGCTGAAACACGGATTGATGATTGTAATAAGGTGCTCGCTTATTCCAAAGCAATTTATTTTTGTAGCTGTATATGCATATATATTTGCTTTATGATTACTAATGAACACTGCATAAAAAAATATGTGACCAGAATTTTTCATAATAAACTGCAGCACGTTATTAGTGGTACGGGTATGGAGATGCCCTCCGAAGCAACATCATCAACTTCAGTTACTGAAGCTCAACGCTGCTTGTCACTCTATTTTGCTCTCTGTACAAAGGTCTTGGGAATTTTTACCATTCTTCGACTTATGACTAATCTAGCCTTTAAGTTTGTGGCATAATTTTGCTAAATCTTTTAGTTTCTATGTGTCTTTGATTTGCAGAAGCACTCCCTTTTTGTTCATGTGTTCAGTATTTACAAGAATGCATCAGATCCTGTTAAGCAGGTAAGACTGGAGCCCAGAGTTAAGAGGTTTTATAATATCAGCATATATTCTTCTCCGGTGTTTATCTCACTGTTTATTTTGTGTAGGCTATTCATCTTCAAATCCCAATACTAGTTCGTACTATGGGCTCATCCTCTGAGCTTCTTAAAATTATAGCAGACCCACCAAGTGGGAGTGAGAACCTTCTAATGCAGGTTTTTATCATTCTTAACATTTTCTTCTATACTGTAAATAGTGGTATGTGCTTTTACTATTTCCTTATTGTTCTTCCTTTATGACAGGTTCTTCAAACCCTCACCGAGGGGCCCACGCCTTCTTCAGAATTGATACTTACTATACGAAAGTTGTTTGATACAAGAATAAAGGTGAAGACGATGGAATGTTTATTGAAAACTCGTTAATAGCATAACTATAAGCTAATTCTTCTCTAATTTTTTCTTGGGTTTTGAACTTTTTATGGGACTACAGGATGTAGAAATTCTTTTCCCAATTTTGCCATTCCTGCCTAGAGACGATGTAAATTCTTTCCTACATTTTTCCCTTCTATTGACTCATTGGGTTATAGTTTTCTTATTTTCCTAAACTTGTCTCTCGATCAGGTTCTACGTATTTTTCCCCATATGGTGAATCTTCCTATGGAGAAATTTCAAGTTGCACTTTCTCGTGTGCTGCAGGTATCGTATTCATTTCTTACGTCTGGCTTTTGAGTTAAGTTTGATCTACTCACTCTGGAATTTGGTTCTTAGGGATCATCTCAGTCTGGCCCAGTGCTTTCTCCATCTGAAGTTTTAATTGCTATCCATGGCATTGACCCAGCAAGAGATGGAATACCACTTAAACAGGTATATGTCGACCACTTCCTTATTAACACACAAAGAATATAACTTTGATGAACAATTAGGAGATCTCCGCCACCTGTTTCACCATCAACACCGAGGTTGCTTCGCTAAATATTATTTGTTAATGCTCTTATCAGGTCACAGATGCATGCAATACCTGTTTTGCACAGAGGCAGACATTCACTCAACAGGTTTTAGCCAGCGTTCTGAATCAACTGGTATATAACAATCTCCATCTTACCGAGTTTTTCTCCTATTCATGTTTTGATTTCTTTTCTTCTTCCGGACATTTTTTCTCACTGGTGAGTTTTTGGCTGCAGGTCCAGCAAATTCCACTGCCAATGTTATTCATGCGTACAGTTTTACAAGCTATCGGTGCTTTTCCAGCTCTGGTAACAAACTTATCACTTCTCTTTTTTCAATCCCAATTTAATATTCTCTGAATAATCTCTTTACTTGATATGCTAATAGTCGGACTTCATCCTGGAGATCCTTTCTCGTCTCGTTAGCAAACAGGTCAGTAATGGTCTTGAAACGTTATGCTCTCTCTATTGTCCATTCTTATGATTGACTGTGTGTTGGAAATAAAAATGTGGCTCTCTCTATATGTATGCCTCAGATATGGAAAAATCCGAAACTGTGGGTTGGGTTTTTGAAATGTACACAGACAACACAGCCTCAATCATACAAGGTCTTACTACAGGTGCGGTTATTAAATCTCTTCCACAATTGTTAAATGACCTGTACTCATCTATCGAAAAGCAGTGTTGAAAATGTGATCCTTGTTTAATCGTGTCTTCCACAATTGGGGGGTTTTATCACTGACATTCCTTTCATTCAGCTTCCTCCACCTCAACTGGGAAATGCATTGACTAAAATCCCGGCCTTAAGAGCTCCGCTAACCGCACATGCCAGCCAGCCAGAGATTCAGTCTTCACTTCCAAGGTGACCTTTCCTCTTTCAAGTTTCCATGAATTCAGTATTAAACAAACAAGTTCAGCTATTTGAAATCCATTTGCTGATCACGGAGATATGAAACATTTTTGTTGGTAGGTCTACATTGGCTGTTCTTGGACTTGTCCCTGATTCTCAAGGAACACAAACGAGCCAAGTGCAAGCGAATGAGACACAAAGGAGTCAGGAACAGCAGCAAGAGCAAGCAAGCGAGTCACAGCAAACGAGCCAGTCTCAGCAAGTTTCTGTGCCATTGAGTGACTCTCAAGTAGATCACCAGGAACCCAGTCAGGTAGTTGCCAGTCAGTCTCAAAGCAATCCCATAGGTCCGGGCCTGTCTGAAATGAGTCAGTCTCAGAACAGTCCCATGGATACGGGCCGGTCTGAAATGAGTCAGCCTCAGAACAGTCCCATAGATACAGGCCGGTCTGAAATGAGTCAGCCTCAGAGCAGTCCCATAGATACGGGACGATCTGAAATGAGTGAGTCTCAGAGCAGTCCCATAGGTGCGGGCCGGTCTGAAATGGGTCAGTCACAAAGCAGTCCTATTGGTACTGGCCAGTCTGATTTGACTCAGACCCCTCAAGTGTCAGACTCGAGTGCTCCAGCACCAAGAAGCCAGACTCAGACATCAGATCCTCAAGCGTCAAGCCAGACACAGCGTGATGATGATGATGAGAAGATAGATGACACAGCAACCTCGGGAAACGAGGTGACAGAAATTGAGAAATCAAAAGAATCTTCTGAAGAAGAAGAAGAAGAAGAAGAGTGAGTGTGACATTCTGGGACTTGAGAGAGAAGAGAGATTCTTTGAGATTCAGGCTGCTGCTACTTCTCTGTGGGCAGGAAATCTTCGTTCGGTGTATTGTAATATTTTCGAAATGAATTTTGTAGAATTTAGTTAGAGATTTCTTTATAGAGTAGCGATTGTATTGTTGTTGCATAAATTTTGCTTGAAATTTTCTTATAAAAAATGTTTGCGTACCCAAAGTCTTAACCAAGCAGCCCATTAAGCGAAAACAAAAATTTTGAGTTTACCGGTTAAATCATAAACGGTTAGTGTATTAAATTTAATTTTGGATCGGTTGAGTTCGGTTAAAATGTGAATCCCGGAAGAAAATGAAAATAATAACAAGTCGAAGAGAGTCGACCCCTAAATAAAATCCAGTTGAAGAAGAAGAAGAAGAAGATTGAGTGCGAGAGAGAGAGAGAAGATGGGGGTTGATTTCTATAAGGTACTTGAAGTTGATCGAAGTGCTAATGACGACGAGCTTAAGAAAGCTTATCGCAAACTCGCCATGAAATGGCATCCTGATAAGAACCCTAACAACAAAAAACAAGCCGAAGCTAAATTCAAGCAGATCTCTGAAGCTTACGATGTATCTTCACTTCTCTCTTTCAATTTCACTTTTTCGTTTTCAAAATTCCCTCTTTTTTTAGCAATCATGCAGTTTCCTTGTGATTTAGGTTTTGAGTGATCCTCAAAAACGAGCAATCTACGAGCAATACGGAGAAGAAGGTTTAAACCAAGCGGCCCCACCTCCCGGTTCTGGTGGTTACCCTGGAGGATCAGACGCCGGAGCTTCTTTCCGGTTCAATCCCAGAAGCGCTGATGATATCTTCTCCGAGTTCTTTGGTTTCACAAGGCCTTCTTTTGGTACGGGAAGCGACTCACGCGCTGGACCTTCTTTTAGGTATGGCGATGACATCTTCGCTTCCTTCAGGGCTGCTACTACCGGAGGAGAACCCTCCATTCCTCCAAGGAAATCTGCTCCTATTGAGAGACAATTGCCTTGTAGCTTGGAGGATTTGTATAAAGGAGTCTCCAAGAAGATGAAGATCTCTCGTGATGTTCTTGACTCTACCGGGTTTGTTTTCCATTTTTGAATTTAGTGGCTTTTTTATCACACATTTGGCTAATTCGGTTTAGGGACAGTTTAAACTCTCTCTGTGATTGTTTTTTGGTTCCAAATTTTTAGTCTATAAAAGCTATAATAGTCTATAGAGTCAGCTTATTAGAAAGTTCTTCTTTTGAACATGTTTTGGTTAGCATCTAAGTTGTGATGTCTGTGACCTTTATTCAGTATTGAGCTCTCTATCGATACATAAATGATAGATGTAGGAACCGATAGCTATAGCTAACCAGGGCATTCCTTGACCTAGGTAACCAGTTTCATTATGGATTTTAGCTTAATAGATTTCTCTTCATCTGTTTTTCCTTGAAACCGGAAATCTCTTGAGCTCTGCAAATTGTTCAGGTGTCTCTTTTCTTCAATTTGATTGATCTCTAATCCTTGTTAGAATGTCTGCTTAAGCTCTCTTGAATATCTACATTCCGCAATCTCAAATACCATGAGTGTGTCTAAGAGTATACCATGAGTATAAAGACATTACTGAATTTGTATTTTGTATGTTCTTCTACTGACAAAACCTCTGTTTATCCTTCAATGCAGGAGGCCAACACCGGTTGAGGAGATTTTGACGATAGAAATCAAACCCGGTTGGAAAAAAGGAACAAAGATAACCTTCCTGGAAAAAGGTAACGAGAATCGTGGGGTCATTCCATCCGATCTCGTTTTCATCGTAGACGAGAAACCACATCCCGTTTTCAAACGAGACGGGAATGATCTTGTGGTAATGCAAAAGATATCTCTAGTGGAAGCTCTCACAGGTTACACCGCACAGGTCACTACTCTTGACGGAAGAACCCTAACAGTTCCGGTAAACAATGTGATCAGTCCGTCGTACGAAGAGGTGGTGAAAGGAGAAGGCATGCCGATCCCTAAAGATCCGTCAAGAAAAGGAAACTTGAGAATCAGATTCAACATCAAGTTCCCTTCGAAGCTAACCACTGAGCAGAAATCAGGGATCAAGCGGATGTTATCACCTTGAATGTCTAAGATTGAAGCATCTCGTTTCAGTTTTTTTTTTTTTTTGTATCAATCTGCTAGCTTTTTTGGAACCTCTTAGAAGCAGAATATGTGCTTATGGGTTTTTTATTTATTTTTTGTTGCATTTTGGTAAAGTTTTAAGGGAATTGTGAAATACCACCAAACGATGCCGGTTTACTTAGTGATGACTGACGAGTAGTGAAGTAAGTTTATCCTTAATACCGTCGTCTCTTTGCTAAAGCTTGAATATTAGTTTAATAGTAAACATTGTCAACAGATTTTGAAAGACTAAATCAACGTTAACAATTTGTCAAAATGTAAGTCAAATTGATTAATCATAGTAGCGAAATTTGAAGAACCTTTTTCTTTGTTGATTAAAAAAAATCCAATCTCTACGTTTTTCTCACCTTCTTCAATCTTGACCTTGTCCCGTTTAATTCCTTCATAAAAATCTTTTCAACCCTCACGTGCTGATGTTGACATAGAATGATAAGAAAGAAGAAAAAAAAAACAGAATAATTATGCTCCTCTTTGATTTTTCTGGCGAGGTAAATTACTTCCATATCTCCACGTACAAATTAGTTATATTCATTCATAAATTAGTGTGATTTAGAGATTCAAAAATAAACACTGAGTTTAGTTTAAAGATTTGAATGTTTTCAAGAACAATAAGATTTTCTGCAATCAACTGAAATATCACCAAACCATTTTCATGGTCTTTGATCAAAACCAGTATTACAAATAGCGAGTAAGGTTTTGGTATTTGTATCAATGTAATGTTGTAGTGGTACTCCAAATTCAAAATGGAAGTCATGTGCATGTGTAAGTTACGGCAAAAGTAAAAAGACTAAACTTATTTGTAACAGTCAGTTCCGAATAATCCGGAGCGATAACCTAACAACATTCACCTAAAAAATTCTAAATAACACGAATGGGCTGATTTTGTATATGCTTTTGGCTGATTTGTTTAAGCTTTAAGCCTTTAAAGTTTAAACAAAAATTTAGATGAAAAAAAAAAAAAAAACATGATGATGAGGTGGCGTAGTTGTATTCGCTTACGAAAATTGCCGTATGAGCGGATAAACATCGGGAAAAATGTCGTTAAAATCCCCAACTTATTCAAAACGTTGATTTAAATCCTCAACTCATGACGAAACGAAATAAATATCAAACTTATGTTGACTTTCCAAATAAATATCAAACTTATATTGACTTTCCAAATAAATATTAAACTTCCATTGACCTGGCCATATTAGGTACGACGTTAAGTGGAAAAATAGATCTCGTTAACGGAGTTAATTTTCTGTTAACATACATGTTAATTGATAACTACATCGTTTCATATAACAACAAAACGCCGTCATTTTGTTGTAACGATTGAATTAAATCCCTAAAATCAATCTTAGATCCCGAAATCGAGCAAAATCTCTAACTCTAAATCTTCATATGATTTATTTCGTTTCGTCGTGAGTTGAGGATTTAAATCAACGTTTTGAATAAGTTGGGGATTTTAATGACATTTTTCCCGATAAACATCAGCCAAAAAAAATCTTTTAAAAAGTGAAAATATAGAGAGAGAGAGAAAGAGAGGCCCACTATAGATGGCCACGTCGACAAACATGGTGGGCGTTTACACGTGGAATATAACAGGACTCCGCGTTGCTGGTAATTTGATTCCATTTAAAAATAAAATGTAAAATTTAAAATTGGTTTCTCATAATGTAAAATTCATTCACAATTTCTCTTTTAAATATTAAAGACCACAAATTTTGAACAAAGAATTAGAAAAATTATAGATTCATTCACTAGAGCAGTCGACACTATTAATTAAGTAAACTATATATATATATATGTATTATAAATAAAGAAGGTGTGAATCCACGTGGGATGACAGGTGGGAGCGAAGTCTAGTGCATGTCATGTAAGATTTTGATTTACTTTCAACACGCTTCATCGCTATTTGGACCACTTCGCTGACTTTTTTTTTTTTTTTTTATTTACAACTACTATTTCTTACACATATCAGAGCCAAAATTACAACCCCGACGAATCTTTCTTTAGATACAAATAATATTTACTACTACAAGTACCATTTGCTTGTTATATCATTGCAATGACGCGGCTTCTAAATACGTACGTACCACATTTTGGGAATCTGACAGTTGTATATTGCACTGGATCCAAACAATTAACAAGAAGCGTACATTTTCTCTATTCGTACGCATTATTTGTTTTGTGCCGACTGCGAATATAACGATCTTCGTAGATATTCATTTAGCTAATATCACCTATAATGAATGGTCTTGTTTTCAGTAAATACTTTTTTTATTTTATTTTGATAGGAACGTTATGTATATACTAAACTTCTTATTTTTATTTCCTACCAAAAAAAACTTCTTATTTTTATTTTAGTTATAAGCTATGACATTGGGCTGATCTAACTTCTTAAAAGGTATATTGATCCAATAGCTTATTTAATATTTTTTTCTGTCAACCATTAGGTTACCTTTTTAAGATGATTTTTTTTAAAATAAAATATTCGGAAAGAAAAATACGAGAAATTATGGAAAGAGGAAAATCTAGTGGGTCAATTGACCATAAAATCCAGAAATTATTATTCAATTTCGAGGCTTGATAAGGAGAAAAAAGAATTGAAGAATAAAAATCAGATTGTGACTCGTACTCGTAAGCGTGACGAAATATTAACGCAAAGTTATATGTATTGGGACAAAATTATTAACTACCAATACAATAATTATGAGACCGTTGAGTTGAGCCTTTGCTTGGCCAAAAAAAACTATCATCTTAGAATGATGCAAATAAATAATCAATTTGTAAAAAAATTGTAATTCGATTTTTTATATCATTAAGTCTTTTTTTTTAGTTAAGATATTTTTATATATTTAATTGATACAAGTTACCCCTATAATAGTTTTTTTTTTAAAAAAAGGACCCCTATAATTGTTTGAGATTTTTATTTTTCAGTTAAGATATTTTTATATATTTATTTTTAGTATCTCAAAACTCTAGAGTACGAAAAATGTGTGATTTATTTAGTTAGCTGCTTTAAATCTAGACTTTATCATCCTCTAAACTTTATTATTTTCTAATGTAATCACGAAATGTGTCTTTTTCACCAAAAGAGTCATTCGTGTTCGTATTTTATTCAACTAAATAATTTTATACCTTCTAGTATATTCAATAATTTTATTAAAATCTCATCTTAATTATTTAATTAGAGATAAAAACAAAAACTACACTTCTATCGTCCCTTGACGATTTCACACCTTCTTTTCACACCTCCTTATAAATTAATTAAATTCTCTCTTTTCTATCCTTCCTCTCTGTCTTCTCTTCTTTTTTTCAATGAAACCTCTCTTCATTTAAAGTAATCCAACAAAAAAAAAAACTGATCTCGCTCTTTTCTCTTTACGTCACAAAGACAATTCGATTCCAACAATGGACCGACGTAACCCTTTCCAACATCACCACCACCACCATCAGCTTCATCATCACTTGATCCAGCAACAACAGCTTCCTCCGCCGCCGCAGAGCACGACGGCGGCGATGGATCCCGGCGGAGGAGGTGAGAGAATCCCACAGTGGAGCATAGAGGAGACAAAGGAGCTTTTGGCTATAAGAGAAGAACTTGATCAGACTTTCATGGAGACCAAACGTAATAAGCTTCTTTGGGAAGTCGTGGCTGCTAAGATGGCCGACAAGGGTTTTGTCCGGAGCGCAGAACAATGTAAGAGCAAGTGGAAGAACCTCGTCACCAGATACAAGGTTACCTTCAACTATCTATAATCTATAAATGATTATTCTCTCTATAGTCTCTATAGATACACCTATAAATGTCTTTGTATGATCATGATTACAAGCACATATGCACCATTATTAGTATATAGCAATTTATATTGTTTAACTATAATTATGTGTATGTATTTCATCACTAGTTTAATTGCGTGATTTGACTGAAGCCTGAAGGTATGCATATTGAAATGGAAACCTAGTTTATGGTGTATGTATAGATGAACTATAGTTATATATACATCAATTAATGAGCTTAACCTAATCTCCTAGGTTTTTTAGATATTGTCCTGCCATTAATGGTAACGAGCTAGAGAATAAAATTTGACGCGTTTATTGGTGAGCTTTCATCGTGATATTGCCTATGTTCACATTTTGATCCGTTATACCATAATATCTCTCCTTTTGTTTGTTAATCACATGGTAAGTAAGTAAGTAAAACCTATCTAATTACCGTTATATAACGGGTGCATAAGATTTAATAATTAAGAACCGTTACTGATGAACACATGAAGATAGTTGAAAACGTCTATACATACGTTTATTTTAAGCTAAAAGAAACGTGATATAGATGAACAATTTTTGTTTTCTTATATATATAGATGACAGATGATAGATGAACATGTTTATACGAGATTATGATTTCGAGTTAAGATACTTGGTTAGCTAAGATTTCTAGCGTAGGCTAATACTATTACATGTTTACATGATGAATATATACACAAATATTTGTGTAGGTACTATATATATATAACATATTGAATATTCATGGGACTGCAGGCGTGTGAGACCACTGAGCCAGATGCTATTAGGCAGCAGTTCCCATTCTACAATGAGATTCAGTCGATTTTCGCAGGGAGAATGCAAAGAATGTTGTGGTCAGAAGCCACAGAACCAAGCACTTCCTCCAAGAGAAAACATCATCAATTTTCATCTGATGAAGAAGAAGAAGAAGAAGAAATTGAGGAGCCAAATCAAGACATCAACGAGGAATTATTGTCTTTAGTAGAGACACAGAAGAAAGAGACAGAAGTGATTACTACTAGTACTTCGACCAATCCAAGAAAACGTGCGAAAAAAGGAAAAGGCGTTGCAAGTGGTATGAAAGCTGAAACCGCGGGTAATACATTAAAAGATATATTGGAAGAGTTTATGAGGCAAACGGTGAAGATGGAGAAGGAATGGAGAGATGCATGGGAGATGAAGGAGATAGAGAGGGAGAAGAGAGAGAAAGAGTGGCGGAGGAGAATGGCGGAGCTAGAGGAGGAGAGAGCCGCCGCTGAGAGGAGGTGGATGGAGAGAGAGGAAGAGAGACGGTTGAGAGAAGAAGCTAGGGCTCAGAAGAGAGATTCTCTCATTGATGCTTTGCTTAATAGGCTTAATAGAGATCATAATGATGATCATAATCAAGGTTTCTAATTTTTCATTATTTGTTTTAAGCATAAGTTAATTTGTTAGGCAAATAAATTTAGATAATATATAAATTAATGTTTGCTTTATTAATTATATGAACTATTGAAATTTCGAAAAAGAAATGCAAAATGATCAAATTTTGATATATGTTATCGTGGTATGAAATAAGATTTACGAGTTATAATCAAAGCTTGATCAATTCGGGAGGCTCTCAACTAGATTCGATGTGAATTAGGGATGGATTTCAGTTTGATCATCAAATTAAATTGGAATTCGTTGTTAGCTCACAGAACGTTTTCCCCATTGTTTGTGTTCAAAATTTATAGTTTAAATGAGCTTTAATTGATCTTCTAAAAGAAAAATATTTTCCTGGTGAAGAAAAATAAACCTTTAATCTATAATAGAGAGCGAGTAAAACGAGCTAATTAACAACGAATTGATTTACTAATAGAGAGCGAGTAAAACCTTCAATTATATTAAGTTTTAAATATAATTAAATTTAACGATTTTTATTGATAAAATTAAGAATCAATAAATCACTTAATAGGTTAACGTATATGCATAAAGTAACTACCACTGTAGAGATAATTAGATATGCTAATTTGAATTATCTTATAGGTATCCAAAAGCAAATTGATTTAATACTTTTAGCTACTTTATTCTGTTAATACGAATGTTTCCTAACTATTAATCAGGCGATAAACAAGAATTAAACAAAAGTCTTTGTTCCAAAATTTTCAATTCACATTTGTCCCACATTACTTCACCGCGTTATTTGTGATCATATCCGATCCATATATTACATAAACCTATTTTCCGTAAGTATAGTATAAAGAAAGAATTTGCTATTTTTATTCATTTCTTCTCTTGCAAGACAGCTACCAACAGATAAAATACCGAAAACATGAAACCGTGTTATGACGCGTTCACACTGATATATGCGTTCATTTTTAAAAACACGTATAACTAATTCGCCGCGTCAGCTCAATTGTTTACAACCATAGAGAACACCAGTACGAGCACCTTGATCAATATTCATCACTTTTGCGTTTTTCCTCAGAGTTTTTTTTATAACTAAAATAAAACATATAATTCGAAATTTAAATAAATTAGAGTGGGAAACTGTTCATGAATTTTACATGTGAACCCCAACCAAAAAAAACACAGAAAAATACAAAAAAACGTCAAAGAAGTAACGTTAGAAGGAGACCACAATTTGCATGTGAAATAGACATAAAGGAGACAGTACGTTTTTCGAAGTTACGGGCTCTGCATATTTCAGAAGCAAACCGATTTGACCGTTTTTGGACCCACTATATATTTATAATGCATTGATATTTCATCATATCGAATTTGAATATAATTTCATTCTTATGATCGAGTCACTATTAAGATTATCCTTGTGCTTATTTGGTTTTGGATAGGTACATTAATTTGTATACAGTATATTTAAAGCGAGTGCATCATGCTGTTTAAAAAGACGAGTGAATGATAGTCTTTAGTCATAATCTTAAATGTTAACCATGATTTTTTGGTCAATAACTTATATTGGCATAACAGTTTAAGAAAATATGGAGTGATGAAAAATTACGATTGTTGTGAGTCTCTGGTTAACAATTGGATTATAAGATTATAAAACGACATATTTCTGATAATTGAGAATTTAAACTAGATACAGAGTTCATCAACTAATTGGTCCATAACAAGGTCAAGAATCTCTTGACCAAATTCGACACAAAAATCTTCGACCTGAGTAAAGTCAACGGGTTTAGTTGACGAAGTAGAAACCCAAGTGGAAGACTTCATGTCTTCTTCAGACAGATCTGAGAGCATATTCATTAGTTTTGTGATAAACTCTGTCTCTTCAGAATCATTGTTGGTGCTATTGTTGTTTTCTTTCTTGGTACTTGTCCTTGTTCTTGCTGGTGATGAAGAACATGAAGATTTTGTTGTTGTTGTCTCTACTCGCTTTGTTGACAACTCCGATGCACTTTCTGAATCTCCTCCTGTTTTATTTTTCAAATTAAAGTAAGGTTTAAAATATGATCGGGAAAATAAAAATAAATATTCTTGAAAATGTTGATAAAGTCTCATTTTCGCAGCTTTTTACTAGTAAAAGTGTAAAACCAAGAAAAATGTTCAAGGTTAAATTAAAACACTTTTCAAATAAGATTTATCCGACGTTTATGGAAAGTTCTTATAATGGTCAAAATTTTGAATAATACTATAAAAAAATTCAAATAAAGTGCACTAAATAGGTTAAAATGTTGACCAATGACCAAATTTTTACCAACTCATTTGCAGTTATAGTCGGAAACTACTCACATGATGAGATTACCCTTTTGGCAAAATTTCAAAAGAGATTCAAAAAGCAATTGATTACGTTTCAAATAATTTTTTTTTTTTTGAAAAATATGAAACTTAAAATAGACAATTATTTGGTAGACTAACCTGAGAAGTAGTAGTCATCGTCAAGGATTAGATAATCATAAAGATCTCGATCAAGAACCGAAACCGGACTCGCGTTAGACTTATTCTCCGGCGACTCACTCTCTTTTCCGATAAACTCATCAGCCCGAATATTCTTTGATTCTCCTAGAAGCGCCGTCTTCTCCGATGACTTACTCTTAGACGGAGAAAGAAACCAACGAACTTTCTTGGCTCCGTTAACGTCATTTCGATTCTCACTCTTCTTCTTCTTCGCAACTTTCCTCGGCTCATCTTTAAACTTCTTAGCAACTTTCTCGTTCTCCTTCTTCTTCACCGGAGGTGGCAATGGCGGCTTCTTGGAATCTTCCACAACCTTCTCGAACCTTTTAGACCTCGAAAAAGACGATGATCCGACAAGTTCCCTCTTCTCGTCGAGCTTGTCGAGATACAAAAGCAAGAAATCATGTTTCTTTTGTTGGTTATTAGAGCTCCATCTAGCGGAGGTTGGGACTATCTCACGGAAAGAAACCGAAGCTTTGACTCTCCGGCACTGACGTTGACCGTCTTTCTCGTCTTCATCTTCTTCTTCCTCGTGACCTCTTAGGATGTAGTCCATGAAGTTAACCGATTTGCTCCGTGCGACAGCCGAACCGGAATCATCAAAGTACCGGAACCGTTTTGATCCCGGTGCAGGATGATCTAACCCCATGAGTTTGGCTACAACGTTGGGAGGAGGAGGAGGTGGTGGTGGAGGGTGAAGAGAGACGTCGTCGTTTTGGGTTTCGGTTTCGGTTTTGATCTCTTTCTTTGGCTCTTCGATTTCTTCGTAAGGGATTAGTAGTTGGAGTGTTTCATCAGAGTCGAGGATGTTGTCGGAAGGGTGAGTTTGTTGGCTACCGGAGCATAGAAGACGGCGAACTACCGCCGTGAGGCAGCCGGTCTTAGGGTTGGCTCGTTGGGTCATGGTGATGGCTGATGATGATGATGATGATGATGATGATAGTGCTTTAAGTAGGAGTGTGTGTGGAAATGTGCAAACACGTTCTTGGTATTTATAAGGACAAGAAGAACAGATTTCTCATTATTTGCGAGGAGCCCCACCAACTAGTTAAATTAAAGCAAAACTATATGGGAAAACATAAGTACAACAATATCGTGAAATTTTGATATTTTAAGTGAAATTGTGGTTCAATTAATAAACGTTTATTATTCAGTTTATATTAATTGGTAACTCAATTTTAAGTCATCGTATTAAGTTACTTCAGAATTTTTAAGATCAAACAAAATTACTGTAATGTTTTTTTTTTGCAATGAATAAAATATGTTTTCAGTTAATGATTCACCATTATATTTCACTTTATTTCTTATCGGTATGTATCTTATGACATAATATAATAGATTAATTATTGGTAGCATAGAAAGGAAAAGGTACCCAGGATCAAATTTTTTTTTAAAAAAGCTGTATCTAAAGTGATATGCTGGAGAAGATTCTGTTTTTTTTTGAAACTCAACGGAAGAAAAGAAACTTTGATACTTTTGAAAAAATCAGGAATTAATTATGGCCTCATCAATTATTCAAAATAAAGGTCATGTAACAACTTCGAGATCTTTTCCTTCACGTAAGTTTTATACTTAGATTGGTCAAGCTTTGTTCTGATTGCTTCAAAGCTTTTAACAAAATGTTACTATATGTGATTTACTTTTCAAACATATATAATTTCAGGCTGAAACTTGAATTTTGAAGTATAAACCCGATAAGTGTACACAAATTCTAAACTAAAATGAGAATTTAGCTTTTGTCAGGCGTTAGTAATTTTAACCAAACTTGAAATGTGAATTTTTAGCGATAGTATATTTAAAAAAAAAAAAAACTATAGATTTAGCAAGAATGACAGATCAACAAAAATAAACTTCTAGCTTGTTTATCAATGTGTACTGCACGGTAAAACAATTCATTTTAAGATATAGAAGATTGAATTTTAAGCAGATATATGTGAGTTGGCGGGATCAAGCTTTCGAATAGTAAACAGGATATTTACAAGATGAATATTATAAAGTTGCAAAAGGTCTCTTCGAAACCTATCTAGTTCGCTTTATTATTTATTAAACAAAACATATGTATATAACATTAGAGGCTTAGAGCAACTAGCTTTAAGGTATTCATTGATTTTTTGTCGCGGAGTTTAAGAGATTAATAATGTATGATTAATCTGATCATTACATTTACACACGATTAGTCTGTTTCATAATATAGATCTTGTTTTATCTGTTTATCTTTGGCCATTTAGAAAGCTTTGGGGGTTTTTTTTTTTGTGATCATTGGTATAATACATGCACAACGGGTAACACAATGTAGTACTTCTTTTAATTCATTAAGATGTGAAGCAATTGTTATGTTTTCAATAAATGTCAAATAAATATTTTTCTATCTAAATATTTTGTAAGGCATGATCGTCAAGATCAAAGATTCCAAATTCAAATTCGAAATGTAAAAAGAAAAAGAAGAGAATGGTAGTATAAAATATTTACAGATTCTTTTTTACTTTTCCTTTTTCTTCCTTTTTCAACTTTTTTTTCAAAACAAGAAACACGAGAAAATCTTATCTGCGTGGCGTCATTTTCAAAGGTGAAGTAGAAAATACTTTGGTCGCTTAGTTCACACCGGAAAAAGAGGCAACGAAAGCAGAGAGACAAATCTAAATAAATTCTGACACGCGTGAAAAATATTGCCACAAAGAGACTTACCTTATTCCCTATCAACTCTCGACCAATTATGCATATGTGTTTCTTTCTTCTAAGCAACTAAATTATGATTTACTTTTCATAAATAAAATGGAAATATAAACACATTAGAACTTGTTGATAAGAAAATAGTCATCACAATGTCATGTTGGTCATAGCTTTTCTGCTCTCACAGTCTCACACATTTATTTATTAGTTATTCGAACAAAATTTGCAAAACTAAATTCCTCTAAGGCTACTGAAATTCTTCCAGATTTAGTTATTTACCATATGACATTTGGCTTATAAATCACTCGTCCTCGTAGTTTCCAGTGTTTACGCACATTTTGTTCGAACTCCTTTATTATCCCTCAATCCGGAACCATTATTATCCCAAATATGGACAGAAATAACTTTTTAATTAGTAAGATATATATAAATGTATTTGACATGATTAACCACATTGGGGATGTAGCTCAGATGGTAGAGCGCTCGCTTAGCATGCGAGAGGTACGGGGATCGATACCCCGCATCTCCATTTTTCTTCGTTGTCTAAAATAATCTTAAATGCCCTAAGATTAATGACGAAAAGTATGTTACAACAATTCCCACTACAAATGCAATTATTAATTGCGAAAGTAGAATCCTAATGATTTGTGTGTTGCCTTTAATAATTGTTTTAGTTATCATCAATACTAAAAATAACTAACAGGAACTATTGTTGGTTTTACAAGCAACACCAACTTTTGTTTAGTTGGTGCCTGTTTATTTCGTTTTCATGTGCCCATTGATAAATTTTATAATAATATAAATTTTCCTTAACCCTGATATCTGAAGAATGATGATTTGTTTAGCGATTTGATTAACACTTCTAATCAAGTAAACCAGTCTCTTATGTAACTTCCGTGTGTGTCAAGTGTCATGTATGTCACTCTATGTTTTTTCCAAAGATGTTTGTTTCTTTACATGTTTAAGCTTGAAAGTTGAAACCAAAGTTCTAGGTATAAAATAAAACAATAAATCGACTCAATACAATTTGATTTTATTCAAATTTGTTTGTGTTTAACTGTCATTTTTTCTTTTCTAGGTAACGAGACTAGTGTGCAGGGCCGGCTCAAATTTATTTTGGACCTTGTGCACATCTTAAAAAAATATCTGAAAATTATACATATTATAAAAATTTATGACTTTATTTACAAAAATTCTAAAATTTAGGACCCTAAAAACTTAAAGAAAAAAAAAAAAATTTATGGGACCCAGTGCATGAGCACACATAGCACCACCCCTAAGCCGGGCTGCTAGTGTGTGTATATACAACTCAATAGTTGAATAAAGAAGATAATAATCTGCATATATATAAATGACCTAATGAATAATAATGTGTATTTCACGTTTACAGATTCTAATCAATAGACAAAACCCAATCATAAGTCATAACCTCCCTAACCACATCTTTATTAAATTGGGAAAAAGATGGAAGCAACACATCCAAACATGCCTTTAGCTTCACTCCTACTCAATCCATAATTTCCCAAATATAATCCCAACACTCCCTTAATACCTTTCCCTCTAATTCCAAAACCCGACACGTTTTTCACATCAAATTACTGTATTTGCCACTATGAGCTTCTTAATTCCTAACAGAGGAGCAGGAGGAACCAAGATTCCTCTCTCCATCATTGTTCTCGTTCTTTGTGGTTTCATGTTCTTCATTCTCTTATACACTGAAAGAATCAGCTTGATGTCTTCTTCTTCCTCTTCGTCTTCATCTTTCTTCAAGCTTAAGTCTTGTCCGAGGAAAGACAACAGCTCGAAACCTAGTAAGCACATACGAATCTCAAAACTCTGTTTTTTTAATCCAGTTTTGGTGCTTATTCCCTGTGACGCAAGTAATCTCATAAAATTCCTCTAATTTTACTTGTTTTCCAGAGGAGAAAATTCAAAAGGAGAGATCAGAAATTTTAGAAGTGCTTGACGACAGGTTCGAATTTGATCCAGAAGAGTGTAATGTTGCAGCTGGGAAATGGGTTTACAATAGCTCAATCGAACCACTCTACACCGACAAATCATGTCCGTACATTGACTGTCAATTCTCTTGTATGAAAAACGGGCAGCCAGAAACTGATTACCTTCGATGGGAGTGGCAGCCTGATGACTGTACAATTCCAAGGTAACACTAATCAAAAGCTAAGTCTAGTTATAGAGGTTTGAGACATAATCTTTAATTTCTTGTGTTGAAACAGATTTAGTCCGAAGTTAGCTATGAACAAGCTCAGAGGAAAAAGACTGCTTTTTGTCGGAGATTCTCTGCAACGAAGCCAATGGGAATCGTTTGTGTGTTTGGTGGAATCAATAATACCCGAAGGAGAAAAATCAATGAAGCGTAGCCGAAAATACTTTGTCTTTAAAGCAAAGGTACGTTCAGTGATCGTATCTTGCGCTACAACGCAAACCTTGTTAGGTCAGATACCACAGTACCTTGTGTTACAAGCAAAGCTTAGATTTTTATTTTCCTCTGTTTTTCTTGATTTCATGATAGGAATACAATGCGACTATAGAATTCTATTGGGCACCGTATATCGTCGAATCAAACACGGATATACCTGTGATTTCGGATCCGAAGAAAAGGATAGTGAAAGTGGACTCAGTGGTAGATCGAGCTAAGTTTTGGGAAGGAGCGGATATTTTGGTTTTCAACACTTATGTTTGGTGGATGAGTGGTCTCCGAATGAAAGCTCTGTGGGGTTCGTTTGGAAATGGAGAGAGTGGTGCAGAGGCACTAGACACACCAGTGGCTTACAGGCTAGGGCTCAAGACATGGGCTAATTGGGTTGACTCTACCGTGGACCCTAATAAGACGAGAGTCTTCTTCACCACCATGTCTCCTACTCATACTAGGTAAACATTAAATTGCCAAGTAGCACTAGTTAAACTAAAGTGTAATGCTTTGTGATTAACGTAAAATGTTATGTAAAACGTTCAGAAGTGCGGATTGGGGAAAGCCAAACGGCACGAAGTGTTTCAACGAGACGAAACCAATAAAAGATAAGAAGTTTTGGGGAACTGGCTCTAACAAGCAGATGATGAAAGTCGTGTCAAGCGTCATCAAACACATGACCACGCAAGTGACAGTCATCAACATCACGCAGCTCTCTGAGTATCGCATAGACGCTCACACATCAGTTTACACCGAGACAGGTGGCAAGATCTTAACGGCTGAGCAGAGGGCTGATCCAATGCATCACGCTGATTGTATACATTGGTGTTTACCTGGATTGCCCGATACATGGAACCGGATCTTATTGGCTCATTTGTAAATCAAGCTACGAGGAAACTGAGGGTTAAACGGGAATAACCCAAATCCTCTGTTTTTCTCCTCGATTTGTTTGTTTCAGTGTATGTGATTGTCGTCAATTTTCATAAGATCAAACAGACTCGGCCCGTTTATTATGACCTTGACGTGACTAAAACGAACAAATTTTGCAAGGCCTATATGGGCCTGGCCCGTTAAAGAAGTTTCTGGCTTATTTGTTAATTGAGGGAGAGAACAAGGGTAAAATAGGAATTCCAGGACTAAGAGTTTTTAGGTTAATGTTGACTAGTGGGTAATCTGTACCGTTGGATTTTGTTTCAGCACATCGTGACCGTCCGATGAGAGACCTAAGCCAAGTTACGCAAAAATCATTCGCCGTCACGAAGAAGTTGTCGAGGTCTATATAATGGACAAATCTGGAATATGTTAAATAGGGACTTGACGCAGATCTTGTTGGGTCTCGAACCTTCCTTCCTCTTCGTTTGCATCTTTGCATCAGGTTAGGCCGATTCCAACGAAATCTGCTCTCTTTCTTATACGATCGATCTCTTGATTCATCTGAAATTTTATCAATTTTCGTTTGATTTTGTTTCGTTTTGGTTTCTTAAGTTTTGATTTTTTCGAGCTTTTGTCCTTATTGTCCTGTTGAATCCAGTTTTTTGTCCAGAAATTGTTGTGATTTGGGGGTAAGTATTGACGTTAGGGTTTCGTTTTTTGATAGGAAAGAGCGATAATGGCGGGAGGAGGAAACTTTATTGCGAGAGTGATCTCATACGTTGCAAACGAGTTCATAGTTAATGGTTTGGCAAACAGGTACTTTGATATCTTTATATTCGATTTAGGGTTTTTTTATGAATTGGGTAGATCTCAGAAGTAAGCTTCTTTCTCTGGCTGATTGGATTGAAAATATGTTCCTTATCGGCTCGTTCATATCGAAGCAAGATAATCTCAACTTCAGCTGGTCTGCTACGTAACTTACCATACGCTGCAGCGTAGGAAGTTTGAGACATTTTGTTTTTCTTTCTGAAAAAAAGTTTGGGTTTTGTTTTGGAATTGTTTTACTTTAGGTTCTTGAGCCTCATGCTCTGTTTTGGAATTGTTTAGGAATTGTACATTTCTTTTTTGGGTTTGCTCAAAGCTATTCGATGATTTTTAAGTGAACGTTTTGTCCTGGGCTTTGTTCACATGGGTTTGTATAGGTTTTAGATTTTTCATTTTTTTTTTGTTTGTTCGTGTGGATTACTGCCGGTGATGATTTTCGTAGGCTTGTCCTGATCAAAGACATGACGTTAAACGTGAATCTAAGAGACTGAGGCTGTTTTTTTGTTTGTTTGTTTTTCTTTATTAGCTCCTTTTGATTTTGTTTGTTAGTTTGATCTGATTCTTTACTAGTCTCAGAGACTCCCTTGAACACTAACTGATGGATCTCCAACGGTTTCGTTTCTGTTTTGGCAGTCATGCTTTCCAGAGATTTGCTGTGAGGACTTCTAAGAGAATAGAAAACCTCTCTAAAATGGGTTAGCATCTTTAAACTCTAACCACAATAATGATTTGTTTGCTTTTTAACCCACAGTCTTATTAAACAGTGAATTTATTGATTTCCAGCTGCAGAGAACAGGGAGAAAGTCGCTCAGCATATGGAAGAATTTTCCAAGAACATGGACGTGAGTTTATGTATACGATCTTTCATAGTTCCTACATAAGACGGTGAAATTTAAAACTTAACAATTCCGTTTTCTTTTTTTGTTACTTCTGCAGTCGATGAAGAAACCCTGAGGAATCTTATGAAGTCGTAAATCACATGGGTCAGCTCAAGTAGAGAGGTCTGTTTATCTTTGTATAAAGAATATTAAAAAGTAATAAGCTTGTGGACTAAACAACCAGTGATCTTTTGGTGCTGTCTCTCTTCTTTTAAACCGAACTCTACCGGAGTGACTAACAACCCTTTGTATGAAGTTCTTCTGTCAAGGAATTTCTGTTGTCTTTTGCTTCCTACTTATTTGTAGAGCTGCGCATTTTTTGATTCTTTTATGTTATGGGCTGGCTTTGATTTTAAATGTGTAAATGTGTGCCCGATTTCAAAGTTAATGATACAAACTTGTCCATGCTGTGGAATTCTCAGGTGTAGAGCATAATTGTCTATAATCGTATCTAAATCGGCCCAATAGACCAATTATAACTATACAATGAAGCGAAAGAGACTAAATATCACGCTGAAGAAAAGAAGAAATAATAAATATAGGATATGACTTTAGCTAATTCGAGTCCAAGTGGGATTAGGATTAAGATATTGAATATCTCTATATATATAAACAATACTAAGAAATTAAAAATCCATTCTTCATCAGAGAAGAACAAACCAAAAACCTACCTACCGTACACGCCTGGTTTGCTAGAAGCCTAGAACGACGACGATGTCTAAAAGAAAGAGAGTCCTTGATGACATTATCAGTAATACGAGCTTGGTAGAATTACCCCAAGATGTGGTGGGAGAGATTCTTGAGAAACTTCCGATGAAATCACTATTGAGATTCAAAGCTGCGTCGAAACTCGAAACTATGGAGAAGAGAAATCGAAACCCGGCGTTTCCAGGAGAGACATCTAAGACATCAGCAGAAATCTCGAGACCCAAGTATCCTGGTTTGCCATCCTAGTCTTGAAGACGACACAAAAGCTTCTCTTATGACATTGAGTTTGGGAGCAACGTCAGTTTCGTTTGAGAACCATACTCAATACCCTGTCCAATCAACGACGACTATACTAACCCGTTTAAGAAATACACAGGGTTGCGACGGTCTGACTTCATATATTCAGAAACCTTTATGTATGTGCTCAATCCCGCAACTAGATATGGTACCGTAGACTACCCGAGGCGAGATTTCAAGCACTGTATTGTGATACAAAGAACCGGGTATCAGAGCCTTTGCTAGGATTCGGTAAGGACAACATCAAAGGAATATACAAGTTGGTTTGGTTGTATAACTCTGATTGCGTAGACCTAGACGGCCAAACTAATACATGCGAGGTTTTCTCTTTCGACACCAACAACAGTTGGAGGTATGACGTGATTGTTTCCTCTCCTCATCCAATACTACATCATAAAGTCCCGGCTCACGCACATGGATCCCTCCATTGGTTTACTGATACCATCACAGAAACACAAGTTTTATCTTTCGATCTTCACACTGAAACTTTTACGGTAATGGCCAACATACCAGTTGCCGATGCACCTCACGAGCGGATCACGATGTGCACCTTAAATGACCGCCTATGCATATCAGAAGATAAGGGAGACACACAAACTATATGGTCGTTAAATCAAGCCAATATGACATGGCACAAAACTTACTCCATAAATCTCCGTGCAACTCTCTCTTGTATCGAAGAGGAATATCTTAACTCATGGCCACCGATCACATCCCTTTTCAACAACAGGTTATTGCTTTATGATTGCAGCGACGACTAGCCAAAGATGGTGGTATACAATTATCGATTAAATTCATATGGTGAAATTTTCACTGCTCATTATTTGATATGTGGCATTTCTTATTCCTAAAGCTTAATCACTCTTCCATAAACTCTTTAACTTTTATTTTTATTGTAGCATATAGCAGCTTATTGTCTAGTAAATTTCATTGGTGTGTTGACAGCAAATCCTATTTTTGTATATACTCAAATTTTTTTTTCTCAGAACTCCAATTATTTAGAAAGCATACCTCATTACATTTTTTCTGTTTTTCTTTTGCAATTTCCAGCTCTTGGTTTAGCTGAAATCTCATCCAGATTCTTATGAAGGATACGTTCATATGGACTTCTTTGCTCTCGTCTACAATAGTAACTAGGAAGGGAAGCTTTGACCTCACAGAATTCAATATTTCAGTCAGCGTGTTTTGCAACTACCTAGTTATATAGTGAATTATAAGAACATCTTCAAACTTAAAATAATGTATGTTAATAAATAAAGAATTATGATGAAAATATTGAATAGTTTTGGCAGCCATGCTTTTCAGAGATGTGCTCTGAGGACTTCAAAAAGAATAGAAGACATCTCTAAACTTGGTTTGTGTCTTAATCTTTGACACAAGAATGTGTATCATTTTGCTTTCTCTTTCGTGTTGCACGACCGTAATAAATTGTGGATTTTTTTATTGTGCCCGAATAGAGTGGATGTGTTAGGTGTAGAGCATAAATTTTTAAAATTACATCAAAACTTGCGCAATAAATTTAGAAATTACGAGTTGCGATGATGAGACCATAAGACAAATGCTAGTTGCTTGGGTAGGCAAACCTAATCGAACCAAATTGAATTCATCGACATGAACCAAGATCAAATTATTAATAATTTGAATGGTAATATTTTTTATGTTTAGAAATATCTGAACCAAACCCAAATTATATAAAATCGATAAACAAGATTTGAACATCATATTCATTTGAGAAACAAATATTCTTTACCATTTGCATTATAGATATAAATATGTCCCTAAAAGAAAAAAAAAATCAAAAGAAAGAAACGTGTAACAACAATATTCTAAACGAAAGAAGAAGAAAAAGTGAAAAAGGCAATGAAAAAGATATAATGCTATTGGCTTTGTGAAACTATAGACAATGACTAAGCATAGTCATTTAGTTAGGCATTTACGACCGTTGAAGAAGAAGATATCAAATCAAACATGGTCCCTTTAAATAATAAGAGGCCCAAAATCACATCTACAATTTTTATGGTGATGAAAATCGATTTACGCCAAATTTACCTGGTTGTTGAAAGGTGTGATATTTTGGAGTTTAAACATTAGTGATGAGAATGGAATCTTTGCACATCGAGACGTTTCGTTAAGCGAAGAAGAGCCGTGGGTTTGAAAATATAAATCGAATTGATTTATTTTTATTTAAAATAAATCAATTGTTTTAAAAGAAATTGTTTCTTTATATTTATTTTAAATAAAAATCATTATTATGAGAATATTGTGCCAATGACATCTCTAGAAAAAGAGATATTTTATTTTCTCTCACTTTAAGGATACAACAACAACTATCTCAATTTCGTTTTGTTTTTCTCTTTCGAAAGCAAACATTTTTGCGAATCAATATAAACTAAAAATAACAAAACAATAAATAGCAGAGTGACGACTCTTTCTCTCTGCTTCCTTCTCGATTTTTGATTCGCTCACCGGCGAAGGAATCAGATATGGCGGCGGCGACGACGACGGAATCGAGGAACCAGATTCCACCGTACATGAAAGCAGTCTCAGGTTCACTAGGCGGAGTCGTCGAGGCTTGTTGTCTCCAACCAATCGACGTAATCAAAACGCGTCTCCAGCTAGATCGCGTCGGCGCTTACAAAGGAATCGCGCACTGTGGTTCAACGGTGGTTCGAACCGAAGGAGTTCGTGCTCTTTGGAAAGGTTTAACGCCGTTCGCTACTCATCTCACGCTCAAGTACACGCTTCGGATGGGATCAAACGCCATGTTTCAAACCGCGTTTAAGGATTCAGAGACCGGAAAAGTTAGCAATCGTGGCCGTTTGCTTTCCGGATTCGGCGCCGGTGTTCTTGAAGCTCTCGCCATTGTTACACCCTTTGAGGTAAAGCTTTTCGTTTGTTGCCTTTTCGATTACTTTACGAGACAAAAGCTCTGACGAAATAACATGTGTTCGGTAATATATTATTAGATTAGGAATCGAATTAAACTATAGTTTAATCATTAGTTAGTTGGGTCAAAGATTTGGTGTAATTGAAATTGTTAGATTATTCTTGCACCAGAAAATCATCTCTGTTCATCAATAAATTAGTATATTTTAGTCAGAGAAATTAAAATTATTTGTTCAGATCTGTTTTGATGCTTTTGGTCCCATTGTTCATGCCAATTCTTGATTCGGAGAATCGTGTTCTTAATAATCTTTGAGTCTTTGAGTTGTTTCATGTAGATCTTGTTCTTATGTGGTTAGAGAGATAAGGTTTGATTCTCTTCAGTATGTTTATGACATGGATTCAAGAGTTCTTGCATATCAAATGAGTTTTTTCACTCAAGTAAAACACTGTTGAGTTCTGTTTTTTTGCTTTCTATAAATCTCTAGGTGGTGAAAATTAGACTTCAGCAACAGAAAGGATTGAGTCCTGAGCTTTTCAAGTACAAAGGACCAATACATTGTGCTAGAACCATTGTGAGAGAAGAAAGCATACTTGGGTTATGGTCGGGTGCAGCACCAACGGTTATGCGAAATGGCACCAACCAAGCTGTAATGTTCACAGCGAAAAACGCATTTGACATACTTTTGTGGAACAAACATGAAGGTGATGGCAAAGTCTTGCAGCCATGGCAGTCAATGATCTCAGGGTTTTTAGCTGGAACCGCAGGTCCGTTCTGCACCGGACCATTTGATGTGGTGAAAACGAGGTTGATGGCTCAGAGCAGAGACAGTGAAGGTGGGATTAGATATAAAGGGATGGTTCATGCCATTAGAACAATTTATGCAGAGGAAGGATTAGTGGCTTTATGGAGAGGGTTATTGCCGAGGCTAATGAGGATCCCACCAGGACAAGCCATTATGTGGGCTGTTGCTGATCAAGTCACTGGTCTTTATGAAATGAGATATCTTCGGAATGCTACTTTATAGAGAGACACTTTTTCTTTTTAAAAAGCAGTGTTTCTAGTTGCTTTATTTCTGAAAATTCTTGGTAGGATTTGGATTTGATCAAGAAAAATAAAACTAGTCGCACAATTTATAACGATTTTACTATAATCAAATTTTGGGAGTTCCTTTTTTGTTGTTGTTGTTGTTGTTGTTTAAGTAAGTTTACTACAAAAGCATCGCAAAATTAGGCTTCAAAACGTAAATCATGTACACAACTGACATATGTACTTTGGCAACAGTGCTACGTCCATATTAGTTTTGGGCTGGGGTCATTTTGTTATGGGCCACGTTTGGAACATAGAGGCCCACATCTTTCAACCGCACTTGCCAATTCCTTTATATATATAAAAGGCAAACGCAGCTTTAGAGCTATAAGCAAAAAACCCTAGTTAGCCGCCGCCATCTTTACCATCATCATCATCGCAACCTCTCCTTTTTATATACGCTTCTGTTTAGAGCTGTCATCTATCTTCCTCTAGTTAGCAAGCAGACGTTTTCTTTTATTTTTTGTTTGGTCTTCTAAAAACTCTTTGTTGCAATTTGTTCCTAATGAGGATTACATATCAAAAGCTATGGATCTGTTTATCAGTTCCATATGATGCTATATTGTCATAGTTACTCTGATGGGAAATTCTTTTTGTTTTGTTTTTGTTTTTGTTTTAATATCAAATCTTCGTAGGTTTTTTTGTTTTAAATAATACAAAGGCAACTTTTTGCCGAGTGAATCGAACATCGATCTCTCTCTTTTTCCCAGTTGCCTAAATCATGTAATGGCTGCGTGAGGGATAATTTGATTGGTTACTTAATTCTTGATATAACCGATCTTTTCCTCTTTGCTGCTACATTATCTTTTTTTGAAATTTATGATTTAATGGTTTGAATTCGTAGAGAAGCCTCTTAATCTATTTTCTCAATGTTTAGTTCGATTATGGAGGCGTGACATTAATTTCATATCGATTCTAGTAGCTTTGGTGAAGATAATATATTAATAATCCTTTTATGTCCTCACCATGTTAAACAATTTGAAGTAATTTCTTCAACAGACTGACATCAATGTAATTTGCATAAGTTTGAAGTTATATGGCTCCGTATTGAAGTGCATAACCTTGTTTCGTAGAAATTCGTTGAGACAAACAAACAGTTCCCATTACTCAATTCTAGTGATTACAGAATCACACATAATACAATCAATAATGCAGGTTTTATACTGTTATTAGTAAATTGTTCTCTGTTATATTATGTAGAAACCTTGATAGCTGATTCGTTGAGAGATAATAATGTTTGAAATTTGTTGGTCTTCTCTCACCTAACTTTCTGGCCGAGTATTAGGGTCTCATTTGGGCCGTTGCTACAAAATATTGCCTAATAAAAGATACGGTTTCGTTTGGGCCCAAAGTGTTCTCAAACGAGATACATTTAACTGTTTCTTGTCACCTACGTCACGGATAATCATTATTCTTGAAACGAGTCGCTGAACGTCAAATGCCATCAATATAAATCTCACATTTCACCTTTTAATGGACAACAGAATTCTCGGTTACTCGTGAATCATAGTTATTTCGACATTTTGTCTTTTACCATGCGTAATGGCTTTACGATTATAAACCTAGCACTAGCTTAATTGATATACTTTTTGGCAAAAGTAGTTGTATATAATTGATCAATCAATGAGATGACAAGTTGGGAATAATATATTACCGGCGACTCTGTTGGTTTGAGAAAAAAACAATGACTCGAAGAGATTGAAGTAGTTTCGTATTTTCAGAGATAGCTTTCAAGGTAAATCGTTAGAATTACCTGAGAAAAAAAATTACACTTTGACATATACATTGTTTTATAACAACATGTTATTTTTTTATTTTTTGGTTTTAATGTTAAGAAAATATAACATGTTCTCACCCACGCGTTAACATGTGCTCACACGTTAACACATTAATATTCCATTTAAAAATTAATGAAATAGCAATGTTCCATCACCATGGAGACTTTTTTTTTGTTCATGTGATTTATATATTTAGCAAATACTTTATAATGAGCAGTTTACTGACATATATAAAAGCGTAATTTTCTCCTTGTAATGACTAATGAGAACAAGAACAATTTGTTCCCAAGTAACAAAATAAGCATGAAGCGTTTGAGTATATAAGAAGCAAGGAAACAAAAAGACTCGAAATCGTGTCAAATATTTCGCCATGCATAAAACTAAAACCAATATTAAGTGGGATCAGGATGTCCCTGCGTGCATATCACATGTAAATTATTGAATTCTATTATGGATACAAATTTATTTAAAGGTGGTAAAAGTCGTCTTTAAACAATACAACTCAGTATTTCTTTATAAACAATTATTGCATGCACGTTGAATTAAATGTAAGTCCAGAGAGGAAAATCAGAGGATTAATGCTATGTATAATTGAAGATTTTCTAACATAATAGTATGTATTTTCGTATAAAAAACTATAGAAATATTTAATAAATTTATTATAAAATAAATTTGTAGTGTTTTGTGTTCTAATCTACTCCTACCTGCACTATACTACTCATCAAGAAGGAAAAAAAAGAACTTCATAATCATATACTAATTATTAAGCTAATTTTCCAATGGACGTCGGAAGTCTACCAAGTAACGCCGTCGCAACAATCCAAGACACCGCAACCATACTCGGCTCCTCTCAAGCGACTCTAGGACGTCACTTAGCCCGCCGTCTTGTACAAGCCGGAGTCAACGACATTTTCACTGTTCCCGGAGATTTCAACCTATCTCTGCTTGACCAGCTCATTGCCGAGCCGGAGCTCAACAACATCGGCTGCTGCAACGAGCTTAACGCCGGTTACGCTGCCGACGGTTACGCTCGATCTCGTGGAGTTGGTGCTTGCGTCGTGACTTTCACCGTTGGTGGACTCAGCGTTTTGAACGCGATCGCTGGTGCATACAGTGAGAATCTGCCAGTTATATGTATCGTGGGAGGTCCTAACTCCAACGATTTTGGCACTAACCGGATTCTTCATCACACCATTGGTTTACCTGATTTTAGCCAAGAGCTTAGGTGTTTCCAAACTGTTACTTGCTATCAGGTATATAACCACATATATATATATTCCAATCTTGATCATCACAAGATTTGTGCGCGCGAGATTTTTACTATCTTTGTGTATTGGTTTCGTTTTTGTCAGGCTGTGGTGAATCATTTGGAGGATGCTCATGAACAAATCGACATGGCGATATCAACAGCTCTGAAAACCATCCTCATTTTATTGGCACTTATTGGGGAGCAGTGAGCACTCTTTTCTGCAATGAGATTGTCGAATCTGCGGATGCTTACATTTTCGCAGGTCCAATCTTCAACGACTACAGCTCTGTTGGTTACTCTCTTCTTCTCAAGAAAGAAAAAGCTATCATTGTGCATCCTGATTGTGTCGTTGTGGCTAATGGTCCTACCTTTGGTTGCATTCGGATGAGCGAATTCTTCGGGGAGTTGGCTAAGAGGGTGAAACGTAACGTGACGGCTTATGAGAACTACCATAGGATCTTTGTCCCTGAAGGTAAACCATTGAAATGCAAACCTAGAGAGCCTTTGAGAATCAACGCAATGTTCCAACACATTCAAAAGATGCTCTCTAGTGAAACCGCTGTGATTGCTGAAACTGGTGATTCTTGGTTCAATTGCCAGAAACTTAGGCTGCCTAAAGGATGTGGGTACGTATTTGAGAAAGAAACTGAATCTTTTACATTTTAACATTGTTTAAACCTAGAGGTTGTTGGTTCAAGTGACACTTGGGAGGAAACAATATAAAATGCACCTCTTAATAATTTTTTTAAAAAATTAGTGAAACAAACAATAAGATTTGAAAAAAGTTGTTCTGTTTATTGTACGTACGAGTTTCAAATGCAGTATGGATCAATTGGTTGGTCTGTTGGAGCGACTCTAGGATATGCACAAGCATCACCAAATAAACGAGTGTTGTCTTTCATCGGAGACGGGAGTTTCCAAGTGACGGCTCAGGACGTATCCACGATGATTCGTAACGGACAGAAGACGATCATCTTCTTGATTAACAACGGTGGCTACACCATTGAAGTTGAGATTCATGATGGTCCTTACAATGTGATCAAGAACTGGAACTACACTGGTCTTGTCGATGCTATTCATAACGGTGAAGGCAAATGCTGGACCACAAAGGTAAATGATCACTATTGGAAATTAATATATGAATTTTGGGTTGAAGTAACATTATGAATGTTGTGTTAAAGGTGAGATACGAGGAGGAGTTAGTGGAAGCGATTAACACAGCGACATTGGAGAAGAAAGATAGTCTTTGTTTCATTGAAGTGATTGTTCACAAAGATGATACGAGCAAAGAGTTGCTTGAGTGGGGCTCTCGCGTCTCAGCTGCTAATGGTCGTCCTCCCAATCCTCAGTAGAAGCAAGCAAAGAGAAACGAATCTTGAGTGTGGCTCAAGCATCTATCGTTTATTGGCAATCAAATCACATTGTTTACTTGTTTACTTGTTTAGTTGTTTTTCTTAGAGCATATGCAAGGGGGGAACACTTGGTGTGTTCTTAAGGGTTTTAAAATAATAAAAATGTTGAATAGTGGATACAACTGTTCTTAAAATTATAAAAACTGTTCTTCAGGAAGAACAGTTTGCAGGATAAGTTAGAACTGTTCTACCACTGTTCACCTTATTTCCTATTTTTAAATCCTAAGAACACACTCAAAAGTTCTCCCCTTGCATATGGTCTTATGTTTAAGTACTGATTTGTTTGTTTAAAAAAAAAAAGTACTGATTTGTTTGCCGAAAAAAAATTACTGGTTTGTTTACCTACTGGTTTCGAATTTTCGACCGTTGGTTTTAATATTCTTCCGATTATGGTGAAATAAAGTTTTTCTTATAAACTTCAATATTTGTGCTTTTTCTTAAACGTAAGGCCATCTCCAACGGGTATGTTTTGCATCGTCTCTCTTTATTAAAATAAAGAAAAAAATAGGAAAAAGAGGAGAGAGGGAGAGAGTCGTCGCTCTTTTGAGAGACTTTAAGAAACGTTTCTCACAGATGTCCTACTATAATTAGTCTAACTAAAATATTTATTAATAAAATATGAATTTATTTATGTTCACATTTAAAAGTTGTGTTCACACATATATGAGAAACTGAAATAGAGAGACGAGCGTTGGTGATGCTCTAAAGTCCGAATAAATCCAACTTGTTCAATCTAAATATCAAACAATAAAACTCGAGAAACTAATCAAAAACTTAACAACCAGAAAACCAAAAACCCAAGAACAGAGCTGATTGTTTCTAGAAACTGAATCTGAAACAAAATAACAACATATACAACCCGTTAAAATTAGATTTTCATAATTCTTAAAACCAGAAAATAGAATTCCTAAACCATAATAGAACCGGACGTTAGCTTTTGACTTGAGAAGCAAGGAAATAAAGAAGACTCGATATGGTGTTTAAAATGGCCATATTCACATAATTTTATGTTTTATTCCTAACTATTTTTATTTTTTAATTTATGTGAAGAATTAGGCTCTGTAATATTTATTCAGCTAGTTTTGTGAAAAGATTGATGGAATCAAGATGGAATATTCTAATCTTATTAATTTCTTTACATGCATCACATGTATATTATTGAATTCTAATATGTATACTAACTTCTTATAAGGTACTTAATAAAATTCTTGAACAATACGAATC
Source organism: Arabidopsis suecica (assembly GCA_019202805.1). Taxonomy (NCBI): domain Eukaryota; kingdom Viridiplantae; phylum Streptophyta; class Magnoliopsida; order Brassicales; family Brassicaceae; genus Arabidopsis; species Arabidopsis suecica. The sequence continues at coordinate 288,874 of CM032910.1, forward strand.
AGTATTTCTTTATATTCTTTTTCGATTCTTTGGCACGTAGAATTAATGTAAGTTATATCATAGTTACGAGGAAAAATCAGAGGATTAATGCTGCATTAATGGTTCATCTTGGTAAACAAGTTCAAAGATACGTATAGTTAATAACAAAAATGAAAGATCCATGTTATTCTCTAATTTTGAAAATAAAATTATTTTCATCATTTTCTAACGTAACAAGTCTTTTCGTATAAATAACTATAGAAATATTTTATAAAATTTTTAGTACAAAATAAAACATCCGTGCTTAGTGTATATAATAGTATCTATATATGTAAATTTCCATCTGTAAAAACTAAATGCAAGATGACAGCAAGAAAATTGCAAATATATTTCATTAAATCTTCTATGCTTTTGGCGCAAGGAAGTCAGAAACCAAAACGTCTGAAACCGCCTGTGCAATTCTCAACACAGCTATATAACCCCATCTAGTAATTTCATTTTATTACTCATCATCATCACTAAAACTAAAATAAAAAAAGAGTTTCATATTCCTAATAATAAGCTTTTCCAATGGACACCAAAATAGGATCCATCGACACGTGTAAGCCAACAACTGGCGACGTCGGAAGTCCCCCAAGCAACGCCGTCGCAACAATCCAAGACTCCGCTCCCACCACCGCAACCTCCCTCGACTCCTCCGAAGCGACTCTCGGACGTCACTTAGCCCGCCGTCTTGTCCAAGCCGGAGTCACCGACATTTTCTCTGTTCCCGGAGATTTTAACCTAACTCTTCTTGACCACCTCATCGCCGAGCCGGAGCTCAACAACATCGGATGCTGCAACGAGCTTAACGCCGGTTATGCCGCCGATGGATACGCTCGATCTCGTGGAGTCGGTGCTTGCGTCGTGACCTTCACCGTTGGTGGACTCAGCGTTTTGAACGCGATCGCTGGTGCATACAGTGAGAATCTGCCAGTTATATGTATCGTTGGAGGTCCTAACTCTAATGATTTTGGTACTAACCGGATTCTTCATCACACCATTGGTTTACCTGATTTTAGCCAAGAGCTTAGATGTTTCCAAACTGTTACTTGCTATCAGGTATAACCACACATGACCCAATTTCTTGATCATCACATATCTCCTTTGCTTAGATTTTGACTATGTGTTTGTTTTCAGGCTGTGGTGAACAATTTGGAGGATGCTCATGAACAGATCGACAAGGCGATATCAACAGCTCTGAAAGAGAGCAAGCCTGTCTACATTAGCATCAGTTGCAACTTAGCTGCAACTCCTCATCCTACATTTGCTCGTGATCCTGTCCCTTTTGCCCTAACGCCAAGGTAATCAAGAATCATTACTCCAAAGATGTGTTTGTTTTAGATTTCTCACAAATGTTTGGATTGTTTATTAGGATGAGCAATAAGATGGGTTTAGAAGCTGCGGTGGAAGCAACATTGGAGTTTCTGAACAAGGCAGTGAAGCCAGTTATGGTTGGTGGTCCAAAGTTGCGTGTGGCTAAAGCTAGTGATGCCTTTGTGGAGCTAGCTGATGCTTCAGGCTACCCTCTCGCAGTGATGCCTTCTGCAAAAGGCTTTGTACCAGAGAACCATCCTCACTTCATTGGTACTTACTGGGGAGCAGTCAGCACTCCGTTCTGCTCTGAGATTGTTGAATCTGCGGATGCTTACATTTTCGCAGGTCCAATCTTCAATGACTACAGCTCAGTTGGTTACTCACTTCTCCTCAAGAAAGAAAAAGCCATCATTGTGCATCCTGACCGCGTCGTTGTGGCTAATGGTCCTACGTTTGGTTGCGTTCTTATGAGCGATTTCTTTAGGGAATTGGCTAAGAGGGTGAAGCGTAACGAGACGGCTTATGAGAACTACCATAGGATCTTTGTCCCTGAAGGTAAGCCATTGAAATGCAAACCAAGAGAGCCTTTGAGAGTCAACGCAATGTTCCAACACATTCAGAAGATGCTCTCTAGTGAAACTGCTGTGATTGCTGAAACTGGTGATTCTTGGTTCAATTGCCAGAAGCTAAAGCTGCCTAAAGGATGTGGGTACGTATCCAGAAACAAACACTGAATCTTTTACATTTTAACATTGTGAAAATAGTGAAACAAACACAAGGTTTGAAAATAGTTGTTCTCTTTATTGTAGGTACGAGTTTCAGATGCAGTATGGGTCAATTGGTTGGTCTGTTGGTGCGACTCTAGGATATGCACAAGCATCACCAAATAAACGAGTGTTGTCTTTCATCGGAGATGGAAGTTTCCAAGTGACGGCTCAGGACATATCAACGATGATTCGTAACGGACAGAAGACGATCATCTTCTTGATTAACAACGGTGGCTACACCATTGAAGTGGAGATTCATGATGGTCCTTACAATGTGATCAAGAACTGGAACTACACTGGTCTTGTCGATGCCATTCATAATGGTGAAGGCAAATGCTGGACCACAAAAGTAAGTGATCACTATTGGAAGTTAATATATGAATTTTGGGTTGAAGTAACATTATGAATTGTTTGTGGTTGGTAGGTGAGATACGAGGAGGAGTTAGCGGAAGCGATTAAGACCGCGACAATGGAGAAGAAAGATAGTCTTTGTTTCATTGAAGTGATTGTTCACAAAGATGATACGAGCAAAGAGTTGCTTGAGTGGGGTTCTCGCGTAGCAGCTGCTAATGGTCGTCCTCCCAATCCTCAGTAGAAGCAAGAGAAACGAATCTTGAGTGTGGCTCAAGCATCTCTCGTTTCTTAGCAATTGAGTTACATTGTTTCCTGTTTTTTACTGATTTATTTTCCTACTGGCTTTTGGAACTTTCCAGTTAGTACCATTGATGGTGATTCCTTTTTCCATAATAAACTTCGATATTTGTCGTAGTTCTCAAACGTAAAGTCAGAATAAATCCAAAGATTGAGAAACCATCTTTTTTTTTAATCGGATGTCCTCGAAGGGACGATTGAAAAAACCATCTTAAATCTCAAATCGCTAAAAATTATTTAACTTTTTTTTTTCTTTTCACTTTTGCTTTTTAACTGTCTAGTTTTCTTGCCATCAAAAACTTAATAGCCAGAAAAAAAAACAAAAACCTAAGAACAGAGGTGAGTTTTTACAGAGACTGAATCTGAACCAAAATCACAACATATCTACCCGTTACAATTAGATTTTCATAATTCTTAGAACAAAAAAAATATATTCCTAATCGAAATAGAACCGGTCGTTATAGCTAAGTCTCTGGTCGAGCCACAAGGCGATTGTTTTGGAGTAGATGGTCAGGAAACTGAGAACGGCAGCTTCTGACATGTGATTTGAGTTTGGGAATATTTGGGTGTGCGCTTCTACACCGATTGCAAAGCAGCTCACCTTTCAACAGATCTTCGCTCGCCACATTGGCCTTGCCTTGGCTCTTGACCTCTTCGAGTACATCAACTGAGTCACGAAAGAACGAGGACGTGAAAGAGTTCCAGTGTTTCTTGTTCTTCAAACTATCTGATTCAAAGTCTTGGCTAATAACGTGTAAGTGTAATTGTCGCATCGAGGGAACCTGAAAGAGAAAAGCTCAATGTATGTTAAGCATATCAATTTCTTGCATAGCACTGATTAACTCTAAAACGAGCAACAGAAAATGCAAATCTGAATTCTAAACTCAGGGGAAAAAGAAAATTCATCAGTGCTCTGAATGTAAAGGATGACTTAAGTACCGAGTGATATCCAAGGCGGAAGATAAGAGATGCATCCTCGTTCTGGAATCTATCAACCCATTTCAGACCAACATTGTGCATTTCCTGCAGAAGTTGAAGATTCTCTTTGCGAACATCTTCTAGCCCATCTAGACTCTCCTGTCTCGCCAGTACTAGCACGTGTTTCCGCGCCTAAACCCAATAGAAAAATCTTGTTTGTCATCTGTCTCATGAAGAAAGATACTATATTTATAAATCAGCATCAAGTCTTTTACCTTTGGGTACTGGTCGTTTATCACAACGATGTTGTCTGAAAATTCTAGCACGACATTTTCGTGTCTCTCTGGGTGCATTGCGATGCTGTGGAGCGCCAATGCCCATGTGCTCCACCCTTTACTCATCTTCTTTCCACTGTCTCTTGTATCCTCCAGAGACCCTGATCCCAAATTATTAGTTACGGCCTTATCTTGTGATGCTTTGTACTTTTTGTTTCTCTCAGAGTCTTCCTTAATATCCTCACCAGAATCTGACACAGCTGTTTGATTGCTTCGTTTAGGCAACTTTGATTGATCCTGTACTACTGATAAAAAACCTTCAAATAGAGATGTGTAAGCCTCCCGGAGAGTTTTGCACCCCTTGGTGTAGTCGTTGTTAAGGTTGTCCGGTCGGTTTGGGTTCATGTTTGGTCCTAGAACATGTATGACATGTGTAACTCCTTCTGCATTGTGTAATGGACAAGTAGAAGGAAGAGGAACTACCACGGCTTTTCCAGGAACAAGAGTGTTTGCTCGTACTCTTGTCGCAGTCTCAAGATCTGGACCCGCAGCTTTGAATATTGCTGCATTCACACCTCCACCTCCAGGTTTAAGCCGCCTGCACATTTAGCTTACAAAATTAGCTATCCAGACTCCAGTGAAGATGTATATACTTAATTTTAGTCGATAAGTTGGTTCATTTTACTGAAGAGCAAGAAAATAATGGAAGCTTACCAGTTAGTAGCATTAGCTATAACATTGCAGTGTAGACCACCTTCCGAACGAAGCTTAGTTATGTCCCCGACAAATGTGAAGAATTTTGCTGAGTCAATGTTCTTCTGAGCAGCCTTAGCTTTGACCAGAGACAGAATCTTTGACCCTTGGCTCAAGTCTACCAAGACAAGACGCGCAGTCCCAAGTTTAGGCAAGAATTCCTCTGCTTTCTCGACAATGATATCGGATGCCTTTTCAAGATCAAACTGAAAATCCGCTGTCGAAATTGATGGGAATGCCAGTGTAGGTACAACATCAGCAGAACCAAGTTTAGCGGGCGAAATTCGAAAATTTTCGGTCTTTTCATTAGAGTTGTGAGTTGTGTTAGCAGCTTCATTAGAAGATGAACCAGGGAGAGCATTGACTTTCTTAAAGAACTTCATTATACCGGGTTGGCTTTTAGTGTCTGATTTTTTTTCGCCAAAAGAGCCAGAAGGAAGAGTATCCATCGGACCAAGCTTGTTGTATGTGTTAACAGCATTTTCAACATCCGCGTCACTGTAACAAAACATAATCCGAGAAAACCCTTCATTCACCTTCGGAAGTTCCTTACTATGAAGCATCTTATTCACAACAGCCGCAGATCTTCCACCTTGTAGATTTCCTTCATGACCAGTTCTTTTGACTGATCTAGATATACAAACCTGAGCAGGAAGCTCCAGAACCACTGCATGAACTTCAACCTGAGGACCACCGAGCTTAATAAACTCCGAGCGTTGCTCCCTGTCAAGATTGCATCTGTCAATAAAGACGCTCTTTCCTTCCCTAAGGGAATCTGTTGCCAGCTTTAAACACTGAGCCTTTGTTCCAGCTTTGCCATTGTTAATAATGTCCTGAAATAAGACAAAACAAATGAAATCTAAGGAAACACAAAATCTTAAATTGATAGCAACCAAATTTCTCAAATAAGACAGATTTCTTATGAGAACCACCATGCTCTAATCTAAATATTTGCTTCACCAATAAACAACAACGTAAAGATTTGTTCTGTGAGTAAAAGGTAGCAGAAAAGTTTAGTAATTTAATAAGTTCATCCAATAATCTAAAGAGAAGTAGATTCTCACTTCAGGAAAAAATCTCAACAACCCAAATACTTTAGTCTCGTTGAGGAATTTCATCAGTCAGCTTGTGTGCAATATAAAACAATCGATAGATATCTATTGAGAAAAAGAAAAAAAAAACCTGGCAGATACGAGACCAAGGGCGGTGAGAGGAACGCATTACGGTGTCACAAAACGTCGATTTGCCGCTTCCTGGCGGACCAATCAGAAGCACCACTATCTGCTTCGCTTTCTCTGCTTCAACTTCAGCCATTATCGCCGTAAAATCATTAGAAAAGCTTAACTTTTAAAAACACTACGGAAATTGAATCACGAAAGGTTTGATTTTTACCAGATTCTTCAATTTTCACTTCCATGTTCTCTCGATGATCGGAGTCGTTGATCGGAGAACCAGTTTCTTTGTTTCTCCAATTTCTCGTGTGGCACGAGTGTGTTTGGAATACGCGGCGTCTTCGCACAATTGAAACGACGTGTTGTTTCCCAATTTAAAATAAAAACGCTTGTTTATATTTTTTGTGTTGACATATTTTAGATTTTTCGATTAAAAAGCTACTAGTCTCATTCTCATATAGTCATATGTATATTACATTCTCAAAAATTAAATACACATATATAGTTCAAATTTTATACGCATATAATTCTTAAACAAAAGTTACCAAAGATTGCGACAATATATAAATCATATTATGTTGCATATGGCAACGATTAAGACGAGTCACGTTCTTGCTCATCATGAGCCGAACCAAACCACGGCGTATACTCCGAGTCCATAACCGTAAGTGGCATGCCTTGTGAATTTGTCTCCACTATAGGGGCATAATCGTCATCATAACCAAATAATTTTGGTCCACATTCTCCGGCGCCGGGAGAGTAACAAGATGACGTAGTTTTGTGGTCGTTTAGGAAGAGAAGCATATTTTGGTGAAACCAGATCTGAGCCTTCAAGAACTTGACGTATCTGATGGCTTCGTCAAGCATAGAGACAGTGTCCATCTTCGCACCACCAGGGACCATGCTTTGTAGAATCTTGAAACGGTCGCTGATTCTGTGCCGTCTCTCGCGAGCCGCCACGCTCTGAGGGTCCGTCGATAACGTGGACGTTGATCTTGACCGTTTTGTGTTTCCGGTTTCGCTCTTGTGGCCGTGGAAAGAGGAAGTGGTAGATGATGAATTAGGGTTTTGGCCACGAAGATAAAAATCATCCATTGTGATTGTCGTGCTTTATAATTATTACGTAGTATGCTTATACATATATATAGTGGTAACGTTGGTTTATGACTTTATTCTAAAAAGATCTCAAGAGCACGTGTGGCTCCGGATTTCGCGTAGTAGTGGGGTTCGGTGAAAACATTGAACTGAAGTGCAGACGAAAAACAAAACCCTAATCATTTCTTACAACTCAAACTCTACGTACTGTCTTCTCAAACAACTACCTCCATTGCACATTACCCACGTTTATGTACAGTACTTGTCCCAATCCATATTTGATATAAATGTCTTCGTTCTTCTCTCATAGTTCAATACAAACAAATTCTATCAACGATTCCCTAAAACCTATATGCTCAAATAAGTAAATAAGTTTAACATAATTAAAAATATATATATTTAGGTTTTAAAAGAATATTTGATTCAATTGAACTAGCCAGAATTGCAAAGTTGATAGTTTTTTCTCCTTTTGAATAAACACATTTGAATCTATACAAGTAAGAAAAATAGGAAGCAAGTTGATATGAAAAGACCGGATAACAACAACAACTATGCTTGAAAGACGCATGACGTGAGCTTGAAAGTTGAAACAGTGGCAATAGTCATTCTATTCTTCCTATTTTATTTTCTACGCCATTCTTTTTGTATTAATAAGGAAAGGAATAATATGAAATTTCTAAACAACGATTATCTTTGAAGTTGTATTTTTTTTTGTTAAATTAACTTATACAATTTTCAATTGTGATATAGGTAACTGTCGTCTCGGCTGTTGAGTAAATGAGACGTTACTTTCACGTGAGATCAATAAGGAGTTGTACCAGAAGTCTATCTAGCAGACACAGAACTGCCTACAGGTCTTCCCCAGATTTCCTATGACGCCAGGTGTCTATCATGACCGCCACGTACCATTGTATTTGTACACGTAGATATCCAACAAATCAGTAAACACGAGAGGAGCATTCATTTTTAAGTAGAGAAGAAAGAGACTCTCTGTGATAGAACTAAGATTATACTTATAGCATAAAAATAAGTAAAATGTCAAGTGAGGAGTTCAGGCTGGTTTCACCGACGATAGACAACGACGGTAATTTGCCGAGAAAGTATACCCAGGGAGGTCAAGGTGCTAAGAAAGATCTCTCTCCTCCTCTTGAATGGTATCGCTTTTTAGTTATTATGACTTTGATCGATGAAAATATAAAAAGTTAACAATATAATAAACGAAAATGTTATTTATTGACTGACCCAAAGGATTGAATAATAAAAATGTTGATGTTGTGTAGGTACAACGTTCCAGAAGATACAAAATCGCTAGCTTTGGTGGTGGAGGACATAGATGCGCCAGATCCTAGTGGACCACTCGTGCCGTGGACGGTGTGGGTTGTCGTCGACATACCACCAGAGATGAAAGGCCTACCGGAAGGATATTCCGGCACTGAGGAGCAGACTACCGGTATTCGGGAAGGGAACAACGATCACAAGATTCCGGGATGGCGTGGGCCTCTCTTGCCTAGTCACGGTCACCGTTTTCAGTTCAAGCTTTTTGCTCTCGATGATACACCCAAGATTGGTCACACGGTAACAGTAAACTATAAATACTTATTATTTTCTGTTCAAATTTGGTCATGATATGTAGTACTTATATAAAGTGTTGGTTTGAATATGACCTAGGTGACGAAAGAGAGATTGCTGATCGCAATTGAAGGGCACGTGCTAGGAGAAGCCATCTTGACGTGTGTGGCCTAATTATGTCGTCGTTTTAGTCACAAGGCCGTTTAATATGTATCATAGTTATAAGATTCTGTGTAAGGAAGGAGGGCTATTAGCATGGGAGGATGTTACGTTACAGTTGAAAACTAAATCAATATACGGCTAAATAATGAAAATGAATATGATAAATATTATTATTTTAAAATTGTAATTTATATATGGAGATTTTTTCGTATGGACACTCAAGCCGCAGAAACCTTATGAATGGTAGAGTTTGCCATGCTTGTTTGCTGTTGAGGACTTTGATTTAATCATCTTTCTTCAGTAAATAGTCAAAATGACTCGAATCCTTCTTTTGCTCATTTCCTGTGAATATACTCCATAAATTGATGGATATGGTCATATGGTCATTGACTAAGACAAAACAAAGGGAAATTGGTGTTTATCCACAAATTGATTTAGCTGTACAAGTGTGTGAGAGAAGAGAAACCTGTAAACTAAACCCCCAATATTCATAAACCGCCCAAAACAATTATAAGTTGGTTCTAGTGTATTACTAAAATAATGTAATCTCTACTTGCGACGTGCAGCTTGACTATCATTTCGAATGCGGTCAGCGTACATCGGAAGACGGATGATCTCTTTAATTTCCTGAAGCAACACTTCCTCAGTGATGTTATCATTTATGCTCTTTATCACCTATTTTGTTTTCACAACACAAGAAACAACATCACATTTTTTGCTGAGAAATCATGTAGAGAATATTCATTTGACAAAAGCAATACTTAAATATATAGAAAATCCTTCAACCGACCTTACGAGCAGTGTTGATATCATTTGGTGTAGTTTTGTCAACTCTGATCCGCATGCTAAACCAAACTTTCTTATCCTTATCCCATGCACACTCTACAATCTTCCCATTGTAACTTGACGGGTCCGAATCATCTCTAAACTCAACTGAATATCCTTCCATAAGCTTTTTCTTCCCTCTTTCATGCAAGAAGAGGAAACCACGCCCCTCCTCCTCACCCGTCTCAAACAGAAAGTCTACCGAGTTCATTTCTGCATACTTCCACTTCAATAGACCTTTATGGGTTCGTGGAACATAAGGATCATCCCAACCCTAATAAACCAAATGTAAGTCAAGCTCAAGTAATGCAATCTTCCTACTTTCTCCAGGAAAAAAAATTAATACTAATCTCATAAGTTTGTGTCTGTCTGCGTATAGGGAAAATTATCGACTCAGAACTAAAATACAAACATCTCTTGGTTACCTGAAATATTAAGCCATCTGCTTCATGCGAAAGCGATGGAATGGTATTCTTCAAAAGCTTCTCAACAGTCGAAAGTAACCAAAAACCCTTCATCCGTACCTGGGCAACAACAAAATTTTACCAACAATTTATACAAAGGAGAAGGAAAATATGGCATGGAACAGAAAATGCAACTCACCGCAAAAGGCTCAAGGTCATATCTATAGCAATGACTTCTGAGCTTCTCAGCTGCTCGAGGTCCGATCACCTCACGCACGAACATGTTCCATCTTTCACAGAAAGTCCGCTGGCACATATTTGAATCAACTGTAAGTTATCTTTAGTATCTACAATACCTGACACTGGTTGGTAACGAGTAAAAACGACACCGACATATTGGAAAACTCTGAATGCTAAGATCTCGTGCTACTGAACTCATTCCAAGGAAATTAATAATACGGGAACGAAAGTTCCAACCTCTACGACTGATTCGCCATTGATTGCTACCATATCATATACGAGGTACCTCCTCCTCGCCTCCCCTTGTTCACCTGTCGGGGTATCTATGACCATCTCTCCATCAAGCAAAGTGTAGTGATGCACTTTATCAGAAATTCCCTACAACCCAAAACCAAATAGGTCAGAGAATTCACAAGTTTTAGATATCAACACAAAAGTCATATAAGCAATGACAGAAAATTACTCACCTCACGTGAGTGCTTACAGGGAAAACGCATCTGTACCCTCCGAAACTTAAAGCTCCTATCTATCAAATAGCACCCATCTATAGTTAAGAGCATCATATAACGTGTTCCATCTGCCTTCCATGTCGCATAATAATACCGCTGCCTCAAAAGTTGCAAACTCTCCCTGTGTATGCAAAAGCATAAGATTTAACTACATAAGGAAACTAGGACTTATGAACCTCTGAAATGCAGAACATACAGTTGCTAATCCTCTTTGTATGCAATACAAAAAGTATAGCAGAGAGTCAGACCTGTCTAAAGATACAGGGTGCGAACCTGGGAATTGCATACATCCTCTTCCCTGGATCAGAGAAATTTTAATCCATCAGATGATTAAGATCACATTATTTCCAATCACTGAAGCTTAGTATTATTGCATTAGTCTCAACTCTCAACAAACATTTAGCATGCTTTAATGAAACATACATGCAGGAAACAACATTAAGCTAAACATAATATTCTATACGAGAACAGAGAACTAGGAATAATAAATAAGCAGCTTAAATTCATACCCCGATATTCATCATAAGCATCTTATAACAGAATTGCCGGTAAGCTTCCTCCTGATAATGGGGTATTTCATCACCCAAAATGTCATCATTTGACATCTTCTCAGTCTCCTGATTAATTTCCTGAACAACGAAACAGAAAAGATAGGCAAGATCAGCAACAGTCCCATTAGAAAACTCAAGCAAAATGAGATTGCCACTTTATGAACTTTGTCAGCTTTGGTAGACTCAACTGCACCCATCTATATGCACACAAAGATAATCTTAAGAACAGTAGATCTTTGTTTAGATGATACCGTTGTTTTCCAAGATCACTATGTAGTAATTAAATGACCTAGAAACAATAGTTATGAAGCTGGAATTTAATAAAAATAGTCGTTCATAAGATTATGATCTCTCTTTAACAAGGGCAAGAGCTTTAACACTTAACAATGCATGCAGGATATTCATTCGAACGGATTATTCTGTAAATGAGTGATAAACTTAAGAGATTCATAAACAATAAGCACTTGTTTGCACCACGCTTACTTGAACAGGGTCAGGCGGAGAATCATCATCATCATCATCTTGAACAGCTTCACCATTAAGATCAAGCTCGGTAGACCTCTTCCATTGAGGAGTTGGTGGGCAAGTAACACTCTCAGGCTTTATTTCGTGATAAAAAGTGTATAAAGCATCAATATAATCCGGTTTATAAATCCCAGGTGGGCGGGCATCAGAAAACAACTTCAATGCCTGCCAAAGGCCGCACAGAGATAAGAACCTTCATTCTAAACAGGATTAATACAACGAGTGAACAAGTACAAATGTGAAAGAAAGAATTGAACCTGTGTAACGTTCATCGTTGGCATAGAGCGCATAAGATAATGAACTATCATGAACCCTGTCCGATTATGCCCATGTGTACAGTGGACGAGGACATACTTCTTTGCGTGTTTTTGATTAAGGACGAACTGCAGAACCTGAAGACAGTATCCTCAAATGAGCTACCAACAGTAGATAAGTTTGTACTTCAATAAAAACTCAAGAGGAGAAAATAAACTTCAATTTTGTCAGTCAAGAAGAGAACTGAACTTATGAAACAAGTACCTCGTTGACAAAGGTGTTTACAGACACATTATCAGGCACGGCATCACGACCCCTGCATGCAATCTACAAACAGGAAAAGGAAGATAAAGTAATCCGCTACTGCTGGTGCAGACGATACAAACACTAAAAACAAAATGTATTCCATTCACCTTAACATGCTTGATGCCATCCTTCTTTAAGTCTAGTGTAGGGTAGTAACGAGTTGTATTAGTTAGATCAATCACCAGACCAAGCTGCAAAAGACCCATTACTTTAGAGAGTTAACATAACAAAGAAAAAGATTGATTCATGGTTTCAAAAAACTTACTTTTCTTCCATTAATTCTCTGGTTACGGACCACCTGTTTAAAAGAGTATCTTTTACCAGGAGGCACATGTTCGTTGTAAGATTCACTAAGAGGAACCTTAGAAGGAATAATACAACCTATCTCCAGACCAAAACCAGGACAATCTAGCCAACCTGTTGTTATGAAAAAAAAAACATTACTTTAAGAAACCAATGAAGCTAAAATGATCTTTTGAGGAAGTGCCAAAAAAGCATATAACTATTTACCTTGAGGAAGCTTGCTTTGATCATAAACTCTAGTATCTCTGTTCTGATAAGACTGATCACGAAAAACCGGCTGAGAGCTTCTGGTTGGCCTGTCATATCTCATTCGTTTCTTTCGTTCTTCACGCTCCTATAAGATAACGAATTACGATATCATTCAAAGTATCAAACTTGCTCCAAATTCTATGTAGATGCAAATAAGAACTACATGGTATTAAATGGGGTTATTGTACCCGTCTAGCGATCTCAACAGCAGATTCAACTCGATCTTCATGACGTCTCTTAAAGGGTTCATCGTCTTCTTCGGGTTGGGGTGAAGCATTTAGGTCCATCGCAGCAATCACTCAATGGCAATCCCAATTGGCTTCTCTATTACAATTTCGTTTCTCTATGCAAAATTCGAAGAATCAGGGAATCAAAATTGAAATCGTAGAAACCTAGCGGAGAGAGTCTCGCTCGTGTAGTCGAAACATTATTAATGTTTTCGAAACTGTTGCGGTATATTAATCAATATTTGGGCCTTCGAAAATGGGTATTGGGCCTTGAGCTTTAAATCCAGTTAAAAATAACAATTATTCACTTTCCATGTTTTGCATTGCATTGGAGATCTTTTGGGCTTACTTTCACTCGAGACTCCTAAACTATATCCCAATGGTAAGGAAAAGCCAGAATAATATCAACTAAAGGGGAAGCAATAATCTGAGTCATAGAGAGATAATCATGAAAAGGGGAAGCAATAATCTGAGTCATAGAGAGATAATCATGAAAATCTACCATAAACAGTCATAGTCCTACAATTTTCCATTGTTCCCGTCTCAATATATAATGAAACCTATGGCAAAACAAAACAAAAATTAAAACTTCTTAGTAATTTAAAAAAAAAAAAAAATTTTGGGCCTTTTTTCTTTAAAAAATTTTTTGAAACTAATTTTGGACCCTTGGCATTTGCCTACCTTGCCTAGGGGTAGAGACGGGCCTGCCTAGTACCTCTCACCAAACTGGACAACGCTTCAGAATGAAAGATAATCAAATCACAATTCAATAATTTCATCTAAGACATCCATAAAACACACATCCAATTCATAAAAACAAACAAACCATAAGAGAAAAAGGAACATACAAAACTCATTGTTTAGAATATCTGCCAAAAGGAACCAGAACCATGTGAATGTGAACCAAATGGATTAAAAACCATGTGAAATGTGAACCAAATGGATTAAAAACCATGTAAAATGTGAACCAATGGATTAAACCATGTGAAATGTGAACCAATGGATTAACCAGCAAATTCATAACATCCATGTGAATCTTCTGGTTTTATCCACTTGCAAATACACTCTCGAAAATCAAATATACATACTACATTTACAGTTGAAGTTATTTCCAAACTATTAACCACAATACGCAATAAGAATTGTTGCACAATACAAGAAGAGAAGCATCCCACATTGTGAAACTTACAGAGCTTGAGACCTTGATCTTTGTCATGCCATGTTACAAGAAGAGAAGCATCCCAAATTGATAAGTCATTCATGTTTATCTCTTCATTACACATTTTTGCATTAACATGATAAACTAAAGAATATATTACAGCTTTGGAAACTTACATTTGAGAATGCAATAAAATTCAAAAATTATGATTGAAACAGAGCTAAACAAACTCAGAAACTTGAACAAAAACGCACCATTTGCTTTGTATGTGTACATCAATTTAGCTCGACGAAGAGATAAATAACCTTACTCTCATGTGTGATTAACGAAAATGTCATGCTGACTTGTCGTTCTCACAGAACTTCTTAATCCATTTAATACAGACCCAACATTTATTAGAATATTTACAGATTTTGCCATTAATTTTACTTATATTTATTTTTCCTAATTAATTTATACTTTTTATTTTACTCAATTAATTAAAACGAAAATACAATTAAAATATGTATTTAAGAGTTACAAATCTATACAAAATGGAGTATCTAATATTTTGTGTATCTATTAATATAACATGATATATATATATATATATATATATCATAAATCATAATAAACATAAACATTAATATATAAATGAAAATTTCATTAATCTTGATAATCGTTTATACACTACCGTTTATCTAATAATATAAAAATCGAACACTTTCAGTAACATCAATACATTAAAATGTATTTAATAATCGTTTTGTCCTGCACATAGTACGAGTTGTTATCTAGTTTGTCTTTTATTCTCTTTTCGTTCATTAAATCACTATTCAATTTTATCGTACAGTACCATCTATCAACGAATGTTCTTGCAATTGTGTTATAATATCTTCTACATAAAAATTGATAACTATTTCGGTTTTAACCTGCCAAATCTTCAATGGCTAAAACGTTAATTTATTTTCTTCGCATATAAACGTTATTTTCTTGGCATTTTCTTCTAAATATATATAATAAATTTTATGCTTTAAGAAAATCTAACGAAATTTAATAACCACCATAATACCATTTCCAGAAAGTTAGTGGAGATTGAGAAATAATCTTGTATTTTTCTAATTTCTTAAAAAGAGTAAAGATATATAACCTAATAATATCATTGACAAAAAAATCTCTTAAAAATTTACCCAAAAAAAAAAAAAACTCTTAATATTTTGCTGTCGAAACAAAAAAAAAATCTCTTAGTAATAGCCAAAATACATTAATATGATATAAGTAAAAACAACATTAATCACTTTCATTAAATTTTTTTAATAATAAATATTACTTACTTAAGTGATTTGTAGGTTGTTTGGTATGATATCTGACATTTCAAATAAAAGAATAAAAAATCACGGAATAGAACATCTTCACCACTTTCTTCCAGCATCAACAATTCAATTAAAATAATGTTCTGCAATGTTGACCCAAGACAAAGATGAAGAGCTTCTTTTGTTCCTGGAGATGCGTCGTTGCGAGAAACGTCACCGACCTACGCTTTTAATGGGTCCGTGTTCGTATTTGTGTTTATATATATGTTGTCGAAAAATTATCTTCTTTTTGTTCTGATTTATCTTTTTGGCAGGATCTGATAATACTAGTAGTACGACGGCGATGTCGTCTCAACAATACCCTGTCCGAAGTACTGCCGCCGAGAACTTACTGTACTCCGAGAAGTCCGATTACGAATGGTAATGTCTTCCCCCTTTTAATTTTGATCACGCTCTCTAAAAGTCTGATCATGATTTAAAAAATTTGCCTTGAAATATTCCCCCCTTTTTAATTATGTTTTGTTACATTTTTGCCAAAAATATTTGTGTTCGTATAGAACATAGCAAAGATTCCACCGAAAAAAGAAGAAGTAAATTTGATTAATTTTCTCGGGTGTACTTGCTAGACAGTAGTTTGATGTCTGATCTTGTTCATCAGGTTTTGAGTTTGTAAAGCATTCTAAAAAACAGTTCACTAGCTATGGATTTTTTATTTGTTTTGTCAACTAGTTATGGTTGTACTTAAAGTTCTAAATGTCCTAGTCCAATAAGACTAGAGCCTTGCATGAAGTATTTTGAGTCATTTTGCCAACTATTTTAAAACGGAGCTTTTAGTAGATAAAATTATACGTCAAATGATTATTTGCACAAAAACAAACTTTTCAATCACTTTTCTTGATGTTACATATCTCAAATACGATCTCTAAATCTTTTCAAAATTGGCCCTTTTGCCAATGTTTCAACATGTAATCGATTTATATATTTGTTGCCATCTTTGTTGATTGTTCTTATTGTTCAGGCTGGTCACGCCACCAGGCTCACCGAGTAGAAGCGTAACGAACCAACTCAACGCACCCGATGATAACCTGATGACTCTTATATCTCGGGTACGGTCTCAGTATGTCTCGTGGTCTAATCTCGCCAATCTCTTGGTTTTTAAGTGTCTGCATATATATACGTTACACACTTACACAGTTACACTCTTGCTCATCTCTGATGTATTTTTTTACGTACAGTTAGAGAACTATAGCAAAGAAGAATCCGAGAACCAAACGACGTCGTTACACAGTTCCTCCTCTGTTTCTGGAATCAGAAGACCCTCGTCCTCAAGTAGCTCAAGATCAACGAGTAGACCACCCACACCGACCAGAAAGTCTAAAACTCCAGCCAAAAGGCCATCAACGCCAACCTCACGTGCCACCCCAACAGCTGCACGTGCCACATTAACCTCGTCCTCTACTACTAGCTCAACAAGATCATGGAGCAGACCTTCCTCTAGCTCTGGAACTGGAACCTCACGTGTTACCTTAACCGCTGCACGTGCAACCAGGCCCACCACCTCAACCGGCCAGACCGGTTCAGCCACCTCTACTCGATCCAATAACCGGCCGCTGTCGGCTCCAAATTCAAAACCAGGATCGAGGTCAACTACTCCAACTCGCCGTCCATCAACTCCAACCGGTTCATCGACTGTATTGAGAAGTAAACCAACTAAACCGGTGAGTAAACCGGCTCTGTCTCCAGGAGCTTCTCCGATCGTGAGATCAAGGCCATGGGAACCTTACGAGATGCCTGGGTTCTCAATAGAAGCGCCTTCGAATCTCAGAACCACGTTACCGGATAGGCCACAAACCGCTTCAAGTAGCAGAACTAGAGCGTTTGATTCGTCAAGTAGTTCAAGATCAGCGTCCATAGAACGAGATGTTGCAAAGAGGCAGTCTTGTTCGCCTTCTAGAAACCAAGCTCCTAATGGTAACGTAAATGGTGCTGTTTCGTTACGTGGACGACTAGCAAAGACGAACAATGATTCTGGTGAATTGATAAGTAATGTGGCTAAGGGGAATCATAAGGTCGAGAGAGTTGTGAATATGAGAAAAATTGCTCCACCGCGACTGACAGAAAGCGGCAGCCGACGACTTGGTGGTGGTGGAGGCTCCTCCGCTGGGAAGTCGAGTTCTGGATCTGATGGTTTCGGGTTTGGGCGAAACCTATCTAAAAGCTCCATCGACATGGCCTTGAGACACATGGTACGGTAACAAATACATGAGATTAAAGGACACCAACCATGCATGCATCGTTTAGACGACTTTCAACTTTTGAACATTTTTCTATGATATCTTTGAGTACTTTTGTAATGGTCTCTCTATGTGTTAATAGGATGTTAAAAAAGGAAGCATGGCGGGGAATTTCCGACAGTCAGTGACAAAAGTACCGGCGACTTCAGTGTACAACATGAGATCATGTAGAAACCGGGCGGTGAGCAGCAGCGGGGGCTCAGAATCAAGTGTCAACATTTTGTGCTTAGACGGTAGCGACGATAATCTCAGCGACATAAGTTACTCTTAAGAGTTACAATTTACTCTTTATGTTCTTCAGTTTCAATGATTTCTTTGTTTTGTAGTAGAAAGATATTAAATATATCTACTATCATAAGGTCCTAAATATTAGAATGGCCATGAATTTTGATTTATATATAAACTATTGACATAAAGAGGCAATTGTTATCCGACTTGCAATAAAAAAAACTGTCTCTTGGTAATAATGATGATACAGATTGTATAAAATTGTGTTGTCCCTTTCTTACTCACACGTCACAACTTGATGTCTTCTCTTTTTTTGATGTTCTTATTTGATTTTTGTGATTTACCATCCTCTTTTTATTTACTTGAAGAATGAATTATTCAATACGTTTCCACATTTTCCAATATATAGTTGTAAACGTTAACTATCCATTTGTTCGAAGTCAACCAAAATTATCGTCCTAACCCGATTTCGTCATACACACAAAAAATTGCAAAAATTTTTATATGTCGACAAAAAAAAGAATTAATTCTCGAATATTTTATTTTGTTAAGAACGGTAATTAACGGCTGACAAGCGATGTTGGTGAAAACAGGATTATGCATCTTACGCCACGTGTAAAGAAGTCTCAGGTTTTCTCGTAATTTAACATTAAATCGATGTCGTAACAATTAAACGCCTCCTCTCGCCTATAAATATCTGAGCCTACCTTCCTTCTCATGTTGAAGAAAAAATTAAGGGACCCAGAAAAACCCTCTTTAGCGGAGAGAAATCACAGAGAAAAGTAGCGAAATTGAATCTGCAGATTTTCTCACGCATTTTCCCAGAAACTGTTATCTTCACTATCTGATTCGTTCTTCAGAAGTCTGAATTGAACGATTTTACGATGAGTCGTTTAGGTCATAAATCCGTGGTTTATCACGGAGATTTGCGTTTGGGGGAACTTGATGTGAACCATGTATCTTCAAGTCATGAATTTCTATTCCCGAACGATGAGATTCGAATCCACCATCTATCTCCGGCTGGTGAGAGATGTCCTCCGCTCGCGATTCTTCAGACGATTGCTTCTTTTGCCGTTCGATGCAAGCTTGAGTCATCGGCTCCGGTCAAACCTCAAGAGTTAATGCATCTACACGCAGTCTGTTTCCATGAATTGAAGGTAGGATTGAGATTTCCGAAATGACATTTAGCTGATTTTGGATGTTTCCAATTGTTAGGAGTGATTCAGTAGTTTGATTTTGTGAATACAGACTGCTGTGGTTTTGCTCGGAGATGAGGAGATTCATTTAGTGGCGATGCCGAGTAAGGAGAAGAAGTTTCCGTGTTTTTGGTGTTTTTCGGTTCCTTCAGGTCTTTATGATTCCTGTTTAAGGATGCTTAATACTCGGTGTTTGTCAATTGTGTTTGATCTGGATGAGACTTTGATTGTTGCAAATACCATGAAGTCATTTGAGGATAGAATCGAGGCTCTTAAATCTTGGATTTCACGAGAGATGGATCCTGTGAGGATTAATGGAATGTCAGCAGAACTTAAAAGGTATATGGATGATAGGATGCTGCTGAAGCAGTATATTGATAATGACTATGCATTTGATAACGGAGTTTTGTTAAAGGCTCAACCTGAGGAGGTCCGCCCAACTTCGGATGGACTCGAGAAAGTTTATAGACCTGTGATTAGATTGCCCGAAAAGAATACTGTGCTTACTCGAATTAATCCAGAGGTTAGAAGATCTATCTCTGTTGTGGTTGTATATGTGATAGGATAAGGTCGCTTAAGTATCCTTGAGTAATCTAGTTTTAATATTGTTGGAACTGAAACCAAGTTTTTACTTCTGTCTGGGGTTATTTCTGATGCAGATCCGTGACACTAGTGTGCTTGTAAAACTGAGACCAGCGTGGGAGGAGTTGAGAAGTTATTTGACAGCCAAAACTAGGAAACGTTTTGAAGTTTACGTTTGTACCATGGCTGAAAGGGATTATGCTCTGGAAATGTGGAGACTACTTGATCCTGAAGCACACTTGATAAGTCTCAAGGAGCTTCGAGATCGTATTGTATGCGTTAAACCAGGTTAAAACCAACTCGACTTCTTTGATACCCTTGATCTTGGTTTTGGTACATAGGGACCATGCTCTCATTAGTGTACCTTTCTTAATTCTGTTTTACTTATCTCTTTCATTACTGTTTCTGTGGTGAATTGTTAATTCTTTTTTTTTTTATGTCTTGCTCTTTGCATATCAGACGCCAAGAAATCGTTGTTAAGTGTTTTCAATGGTGGCATTTGCCACCCGAAAATGGCAATGGTCATTGATGACCGTATTAAGGTTTGGGAGGACAAGGATCAACCACGGGTTCATGTTGTTCCTGCATATCTTCCTTATTATGCTCCACAAGCAGAGGCATGTGGTTGCTCTTGCATTTAGTTGTGAATTAAATTCTGTATCACTTAATTTTCCATGTAGGTATCTAACCATTTTCTTATGCCCATTTATCAGACAGCCCTTCTCGTTCCAATTCTCTGCGTAGCAAGAAATGTTGCTTGCAATGTCAGAGGTTACTTTTTCAAGTAAGTTATTTTGTTTTTGTTTTTTGTTTATGTAATGAATTCATGTTGGTTGTTCTTACTGTTTCTGGATATTTATGGCAGGGAATTTGATGAGAGTTTAATGAGTAGTATATCTTTGGTTTACTATGAAGATGATGTGGAAAATTTACCTCCATCACCAGATGTGAGCAACTATGTCGTTATAGAGGTAACTGTAGTTAGAACTTTATCATTAACGTATTGCACAAATTTTGGCCCCAACTACAATATGTAATCTAGCTATATCTGTCTGCAGGATCCTGGCTTTGCCTCAAATGGAAACATAAATGCTCCTCCAATGACCGAAGGAATGTGTGGGGGTGAAGTGGAACGCAGACTAAACCAATCGGTCAGTAAAATAAATACATAATTTGGGATTAGTTAAGTAAAAAATGTTTTGGTGCAAAGCTTTTGTGTCAGTTGTAACTTGATTTCTGTTGACTTTTCAATTTCTGGGATGAGAAGGCTGCAGCTGATCATTCTACTCTTCCTGCAACAAGTAACGCTGAGCAGAAACCTGAAACCCCTAAGCCGCAGATAGCAGTTATACCAAATAACGCAAGCACGGCAACTGCAGCAGCACTGTTACCTTCTCATAGTACGAACTTTTGACTTAATATAACTTTAAAGTTTGAACTGTACAGCTATTTTGCACGTTAATGTTTGTCTCTGACATTCTCTATCTTTTGTGTAGAACCTAGTTTGCTTGGAGCTCCTAGACGGGATGGCTTCACTTTTTCTGATGGTGGAAGACCCCTTATGATGAGGCCTGGTGTAGATATAAGGAACCAAAACTTTAATCAACCGCCCATTCTGGCTAAAATTCCTATGCAGCCACCTTCCTCTTCTATGCATTCTCAGGGTGGTTGGTTGGTAGATGATGAGCATAGACCTTCTTTTCCTGGTCGACCTTCAGGAATTCATCCAAGTCAATTTCCTCATGGAATACCAGGTTCTGCTCCTGTTGGTTCATTCGCACACCCATCCCACTTGAGGAGTGAAGAGGTTAGTTTTGCGTTCTAAGTATCTCTCTTTTGACATCAAAGTATGTTGTCTGCGGTCTGATAATTTTCTTGCAGGTGTCAATGGATGATGAACTGAAAAGGCAAAATCCTTCACGTCAAACAACAGGTATGTTCTAGTTCAACACTAATGCAATCAAGCTGATATTAAGATGATTAGTCGGTCGCTGAATTTCTTGTTTCCTCAGTGAAGCTTGTTTTCAGTGTACTGCTCTAAAGCTACATTAGATATTGACTTAGGATAAGATAATTATTGGTTTCCCCATCTGATGTATTGTCTTTCTGCTGAATCTGTAGTAGCTACTTGAATAATAAGGTTCATTAATACCTTTTAACATTGGCACTTGTTCAAACCATTTGCAGAAGGTGGATTATCCCAGAATCATTTGGTGTCAAATGGTAGAGAACATCATACAGATGGTGGAAAGAGTAATGGCGGGCAATCTCATTTATTTGTGAGTGCGCTGCAAGAAATTGGAAGAAGATGTGGTTCAAAGGTGCATATTCACTAATTACGCAACCTATTGCTTCTTCTCTTTTCATGGATTCTGATTAATTTATGTACGATTTTGCAGGTGGAGTATAGGACTGTGATAAGTACCAACAAAGAGTTACAGTTTTCAGTTGAGGTCAGCTGGATCAGTTTGTTGAAGTATCTTTGTCTAATGTTAACTATTACTTTTTTGTTTTAATTGATGTTGTAATGTTACATAGGTTTTGTTCACGGGTGAGAAGATAGGCATTGGGATGGGAAAAACTAAGAAAGATGCACATCAACAAGCGGCCGAGAATGCTCTTCAAAGTTTGGCTGGTAAAGTTTTTTCTTGGGGAATTAAAGACTGTGGATCTATTCACCACTTGATTAAGTCTGCAGATTGTTCTTAGTCTTTTGAGTAGTGAGCAAATTTGGTTCCAGATTGGTCAATCTTCTTTGTGTTGCTTTTTTGCGCAGAAAATTATGTTGCACATGTGGCACATCTATCTAGAGAAACAGAGAAAGATCCGGAAAATGATAATGGATTTTTGTGGGAAAGCAGTGAAGATGTATCAAACAAAGGACTTGAAGAGGAAGCACCTAAAGAAAACATTTCAGAGTTGTGAGTTTTGCAGAAATGCAAAATTTAGGTTGAAAGAGAGCGATGAGATGTGGGGAAGAAGACATAAGGTAAATATTCCTTACCAATGTGAGAAACCAAAATAAGCAAAGATCAAAAAAGGTAACAAAGTGTCCCAAATAAGAGACTTTTTGATTAAAAGCTAGCCTATTCCCTTAGGGAGCTAGTCTCATGACTCTTGTTGTTTTGGTTTCTATAGAGTTTTGAGAAATTGAGTATGAAACCTTGCACCCAAGGCTCCACCCACCTGAATTAGGCTTTGTGTTATGTATAGTGATTGTATATCTTTTTCGTCTATGGTTTTTTGTTGTTGTTGTTGGTTCTTAAGAGCAGCATGTGGATTAGTTAGAAGGGATTTATGTAGTTTCTGATTAGTTTGTAGCCCTAGCCCATACTATATGGCTAAACAAAACTTCACAAGACCCACTCACAAAGCCCATAATATTTTATCGCATTACCTCCTGCCCAGTGCCCACTAACATTTTTGCGTCTTATGTTGTGTATAAATAAATTATATAACAAGAAATTGCATATAGTTTCGGGATTTTTCGATTGTATATTGGATTAGAAAAAGCATACGGTCATCGAGATTTACAAATATACTACAAGGGGAAAAAACGAGGTGCTCCTAAACGTACGGCGTTAGCAATTACCTGGCCCTTCGTGAAGAGCACCAAAGCTCCAAAACTAATAAAAACATTAGAAAATTCTACAAAAGACTAAATTATTGATATGTTAATCTTGATCATCATCATTATGTAAGCCATTGGAATTGTAAGTTTACTCATCATCATCATCATTATGTAACAACAATACAATTATTTGGGAGAATTGGATCCACATGATACATACTGTCCTATGTACTTAACAGTTAACACTAACACTCAATTCTTTCTTCATCTCTCTCTTTACCAAAACCATTTGATCATTACATATCTACAAAGACAACACAACAGTGCAGTTTTGACTAAACATAACTTAAGTACATAACATAGAGGTGAGCAGAGAAGAAGAAGGTAGCCTACCTTTTAAGAGCAGTTTTGACTATCTGTTGGAAACTATGAGAGAATCATCTTCTTGAGGCTCTTTTGCTGATGTATGCATGCACTCGAAACTTAGTCGAGTTTAGAAAAGTCCAAAGTTGCTTAGAAGCTTGTAAAGTGTTCTGCGTCCCCACTGGATATCATTCTCTAAAAGCACTTCCGGTGTTCCAAGCGGCTCTGTCTCTAGCCGCTGCTGCTCTTCCTCTACTCTATTGTACTGCCTCTGTTCTACACTTTTCACTGCTTCTTGTTCCGGTTTCTCGAATAACGAAATCGCTTTTACTTTTGCTTTCTTGTTTCTTTCTGTTTTGGTTTCTGGCTTCTTATCTACCTGCAAATAGCTTCTCCATTCATTAATAGAACAATAAGGGACAGCCGAAAATCACATTGCTGAAAATAATTTAACAGTCTTAGATATGAGGAGAGTCTTAGATTAGCTTGAAGACATAGTGAAGGAAACTTTTTTTATGAACTGGGGTAATATACATTGTACCAATGGACAAGAATAGTCTTATTCTACAAACGAACATGATTTATTAAAGCATCAACAGTCAATATGCAAAGATTTCATTACCAGCTGCAGCATTGTGCATAACAACAGCTCTAAGGTTTCATGAAACGACAATATACATAGCATAGCAATTATGTTGGAAAAGAAGCTTAAAGGAACATGAAACTTCAAAACTAATCAGGTAATTACCTCCGGGAACGTTTCTGCTTTACCTTCGTTAATAACTTCCACTTCTTCATTATCCAAGTCAGACAGAGGAATCAATCCAGGAACCAAAACTGGACTTTCTTCCTCAGTAAACATGGCTTCTTTGGTCACCTCCCGAGCAGTCAAAGCTCCATTCGAAGGTTCCATAATTTTCTCACTTTGGATATCGAAACTCGAATTTTCCGCAGACTCATCACTTACATATCCCGCATTCTCTACAACTACTACTGAAGCTTTTTGTTGTACAGTACCAAGCACTTCATCCTCTTCTTCTGCACTGTTCCATGAAATATTGGCGTAAGGCCTCATGCTTTGTTTTTGCTTTCCTTCTTGATTGAATGGCACCAAATCTTCCTCAATCATCATTTGAAGATCAGCATTATCCCAGTCTTCACATATTCTGATAGTTTTGTTAGTTTCCCAAGTTTCAAGAGCCCGGTTCGGACCTGGTTGCCACAAAATCTCCCCTGTCTGTGCCTTTAGTATAAACTTGAATTCAACCAATCTTCCAACAGGCAAATCCTAAGCAGAAAGAAACCAACTTCAGAGTAAAGCTAACACATTTGACAAGAAATAGAAATTCCCCAATTGAAGCATACCAAATCTACAGTCCAAACATTGCCATCTGACCAGTTCAGTGGTAAGGCAGTTTCTGGATCCCAAAGGCCACCAAACACAGGATCATCACCAAGAATGAAAAAATGTTCCCCAAAGACACACTCTTTCCGCAACTGGAACCTTACACGAACCGTTTTAATAGGTGCTTCGATTTCTGCAGGTTCTACGTTTACCTATATAAAAAATGTATGAACAAACCTGAATCTTCGGCGTAAACAGAGCAAATACAAGCGAAAGAAAGAAGGAATAATAACCTGAGAATTCTCAATCGACGAAGAACGAAGCGGAATTGGCTTAAGAATTCTGCTGCTGTGAGCAGAATCTAAACGCAAAATCTTGATGTGATGAAACGTTTTAGTGGTAACACAAGGGAAAATCTCTGTTCCATAACGAGAAATTCCAGGAGGAAAATCTTCGAGAATGATCTTAGATGGAGAAGAAGAAGTTAGGGTTCCTCCAATGCCAATCATCTTCATCATCAGAAGAAGAAGAGTTTTTGGTTTGTGTGAGTGGGAAGGGAGCAATGTACTGTGTGGAAACGAAAGCAAAGCATAAGTCCACGTGGCAATTGTCTGAACATTGGAGTTCTCTTATACACACAGGTCGGTGCTCACCCGCATTGATTTTATACCGTCCGATTTACGCGATTGTTTCCCACGTGAGATCGTAACTAACTCCTTGGTTTCTGCGTGACGGTCAAATCCTTAGGGGCATAAACGTCCTTATACTATATTCCATAAAATTCAGTAAAAGCCCATGGGCCTAATGATGATGCATTGCCATTAATTTTGACTTAGTTGTCTATGGAAAGATCGGAGGAACAACAATACAACAAACTTATTCGGCTGCATAAATTGCATTTCTCTAGTTGTTGTTGTTGAGCTGATATTATCAATCTACAGTAATGAGATTAAAGTAATGTGATGCATAGTTTAATTCTATAAGATGCTTTCAGTTGTCACGGTCAAAATGCTTACATAGCTTTGACAAGTCGTGTGGAGAAACTGCTGGTTTATGCATGGACCAATCAAGTTTCGATATAAAATTATAAACAATGATAACCCAAATCATGCCTTATAGAACCAATAATATACATATGTTGTATACATTCATTACTAATTCAATTCATCATATTCAAAATTATAAACATTGATGATATATTTGTGAAAACTGAATTTGGAGCCAAACCATAATCATAATCATATTCAACCACCAATTCACACGTCTATGATCTATTCGTGTTTGGACCTCTCCTTTACCATGTTTCGTCGTTATTGCATATTTCAGATGTCTTAATATTAAAATTCTTTGTCAACCGTAAAATGGCAGCGTTATTCATTCAAAATAATATTAAAATCCAACAAACATTGTTAAACAGTACTATTATTAAAAATAACCCTATCAAAGCTAGAAGATTGAAACACCTTGACAATATGGATTTTAATACACACACGTCTTTTTCAAAAATCATTTTGGATCAACCAAATAATACACATCAATTCAATATTAATCAGTATTTTTCGAAAGAAAAAAATACATATCGAAATTTTGTTATTATGCTCCGTGTTAGCCTTAAAGTTGACCAATAAGGCAATAATAGATAACGTTAACGATTAAAGTTTATGTAGTTTTCATATGAAACAGTTCTTGATAGTAGTACTATTTATAAGGGTATGACTAGATTAATTCTACAAAATATTTCATTAATATTAATTATTTTCGGTAGTATGTCAAAAATGTCTACGTCGAGTTCTTAACTTTTCAAAACTAGACTGCCCCCAAAGGCAAGAACATGGTCAAAACAAGTTAAACAAGAAATAAAACAGACAGAGAAAGAAACTCAAAAGTGGCTTCTTTCTCATCTATCTAAAGCTTTTCTCTTTTTCTTTTCTGGTTTCCAACTCCAGAACATTTCAGTTCTGCGTTTATCATGGATCGTCATGATATAGAGAAGAGATTCACGGTGGTGATTGATAACAGACGACTAAACCAATCTGGATCATCATCGCTTTTCACCGGCTTCGCGATCAGCTCTATAACTCTGATCGTGGTAACCACGTTTGCTCTAATGTCTAATTTCTCTATGCAACCGCATAGAGATTTCTCAGGGGTGAAGATAGATATCAAGAGAGTGATTCCACACTTACCTCTGAGCTCTGAGAAAGAAGGTGAAAGAGATGATCTGCTCAAACAACAGACACAAGTAAACGAGAAGCTCCAAGTTATCGAGGTTTTCAGTGGAGATAACTTGTCTGACAAGTTTCAAAAGAGGGTAATTGAGTTTGTCGGTGATGGATGTGAAGTCAACTTTATCATGACATGGATATCACCAGCAGAGTTCTTCGGCAATAGAGAGGTTTTAGCTATTGAAAGTGTCTTTAAGTCTCATCCTTATAGTTGCTTGATGGTCCTATCCGCAACCATGGATTCTCTTCAAGGATATACAACTTT
This sequence comes from Arabidopsis suecica, assembly GCA_019202805.1. Lineage (NCBI taxonomy): Eukaryota > Viridiplantae > Streptophyta > Magnoliopsida > Brassicales > Brassicaceae > Arabidopsis > Arabidopsis suecica. Next base: position 316,485 of record CM032910.1, read on the forward strand.
GAAGCCGTTTCTTGATCGTGGTTACAAAGTTCTTGCAGTCACACCAGATTTGCCATTTCTACTCAAAGGAACCGCCGGTGAATCGTGGCTCGAGGAAATAAAGACCGGTAAAAGAGATCCCGGAAAGATTTCTTTAGCTCAGAATCTCTCAAATCTCATGAGGCTTGCTTACTTGTACAAATATGGAGGTGTTTACTTAGACACAGACATGATTGTTCTAAAAAGCTTCAAAGGGCTTAGAAACGTGATTGGAGCACAAGCACTTGATCCTTCATCAACAAATTGGACAAGATTGAACAACGCGGTACTAATATTCGACAAGAACCATCCTCTGTTACTCAAATTCATCGAAGAATTCGCAAAAACTTTCAATGGAAACATATGGGGATACAACGGACCGTACCTTGTTTCTCGAGTGGCTAGAGCTGTAGAAGGATCAAGTAGCTATAACTTCACCGTCATGCGACCATCTGCGTTCTATTCGGTAAACTGGCTCGAGATTAAGAAGTTGTTCAAAGTGGCTAAAACAGAGAAAGATTCGAAATGGGTCAAAATCAAGCTTCTTCATATGCAGAGGAGTGGCTATGGTTTGCATCTATGGAATAAGTTTAGCAGAAAATATGAAATTGAACAAGGAAGTGCCATGTGGAAACTGGTTTCAGAGCATTGCATTATCTGTGACATTGGTTCTGCTTCATAGTCTATTGTTTGAATTTGTTCCATTAATCCATACACTGTAGATAAACTACTTGTATATAAGAATGAAATGAAAAACCTTCACGTACAATAAGATATTAAGCCCACTATTTTTGTTGGGTCTTTATTGGGCCTATATATAAGCCTTTTAGGTTAACTTTTACATTATTTGTGAGTCGACGTAATGATAAAACTCTTTGTACTATTGTCCTCGGAGTCAAATATGACAGATTGGCTGATTGATTAAGAATGATAACAATTTTGTCATCATCCAGTTGTTTTCTACCAGTTAGGAAGAGATATTAGTCTGTCATAAAACTGAAGATTGGCACGTGACAACACACAACAGCACCAGCTCCCTAATCACGTGACTTTACGGAAATTTTGAAATATCTATAGCATATGATTAAATCGCTGAATTACAGATATTTTCTTTCATACAAAAGAAAAAAAAGGGTTCAATCACACTTTCACACGTTACTAGCGGCGGCTTAGGTTAACGGCGGTGGTGAGCTCCGGCGGAGATTGGAGCTGGTGGCGGTTTGCATTGATAGCATTTTGCAAACAGACCAAAAGTATCAATTTGCCTGATGAAATTAGTCATGCTAGCCCATCCGCCAAACCCGAACCCGAGAACTAGGACCCAAACCACTATGAAAGCGTTTATCACGTATACTCCGGCCCAGCTAGGGATAAAGAACGGTGGTTTCTCCGCCGCGTTCTGCCACATTTAAAGAATAAAAGCTAATCAATACATCGTATCATTTGCATGAACTAATCTACTTATTTTAATCATCAACGAGAATATATGTTATAGACATTTATAAACTAGTCAAGTGATAATAATGGACACATTATATACTATGGACCTACTTCATTGATTTGGGATTGAATGCAAAAGTATAAGCCAGCTCATAATAACTCAACGTATGTTATATCTCAATCTCTCTCCTCAAATAATTTTTTTTTTTCAAAACTATCTAAAATGAAATAAATGTATGTCATCTACTGAATTCATAAAATCTTTAGTATATCTTAGGAATGGTAATGTGAGACTGAGAGGAGAGGAATATAGGTAGTACCCGGCGGGCAGAGGCGGTGCGGTAGGTGAGCATGTGGGCTAAGGCAGGGATAATGTAGACGGTGAAGCTAACGAGTAAGGCTCCAACTGCCGAGTTTATTGGCCCAAAAAACGGAAAAATGATGGCCAAAAACCATATCGGAACCACCACCGGTAGCCTCACCAGCGCTCTTAGGCATAAGCTCTTTGTGTGGTGCATTCCGATTGCTTTTTCCCATACGAAGTACAATGGTGTACACGCAAACCCGAACGTTATAAACTGCAAATTGAATCCAAAACAAAAGTTTTGAGAAAGAGTATATGTCTAATCCGATAACATTTTCTTCTACATATTATTCGTCTAGATGTGAATACTTAATAGGCGATAAATATCTTGTTATAATCAATTTAGTTAACTAGTTAGACGTATTTATCAATGTCATAACCTATAACATGATTCCTTATAGTATTAATTTCATTGCGAAAGAGAATAATGTTCTTAGTATGGACCGGTACCGTATAAATAATAGCATGTACTTGGACCAATCATTAATGCATTGTGTAATTATTGTGAGACATGTAACATATTGAGTAAAGATGATAGGAACCTGATGGATGAGCATGAGGATAACGGCGGTGTCACGGAAACGCGTTTTAGGGAGGAGAGAGAAAGCGTTTGAGTGGTTGAGAAGTTGGTCGCCGAAAGCCCAGTAGACGGCGGAGGCTGACGGAAGCGTTAATGTGAAGACGTACAGAGTCGCCATCAAGTAGATGCTCTTAAACTTCCTTGGTTTCCACATCGCATGCATTATTTCCCTGCGATTTTCAAACTTTATAAATAAAATGTAAAAGTCTTTTACAGTGGATTTATGTGTCCGACCAGAGATTGGCCGTCCGGTCTGACCACTGTGGTTACGTTACGTACTCTCAAAGATAAGATAGATATTGTGAGTAAAAAATTATAAATAAATAAAAAGAATGTTAGGAATTTAGTTCAGTAGCTAGTAGAGCTAGTGTGTTAAAAAGGTAAATAGGATTTTTCTGGTAAATTTGTCTTTATTTGTTCCGTAATAATGATTTTGTCTCTTTGTGCGTTTAGGACAGAACCTAAAGTAACCGGCAAAAGCTGCATATATAGAAGCTAAAAGAGATGAGTCTTTAAAAAAGAAGAAACATGATCTTCAGGCATTTTTATTTTTGAATATTTGCAACAAAACAAATGTTGTATGTCAAGAATAAATTAGAACTTATATCCAAAAATAATTTGTTAGGAATGGATCACTATTCATAAATCATAACCTATATAATTTTTAAGAATTGTTTTTTCCTTTTCTGGCCATTTTCTAATTGTTGCGGATTATACAATTATTTGACAATGCATGAGAAAAATAAAAAAGACTTACACGGTCACGGCGTGTCCACCGAAGGTATAGAGGATGTTGGTGGCTCCGGTGAAGTACAACACAAGCTTAGTCGGACCGGAATGTGTCACACCCTCCGCCTACAAGAATTATTACGTTGTTTTTTTTTTTCATTTCAAATTGAAAAGCGATTATTTGATGGTGTGACATACCTGACCATGGAGAAATGCGGCGATGGTGAGGTACCAAGCGGTATAGGTGGTCATGCCAAGGCCGAGGAAAGACCAAATACGGTAATTGTGGAAAGATGGTATGAAAACGGTCGTGGCACAACAAGCCCCAAATATATAAGTCCATGTCCTCTTGTCTAACCTATCGTTTATGTAATATATATTGCTGTAACACACCAACAACACACACATAAATCATCATGTTATTTGGCATTTAAATATCTATTTGTCCCTATATCGATATATTAAAAAAGATTGGTAAAAAATAAAGTGGTGAAAAAAGGAAGAAGTACCTAGCACAAGCAATGAGCTGGATGACTGATCCGAATAACAAGAAGGTGCAATTAAATGCGAGCCCCGCTGCTTTCCAGTACGGCCCCAGCAGCCCATCAAGCACTTCAAACCACTTCCCATTTTTTTAATTTTATTTTGTTACGAAAACAACAAACATGCAATTTCAATTCAGTATATTTAAAAGTGAGATTAAAATCAAATAAGTCTGTAAACTAAAATAAGGAAGAAATTACTTGAATAACGTGGTTTTTGAAGGATTTGGCTTCTTGTTTCTCCATACGGGCACGATATTCGACGTAAAGAACACTGATGAGATAAGCAGTCCAAGATCCCATTAATCCATAGAATATTTGAAGCAATATTCCTGATAACATTCCCAACTGCGAGAACGAATACGGCAGCGTCAACAGAACTTGTGCCACCTGCAAATTTATTTCAAGAATGTTTTATATAAGAAATAATAAAAAAAACTTTAGGACAAAGAAAAAAAGAGTAATTTGGTCTTATTATAATAAAGAAACCCTTTGTTGTATATTACTAAATAAAAAATTGATTATAAAAATTGTACTTACTTGATTTGATGCACAGCTAAACCAGGCGTCCCAAGCGGACCCGCCATGCCAGAGGAAGGTCTTCATACTAAATCCATCGCCGCCGTTGCCGTCAAGATCCTCCTCCGCCGCTGAATCTTCCACTTTTCTACCGGCTACCTCATCCTCCCCGGAGACCACTATTGCCTCCTCCGCTTGTTTCTCACCCGACATTAGCTATATATATTTGTACGGTAAACAAAGAAAATTATGTCTCGGAAATTATATAAAACAAACAAATAATTGAAAAGTTACAATCTTTTTTCTTGGTCTGAAAAGAGAGAATCTTTAGAAGAAAGAAAGAAAGATTGTCTTCAAGCTCTTACCTTTATTTCCTTTTAGTCTGAGAAGAAGAAACACAGAGAGTACTTTAGCTCTGTCTCGTTCTCAACTCTCCGAAGCAGAGCACAGTATCAAAACAGAACAACAAAGATAGAGAGTGAGAGAGAGAGAGAGAAAGAGAAGAGTGAAGAAGAGCTCTGGTTATGTAATAACAATGGTAAGTGAGTAGGAGAGAGTACTACTGTAATAACGAAGTCTACTTAAAAAAAAAAGCTCTGTTTTTTAACTTTTAATGCGGCCGCCTTTGTTATAAGTATATGTTCAGATGAAAGAGAAAAGAGAGAGAGCATAAAAGCAGGAACCTTTTTCTTCTTCTTTTTACCTGCCTTCTCTATGATCCCATCATTTAGACTTCTCTAATTAAAATCGTTCTCTCTCTACACTGTGTTTATAAGATTGGATAAATTTCGAATAATTGTGTTAAACATGTATGGTTACATTTGATTTATTATATGCACAGTTTTCACTATACCAAATTTTCTAGCATTATAGGTTAATTTTTCTTACAATTTTTTACTGCACATTGTTTTGTTTTTGTTGGTAATTTCTCAGTGCACATTGTTCTTTCTTCGATAACATATTTTATCATGTAAAGATTTTCTTATTCCCTAAAGAAAAGAAAGAACAGTTAAACGGAAGAGATGGGAGTGAGAGTGACAGTGTAATATAACGTCGGCTTAACTTGAGCCGAGCCATTTTGTGGGAATTAAAACCTTCACGCGTTTAAAGCAAACCCCACGCGCGTCATCAAGCCATTGACCCTACGCGCAAATGTTCCTCTACGCGTGCATCCATTGATTCTCTGTGCACTCGCCATCTCCGTACCGTCGGATCATCTTTCCATCACTTGGTCTAAAATCTAAATTACTAAGAAACTTTGTGACTTTTGCATTCTTGGATTCGATCACTGAGTTGATTAAAGAGAACACTAGTAGTAGTTCTTTAGTGTCAAAAACTGAATTGGATACAAAAGAACATTTTTATTCAGTGTCGTCATGGTTACGAATGTATTATGTATGAACCATTTTTGCATAATTACATTAGCAAAAAGAAATTAAAGGACTTTAGTGCGTTTTAGCAACACAGAACTCGTAAAGGACTTTGATGCCTTTGGGTCTTTTCAAATGGACCGAGACTTGTAGAAGCAGCTTTCCAGTTCTGATCCCTCTTGATTTGATTCTTCGACTCATCTAGATTTTATTTCTCTGTTACTTGAAAGTTACCATTTGATCGGAAGTAGCATATTTTTCACACGTAATATGATATGAATATTTTTGAACTCAATCATTTCTATTAGAATTTAATATTTACAATTGAGAATTAGTATTAATTATAACATTTTGATCGTAGTACAAATGATTTGCTTTTCACACTTTTAGGAATAATTTTTATATAGTTTAGCGATTTTTTTTTTCCTTTCAAAACGTCTGTACATAGTGGGGAAAATTACATAGTCATAGTGGTCACCATTTAGAACCATAAATCCATGATAAATATTGAAAATTATTTAAGCAATGAAAAAACAAAGAAGATATTGATAGAAAAAAGTGGGTGGGAGACAAGACAAACGTCTAAGGGATATATATAGATAGTTGTGTGAACTGTGAAGTGAAACGATTACATGAGATCGACCGACCATTCATATTGTTGCCATATCAAATCACTGAAAGGAATCTATTTCTTCATTATTACTTTCAAAGATTTTATGCATGCTCTTTATCAAAAAAAAAAAAATTATGTCTGCTCACTCCAAAACCGAGATCTCATCAAATTAACATCTTCATAAAAATTTATGTGTTTTTGGAGATTGGTTTGGACAAAGGTCCCTTTGTAGGAGCAAAATTTCTGCAACACTACGGAAATCATTGAAATACAAGACCATACACGTTAAGGAAAAACATGAGAGGAGTCGAGTTGATAAAACTCTTTCCTTAACCCTTTGAATCACCCGTAGTGTGCCGGTGTTATGTAACTCAAGGATCCCAGGATACAACCTCTCTAAACTGGTTTCGCAAACACTCGAAAACACAGCTCTACGAACCAAATCACTACGATACTCTCGAAATACTTACTTTCTAACAGAGAGAGATTGCTGGAGGCTTTTGTTCGAAGTCTATGATCAACAAGTAAAGAAGAAGACTTGAACTCATGTGTGTTTTTATAGAGGTTTAGGATAGGTCTGATTTTGAAATCAATCAACCACATCCACCACAAATCTAGGAGAAGTGGGCAACGTGATGAGAAAACGATCTCTCCATGAAACCTATTCACAAGGAATCGTGGAAAACAAAGGAGACCGAGTCTCACGGGCAACACAAACAGAGATCGATTTTGTCTCTTGTTTTAATTGTTCAACCCGACCCGACTTCACTCGGAGCTCCAACGGGAGCTAGGCCATTCTTAAGCCCATTTCTTTTCACACACTTTATTTTTTATTAAGCCCAATTAGCTTAAGTAAAAATTAGGTCCAACACCCTTAGAGCACCCACAATGGTGCATGTGGGTGGGTGTGTGTTAACAATAGAGAAATCTAAGAAATGTGCCACACACTATATCAATTCTTACCAAAATTGCCACAGCCCACAAATCATTTTCAATTGTGCCACAATCCAATTTCTAACCCAACTTGCAAAGTCCAATTTGCCCTTTAGAGAGAAAGCTTTTTTTGTTCAATCTTTTATTCCCCTCCTTTCTCTCTCATCTCTCTCTCTCTTTTTCTCTAAAAAATGAAGCTCAATCTCCCTAAATATAAGAGTTCATCACGTTTTCGATCTAGGAATACATCGTTGGCGAATTAGGAGATAAAAAATCTGGGCCTGAATCTGGTTTAAAAAGTGGGAGCGAATCTAAATCTGAGAAAGAAGAAGATACATGTGGACAACATTTCTTGTCTACCAAAATTTTCGAATTATGTCGTTTCCAATTCTTGTCCACCAAATTTCTTTGAAGTTTGTTTGTTTCAAATGTGGACAATATTTGTTGTCTTCCGAATATCTTCTCAATCTATTGTTTCAAATGTGGACAACATTTCTTGTCTACCAAAGTTTTCGAAGTATGCCGTTTCGAATTCTTGTCTACCAAATTTTTTTGAAGTATGTTGTTTCAAATGTAGACAATATTTGTTGTCCACCAAATATCATCCCAATCTGTTGTTTCAAATGTGGATAATATTTTTTGTCTACCAAAATTTTTCGAAACAAAGTTTTGTCCACCAAATATCTGATATTTAGATATTTTCGTCTGAGGGTATTTTCGTCTTTGTCTGCCTGCCATAAAGTGGAGAAATGGCACATTGAGAAAAAAAAACTTTTTGTGGCAATTTGTATAAGTTTTGCTACAGTGAATGGCACATTAGACTAAAATCCCTTAACAATATATTTATTATAATTTTTTTAAGAGAGAGAGAGAGATTTGGTTAGTGGAGAGAGAGAGAGGAGAGAGAAAGAGATAGATGAAACATAAAAGATTAAAATAATACCCACACCCAAGTGTTATCTTACACCCATGTGTTATACTATTCTATTATTTTCCTTTTTAATAATACTCACACCCCACCAAAACATACACCATTGTGTATGGTCTTAGCATGAGGAATTGATTACTCAGACTAGCTAGTCGTGTGTCACCCACAACTTGAACTTGCAAAAGAAATGAACAAACCAGTAGCAGTTCATTGCATCGATGCATTCGATGATCTCCTAGAGATAATGAGGTATGTATATATACATATATATCTACATGTTGCATTTACAAAGATATTGCACTAAGTTTCTCGAAATAAATATACACGCAGATCCATAGGACCTTTTCCTGCTGGTGTGATTCTTCATTCATTCAATGGTTCAGCTGAAGTTGTTCCTAAACTCAATGAGCTTGGTGCATACTTGTCTTTCTCTGGCTGGTTCACTTACATTGATGAGAAAATTGGTCTTAGCATGAGGAATTGATTACTCAGACTAGCTAGTCGTGTGTCACCCACAACTTGAACTTGCAAAAGAAATGAACAAACCAGTAGCAGTTCATTGCATCGATGCATTCGATGATCTCCTAGAGATAATGAGGTATGTATATATACATATATATCTACATGTTGCATTTACAAAGATATTGCACTAAGTTTCTCGAAATAAATATACACGCAGATCCATAGGACCTTTTCCTGCTGGTGTGATTCTTCATTCATTCAATGGTTCAGCTGAAGTTGTTCCTAAACTCAATGAGCTTGGTGCATACTTGTCTTTCTCTGGCTGGTTCACTTACATTGATGAGAAAATTGGGAAGAAGACTTTGAAATCGGTTTGTGATCAAAGAGACAAAAGAACTCAATTCAATACCAAAATTATGTTGTTTTCTGTTGCTTACTTGGTAGAAGTTGTAACTATGTATCTTCTTCTTATTGTCTTGTGTAAACCAGTTATGTTGTTTGATTTTTTCGATATTTTACATATTCTCTTATAAATCCCCTTTTCGAGGAGAGATTTGTTTTGCATAATTGTGTGATTTACAATAAAACAGATCAACCGAAGAACAGAACTAAACACTAACACTCTAAGCAAGACCACGTCTCCAACATGAGACATCAAACGCCACACACACACACGGAATCTCGTATAAGAAGATGCAATACCAATCCTTCCACTGCATTATTAGTTTTACCTGAAACTGATTTAGTCAATAACATTAAAATATCAAGCATCAACACCAGACTGCTAACATATAAGATTGGTGTTTCAATGCAGCAGTTTAAGGTACTCGAGCTCAAGGCTCTGTTGTTGCTTGTAAAGGGACTATGCGCTCCTGCTTTCTTGTTGTGATCTCAGAACCAGGCTGCTTCACTCTGGAAACATAGAGCACAACATTGGTAGGTTGATGATGTCAACGTGTGTTGTATCAGTCAAGTCCTCAGAATCTGGCTTCTGCTCCGCAAACCAAGATTGCCTGTAGCAAACATGTTAGGAACAGACACTGTTTTGTATACAAAGAACATTTAGAATAAAATTAGGAATTGATCATCATTCATGTTCTCTCTCTTATATATCTTACCTTTTGATATATAATTTTTGAGAGCAAAAAAAAAGATGATTCCTTGTAAACGTTAAAAAAAAAAAAAAAGTCATCGAGAAAAAGGAAATAACCAAAACGAATTTTCCTTTTTGGTTAGATCGATATTAGTAAATGGAAATCGGATCTAATTTAGATTTTCTCTATAATACTGAAAAATCCCAACGGTTAGATTAATAAAAGTATTATAAATAATCCCAACGGTTAGATTAATAAGCAAAGTAGGTTCTAGGTTTATTTCCTTTTCTCTTTAAGAGTATCATTGCTTATAAATACACACACTATCACGCATTCTCTTCTTCTTCATTCATGAGAAATCAAAAATTCTGTATTCACATTTTTCTTCTTCTTCTTCTTCGAGAAACGAAAAACAACATCTATCATCTTTCTCTTCTATTTCTCTTTTTAAGAATCGACAACTCAGATTCGTGACTGATTGAATAACTTCTCCCACACGCTCTCTGTCTTGACCCAATCGAGGATGATTTCAGAACCCTAATTTCACCGGTGGAGAAGGAAGAGATCGGAGGCAGTGAAAGCGAGGAGCACCTAAGAAGGTTTTGATTAGACCATTCTCTCTCGATGCAGAAGAAGAAATTGAGATTCCGAGGTCGACCTAGGAGGAACTCTAACATGAGGAAGAACGGCGACTGCTCTGCTCTTTGTGAGAAAAAAAAAAACAGTCAAAGAATCCTAATGGACCTTGATGAATGATGAGACGTACGTACGTAGGGTTTGGAGAAGAGTGGTTCTGGAGATGGACGAAGAGATGAGAGTGAAGCCGATCAACTTTTCATCAAAGACAAACAAAAGTTCTCAGATTTTCCAAGCGGTGGATTGGGATGTCATCAACGAAAGAACTACACGGTGGGCTCACACTTCGAATGGGCTTTTTGTATGGGCTACCAAATCCAGGTATTACTTTCTTCATTCTTATTTTTTGTTTTTTTTTTCTTTAAAAATTATTTTTAAGTAAAACTAAAATTAAATAGTTTAAAACTTTCACTAAAACATTTAAATAAAAATACTTTTTATTTTTTTTTAAATTAGTTTAAATAATAGTAATTTTTACTAAATTTAAAACAAATTTAACACTTCAACTTTAAGAAAATAATATTTTCACTAAAACTTTTTAAGAATTAGTTTAAGTGTTAAATTTTAAACACGTCGAAAACTAACCGCGCCTAGGCATCCCGTCCTTCATTGGTCCGTAAGTTTTGTGGTGTTCGAAGTTCGGCATGTTTTCACGTTATATAGATTTAACACTTAAATTTATTTTTTAAAAATAATAGTGATTTTTAATTAAAAAATTTAAAACTTTAACACTTAAAGAAAATAATGTTTTTTTTAACTAAAACCATGTTAATTTTACTAAAACTTTTTAAGAATTTGTTTAAATGTTAAATTTTAAACACGTCGAAAACTAACCGCGCCTAGCCTTCCCGTCCTTAGTTGGTCCATTCTTATTTCTTTTTCTTTTCTTTAAAAATTATTTTAAGTAAACCTAAAATTAAATAGTTCAAAACTTTCACTAAAAACTTTAAATAAATAAGACTTTTAAAATTTTTAAATTAGTTTAAATAATGGTGATTTTAAACTAAACTTTAAAACAAATTTAACACTTCAACTTTAAGAAAATAATATTTTTAACTAAAATTAAATAGTTTAAAACTTTCACTCAAAACTTTAAATAAATAAAACTTTTAAAATTTTTAATTAGTTTAAATAATAGTGATTTTAACTAAACTTTAAAACAAATTTAACACTTCAACTTTAAGAAAATAATATTTTTAACTAAAATTAAATAGTTTAAAACTTTCACTCAAAACTTTAAATAAATAAAACTTTTAAAATTTTTAAATTAGTTTAAATAATAGTGATTTTAACTAAACTTTAAAACAAATTTAACATTTCAACTTTAAGAAAATAATATTTTTAACTAAAATTAAATAGTTTAAAACTTTCACTAAAAACTTTAAATAAATAAAACTTTTAAAAATTTTAAATTAGTTTAAATAATAGTGATTTTAACTAAAATTTAAAACAAATTTAACACTTCAACTTTAAGAAAATAATATTTTTAACTAAAATTAAATAATTTAAAACTTTCACTAAAAACTTTAAATAAATAAAACTTTTTAAAAATTTAAATTAATTTAAATAATAGTGATTTTAACTAAACTTTAAAACAAATTGAACACTTCAACTTTAAGAAAATAATATTTTTAACTAAAATTAAATAATTTAAAACTTTCACTAAAAACTTTAGATAAATAAAACTTTTAAAATTTTTAAATTAATTTAAATAATAGTGATTTTAACTAAACTTTAAAACAAATTGAACACTTCAACTTTAAAAAAATAATACTTTTAACTAAAATTAAATAATTTAAAACTTTCACTAAAAACTTTAAATAAATAAAACTTTTAAAATTTTTAAATTAATTTAAATAATAGTGATTTTAACTAAAATTTTAAACAAATTTAACACTTCAACTTTAAGAAAATAATATTTTTAACTAAAATTAAATAGTTTAAAACTTTCACTAAAAACTTTAAATAAATAAAACTTTTAAATTTTTTAAATTAGTTTAGATAATAGTGATATTAACTAAACTTTAAAACATTTTTAACACTTTAACTTTAAGAAAACTAAAATTAAATAGTTTAAAACTTTCACTAAAAACTTTAAATAAATAAAACTTTTAAATTTTTTAAATTAGCTGAAATAACAGTAATTTTAACTAAACTTTAAAACAAATTTAACACTTCAACTTTAAGAAAATAATATTTTTAACTAAAATCATGTTAATTTCACTAAAACATTTTAAGAATTAGTTTAAGTGTTAAATTTTAAACACGTCGAAAACTAACCGCGCCTAGGCATCCCGTCCTTCATTGGTCCGTAAGCTTTGTGGTGTTCGAAGTTCGGCATGTTTTCACGTTATATAGATTTAACACTTAAACTCATTTTTGAAAATAATAGTGATTTTGACTTTAAAAATTTAAAACTTTAACACTTAAATAAAATAATATTTTAACTAAAACCACAGTAATTTTCACTAAAATTTAACACTTCAACTTTAAGAAAATAATATTTTTAACTTAAACCATGTTAATTTCACTAAAAAATTTTAAGAATTAGTTTAAGTGTTAAATTTTAATACACGTCGAAAACTAACCGCGCCTAGGCATCCCGTCCTTCATTGGTCCGTAAGCTTTGTGGTGTTCGAAGTTCGGCATGTTTTCACGTTATATAGATTTAACATTTAAACTCATTTTTGAAAATAATAGTGATTTTGACTTTAAAAATTTAAAACTTTAACACTTAAATAAAATAATGTTTTAACTAAAACCAAGTTAATTTCACTAAAATTTAAAACTTTAACACTTAAATAAAATAATGTTTTAACTAAAACCATAGTAATTTTCACTAAAATTTAAAACAAATTTTGCACTTCAACTTTAAGAAAGTAATATTTTTAACTAAAACCATATTAATTTCACTAAAACTTTTTAAGAATTAGTTTAAGTGTTAAATTTTAAACACGTCGAAAACTAACCGCTCCTAGGCATCCCGTCCTTCATTGGTCCGTAAGCTTTGTGGTGTTCGTAGTTCGACATGTTTTCACGTTATATAGATTTAACACTTAAACTCATTTTTGAAAATAATAGTGATTTTGACTTTAAAAATTTAAGACTCTAACACTTAAATAAAATAATATTTTTCACTAAAACCATGTTAATTTCATTAAAACTTTCACTATGGTTTTAGCCATAGTGATTTTCACTAAAATTTAAAACAAATTTAACACTTCAACTTTAAGAAAATAATATTTTAAACTAAAACCATGTTAATTTCACTGAAACTTTTTAAGAATTAGTTTAAGTGTTAAATTTTAAACACGTCGAAAACTAACCGCGTCTAGGCATCCCGTCCTTCATTGGTCCGTAAACTTTGTGGTGTTGGAAGTTCGGCATGTTTTCACGTTATATAGATTTAATAACACTTAAACTCATTTTTGAAATTAATAGTGATTTTGACTTTAAAAATTTAAAACTTTAACACTTAAATAAAATAATATTTTAACGAAAACCATGTTAATTTCACTAAAAAAATTTCACACTTAAATAAAATAATATTTTAACTAAAACCATGTTAATTTCACTAAAAAAATTTCACTATGGTTTTTGGTTTTTGTTATAAACCATAGTAATTTTCACTAAAATTTAAAACAAATTAGAAAATAATATTTTTAACTAAAACCATGTTAATTTCACTAAAACTTTTTAAAAATTAGATTAAGTGTTAAATTTTAAACACGTCGAAAACTAACTGCGTCTAAGCATCATGTCATTCATTGGTCCGTAAGGTTTGTAGTGTTCGAAGTTCGGCATTCAATTTCAACTTTTAAAAATTCGACAAAAATTGAAGGTCGGATAAAAAAAAAGTAAATTAATGTCACTACGAAATTCAGAATTTACATTGGCTGTTTTGTTTTATTTGGATACGGACATGTTTTACTTATTGGTCTCGTAAATTCCATATCCATTAATAAATACTTGGGCCTAATATTTGACACAAAATAACTTGGGCTCAAGCCCAATAACTCTATTTCATCATCTTCCAAATTGTTAGGGCACAATATCAAAGTTCAATAACTAAAGAAAAAAAGAAGAAGCGATTTTGTTCTCACACAGTCTTCTTCACTCCCTCTACCTTGAAATTCTTCACTTCTTCAGCTAGCTGCTGTATACTGTGAGGTAATTTGGAGGGTCTTCTTGTATATCGATTTAATCTTGAAATTTTCTATCTTGCAGAGATTTTGTTGTGCCCTTAAAGTGTTTGATAGAATGCCTCTGAGACAACCTTGTGGCTTAACTCATCTCTGTCCCTTCAGTTTTCGCTGACTTTTTGTGATCATGGCAGTGAACCAACTCTTTATTCTACTTTAGAGGAAATGGGTAAAGCTTCTCGAGACAAAAGGGTAGGCCTTGATTGAATTTTTTTTATTTGGTTCTTAGAGCTTAAAGTAAAAGGTGTGCATTTCTCAGACCAATACTCGTGAGTTTTAACTGTTCGTTGACCAATTGTTTGCAGGATATCTATTATCGTAAAGCTAAAGAAGAAGGATGGCGTGCGAGAAGTGCCTTTAAGCTTCTTCAGATTGATGAAGAATTCAATATTTTTGAAGGTGATCTCTTGAATCCTTTATCTTATGTCTCACATAAACCCTCATCGACAGACTCAAGCCTAATCTCACGGGACATTAGACTTAAACTTGTGACCGAAGAATTTGTAGCTATTAGACATAAACTTATCGACTTTGTCTTTATTATATGCAGGAGTGAAGAGGGTTGTAGATTTATGTGCTGCACCTGGTAGCTGGAGTCAGGTATGGTGATCCTAAGTTGTTATTTTTCACATTGGATATAATGTAAATCGGCTTAGTCAGTTAGTAGATCACGTGTGTACGATAACTACCGCAGACCTTTTAGCATAGAAGAAAGAAGAAACTGTTTAGAAAGTCGAAAGCTGGAACTAGAGCTATTTTTGAGATTTTCTAGGTATATTTCATAACTGTGCCAATCTTTTTGTATAGGATTATATAGTTGAGTTGCAATCTCAGTTAGCTGACCGACAACTTAGCTTGGTTAGTGTAGAATGGGAGGAGTTAAATAGAGGAAAACAATAGGTGGTAGGCATTGGAAAATTGAATTGAGAGAGCATGGGATGCTGTAGGATTAATCTTTATTTGGTTGGGTTTTCGTAATTCGTTGCCTGTTCCTTGGTTCTCAGTGGACAAATTAAAGATAAACACGTTCTGAATCTTATCAGTGCACTCCGTTTGTAGGTCTTGAGTCGTCAATTATATCTTCCTGCAAAGTCCTCAGCTGAGTCAAAGTAAGTTTCTCTTCAACATCGTTTTTACTTGTTGAGTCAAAGTAGGATTAATCTTTACTTGTTTAATTCTGCTAGTTTAGTAATCTACTTCTTGACAAAGTTGAATTGATTTCTCGCTGCTGAAACACTATGCAGAGAAGGAGATCTTCCTCTTATAGTAGCCATAGATTTGCAGCCTATGGCTCCAATTGAAGGTGTCATCCAGGTCCAAGGGGACATAACTAATGCTAGGACTGCTGAAGTGGTGAAATTTCTTGACTTCTAAGATCCTATCTCATAGATTTATCTGCATCTCTTTCTTCCTCCTTGATTATGCTTCGAATTTGTGTTTATTTCTTTGGCTCAACTTTTTCGGTCTTTTTCTCAAGGTCATTAGACACTTTGACGGCTGCAAAGCGGACCTGGTTGTCTGTGATGGTGCTCCAGATGGTAAAACAGTAGATAACGTGTCTGTCTCGCCATTCAATATTTACCGTATGCCATCAAAATAACGTCTCTTACAATTCGATTTGCAGTTACTGGTTTGCATGACATGGATGAATTTGTCCAGTCCCAACTCATACTAGCAGTAAGTTTCTTATATCTATCTGTATACATGATCAGTATGTTTGAACAAAATTTAGCACTAACCTGAAGCATATGTTTCATGAATAATGACAAAATAACAAACAATCCGTTTTTTTTCAGGGATTAACGATTGTTACCCATATTCTTAAAGAAGGTGGAAAATTTATTGCAAAGATATTCCGCGGAAAAGATACAAGTCTCTTGTACTGTCAAGTAAGTTTAGATGTTGTGCTCATGAAATTTACTGTCAAGTTAGATACAAGTCTCTACTGTCAAGTAAGTTTAGATATTAATTAACTGAAGCTTTTACTGATATATTTATTTCCTTGTATTTGTAGCTGAAGCTGTTTTTCCCAACCGTAACTTTTGCGAAACCGAAAAGCAGCCGCAATTCGAGTATAGGTAAAAGAATAGAACTTTCGCATGTGCAAATATGATTTACTTACTCAAGGTTTAATCATCAAAGACGTAAATGTTGCTTTTTAAAAGAGATTCTGATTGCATTTTCTCCACTCTGTTTCTATAGAGGCTTTTGCAGTCTGCGAGAATTACTCTCCGCCAGAAGGATTTAACCCGAGAGATCTGCATCGTCTCTTGGAGAAAGTTGGAAGCCCTTCAGGTGGAAGTGATCTCGGTAAAAATCTCTTAGCTTCAGCTTCAAAATTCTGAAGCTCTTCTAGTTAGACACAACTAACTTATTATGCATTGTTGAGTAGTACACTTTCAATTTACTCTTTCTCAACCTAACTCTCACCTAAAAATGCTCTCTTCATGTGAAGTTAACCTTTTGGGCAAGACAGAGAAATCTTCTTTAGTATTACGTCAGGCTTCAAAAAGAGAATATTTTACCCTCTTCTTTTTTGTTATTGTTCTTGAGATTTTCTATTTTCTTGGTGCTCTGCAGATTGCAGTAGTGGTTGGCTTGAAGGACCCAATAAAGTTTATATACCATTCTTGGCATGTGGTGACTTAACCGGTTATGACTCAGACCGGTCTTACCCACTCCCTAAAGAAGCAGATGGATCATCATACCAGAGTTTGGACCCGATTCAACCTCCAATCGCACCGCCTTATAAACGAGCACTTGAACTCAAGAAAGCTTCAGCACAAAGCTTCAACTCTTGAAGGTGATACCAAGAAAGAAAAAGGAACAAACTTTTCATTGGATTCTTTAAAAGGCTGTAGTAATAATGTTCAGGGACCTACAATTTCTATAACGCTTAATGTTTGTTATGATGAGTTTTTATGTTTTAAAAACTTTACTATAGATTTAAAATTAAATATTATTACTTATATTTTCTCTGCAAGGAAGAAATCAAATATTGGGTCAAAAAAGAAGAAGCTTTTTCTGTCTTATGGTCCTTTGATTTCGACCCTTCTTTTTGAATTCTAAACTGGCCCACCTCGTTTTTCGATTCTGTAGAAATATAGTAATTGTTAAGAGGCAATAATATTATTTATGAAGATATCACGAAATTCATCGATTATGCTTCATGAAATTCGAAAGCTGGACAACTTGGAAAAGAAAGAAAAGTAAACATACATGTGATGTGAACGTCATAACATGTAACTTATGTTGAAACAATAACAATCAAAATGTCCTATATTGAGCCATAAATAATTATGTACTGCATTCATTAATTTCTTTTGTCGAGTATAGTTTTGCAACAATTAGAAAACATTGGTTTATAGTTTGTAACGAAACTTAAACAAGAAAAAGGGTGAGGAATTATAACTTTTAGTAGTCACTTGCTAAATGAATAATTGAATCGACAACATAAAACCATAATCAACTGATCATCTATGCAACTCTCAATTTCAACTCTTTTTACATTACAAACAAAATAAAAATCGTTTAGCAAGACCAAGTCGAGATAGAGTTTGATCTCGACAAAGAAGAACAAGAGTTTAAGAACTCTATGCAGTCCTCAATGGCTTCTGCACGGTGAGACTCTGATTCGTTTAGAGACTTTGACTTCATCAAATAAATAGACGAGGAAGAGTAAGAGGATGAACAAGACAGAGACGAAGACGACGAGAAAAGGTTTCTCGAAGATGACGGCGTCGTTTTGGTGTTATTACTCTTCCTGCCGAATGATATATAACGAAACGTTTTGCTAACTCTGGCTCCAATACGCCGGAGTAATCTCCTCGCTGCCGGCGAGTCACTGACGCCGAAACTGAAAATTCCAACAACGACCCTCATTGAACCATGCCGTGATGAGCTGAGACCGGTGTGTGTTGGGAAGATCAGTTCGTCGTTTGCTTCTGGGTCCGGACTAAAGCTTACTCTTTTGCATGATCTTCGAGACATATTCTTGTCTGAAACTTTGTGGAAACAGAGAGAAAAAGAGAGAGAAACAAATGGAGACGTGAAGAGGTTTTGAAGAGTATTTATGGGGGCAAGTGTGTTGAGGAATTATAATGTTTAAGGAGGAAATATTAAGAAAGGAAAATAGAAATTTGGAAGAAGTTACTTGTTTATATGCACAAACTACACGCAAGTTATTTATTTAACCAATTAATATGAAATGGTTTCCAATATCTAGCTTTGTTTAATTGTTTCTTGATTTTTTTCCATTATAGCTTGTGGAATTTCTACGAAGGTGATGCAATTTTTTAAACCAAAATTATAGTCAAAAGAAAGACAAGGAAAGAGGTTTGAAGTAAAGAGTAAATGGAGTAATAATAGCAACAGAAGTTTCAACATAATAACAATATAAGTAATCAAGTAGATAAATTACATATGTATGATGAAATAAATCAATAAGACAAAAAAAAAAAAAAACAGATTGATTCTCTTCTTGTCACTGTTGTGAGCTTTGTTTTTTAGGTGAAATATTAGGGGTCCTACCCCAATGTTTCCCATTCATTATACTTTATGTGTAAACACATAGACATATATATGTCTTCTCTTTTGATTTATATATATATATAACAAAAAAAGTTTGATTATGTCAAACAAGAAAATTATGAATGAGAAGTTTGAATAAAGAGAGAATTATCATTAGCACATACAAAAAGTTCAACTTCGATGTAGTAACAGTTAAACAATACTTTTCTAACCAATTGAAATAAAGTTCGTCTCAATTATTTGTTTTGTAAATCATTTGAAGTACATTAATCTCAATGTTATAGTGTGAAAGAAAGGCAGAAATCTGAAAGAGATGACTCCCTGAGAGATGACTCCCTGAGATCTTGTCCAATACCACTTGTAACACCTACTTCCACAGTTCCACCCCATGGGGGAGTGAAATAGAACAATTGAATATTTCAAGAGTCCATACTTTTTGTGTAACTCGTCATCTTTGGGCCGAAGGAACAAAGAAAACTTAGCCTGATTCGGATCCATTAATAATACTATGGGCCCATATTAGCCATTTAGTGTAATGGAATTTTGCACCATCATCTGACATGTCTTGAGATTTTCTATTAAAAAAGTCTAAACAATAAAATAAGCCATCAGAAATATTGATAGCAATCATGTTGTCATTGAGTAAATTATGTAAGATTTTGAATTCGAGGAACACACTACGTTTATGTGTTGTGTTCAAGCTTAAGAAAGATGAGAATCCATAAATTATTGGTCATGAGAAAAATAAGTTAGATATTTCACAAGCAATGATGCATATGGCCATATGGGACAGCCAAGCAGTTTGTATGTTGTGTTGTACTCGTATAATATAAGACAAGATGCTTATAATTATGTGAGGCGAATATTCAATGGAATAGATTTCAGATTCCACGTTTCTATTTTTGTCCCTTTTTTCTGTTGTATTTATAAGCAATACAAAAATAATAAATATAAGGTTGTCTTTGCGTATTTATTTGAGTTTATGTTATTTCGATCTACAAGTAACTAGATAATTCGAACTAATCAGTGCGGCTAATGATATGATACGTAACGAAAACTATTGACCCAATTCCAAATAATAACAAAGTCAAATTTTTGTCAGTAGTACGTTATTGTGATTGTTAAAAACTAGATTAGTATTATTATCCACCTTTCAGTTTCATTGAATTTTACTATTTCTCTCTGTTCTTTCCAATTATTTCATCAAAACGATATCGTTTTATTAAGAAAAATTACACATCATTTCCACCGTATCAACGGTTAATAATTCATATTTAGATCAACTTTGTTTCATGCACAAATTATAGATATTAGGTAGAATTTTTTTAGGTGTTGAGGTAGAAAAAACAACATTGGAAATTGTTAGAAAAACTTTTATGCTATGCTAAAAAAAATAATTTTAATATAAATATATATTAAAAAAAAAAAAACAGACAACACAAGAGATCGAATTTGAAGCATATGCTAAAAATGTGTAATATGATGCTTATCTGTCTCTACTCTCTACCTCACAGAGAGGATATACCTTTTATTTACTCTTTGTCTTCTTCAGATTCTCTCTGACGTTGCTGTTTTTTAAACGACACCCAAATCTTCAACACAAATTATTAATTTAAGCTTTTTTTGTGTCAAATAAAAGCCATGACTCTTTCTTCTATAAATCTCTCTATATCTCCTCGTTTGCTTCCTAGCACGACCATCATCAACAACACTTGTTCTTCCTCTGCTGCAACCACTTGTTCTCCCAGGTGTTCTTTTGTTCATTCCCCTGTTTCTTTCGGTCTTTCGTGTCAACGGAGATTACCCATTAGCTTGATTCGCAAGAAAAGCAATCTCCGCTTCTGTGGAGAGATTACAAGGGAGGCTGTTTCTGTTTCTGGGTCCAACGATATGACTATTACTGAAGTTAGGGAAGATGACGAATCGGAGATTGAAGCTCCGCTTCTCGATCCTGAGTCGCTCTCAAAGCCTAGGAGAATCGCTCTCTTTGTTGAGCCTTCACCGTTTGCGTAAGTCTTCTCTGTTGTTTTTTTTGCCTGTTTTGTGTTCGACGAAATGTCTCTGTGAAAGGAATTGTACTGATTTATTCTTGGTTGACTTTTCTGTAATGTTTTTTTGATGATCATTACATTTTTTTGAGTACTAAATTCTACAACTTAGCAATTATATAGATCGTTAGAACCAATTTCATTCAGGATATTGAGTCAAAGTTTCAGATTTTAAATGAATTTAGAATATCCCATGATTCTCGGAATCACCGATACATTGATTAGAAGCTTTCTTATGTCATTTTATTGAAGTGATGATTCTGTCTTTCATTTTGCAGCTATGTCTCCGGATATAAAAACAGATTCCAGAATTTCATTAGGTATCTGCGTGAAATGGGAGACGAGGTTTGTTCTTTTATTATGAAATAAAGTATCTACTTTTTCAACTTAAGTACAGTTTTAGCGAGCTTATAAGACCTAAGTAACTGTTTCCAGAAATAGAATTACTTGAGAAGTGAAAACTGTTCCTTTTTTTAACCTGATTTAACTTTTTTGCTTCATAGGTTATAGTTGTGACGACACATGAAGGTGTTCCTGAAGAGTTTTATGGAGCCAAAGTCATTGGATCAAGAAGGTATAAACATTTAGTTTACTCATTAAAAAAAAATTATATGGATGTTCTCAATTTGGTAATATTGCTTATTTATCCTTCTGTTTTGCAGCTTCCCTTGCCCTTATTACCAAAAGGTTCCACTCTCGCTTGCGCTTAGTCCAAGAATCATCTCTGAAATTGCACGGTTTAAGCCTGACATAATACACGCTTCGTCTCCCGGGATAATGGTAAATCCCTTGAGAATTCACATTAGCAAAACAGTGAACTTGAGAGAATCCAGAACTTGACTTTTTTCCAATTGTTCGCTGACTAATTTTTTTAGGTCTTTGGTGCTCTGGCAATAGCAAAAATGCTCTCTGTACCAATAGTAATGTCTTACCACACACACGTCCCTGTGTAAGTACCTTTATCTGCCTCATTTGACATTGTTGTTGGAATTTTTTTTGTCTAAGATTAAGCTTGTGTTGGTTTGCAGATACATCCCAAGATACACTTTTAGTTGGTTGGTAAAACCAATGTGGTCTATAATAAGTATGTAAAACCCGCTTTTCAAATGTCAAAATTTCCTTCATTTTTTCTGGTTATTGTCATGTAATATAAAACTAAACTTGAATAAGCTTTTATCAGGATTCCTTCACAGAGCGGCTGATCTTACATTGGTTCCTTCTGCTGCCATTGGAAAAGATCTTATAGCAGCTGGAGCAACTGCAGGTGAAGAAAGATAAAACATTACAGTTTTATACAAACTCTATGATTGTTTAAAACTAACAGTTTCTTCTTCTTTTTTCATATATTGAAGCTAATCAACTTCGACTTTGGAATAAGGGTGTCGATTCAGAAAGCTTCAATCCCCGTTTCCGTTCTCAAGAAATGCGTATAAGACTAAGGCAAGAATAGAATATACTGTTGTTTATATGCATTAAGAACAATGATACTTTCCATGCTAATCTTGATGTTGGATGCTTTGTAATTAACAGTAATGGTGAACCAGAAAAGCCACTAGTGATCCATGTAGGTCGTATCGGCGTAGAGAAGAGTTTGGAGCTTCTAAAGAGGTTAGATTTTTGTATAAACTGGACTCACTTCTTTTAAGTGGTGTATCGAAATCTGAAACTGAGAAATTTGTGTGCAGTGTAATGGACAAATTACCTGAAGCTCGGATTGCTTTCATTGGAGATGGACCATACAAGTACTAATTTTGATAACATTGGTCATAATGTTATCTGAAGATTTCTAGTCAACAACATTTTAATTTTGTTTATCTGTTTCGTTTTCTTAAAGAGAGGATCTTGAGAAGTTGTTTACCGGAATGCCAGCGGTTTTCACGGGAATGTTGCAAGGCGATGAACTCTCACAAGCTTACGCAAGTGGAGATGTGTTTGTGATGCCATCAGAGTCAGAGACACTTGGCCTTGTGGTTCTTGAAGCAATGGCTTCAGGACTTCCTGTAGTTGCGGCCCGTGCCGGTGGAATCCCTGATATAATCCCTGAAGACCAGGTCAGTGAAAACTATCTGAATTGGAATTCAATTAACAGTCAAACCAAATTGATGAGCATATAAACCAAACTGAAAATGGTTAATAACCCATTTGGGCCAATTTTCTTAAAGCAAACTGAAATTCAACCAAACTGTATGCACAAAATCAAGATCTTTCATTGATTGTTCTTATGGGCCAACCAACCCAACCAAAGTACTCTAGATGATATTGAGCTTGCGGCTTTCTGATTCTGATGTTTTCAGGAGGGAAAAACCGGGTTTTTGTTCAACCCTGGAGATGTCGAAGACTGCGTGACAAAGCTGAGAACTTTACTGCACGACCGTGAAACAAGAGAGATCATTGGAAAAGCGGCAAGAGAAGAAACAGAGAAGTATGATTGGAGAGCAGCAACAACAAAGATACGCAATGAACAATACAGTGCAGCGATTTGGTTCTGGAGGAAAAAGAAAGTTCATGTTTTGGGACCAATCAATTGGTTGATTAAACGACTGTTTCCAGTGCCGGAAGTTAACGTGTAGTAAAAGCAATGAACGAAGATTTGGTTTGGAATGTGAAGATTTGATAGTTGATGGTTTCTTTTACTGAAAATCTTCTGTTGGGTTTATGGTGTTTATCTTATACTTGGATAATTGGATTGCTTATATATGTTCATGGAAAGGTTGACGTTGTAAATTGTAAGATATGGTTTAAAACCTGGTTTGGACTTTGGCCTTTAGGGTTCTAGTTTTTTTTTACATCACTACTTTTGTGTTTTTATTTATATGTAGTAAAATCATTGTTTTTTCTTTTTTTTTTGTATGTAAAAAATGATTAGTAGCTTCGTTTGTGATTCTCCTTTGTTAAGGCTCGGACAATGTAAGTAAATGTACAAGTTGTCACTTACGTTTTAGTTGTTGTTTTGTATCTTGTATGGCGAGTGGCGACAGCAAAACGTGTACAAGGTCGTTCTTAGTCGCTGGAAGCACAAGCATGCACCATCCTATCAATAGGCCCATTAATCGCTACAAAGTTGGGCCTTTTGTTACAAGTGGACAACTTACAAGCATGGGCTGGGTCCCATTACTACTTCTTTGCCCTAAACAATACGATTAAGATAGTCCCAAAGTCAATTATTTTGTCGGATATTTGTAAATGAATTTTTCTTCAAAATTATCATATCCTCTATAATAGTAAAAAAAAGTTTCTAAATTGATAATACAGATTTGTTAATTTAGAAAGAAAGAAAAAGCTCCATTATCGAATTGAAAAAGACGGGATTTTGTACATTAATACTGTTGTCACATTAAGAACAAAGACCAGTAGATTGTTGACTCATACAACGCCGTTCGCTTCACAACTCTTAGATCGAAAATATCTAAATTTTTAGATAAATCTCAACCGTCCGAAGTGCCATGCTATCAAGTTCCTCTATCATCACCTTCAGATATTTCTTTTTTTTCGTGTATTAGAAACGTTGTCGTTTTCAATAATCGTAAGTGACTTCTGATACGTATTGCATAAACTCAGGATCGTTCTCAATCCCAGTCATAGTCTCCGGCGCCAGAACCACTTCCAGATCTACACTTCCGTTACCTTCTCTACCGGGAAACGCCGAGATTTTCCCGTCGAATTTGTTCGCTCCGCCGCTTCTCACCGCTAACGGCTTTCCCCAACCGAAATCATTGTCGTACATTGGAAATCTCGGTGAGCTCCCCATTGTGATCGAAGCTCCGTCTGGATTTCCGAGAGGAAACAGCCTCGGATCACTTTCCCAAGCGGCGATTCCACGGCGGACTGTCGCGTCGTCGTGCGCCACCACGTTTCTGTGTAATTGTTCGGCGGACCACCGGAGATCTTTGCTTAACAGATCTCCCGCAGACGCCAACGTCGGAATGCTCTGTATCGCGTTTCCGAAGTAGTAAGGATCCATCTTAGGCTCAAGCCGGTGCCGGCAATTAACCGCCATTCGAAACGTCGTCGTCTTGCTCGGATCGAGATTCCTCGCTCGTGTAACGGATCGCCATAGCTGAGCGCTGAGGGATTGGAACGATGAAATCTCAGCCGTCCGATCATGATTCTTCTTGATATTCGTATCTGATTTCAAAAAACTATCCAAAACGGTTGTTATTTTTCCGTTAATCTCCCCGTTACCGTTACATTTTCTTCCATCGTTAACGGCCGTCTCAATTCCGTTAACTCTGTTGTTAGTCCTCTGTTTCAGTTTCGTTATCGCCTCTCTGCTGAAATGAAAAATTCTCTCCCGGAGAGGCTGATCGGCGTCGAAAGTGACACGTGGACCACCGGGAGGGACTCGTAGAACAGCCGGAGAATCGAAGACGGTGTGGCGGGAGAAATCCGGAAGATGTTTGATCTTACAAGCGCCGCTAGTGACGTCAGCGAAGGTGTTGAAGAAGTGCCAGAAGGAAGTTCCGTCGGTTACGGAATGATTCACGGTACATCCGATGAAAACACCGTCGTCGAGCTCCGTCACTTGAACGGCGGCAAGAGGCTTATGATGACCGTTATAACTAACGAGACGTTCGAAGACGAAAAACTCACGGAAGAGAAGAGGAACGTCTTTACCTGGTAAGAGAACGTCGGAGACTTTGACGTGTTTAGCAGAAGCGGCGACGAAATCAACGCCGGCGTCGTTGCAGACTATGGAAATGTGACCGGCGGGACTGGTGGAGAAACGTCCGGCTAAAGCAGGGAAAAGAGAGAGAGTGGAGGAAAGAGAACGGCGGAGGGAGGAGACAAGGTCGTCGAAGGAAAAGGAAGGAGGAGGGCGAGAGAGGAGGACGCCTTTTTGAATGTAATGACATGAGAGCATAGGGAGGTCGGAGACGGAGAGACGGAGATCGGAGACGGTGGACTTCTTCTCCGGATAAACTATGCATTTTGAAATTTCTGTTATTGAACAACAAGGCATTTTATTTTATTTTTTTGAAAAAGATTAAATATTTGAAAAGATATAATATGGATTTTGGGAGTTATGGGTATGTTGCCGTATTGGGTGATGAGTAGAGTCATGGGGGGTTGGAGTTTATATAGTGGTCGGATCAATGGTTGGATTCATGAACTTGAGTTGTTACTATTTTTGTTCTCTTATTATATATATATATATATATATTTCTTATTTTTTTCTTTAGCTATGAAGCCTATAATCATAATAGATTTGTATATACAGCTATATGAAAATCCCGGTGATATTTTATATAATTAATTTGTTACTATAGAAAATTGCACCTATTGCAAATTCCTTGCCTCAATTAGTATTATATTTCACCTTGCAAAATCTATATGAATATTTATAGAAAGCGTTAACGTCACTTTTCTCGAGCAAGATGTTTTGTTGTATGATAATTAAAAGAGTTTTTTCTTTGAAATTTCAAATCAAAATCAAACAGAACACAAATACAGACTTTTATGTTTACTTGAGGTTTTGTTTATTTGTTTGCTTGATTTAATCCAGTTTTGGTTCGATTGTCCGGTTTAGCTTCGATTTTTATCACAGAGA
Source organism: Arabidopsis suecica (assembly GCA_019202805.1). NCBI lineage: Eukaryota > Viridiplantae > Streptophyta > Magnoliopsida > Brassicales > Brassicaceae > Arabidopsis > Arabidopsis suecica. The sequence continues at coordinate 343,041 of CM032910.1, forward strand.
AACATTTAATGTGTATCGTTTGAGTAGATAGCATATGCTATAGCATTTTTGACAATTGAGGAAATCTGAGTGTCCTCTAATTTAATTTGCATATGCAACTGAAAGCTATTTTCATATTTTCGAGTAAAGGAAAAAGATGGAGAGGACGTGTTTGGTCGGAAGGAGAAGAGAGGACAGATAGCCTCCATGGGAAACAGATGGAGCGTTAAGACCTACTCTTCTGTTTTTCTTCTTTACTCGAAAAATAGTTTAATGAGAAAGTCTTCCACAAAAAATCTAATCTTCTGACGATACAAATCTCATAGGAAACTAAAGAGGTCTGCCTTTTCTTGTTTTAGTAGATCCCAAGGTTAACTGCATGGGGAACTTAAGCTCTGTTTTAATCGGTGACAAAATTATTAAAGAAAAAGGTTTATGTGAGTTTTTGGGGTTTTTGTCTTGTTAAAATAGACACATAAAGTTCTTTCTTAGAAAAAAAAAGACATATAAACGACTAACATTTGTAAAAGTAATTTTAATACGATTTCTTACTTGAATAGTTAATATTTAACGGGATATTTTTATATTTAATATTTTTACCACTAATTAATCATTTGTTATGCAATTTTTTACGTTTTCAGAATCAATGAATCATATATATATATATTGCAATGAATATTAAAATAGTGTGGAAATGAAATATAGAATTTGATACTTACTTTCTACTATCTTCTACGCACTTATTTTCAAAATAACCCGATTTGGATATGCATAATGTCTTATCGGCTGAGAATCATGAAAGTAACAGTAATAACATTGAGAAATTGTATGGTTAGATGCATATACGAAGTTAATAATAATAGTATATGTGACACCAAATGCGCTATGTGTCTTTCGCATTGATTCTAGTTGGTCATTTCAAAGAACAAAAGCATTTAATGACTCACTTGTCATATGGTCCATTATTAACTCAAATAACATGAAAACATGATCATTACTTATCTCTTCCCCAACTACATTAAATTTTGTTTAGTATGCATCCCAAATTTCAGCTACTACAATTGTTTGTTAACAATTATTGATTTTAAGGAAATAATTTAGTAGTAGAATTCAACTGCATTTCCATTAAATTATTTGTTCTTATTAATCATTGCTTATTCTCAAGTCTGATTCGCTTCTGACAGCAACAATTAGTTATAATCACTTCATGTGGTGATTAATAATGATGAGCAAATATAACCAACAACAAAAACAAAGAGCAAACTGATTGATACTATAGTCAAATAACGTTAATAGTTTTCTATGGGCTATACTAAGTATCTTTATATACTATTCTTACGTTTCATAACAAATTACTATCGTACATATATCTTTCTTTTTTCACTTATCATACATATACATCTATCTATCTATTTATAATGGCGTTAGTTCAAATTTTATTTATAAGTATTAATATATTACTTCTCTTTTTATAGCTACATATTGCTATATTACTTCATATCTATTTACATGTGCTGATAAAAAAACATAAGACAATTAATGTTATTAGTATAACAAAATTATAAGAAAAAAGCATGATTTATGAAGCAAATAAAGTATGACATTGATCCCAACATATAGTATAGTAGATTATACAAATGCTGGAGTATTAAGTATTATTGTATCATCATTTGTGTCCAACTTATATTAAATGTATATTACTGGCCTAAAAAAAAAAAGCATGAAATTGTACTGCATATTTATACGATACTCTCACTGTTGGAATTTTTTTGTTTTATAATCAAACATTCAAACGAATTTTCTACAGTAGTTAAAACATGAAAAGCTTAGAATATGGTTCTTATTTTAATCAGCGGCATTAAGGGATTAATAAAGGCATTTAAAAGCAGAATAAATATGATTGAAGAAAAAGAGCAGAATAAATATGATTATAGTATGAGAAAATGTACCATTTGTCTACTGTCTAGTGAGGAAAATAAATAATAAAATGGACCCTATGAACTAAACAAGTCAATGACCAAATTATAACTATGTTTTCTAAAAAAAATGTCTTCTTATTTTGCATTCACTTAATCTGTGATACATCATGTTGTTTTTCTAAGTTTACTTTGACTCTAAACCATAAGAGAAGTCGGAAAAGAAAAATGCAATAGTAAAAACAGATTGTGATCATCAATAACATGTAAATCACGAAACCTAGAAGCGAAAAAAAGTTGAATAAAAGAGGAAAATTGCAACATCTTCCACTTTTGCTGTCGTGTTATAAAGCTTTAGTTATAAAGCTTTAGATAAAGTTACCCCACCAATTACCCTATATATGGCCTATGGGTTGTCCACTAGCTAGACACATCCTAATCTCAAATATTTAAAAATTTGCAACTTCAAACTTTTGTAGCTGTAACAGTTAACTTAATTATAATGATGATGAATTTGTTTTTAATATATTTTTTGTTTTGTTAAAGAAGATTTTCCATATAGTTGATAAAGAATTTGTTTTTAATATAACTATTTATTTTTGAAGTAAGCGACGTACTTAATTTTATTTTCTATATATGATGTGCTCTTTTTTTTTTTTTTTTTTTACATTTTTATCGTTTCGAAGTGGATTGTTCAGTGTACACTATTCATATTTACTTATTCCATTTTCAAGGAAAAAAATTAGATATACGCTGTACTGGATAAATATTAATATGTAAAAGTGAATGGTGGAAAAAGGAGTCAACTCTGTTAATTAGAAGCATGTTCAATGCATCTAAAAAAAATCTACCAAAACTGAGTGCTTTGACCATTTTTCTCCATATTATGGTAGGGACAATTTTAAATCACTTTCCCTAATCTATATATAAACAAAAGGTTTAGATTTCCCACAATACCATATAGATTCGGCTTCACTTTTTCATTCGATTTACATGGATTTTTTTCTTGGATATTAACTTGTGTGTCTTTTATTTTACAAAATTGCAGTTATAACGAGTGCAAATATATACCAATAACGTAGAATATAGTGCTTTTTAATTATGAGAGCCAACCAACAACAACAGAGAAGTACTACTTCTCATGAGAAAAGAAAAAAAGTCAACAATCACTAATATAAACAGTGAGTTACATGCATTTATCAAAATGGAACTGCTTCGTGCCAGAGCTTTGCTCACGTGAAATATTGTTTCAGACCTTGTTCATCGGTTTTATCTCATCCACCAACAAGTCGCTAGCTAGAATGATTTTGGAGTTTAGAATTTAAGAACATCTTATACGGATATGTACTGCAAGTCTGCAACAATATATACACACTTTCGGGATTATGAATTTAATAGATTTCATCTATAAATGTGAATAGATTTTATCTTTGTGATGATAAAATTATCAACTGGGAAGGGTGGAATTAATACTTTCTAACTTCCCACTAATCAGATATTTTGGAGTGACCAATACATATACCTTTTTCATTAATTAATCATTATCGGTTTAACACCAACTTATTTATTTAATGTCATGCTAATCATTACATGACCCATAATGCATGCATGTGACCCCTAATTTCCACTCATTAAGTACATGGTACATATGTCAATATAGATTAATTAATCTCAATATCTCAAATTAATCAGTTAACGACTAGAAATTTAGTATAATAACGTAAATGTCAACCTTGTAAATTTTGATTACTTCACATCTCTTCTATTAATCTGAAACCTTTAGATGCGTTAAACACTTAGTCTGTACGTACTATGATATCGTATAAAAATTTAATAAATCTAACTTTCTATCATTTTTATCTATAAGTTGTTCGAATATCAAGACTTTAGACAGCAGTACAATGAAATTTTATAGTAAAAGCCATTAGATTTAAATTTCCATTTGAAAAATCACATATCGATTTTATCCTAGCTATTAGCTATATAATTCTGTCTAGTTTTGTTTTATTTTATTTTTCCATGTTTTTTTTTTTTTTGTGAAACTTATTTTATTTTTCCATGTATTTTCGGAAAATTCAGAACTTATGTATATTTTCTAAATAACTAGTAGTTGCTATATGTTTTTATTTAATTACATAATTGTCTGCGGGGGTTTGTGATTCCGAGTCTAATCTACGTCTACCGCACAACATGCTAATTAATTAAAGCATAATCAATCAAGTACACAATAATAATTAAAGTGTTTAGCGAAATTATTTTCGGAGGTTATAACTAAAAAACGAATCATCTGATGCGGAAGCCACGTCATACCTGATGGAGATTGCTATTGCAATTGCAATGACGAAACTACCCTTAGCACCAGCTTGAATTTAAAAAAAACACAAGTTGGTACAAAGAACATGCCTTGTTTCAGAAAGAAAAATTGTGGTCTTTGATTGTTTGTTTCTTTGTTGCTCTCTCTTATATCCTACCCCGACAAGACTTGTTGGATGTTGAATTTACAACACTACCCATACATGTTTTCAGGATTTTTCTAATTAACTATAACGTTTTCGTAACATATCATCTCAAATACCATTAACTTATTTATTTATAACAAAATCAGTTCATAATTATCAGTATATGTATATCTTCATTCTTACTTATAACTTGTGTACCGTGTATTTATTGTTTGTTTTCGTTTTTAAGAGGATATAAAATTACCCTTTTGAGTTTAAGATTGGGAATTAGTATCCAAGCTTCTTTTTTTTTTTTTTTTTTTTTTTGCTAAGAAGTATCCAACCTTTTGATCAATACAAAGATTTATGTGGAGGACAAGTAGTTAAGCTAGGTCCTCGAGCTTCAAAATTGTGAATTGACACAAGGTTTTTGGTTTTGTGATTAATAATTTATAAGATTAGATATAAACGCAATAGAAGAGGGACCGAACCTATGTATACAAGCGCATGTCTATTATAGAATTGATCTTAGTGCACTGCACGGTGACACCCATAACAATTTACACAACAAAGGCGGCTACAACCTTTTGTTGGATCTTCTTCGTGTTGAATAGACAAAGTGTACTTTGCTTCCTTAGTTGCTTTTATCCACTTACATAACTTTTATTAGTTTTAAGTTTTAGGTACGGCGATGTATATAACTCGCTACGATTGGTTGCAATTTGAAAATATGAAAAACATGTGGTGTGGCTTCATATTATATATTTTCTTAATAGATGTTGAATTTCTGTTTTTAAGAGGTCGTAATCCTTTTTTTTTTTTTTTGGTGATCTAAGAGGTCGTAATCCTAATACTGTAGTTTACAACTTTTTGCAATTTATGCATTTAACATTTTAGAATACTCCAAATCACCGGTCTTTAAATTGTAAGTGTCAGGATAAAAAAAATTATTATTGTTATTTTAGTTTCTTAAAACTTTTACGGGGTTTAAGGGCTCTTTTTGGGCCACAGTTCAATGGGTATTAACTACTACCTCTTCTTTGGGCTCACAAAGCCGACGTTGTTTTTGTGTGTGTGGGCCACCAAGTCAACCTTTTTTTTTTTTTTCCCTAACAAAAGTTTTGACGTTAGAGTTTTTTTTCTTCATTTTCTTTTCGTTTTTTTAGTTAAACAAAAATACCAAATTAAAAGTTCGAGGCACTTGGGACGCAACACCCGTCAGGTTCAGGATAATAATTGGAGGTAAATGGAATATAATTATTCTGTTGAACGATCAGCGAAGCCATGGGAAGAATATTAAGTAAAAAAAGTAGTATAATTGTCAGATACTTCGCCAATTTATTTTAATTTGAACAATAAAAAAAACAGAATTAGATGCTGATTCGAACTAATCCTAAGTTGTCGGGAAGAAAAACGTCTCACACCAAGCATTGACATTAAAGTCAACGGTAATAACTATAGTTATATGATTATTAAAGAGTATACTATGTAAAGTCACATATATATTGGTATTATAAAACTCGTAAAACTGAATTACAACCAAGTAGACCTAATATATGGATAACACAATCACGCAAACCTTTTCTTACAAATATTTACAACAATTCTGCAGTAATATGTACGTAGAAAATATATGTAATGTAACAAATCTATAGGAGATAAACTCTAGAATTTCTAAGTGATTTAACTCCATTGCGGAAACGCATTATAATAGCAAGACTGAGACGCAGACGCGAAACTTTGATGAGGGTTCGGCTGAAGGAAAACGTCAAAAGAATTGGCTGGAGTAGGAGAGAGTGTTGCGGCAGCGGTTTCGGTTGCCTCTGCGTTTGTCTCAGGGATGTTAACGGTGGTGATATCGTGAATGCTTGATCGTCTTTTGTCTTTACCATCTGTGAGTTGTCGAAGAAAATATTTTTGAGCGTGTGAAGCGACTTGCGTCGGCGTTCGAGTCTTCACAAAGCTTTTTGCTATGTTTCTCCAATCTCCTTTTCCATATTTCTTCAAACCCATTAGAAATCGTCTGTCAAACAAAGAAAAGTAAATTAATATTATATTTAATTTCACAATAGTGATAGATTGTCACACAAAGTATAAATCTTAGGCAATAAAAACAGAGAATTTCAAGTAAATATATTAATAAAAGAGATAGATTTATACCACAAAACAAGATTTAGTTCCAAAACTTTTCTCAAAAAATAAAAAAGATTAGTTCCAAAATTATTACCAAAATAAACAATTATAAGGTTTAGAAACTTAAAATCTATAGTATTATAAGCATAATTATTCGGTAGTTTTTAAAAATAAAACATAAAATTCGATTTTTTGTAACATTAATTTGAAGTAGTGAAAAAAATTGGTTGTTACAGGTGTTCGTCCTCAGTCCACGGAACTCCTTTCTTCCTCTCCTTTTCCGGCATCGGAGGCCTAAAACAATCACTCATCGCCGGCGAACTCCTCTTTCCTCCTACGACGTAATCATAACCGTAGCTGGAGTTTTCTAGACCAAAGAAATAGTCACTGTTTGCGGCGGAGGAGGCGTGGCCGCCGTAGCCAGGAATGGGGATAAGTCCGGCTTCGATGTCGCTGACATCATCTTCTAGCTCCTTGTATCGTTTAATGACGTCAGCTACTGTTTTTCCGGGAATCAAAGGGGCGATCTTGCGCCAGCTCTCAAGATTGTCTTTGTCGTCGAGATAAGCGAGAGCTTTCTCAAACCGTTTGTTCTCCTCCGTCGTCCATGTGGCTTCTCTGACTTCTTGAAAAATCCAGTTTGTGTTCTCCGGTGAAAACATATCAACTCCTCTGTACATCATCGACGACGACGACATAGCTCCTCCTCTGTTTTTTTCGTGAATACTTTTGTTTTTCTTTGAAATTTAGAAGAGAAGAAAAAAACAGAGAAGATAAGAGAGTGAAGAAGAGAATCAATGGCTTTTTGATTAAAAGTTAAAACTGTGTTGGAGTCTCGAGTGACCAAGAAAAAAAATAAACGACTTTATTTTCAGAAATCTCTCGAGAAAATTATTACATGGAGAAAATAAACAGAGCATAAAGTGGATCTCTTTGGTCGTAAACGAAAAGGAAAAAAAAGTGAATTTTGCTTTTTATTATTTTTTCTATATTTCACGTGATGATCAATAGGAATAATACATTCAACAAGAAAAGGTGTAGAGAAAAGTGTTTTTTAAAAAATGAGGGAAAAAGTTACAGAGATATTTTTTTTTTGTTTTGCCAATGTCAAGTCATTAACATTTTTTTATTTTAGTTGTTGCAATCTAAGCCGGCCAATAGAAATATGACAACTCCTTGGTAAATGCTTATATGCTATATTTAAAAAAATTTAAACTTAGGTCAGATAAATACGTTTAGTATGGCTTATCTATTTGATAATTAGCATATTTGTTTTATGCTATTATGATAAATCATATAAGATTAATATGGGATTAAGACTAACCAAATGCACGTGTCGATATATGAAAGAAAGTATAACATAATTTCTATTTTATGACAAAGAAGGTGTAACCAATCAAATGAAAAAGACCAGAAAACGACTGTTCAATGGTTTGGCCGGTTCTTAATTCGTTGTTTAATCAAAAAAGAAATATATTTAACTAAAGATTTATTTTTTGTCAACACGAAATAGCCCATTCAATATTTAAATTTCGTACACATACTCACATAATAACACAGCCATAAGCTAAAGAAATATACAAAGACAAGTTGGAATATCACACCTTTAAAATACTACGTATTTGTACTTTCCAATTTTTTTAAAAAAAATAAACTTCCTTTTGTTAATTAACCTATATTTGACATTTCAACAAAAAATAAATAAATAGAAATAAATAAGTAGTAACTGGACCAAATAATCTCACTGGATTACTACCTAGTTTTTTGTCATTATCAATTTTAGATTCCTTCTGCCGAATAAAAAGATGCGAATTAAACAAGGGATTCGAAGGTATACCATCCAATATATATTATTACTTCTTAATTTTTTAATGAACATAAACTATAGAACCGTTGTATATATAAATGGGTTAGGTGGTGAACACAACCTTTAAAGAAATTCAAAGAAAAACTTGGAACAGAGCTGTGGGTGGCAAGTAACCAAAGATATTTTTCAATAGTGTATGAGAATTTCAATTTAGTATTGTTTATTTGATTCAAACATAAAAGATAATACGAACTACGAAGAATGTATGTGTCGGGTGCTTTCATATCGTAAAAAAAGTTTGTATATTAATGTCTCACCACCTCATGTGGACGGTACCACAGCTCCACTTCTAGCCAATTATATAATTTAAATTTGGTAAAAGTATAAAGCATTGCAACCAATTATTATAGCCAACTGTCGTCGTAACATTTTCACAAACTCATGAATTTTTGTCTTTCAGAACTAATTTAAAAACATTTCGAAATATATCTATCATACCCGTGGACAAAGAAAAATAATATATCTATGGAGGATACCTAGCATAAATATATAACTATTTGCAATACACGGTTCAGGGAATCATGATAGACGGCTTAACATTTTCGTATTAAAATCTACTACAACAAAGAAGAGCTTTCAATTTGATATGTAAGAACAAAAAGTATAAAGTATAAACACTAGTAAAATCATCCATGGAGAATGAAATTTGATAAAATATGAATAAGGTTGGGACAAGAAAAGGAGATCCAACACAAAAATTAAGGTGTCATAGTGTCACTCACATGCATGATGAAACGTAAACTGTAAGTGTCATCTGCTGATTTGTAGCAGACAATTTCTGTTCCACAGAGAGTGACTTCTTCTTGGATTCTATATTTAGCAAGATTCTCTTACTATAATTAGTAAATTACTCCTTTTTCTGTCGAATTTATTACTCTTGCTTCGTTTTATTTCATTTCTATCGTTTTTGTTAGGAGTATTTTGTCGTTTTCTTTTAATATTGGAAATGTGACATTGCACCTACTCACACAAAATTCGACGACAGATGAATTCTGCTTCGATAACGACGTTTTGGAGGAAAATACTTTGTTTTTATTTAGTTTATCCTATCATGAGTAGACACGTTTAAACTTTAATTAGGTGAAATTAAGTTTGAATTAATATTTGCATAAGTTAGAAACATTATTTGTTTTACCAACCAGTACCATCTCAACATATACCGAGACCTATGGCAAAACCGAAAAAAATTAAAATCTTTTAGTAATTTTTTTTTTTAAAATATTTTGGGCCTTTTTTCTTTAAGAAAATTTTTGAAACTAATATTGGACCCTTGACATTTGCCTATCTTGCCTAGGGGTAGAGACGGACATGTTACCAACTAACCGATCACTTAGTTAGTTCAGTCTTGTATTTAAATTAGTTCTACAAAAAAATTTGAACTCGGCGAATCATATATATTGATCAATCAAAAGTCCTCAATTTTTAGGACAAACTATGGATCAATCAAAAGTCCTCAATTTTTCAGCTATAAAAATGGTTGGTGAGTTTAAAAACGATGTTTGTTTTCAATCTTTCATTAAAGCGTAACACAATCATACAATGACTTTGTTGACAATTTGCATGAGCATACACATATCGAATTAAAAAATCTCAAGAAAAGAATTTAATCGATATTCAAAAAAATAATAATGGAGTTTTCAACATTTGGGAAGGTCACTTGGTGGAGGAAGAATTGATTGGTTTGGGCCTTTACCATTCTCCACCAAGAAAGCCATTTTTAGTCCCCATGTTGTGTGTACCTCTAAATGGCAATGCATAAACCAAACCCCTGCAACCACAAATATACATATTATTTCAATTTGTCATTGTTATAAATTGAAACAATTAGACTGATATACAAAAAAATCTATGTTCTAATTATACTATCACATTTTTTGTTAGATAAATACCTGGATTATCTGCTCGGAATCTGATCGCCGCCCAACCACCGGAAGGTACACCGACGGTATTTCTCTCCACCGGATCAACAAGATTAAACTTTTTCGAATCTTTCTTGGAATTATAGTTTCCAGTTCCTAAACCAACCACAAAGAAATTAAATCCATGAAGATGAATCGGATGATTCTCCGGCGCCACATTTCCGGTATCTTGCAAAACAACTTGCACCGTCGAATTGTATGGAAGCTTATAAAGCTTTGTAGCCTTCATGGTTGCTAAATTCGAAGGCGGTTTTCCGGTAAAATCGAAAAACCGCCTTGGTTTTCCAGGAAAATCGGTTGTGTATATTCCGGTTAAGTTGAAGTAATGCGCTTGAAGCAGAGCCGTTTTAGGCATTTTGAATGTAATGTTGTTTATGGCGGCGACGACACGTGAGAAGTTTCCGGCTTTACAACTGTGACATCGGTTGACTCCTAATCCAACGGTGAATAAAAGATCATGATCAACGGTGATCGGAACTTTAGCCGGATATGTTTTTGAATTGAGACTCCGGAGGGAATTAACGAATGTATTTGCGACAGAGGTGGCGTTTTGAGGCGGTGGTGCAGTGGTTTTGGTGGGTGTGGCGGAGAGCGTTCCGGAGTAATGAACGGTAGCGGTGGCGGTACGATTATCGACGGCGACAACGGCTGAGTCTTGAAAAGGAGCGGCGGCGATTAGGTATTGACCGGAGGGACGTGCGGCAGAGACTAAGGCGGTGGTGGTTTGACCGGGGGCGATTAGGATTGTGTCGGTGTTGAAGGGTTTGACATAGACGGCGTCGACTTCCACAACGGTGAAACGGTGGCCGGCGATCTTGAAGAAGAGTTCTTCGTTCATAGCTGCGTTTATTAGACGTAGCATGTATGTTTTCCCGCTCTCCACTGCTAATTTAAAATTACCTTTATTTATAAAAAGGGAAAATTATAATATCAGATCATAATAATTTAATAATACAAAGAAATAAAAAATTATAGTGAATTTAGCTTAAAAATCGAATTTATTAATTCACCTTGCGACGGACAGTTTGGAACGAGACCGGGATGACCGTTAATGACGTGAGCATCTGAGACATTTGGTGCTAAACCGGATTTTAATGCTTCATTAACAACCGTTTCGGTATCTGATTTCCACCACTCACCTATAAAAAAATAAACCGAGAAATTCAAATTATTAACCGAGTTTTTTTAAATTAACGCTTATCATAATTTATCTCATTGTAATTAATAAATACCGAGTATGATGACTTCTTCTCGGTGTGGTTTAGGGAACGGGTAAGGTAGACCCGGTTTAGGCAGAATCACAATGGCACCATGAACTGTAGCTCGTAGCCAGAGAACATGTGCGTGCCACCAGAGCGTACCACGTTGGCCCGTTACCGTGAAATTATACACGTAGCTGTGACCCGGTTTAATTGGACATTGGGTTATGTAGGCCGGTCCGTCAGCCCAACCGGTTCTTAATTGTCTTATCCCATGCCTACAAACCAACAAAATCAATTTTGAGGTCCATTTTGTGAGTTTTCGAAACTTAAGGGAGGAAAGTTTGATAAATTTAAAACATGAGGGCATTCTCACCAATGGATAGAGACGTTATACTTGACGTTGTTAACGACGTTAACGAGAATTGTGTCGTCTTCATTAGCGTAGATTGTGGGTCCTGGAAATTTACCGTTAACGGTAACGATCTGTTTCGTTGAACAAAGCCTTGTTACTTGTTTCGTTACTACCTGTAATTTCAGATAATTACGTTTTAGTACCTTTTTTTTTTGTTAATGAGAATGAAGCAACTTTAATGAGATCATATGATATATTGATTCATGTATGGTGATAACATTATTGCGGACTTACGTTGAATGTGTACTTGCGGATTGCACCGTGGACGCAGGCCGGAAAGGCGAGCAATGCGAAAAGAACCAAAATCCGGATTATTGGAAATTTCATTTCTCTTGAGCTTTTGATGTCTTTAAATGTATAGTATAAAATTTCCTCTTTTGATGTTCTATTGATGATCACTTAACTTTCTCTCTTTGTTTTGTGATTTGAAAATGATTCATGATCATTGGCTTATAAAGATGCAAATGTTGGGTTCTTGTGCTTAGTCAGTTTGGTGAAACTAAAGCTCGAAAGCTTAGAGGGAAAGTATATGTTTCTCTTTGTGGGTTGGAACCTAAGTGTAGGTTGGTATCTTTTTATGTTTTCTTTTACTCTTCTCACAATGTCTTGTTTTGCTGTTTCAAATTTGTAATTTCTATGTGTTCCAAATAAAAAATTTAGTCCGATTATATATGTCTTTAAACTTATTCTGTGTGTATAGGAAAATAATCCAAAATACCATTTTTTATAGAAAAATTATCATAAGTCAAAATATCTATATATCTTCTTATATCAAATATAATAAAATTTTCTAATTATATGATTTAAAAAATCCAATTCTATCATTTTAATCATATAAATCACATCGTAATAAAATTTGGAAAGACATCTAAATATTTATTGAAAATTACGTGTAATTGTAAACATGTTCTAATTTAAATTAATACTTTCTTCAAGTGATAATCACTATAGTAGTTTACAAGAATGACTGACATCTATTGATAACGTGTAACTATGAATACTTAAAACTTCGGTTAACAAAGGTAACTATGAATATCCAAAAGCCTTAAAATGTGAAAATTAAATGGTTGAGAATTACCTTTCAAGAAATCTGATTGGAGGATAGCATCTAACAGAAAATGATTATATTTGTTAGGAAGCAATAACCGAACTAATTTGTTGTTCAGAATTAAAAGTAGTCAACCTATATTTGAGTGCGATGGTTTTTTTTTTTCTCTGTGGGTAGAAAAACTAGTGGATTAATTGATCTACAAATATATCATTTCATTAGGAGCAGTAATCTAGCTATGTTGATTTTTTCATTGAAATTTATATATCATTGGACTAGCTAGTTAGTTAAACTTTTATTTTTCTATAAGCAGGGCCAAAATATAAAGCATTGAAGCATTTAACAATGGCCCAAAAATTCATACCAATAATCAACAGTATATGTGGAATATACAAAAATTCCTTCACTTCAGATTTATTCCCTTCACTTTGTTTGACCCAAATAGACAAGAATATTGGTCATATATTAATGATAATATTTGACCAAAAAACATTCATGATATTACAGTAACATATGTGGATGATATCATATGCATCGAAAGAAGTGAAAACATTTGCTAAAAGGTCCCTGATCTTAGATTTATTTTGGTTTTAAGATGTTAAATTCTCTCAGCAAACATTACCACCTTTATCATATACCATCAAGCAAGCGACTAAATAATGCATCTAAATAGCACCAAACCAATCGTCGGAAACAATCTGAGAAGAGATAAAAGAAAATCGGGCCATATCAATTTTTTTTCAAATTATTATTAAACTTAATTTCATAGTTCGATAGTCTCTCTACTTTTTGTTTTTGTTTTTTTGGATTAGAACTAACATCTATTCCAACTTGTTACACATTTTTTTTCCATATATAGGTCACAGCTAATGCGTGTGCATTAAGATTTCAAACAAGTTTATTAGTTCTGTTAATCAGGATATTACCACCACTTCTTTTGCGTGGTAGGTTTGGTTAACCTCTCGTGAGTTTATATGCTTACGAAAGTTAATCTTTATCGAATCTTGAATAACACTTACCTAATAAAATACTATTTGACTAGAAGTTTTAGAAATAGAAAAGTTTTAATTTACAGAGGTTTTCAATCTGCTATTCTTGAGTCGTTGAAATAAATTTCAATTCGATCGATGTGTCATGTAACCGTCCATGAATCTGGACACAATCACACAAAGAAGATCCATGAGTTGTTTGGTATTATTACTTATCCGTTTATAGATATGTTTCCATAACCAATTCATTTTTTGTTACGAATTAGGTAATTTTGTTATAATTTTTGATTCTTTAACTTATAAATTTAATTGAAACCTACACAACCACAATCTTTAATGATACATTACTATATATAGGATTTAGCATCCCCACATCTTCTCAAAAGTTCAAAATAATAAAGAGAAGATAATAAATACGAGGACGTAACTGATAAAATCACGAAACCTGATTCAGCTTCACTATTCAAAGTGTTATAAATATCTATCACACGGCGCAAAACAAAACGCTCAAGCTCTCAAGTTTATCTTCCTCAGCCGTGTAGTTCAAATTCCGGCACAAAGCTCCGCCGTCGTTTCCTCTATCGGGGATTTTCTACGAGAAGAGGTAAACAAATCTCTCTCCAACGATTTTTGTTTTTTTCATCTGATTATCATTGATCTGTTTTTTTTTCTATAGAACAATTTTTGTTACTAGTAATCATATTTTCCGGAGCAGTGTTCTTAGATTTATTTTCATTTCCAAACGAAATTTGCGATTGTGTGTTTTCCATTTTTCAGATCCATAGATCTCTCGACCAAATTATGTATGTTTGCTTTCGATTTTGTATATAAAAAACTACAAAAAATAAATTAAAAAAGATGCATGTAATGGAAATTACTTAGGCTGATCTCAGATTAATGCTCATAAAAAATATCATAGATGTTCTTTGTGGAGTCACACATATATCTGACGTTGTATCAAAGGCTAATCTGTGTAAATCTGATGATTAGTCGTAGAAATATCATTGTGTAGTTTTTACTTGGCAAAGAAGTCATCTTTTGTCCCTTTTCTTAATAAATCAGGTCAAAAATTTCTCACATTGTTGTGATGTTGTTGAATCTCCTTCTATAGAGACCCTTTTGATTCAATGATTCTCTTTTACTCAATTAAACTCAGGTCACAGACTAAAATTTGTCGAAACCAAATGACAATGGAAGAGGACAAGGATATATACACACAAGATGGAACTCTTGACATTCACAAGAAACCAGCAAACAAAAATAAAACAGGAACCTGGAAAGCTTGCAGATTCATTCTTGGTATTGTTCAAACCTCTAATCTTTTGTTGTAATGAAAAACCAAAAAATCGTTTTTTTTTTGGTTCTGAATTTGATTTGATTGTATCTATGATCAACTGGCAGGAACTGAGTGCTGTGAAAGATTGGCTTACTATGGAATGAGTACTAATCTCGTGAACTATCTTGAGAAACAAATGAATATGGAAAACGTCACTGCTTCCAACAGTGTCACTAACTGGTCTGGAACATGTTACGCTACTCCTTTGATCGGTGCTTTTATCGCCGATGCTTATCTCGGTCGATACTGGACCATCGCTTCATTTGTCGTCATCTACATTTCGGTAAGAATCTAAAACATTAACAAAAAATCTACTTCTTGCTCTGTTTGCTCTGAACATGAACAAAAAAAATCTACTTATGTTAATTAGCAATCACAGAATCTTGAAACTGTTTGCTCTGTTTTGTGTGTGTGTAATTTAGGGAATGACGCTATTGACGATATCAGCTTCGGTTCCTGGTCTAACACCAACCTGCAGCGGAGACAGCTGTCACGCAACCGCGTCTCAAACCGCGGTTACATTCATAGCGCTTTACTTGATCGCACTCGGTACTGGAGGGATCAAGCCTTGTGTCTCTTCCTTTGGTGCTGATCAGTTTGATGATACAGACGAAAAAGAGAAAGAGTCTAAGAGCTCTTTCTTTAATTGGTTTTACTTTGTGATCAACGTTGGTGCAATGATTGCTTCCTCTGTTCTCGTTTGGATTCAGATGAATGTTGGTTGGGGTTGGGGTTTAGGTGTTCCTACCGTCGCAATGGGCGTAGCCGTCGTGTTCTTCTTCGCGGGAAGCAAGTTCTACAGGCTGCAGAAACCAGGAGGAAGCCCACTCACAAGAATGCTTCAAGTCATTGTGGCTTCATGCAGAAAATCTAACGTGAAAGTCCCTGAAGATGAATCTCTTCTCTACGAGAACCAAGACGCCGAAAGCAGTATCATAGGAAGCCGCAAGCTTGAACACACCAAAATATTAACGTAAGGCATTAGCAAGTCCAGTCTGTAATTTTGTGTTGTTGGGTTAACTTTTGATTAACTTAAAAAACATTTCAGGTTCTTTGATAAAGCAGCAGTTGAGACAGAGAGTGACAACAAAGGAGCAGCTAAGTCGTCGTTATGGAAGCTATGCACAGTGACACAAGTAGAAGAGCTCAAAGCACTGATCCGTCTCTTACCGATTTGGGCCACAGGGATTGTCTTTGCTTCGGTTTATAGCCAAATGGGGACTGTGTTTGTACTACAAGGCAACACAATGGACCAACACATGGGACCTAACTTCAAAATCCCTTCCGCATCACTCTCCTTATTTGACACGCTTAGTGTCCTCTTTTGGGCACCTGTCTATGACAAGCTAATTGTTCCCTTCGCCCGGAAATACACAGGCCATGAACGCGGATTCACACAGCTTCAACGGATTGGAATCGGGCTCGTAATCTCTATCTTTGCTATGGTCTCTGCAGGAATACTCGAGGTCGCAAGGTTAAACTATGTTCAAACACACAATCTTTACAATGAAGAGACTATCCCGATGACGATTTTCTGGCAAGTTCCACAGTATTTTTTTGTGGGTTGCGCGGAGGTTTTCACTTTTGTAGGTCAGCTTGAGTTCTTCTATGATCAAGCTCCTGATGCTATGAGGAGTCTCTGCTCGGCTTTGTCGCTCACCACGGTTGCATTTGGGAACTATCTGAGCACATTTCTGGTGACATTGATCACTAATGTCACGAGATCGGGTGGAAGACCAGGCTGGATCGCTAAAAACCTCAACAATGGTCATCTTGATTACTTCTTTTGGCTATTAGCTGGTCTGAGTTTCTTGAATTTCTTGGTCTTCCTTTGGATTGCTAAATGGTACACTTACAAGAAAACGACAGGGCATGCGCTTTGATGATACGGAAAATGTCACGACGCCTGCAATGTCCTATAGAGAGAAATCTCGAATTCTATTTCGATCTTAATCGCTCTGTTTGATAATCTCGTTACTGAAACATATTTACAGATATTATTTTTATTTTTCATAAATCACCAAGTTTTAGGTTCTTTGCTTGAGTTTAGGTTACTAGATACTACTTTCGAAATCGACTATCATTATTGTATTGTGGTTGCAGAGTTCAAGGGTTTGTATCGAACAGGCATACAAAGCATTGTGTTGAGATTCCGTAGTGGAACCGATCTTGATTTCTTTGATTACAACTAGAAGATTAGTGATGAATCCGTGATCAAACGCTCTAAGATTCCGATGCAAGCTTTCAAAGAACCTGCAGGCATGAAACAGATTAGGGATAGTGGAGAATGACAATACAAAAGTTGGATGATTTTGAAAAGAGAATGAACAAGCAAATAAAGGGAAAAGGCGGCAACAAAGAAGATCATATAACTTGGTTAATAGACCCAAGTTTGAAACTTAACACTTGGGCTTGATACGTCAAGCTACTTTTACATTTGCTATTGCATCGTAAAACAACAGATCTCAGCGATGTTTACTCAAACCACCAAGACCAATGTGTGTCATCCAGATGCTTATGTCGCTCATTTCAAAAACCATTTGTTATGTTTGTTTAAGCTACTTAAAGAATCAATCTATATGCAATCTTGATAATGCAGACACAGAGAAAGGCCTAGAACTCAGACTTAGCTAGTTGCTGAAATTAAGAGAAGATGATACATTGATACTAATGCAGGTTGTTTTTTGATGCAAAGTAGGAGAAACAGAGAGAACAAAAGCTGGCCAGAGACTTTAAAGATGATACCTTAGTCACAAATCCAGCCTTGACTAATTCAGTTGTTCGATACCTTAAAGCTAAGCTGGCCAGAGATTATACATTGCCTTCTCGCCTCGGTATCTCTTTTCTCTCTCAGACATTTCGTCAAACACTTTCAAAGGATCACCCAAAATTCCAGTTTTTTACAATATCCTTGCCTTTCTCAATCTGTCTCGTCTTCTTACTTGCATTCTTGCAATCGAATCAGCTCGACGAACACAACCAATCATAAATCGGAGGATGTGGTGGAAGCATGGACGGCGGCGGAGTAGGAGCATAACTCAAAATTCCGAGAGTTTAGGTTTTGTTGTTATATAACGTTGAAAACGACCCGGTTCTATTTTGGTCTGATTAACTCTGGTTAAGTAGATAACCAATTATTCACAAAGATAATTAGACAAAACCAAAATTAACCCCAAAACAAAACCTCCCATTGCTCCCAATAATTAAAATGAAGAGGGACAATTTCGTCAATACAGCCTCATAACTCTCCTCGCTATAGAGTGGCCGTGACTATTTGCCTTAGCCGCCGTCTTCTCCCACCCACCACCACCGCCACCACCACTACCCCCGCCGCTCCTCCAGCTACTCCTCATCGGAGTCAAATAAAACCTCAACATTCCGTTCTCTCCATCTTTAGACGAATACCTCGAACTCTTATTCCTCGTCGATCCTCCACCGGAGCTTCGCCAGCTCACATTGCTGTTACTCCTCCTCATCTTCGGTCCTCCTCCTTCTCCATTCCTCAGCTCCGGCCACGATTCCGATAAAGACCTCTCAACCATTCCGGCGCTGTTCGATCTGCTATACCTATCTTCTTCTTCTTCATCGTCCTTACCTTTCCTGTATATAAACCCTAAAATGCTCCATTTCCCCCACCGTCTCGATTTCTTATCTCCGTTTTGATTCCCTTTGTACTCCGCTGTTTCCATGGAATTTGAATCTATTGTTGTTGTCGCCGGAGAAACCTTCGAATTTGATACCGATTTGACATCGTCCAGCTCCGTCGCAATTTTCCTAATTGAATTAGATCTGTCGAGGCTCTTCCGTCTCCGTGACGACGGAGGTCCAGTGTAATAGTCTCGAGTTTGATTAGATCCGCCGGGGATAATGATAATCGGATCGGATTCATTGTTAACCGGATTAATTGACGGAGACGACGGTTCTTGCACTGGAATCTGCATGTCTGATCGATGAATTGGCGCGTTTTTCACGACTGATAACATCGATGGCGGCGGAGGAACCCTAGCCGCCGTTGTCCTGCTGATTAAGTGTCCATCCCACGACGCTCTTGGCTCGTCCAACGAGTAACGAGAATCGTCCAGAGAAATCCGACCTATATCGACGGAGAATCTCCCGGCGTCAAGAGAGAATCTCGGGTCGGTGTCGCTGGATCTCCGGCCTACTCCGATTTCGGATTGTGGCCGTCCTCCGCCGCCGCCTACACCGCTTCTCGGCTTCTTGATCTTCTGCTTCTGCCTCCATTTCTGAAGTTTCTTGCTGAAAACAGAGGCCGCCGAAAAGAAACTCCCGGCGAAATCTTTCACCGACGGTTTCTTTGTTTGTGAGTAGAGATCCATGTAATCCTTCATTGGCTTCAATTCCTCTTCTTCCTCAACAATTTCGCCGCTTTTTTCCTCAACTATTTCGCCGGAATCTTTCACGATCTCAGAGTGGCCACCGTTTTCTTCTTCCTCCTCAATTTCAGCTTCTTCAGTCACCTCTAAAACTATTTCACTCACGCTAGATTTCCTAGGCTCGTCCTCGATTTTACCGCCGGAGACGACGACGGTGGCAGTTTCTTTGGTGGGAAGGTTTCTATGGTCGTCACGAAGTCTGACGTCACAAGACCGACGCTGCGGCTCAAACCCACCGGAGAATCCTTCGTTGTTCTTTGCAGAAAACGACTTCGTACGTCGGAGCTCCGGGAAGAAACCGGGTTTGACCCGACCGTTTCCACTAGAAGCATTGTTATTGTTATTGTTGTTGTTGTTGTTATTACAACTAGAGGAGGGCTTAAAGAGAGCTTTTAACGTAGTAGCGGAGATAGTGGGAGGTTTCCGGGAAGAAGACGACGGTGGCGGAGCGGCGTTGTGATCTAAGACGGAGAGGCGGTCGCAGAGACAGGAAGGACAGAAACCGGAGAAACGCTCATCTGGGTGGAGATCACATGATGTTGATAAGCGATGCGGTTGAGACGGCGGAGCTAGTTCGTCGGCGGCGGCGACGGGAGCTTGGTCGGCGGAGAGATTCATAAGAGGAAACGATGAGTGATACCACGGCTCGTTTCTCTTTGGCTCATGTCATCAGTGTCGTGTCTGCTTAATTGCTTAGAGAGAGATTGGAAGAGTCGTTTATGTCTGAAACTTTCGTCTGTTACCAACGGACATTGAAAGAGAAAGGAGATGAAGAGAAAAAACAAAAAATTATTATTATTATATAAAATCCAAACCACATTAAATAAAATAAAAATATGTAATGAAATATTTTGCAGGTGTCAGATTAAATCTGCGCTATTCTTTTTTAAAATAAAAAATTTTAAGAAAGAAGGTTCAATATTGAGTCTGACAATTTTAATATAAGAACAATGGTGTGATTTTTATGGGTTGATCGATCTTTCTGCTGCCATTTTGATTTTCTGTTCTTTGAGAAAAATAAATTTATTTTAACAGCCAAAAAAAAAAAAAAGATTAGAGGGTAGAGGCTAACTATCAAATCTTAATCAATTTCTTGATAGAAACATTAGTAGTATGAATTATCAAAACGTTTTAGATAGAGTAGAAGTGTATTTATTGATTAATATAAATGCTGAGAATATCCAGCTACACGTGTGCTTATACGGAATTTGTTTTTAACTTTTATTTGCACTGGCTAAGCTTTTTTCATTTTTGTTGTAAATAGCAAATACTCGCATCAATTTGCATGGGGTTGTCGAGACGATACTATTCGTTTTGCAATAAGAAATGACATAACCACCATTTACGTCTTAATTTCAGCTGAAAGAAATAAATTATCATTTTGACCCTTTACAAATTTTGTCTTACGAGGCAAAACTGCAAAAGTGAATTTTAAGGGTTAAGGCCCAAGCCGTATTTAAATTTAAAAACTAAGAGCCAACCAAAAGCAGAAAAGCAGAAAAGGCAATTCACGCCATCAAATCTTATTTGTTGTTTGGTCTCTCTATTCACTATTCTCTACTGTTTTTCCTTTTTCTTATATGTATATTTTTCTCCATATTCATAACATTTTCCCAAAATAAAAAAAAAAATCTTGAACACTATCTTTCCTTTGTATAAATTTTTCGTATACTTACCAAACAATGCATGAAATCTTTGTTGAAGCGTGTGCATACATACATTTTGGTACGTGTGAGGAGTATTTTATATAATTTTATTCGCTGGTATATATCGTTCTTGTCCTTTTTGGTCATCAAAGATCTATGTCGAGAACTTTTTACGTGACGTGATTATTTCCATCATCTATTAACCTCAACGCAATCAATGCCATTAATGTGGGCTTTTACTTATATTTTCACCAATCAAATAAGCTTTTTAGTCTTTCCTAAACAGCAGGGAACTTAAAATTATATATAATTAGAATATAAAAACTTATATGAAAAAAGACGCAGACCCAAAAAAAAAACTAATTGTGATTAGAGAAAGAAAATGAACTATATCCCTATATTTATATTATCTTTGGTTGGTCATAATGATTGGTGTGATTAATCATGAAAATTACGACAATGATTATAGCTTTTACATTTTGAAATTTATATGGGGATCGCAATAATTAATACTGTAGAAAACATGGGAAAAAGTTTATTTTAGAACTCAGTTTTCTTCTATTCTCATAATGTGAAATAATGGTGTCTTGCAAATACTGCTATGTATCATTATGGTTCATAATTGGAGAATCCATTTGAAACGAAATTTCCCATAGCCACACACTTATAAATGACTGGTTCAATTCACATGATTTCTAGTTTAAAACTAACAAAAATGTTCAATTCACATTAATATTTCTAGTTTAAAACTAACAAAAATGAATAAGTTATTTGATAAATTTCTTACTTACTAGTATATTTTGTGTGTTTATGCTAGTGAATAAATGCTTACAGAAATTCGAACTTGTTGCTGAATAGTGAATACACATATAGAGTGAAGGAATCTCAATAAAGAGACTGTGCAAAGTTGTCTGTGAGCATTATACTTAAAGCCAAGATACAAAAGAAAAAACACACAAAGATGACAAATCTCCAGGCTTTTACTAAGAAGTATAAACCTTTTTGTTTCTATTTTTTTTTTTTTTTTTTTAATCTAGATTCTTACATATACATATGAGCTATGAGCCTATGCCACATCCCCTTGTGTAGATGATTGAACATTTACATTTGTTTCTTTATCACAGTGGGTGGAAATTGTTTCTACAAAATGATAAAACCTTTGATTCAACTAAAACATTTGGTCTTCGGATCGTATTTTGGACAGTTTTTCTATTTATTTTGGTTTTTAACTTAGTTTTTGATTTACCTATGTACAGTATTTTTCTAAAAACAAGCTAAAATTACTGAAATGATTTTGGATTATTCAAAACGCATTTTGTTTAGAAATGGGCCTTAATCTAGTTATTAAAGCCCTAGAAAATAGCCCAAATTTAAGTGCCCAGGTAAGGTTTATCAACATCTCTCGGGAAGCCCTACCTCCAATGCCTTGAACAATCGGAAAGGTCACAATTAAACCTAAATCCTCCCTCAGAAACGTAACAGTTTGATAGTTGCTTTTCTCTGATATTAGGACAAGAAGCAGAATCTTCTTTCTGGAACTTGGTAGAACCAACACTTGTCACTGGAATGGAGAAACAGGTAAACTTGCTGTAAAACTTTCTTTCTTTCTGTAGCAGAACAGATTGCACCATTGAATTGATTTTGAATGTTATATTATCCGTTTTGTAGAAAACATTGGAAGGTTTGCAATCTGTGCAAAATAATTCTCTAGCAGATTCAAAACTCAGAAGAAAGCTCATGGACCAATTTGTGATTGATGCAACATACGGCCTCTTTATGAGGACCGCAAATCCATTATTAGATCCGCTTCCGCTTAGATACCCTCACAACTTGACAAGATCTCTTCCGGAAGGGATCACGCCCAAGGAGCTTGGTATTATTAATCTCACAGCTCAGTTCATGGCGGTTTTTGGGATTTTCTTCCAGCGGGCTCTGATTAAGACAGTGATTACTGACCCTCGGTTTGACTTCATGATCAAGGCACCTGATGACTCTGTTTACTATGGGCTCCTCGCTGGCTATATGCCAACTGATGATAGCAAGTTCTCTTTTTACTGTCGTCTCTTTCGTGGGTACTTGGCTGTATCAAAGCCTTGCCAAGACCTGACTAAGAATGCTGGTGCTAGTCCCGAGACTGTTCTTGAGGGGTTTTTCCATCTTCTTGCTCTATTGGAGGATGAGGAGAAGATTGGTATGGTTGATTTGCATGTTTTTGAATTTCTTGCTAAAACGTTGGGTTATTGGACATTACCACCTGGACACCTTTCAGATATGCTGCATTCTCCGATGATTGAACTTCTTAGGACACCAATTCATGGTATGCCAATGCCAGACGATTGGCATGACAAGATAAGGGTCATGGAAACTGAAATCCATGATGTTGAAAGCCGCCGCACTTGGAGGAACTCTGTTTCTTATCATGCATGTTACCAGCAAATGCAGATCCTAAGTCAGGAGGATCATGCCTTTTGCGAGCATCCCAAGGACTTGCAACAAAACAATTCTAACGACCAAGGTCCCCCGTCTTATTCGATTCCATCTCCCTGGAGTGGTCTGCCGCTGCCCGAGTTCACAAGCTTAATTCCTGAAGGGATCACGCGCCAGGAGCTTGGTATTATTAAGCTCACAGCGCAGTTTGACGGTGTTTATGGGATCTACTTTCGGGAAGAGATAGAGAAGCTGTTGATTGAAGACCCTCGGTTTGCGTTCCTCAAGCCAACTGATAATAGCAAGTACTACTCTTTCTTCTCTAATCTTTCTCTTGGGTATGATATGGTATTAATACCTTCCCGAAAGAAGGGTGAGGCATTATTACCTAATCGAAAGATGAGTGGGTCTCCTAGTTTGGAGACCGTTCTTGAGGGCTTTTGGAATTTGTTTGAAATGGTGGAGGAGGGAGTGGACATGGGTATTGTTGATTTGCATGCTTTTGAGTTTTTTGCCAACACGGAGGATCAAGAGTTGAATCTACCACATCAATACCTTTTAATGATCATGTACCCGCTGGTACCTCCGTTTGCTCATTTGCAAGCTCGCATGCCTCGAGGCTATTATCCACTGGCCCCTCCTCCACGTGAACACCCAAACCCAAAGAGACTAAAGCTTGACAAGGACTCAAGCCGGCCCGGTAATGTTTTCTGCCATATAGAACCTTTTAATTATTATTTCTGACGTTGACTTGTATCTAATTAGTAGTCGTACGTTTTCCAGGGTTGGTTGAACAGTCTTCTTTGTCAGAAGAAGGTGGTGGAGAAAAAGAAGGAGAAACAAGCCTACAGGGGGGAAATGCTTTTTAATCTTTTGTTTAATACTAGCTATAGATGTTGGTGGCCTAAAACTAAACACCATTAAAATGTTTTGTTTTGTATGTGCAGCTTGATGCTTGGTAATAACTTATCTTTAATATGTGCTACTCGTTGTGGTTTTCGGATCGAATTTTTGTCACAGTTTTGACTCTGTTCAAATTGGCTTTAATCGAATTACACGTTAGACCCACATACGACAGCGTCTTTAGAAACAAAAATACTTGAAACTTTCAAACGACAAGTTTAACATTGCCACAAACAATTGAAACTAGTCTCTACCCTGACTCCTGCCCAAAGCCATCACGGTTCTCTTGTTGCCATCCAAAACTTTGACCGTCTCTACCCCGGTTAACCTGCTGGGTCGTTTGAGGTGGTGCCATTCCGGGATTCCATGACGGAGGAGGATATGATCCTTGGAAATTCAGATTCATCATTGGTGAAGGCGGCGGATACCCGAGCAATGAACCTTGTTCTGATCCGCCACTCTCTGTTCTTGTCATCTCGTACTGAGCACCGTTAAAGAATTGTTGAGATGATCCACTCTCTGTTGTTGGATACGAAGGAAAACCAAACTGCTGTGGTAACCCCGGGTTTTGATTCATTGTAACGGGCAAGCTGGGTGGTTGCATAAGATTCATAGGCTGCGGGTAGTCTGGGAACCGGATTCCTGGTTTAGGACTAGCGGTTTCAAATCCCGGAGGGCGAGAGTTATCGCTATCTGGAGGGTAATTCTGGACTTGACCAAATCCAGATTGCGACTTTGCAAATGACGCCGACCTGTTTAGTAACGGTTGTTCACGGGATTGTTGCTGCTGGGATCTTAAAGGACCTCGCAACGTGGATTCTGAAGCTGAAGATTGCTGCATTGTGCTCTGAACATCTGACTGGTTAGCATCTTCTTTCTCTGCATCGGCTTGTAATAGGCTTCCGTGGAGCTCATGGACATGGGCTTCAAAGTCAAGTTTCTTCAGGAATGACCTAAGACAATGAGGAGCTGCACAGATGAAGATTCCTTCCATCATCTTGATTGTCTGAATTTTCTGAATCCGTTCATCACATCTGTCCAGTAACACACACACACACACACACAAGAGACAACAAGATTTCAGTTTGATAAATATCTACCAAACAATCTAAAGTATCTATCTACCAAAAGCTTCTAATGTAATGCTTCCATGTATCTAAACTTCCCAATTCAAAACAACAAGCCTAGTTCAAACAACAGTAGTATTTGAATCAAGTTAGATGAGAGTTAAAGATGCTTACAGATAGCAAATGGAATCACTACGAGCACATTCAAGACAAAAGGCATGATCACAAGGTATCTGCAAAACCAAACAACACAAAACTTTCAATCACATAGAAGAACCCTAGCCAAATCAATATAGCATAAATCATAAACCAATTAAGGATGTGAAACTATACCAGACGACCATAGATTGCAATCGGAAAATCGCAACGGACGCAGAAATGAACTCTCTCGCCTAGTTGACGGCGAGAACGACGACCAACGGGCTTGATTACGGTGGTGGGAGTCACAGAACCGATCCCTTTCGCGACAGGAAGATCAGCGAGGACGAGATGGTCGGGACAGGCTACAGTAACTGTCTCCGTCGGAGAAGGCCTCGCTCCATTTCCAGTCTCCGTCGGCGAATCTCTCCGAAGCCGAATTTGAAGCATTGTCGCTGTAACTCCCACATAACCAAAAACAAAATTACATATAAACGGAACCCTAAAATATACAAAATCAAACCAAAGAAGAGGAATCAAAAGATGCTCTACTTACCAAGTAAAATCGGAGATTGGGATTTCAGATCTCTCTCTACTTCAGTTCTTCTCAAGAATCACGCCGGTGCCGAAAACGGCGAAGCAATTTTTTTTTTCTTTTGTTGGGCAACGGAGGAGGCGATACACTCTAATTAATTTTTATTTTTATCAAATAAAAATTATTATTCACAATAAAAGAGTGAACCTTCGGGCTGAGAAAGAGGGTTTGAGGAACCAGAGTCTTCAACATTCCAAGTGATTGCACAAACATATACTAGGAAATTTCAGATTTTAGGAATGTTGCTTTATTTTCATTGCCTTATGTGTTTCTTTTAGTTTCCTCCTTTGGCTTCTTCGGATTTTTGTTTCACTAACTGGTCTTTCTTTGGCTCCTTTTCAATCAAATGACACAAAGCTGTGTTCAAAGCAGAGGATGACACCAATGAAGCTCTCAACATAATTCAAAGCCTGACTCTAAAGACAGTTTTCAAACATTTGAGCAGGAGTTCATCATTGGTGTCAAGATCAGAAGTGTTCTCATTAGCTGGTTTAACTCCAAAAAAACTCATTAAATTATTCTTGGTCTACTTGATCAACAGTAGTAGTGCCAGAAAAATGTATGTGTGGTCGTGGAAATATCTCATAAACAATATTAGACATATATATCAGTGTTTGACTAATCAATTACAACATAAAACAAAACAACAAGCAAGCATCAAGATACTTGGTCAATACTCCTTAGACGCCATATCACGAATACAAAACGAGGAACAAAATATTGCATTGTCCAACTCCAAAACTACTTTTTGTGGACAGCGCTTCTTACAATAGAAGCAAATAGGTCGAGACATACATTTATTGTTGGGAAGAACAAGTACCTCACAATCGCAGTTGATCCACCATAAACCAGGCTTCATGTATAAGTCCCTCCCATGGAGACAATCAATGTGTAGGGTGACACAACAGTACTCATCACACTTATAAAACCGCTCATTCCGATATATTTTTCCCTCGCAAACTTCGCACCAAGGCATCATGGAACTTGTCTCCTTGTTATAAGAAAGAGTGAGCATGTGCTTTTCATGCTTATACCTCACCGTATGAGGTAAAGTAGCACATTCAAAACACAAAGCAAAGTCACACTTATCAATGCAGTTGAATGTTTCACACACAGGTCGCCGTTTGCAAACCGAACAACTTCTTTTTACTCCTGGTTTGGATGTTAGGAATAAAGGATGCTTATGACTTTCATGGACTAATGGCTCAGAAATTGTGGCACACTGCACGTGTAACTGGAAATCACATCCTTCTTTTCTGCATCCATAGAAGAAACCAACAGTGCACATCAAAAGACAAGCTGAACATTCATACGTATTTCTTGTAACACCATCATATCTTCCCACTTGCGCGAGCATATGTGGATGTATCGGGTGATGTATTTTGCGAGAAAAATTTGCACATTCTTCGTGGAGAATGAAGTCACATTGCATACAAGAGTAGAAGTTACCGAAATAGATTGGCATGGTGCATGCTTGACACTGCCTATTCTCATCGTAATCTCTGTTCGTGTTCTCATCAAGCCTCAAATAATGATGCTGATGACTGAAATGATGTATGATTCCCTCGCTTATCCTCACAAACGGCGGCTCAACTTCTTCTTCAGTTTCTTCTGGCTCTCCCTCAAGTTCTTTACCATCCCACACATTTTTTTGTGTGGCACATCTTGAATGAGCCGCATACAAACAACCGTCCTTGATGCAAGAATAACCCCCGTAATCATTGTCGATTTTTCTGCGACATACACCACAAGCCAAATCTCCTTGGTAAAAACAAGGGGTAAAAGAGAGACGATGGAAATGGCGTGATATCCGTATGACACGTGGTAAATTGATACATCGTAGATGCGCCACAAAGTCACAAGGGGGGCACATATAGATAGGTGAGCTTGCATCGGCCAAGGCGCAGAGGTTGCAAGTTAAGAAAGCATATCTTGGAAACAGAGCAAGAGTATGCTCATGCCACTTTGGATGGTCTATATATAAGACTGGTCGTTTCTTCGCACAGAAAAAGTTAATAGCAATATCGCAAGCCGAGCAATAATAGAATAACCTTATGAGATCTTCATCACAACAATAACATTCCCTCGTTCCACAATACTTGTTCAACAAGACAAGCTGAAGCGAATGTTTAGGATGAAGAGGGTGTTTGATCTCAATTGGAGCCTTGTCATTTTCTTCATGGTTGTCGCCATCGCAAGTTGGACAGTGAAAATGTGTAGCGTCTTCTACTACTAAGCTGAATTTATCCCAGTATAGAGGGAGACAACCCCACTTTTTATTGCTGCTCCCGGAGAATGTTTTAACCACATGAAATTTTCCATCTTCCAAGTTTACTCGTACTTGAGGGCATAAGGAGATAAGTTTCTTCCACTCCGGATTCATAGAGACGACAAGGGAGAATACTTGATGGATGAGTGATATGAGCTCCGGCTCCGGCTCAAGACTCAATGTTTGACCAATGAGTGAGACGAAGTCTGACTCTAGCTTCTCCTTAGAATCCCAATCTATAGAGTCGACGAGAGAGAATATATAAGACACGAGTGATATGAGTTGTCTTAGTGGCTCCGGCTGGGAATCCAAATCCATAGAGTTGAAAAGAGAGACTGTTTGAGTAGTGAGTGACATAAGCTCCGACTTCGGCTTCAGCTGAGAATTCAAATCCATAGAGAGGACCAAAGAGATTATCTGAAGAATGGGTACTATGACCTTCGAAACCCGATCCGAAAGCCACGAATTAGTGTCAGTGAGAGACATTAGTTGAGTGATGAGTGATATGAGCTCCGACTCTGACTCCGGCTCCCAATCTGCTGCATCCATATCCATAGAGTTGCCGAGAGAGATGGTTTGAGTAAATATAAGAATTTATTTTTTTGATAAAATTTGAATATGAGAGATCTTTCTTTGCTTTCTTTTTGTTTGTTTGTTTTGGAAGCAGCAAACAATAACTCTCTATATAATCGATATGTTTAGTGCATAATATATGAAAATAATTAATACAGAGAAATCACGACACAGACTGTCACCATGAATATATATATTTAAGAGTCGTTGGAAGAAAAGAAAAGGAAAAAAAAAATATAGCAATTGGTACTTAAATTATTCTTTTTTTAAAAAAAATTTAACTTAATCATTCAAAAGTTTTAGCCTATGCCAAACAAAAAAAAAACATTGGATGATGATTCCTTCTCTTTTCTTTTTGCCCAACCATTGATCCAACTTTGAATTTTGATTGATCGTGATTCATGAACATGAGACCTATTAGGCTTATTACTTTCTCCATATGCGTGTTTTCTCTTTTCATAAATTATGCGCTGGTTGCGGAGCTTGCCTTATCATAAATGTATATGTAAAGCAAAGTCAATGATCGATTTAGCGACAAACTACCACTACAATATCCTTATATATAATATACTATATTCGACTTCCTAGAGAAATCAACCATGCTCAGAATTCAGAAATGTATTAATGAAGGTTAAGGTTGGCATGTGCCACGTTAGAAAACTAGATGGGACAAAAGTTTATGATTTTCTTGAAAACAACTCTGTGGTCATTTTAAGTTTCAAATAAACCAAATGGACAACTCAAGTCAAGACCGTATGAGAAAAATTAACAATTCTGAATTATATTCTCAAACGGAAGTCTCGAAAAAGATGAGAAAATCCACATAGTCCAAACAGAAAGAATCAAGAAAACAAATCTAGCAAGCAATTGAAGTTTTGGGTTTAACAATCAATATAACTTTTACCAGACGACCTTAGATTGCAATCAATAACAGAAAGAATCAATATCTATTTATTATCAATATAAATAGATAATAAGTCAATATTCCAAATTATATACCAATACAGGATCTTATTATAAACTTTTGTATATGAATGCATTTGTTTCGATAGCTTGGTAAGGTTTCTCTATTGAACGTTGTATAGTTTCTTAATATTAAGAATAACTCAAAAAAATGTGCAAGTTTTTGCCTGCATTTAGGCTCATAGCTTTAAACAATCTATTCAAATAAAACTCAATAATTTGATTAGTCATACAAAGAAAGAAAAAGCTTGGAAATCAGCTAATAAGAAAGAACACATGAGGAATATGAGGTAGATCTTGCAGAATTCTAAAAACATAATCAACAATCGATTAGTAGCTACTTAAGAGTTCATTCTCACTAGCTCTGTATTTTTCTTCAAGTCTCTTCCTTCACCTTCTTTGAAACCGGGCTCAATAAATCAGTCTCCTCCTTCAGTTTCTTAGCAATCAAATTCCATAATGCCGTGCTCAAAGCAGAGGATGTCACCAATGAAGCTCTCAAAAAATTCAAAGCCTAATTCAAAGACAGTTTCAGTCAAGTTCCTATCAAGTGTATAGGATCAAAAAGGGTATGTAGAAGCATACCTCTGCATTGCTGATGCTAACTACTTGCACCTCTAAATCGTCTGCATGACTCTGCAAGTTCTTTAGTAAGCAAACTGTGGAGCAGGAGTTCATAGATGTAATGTTCAGATCATCTAACACAGTAAACTTTGTCTCTTTCTTCAAGAACCCATGAGTAGACTTATCACTGCCACGGGATTTGGGATCCATCAAATCCACCCGAACGATTCTGTCCTTGCGGAAATAAGTAATTCGATTACCGTTTGTAGTCAAACCATAGCTCACTTTCCTGGAATCGTAGAGCCTGTAGCGGTAGTATACAGGAGGTTGTTGAGTGATGATACCAGGCAACTGCATCTGGAAATTATAAAAAGAGGGAAGCACGCATGTGGAAGTTGATACTTCAGTCCCCTCATTAGCCTTTAAGTCACTGAAGCTTCTACACAAGTTTCCAATGCAACCTAAGGAGATACTGCTGCCAGAGATTTCCCATACAGATTCTAGCGGGATGGCAAGAAAAGATAAAAGAAGCTCAACAAATTCCTCTCCGCATTCAACAAATAAAATCTTCATGTCCTGCTTCCTCACAAATGCTTTCAAAGTTACTACCTTTTCCGGTTCTGCTTCATCTTCTTTTTTCTCCAAACATGGACTTCGCGATTTGTAAATCTTCGTCACACCTTGTGGACTTTGCTTGTTCAAGAAAGTGTCCGTCAAGGGAGCATTTGAGGAGAATATACATTCCAGCAGAGTCAGTACCTAGTCCAAGATTAAGATATAGTGAGAGGAAAAACAAATAGAGCAATGATTAACACAACTTGGAGAATAAACTAACATACCTCTTCTAAACCAATATCAAGAAGCCTTTCACCGAGCTTACTAACATCAGCACAACCTAATGATTTGAGCTTATTCAAGACAAGTTCAGTGGACTTGACTGACACTTCCAAGTCATCGGTTAAGATGAATGAACACCTACCGCTGACAAATACTCCATTAGCATCACTTTGATTCTGGCCTGCAACTTTTTCTTCGTTTTCTAATTTAATCTCTTCGTTCATAAATTTTCCACAACGACATCTAGAGGTGTTAAAATTACTGTATAAGTCGCAGTAACTTGTACACTTAAAGCACTTGATGTCCTCAGTAGGGTTTATGTTGAGCTTAAGCCTTTTGCACTGGACATCCCTCACACTCCTTGGATACATGAGCATCTGCTTACAAGCTTCAGTCTCAAAACTATCTCTGCCTATCTCCACAACGCTTCTATAGAGATTGTTGAAACAGCCCACAGTAACTGGCTCAGATTTTCGATGTTTCTCAAGCAATCTGACAATAGTCCCCATTGGAAGTGTCAGAAGGCTGAAGAGTACATCAACAAAATCCCTACAAGCTTCAGCCAAAACAACCTTGTTTTTCTCTTCATCAACAATAAGTCTCAAAGTAAACTTAGGCTCCTTAGAACTTTTAGCCATTAGCGTAGATTATAGATGAAAGACAGAAAAAAGCAAGACAGAGAAGAAAACGTTTCTTAGACACTCAGAAACAGAAGAGACACTATAGAAGCAGAGAGCATCAACTCCCATTTTAAGAGGGTCTAAAGTCTGACATTGAATGAACTATAATAACGAGTCATCAACACCAAAGAGTCATAAACAAAAAACCCAACCCTTTGAGTTTTCCCCTTTGACTGTTGCATGCACTTAAATTCACAAATTTTTCACTTAACTCTGAACATTGAATGTGGTGAGTCATCAAAACCAATAACCACAATCAAAGACAACCCTTAGAGCTTCCCTTTATCTGTAAAAAACTTTGATTTTCTCGTTGACTGAGAAAGAGAAGGAAGAAATTTTGATTCAAACTGGATTATTTACTTAACGCGACAGAAATTTACTCCCTCCGTTTTCGAATAGTTGTCGTTTTAGAGCATTTTTTTGTTTTAAATTAGTTGTCGTTTTAAGGTAATAATGTAACTTATGCCAATAACTACCCAAATTACCCTCATTTAATTACACACAAATTATTTGTAAATAATTACTTGTCATTTTTATGAGGTTAATATAGTCATTGTATACCTTTTCTTAATTTGTCTAAATACAGTTAAAACGACAACTTTTCAAAAACAGAGGGAGTATGATTTTCTTGAAACCAACGTTGTAGTTATTTTAAGTTTCAAATAAACCAAGTAGAAAACCAAAGTCAAAACCATAAGAGAAAAATTAACAATAATAAACTAAGTCTCAAGAAAGATGAGAAAATCTAGCAAGCAGTACAAGTTTAGCGTTGAAGAATATCTCAGGATTCTCTCCACCTTTGTGTTTACTTCAAGTCTCTACCTTTGGTTTCTTTGAAACAGGGTTCCACGAAACAGTCTCTTCCTTCGGTTTCTTTACAATCAAATTCCCAAAAGCAGAGCTCAAAGCAGAGGATGTCACCAATGAAGCAGTCAACAGATTCAAAGCCTGATATAATAGTACAAAGAATCATAATGTTGTAGGAAAAAAGAAACAGGGTTTAGTTTCTACAACAAGCTTCTTTTACCTCTGCATTGCTGATGGTAATTGCTTGCACCTCCAAATCATCAGTGAGAATCTGAAACTTCTTCAACATAGAAAATGTTGAGCTAGAAATCTTAGGTGTTACAATAAGATCATCTGACACAATAAACTTTGTCCCTCTCTTCACAAACCCCTTACCATCTTTTGACCGGTCACAATAATCAGATTTTGGATCCACAAATGTCATGCGCCTTGTAGTATGTTTTGTAGTCAAACAATAACTGCTGTTTAAGTAAACCCGTGGTGTAGGAGTTCTGATATTGAGCAACTGTTTCTTGCACCTATAATAATACGGAATCATACATTTAGATGTTGACAACACTTCATTACCACTCAAGTCTTTGAAGCTTCTGCACAAGTTCCCAATACGTCCTAATGTGATATTGTTGCCAGAGATTTCCCATGTAGACTCCAACGGAATGGCGAGAAAAGTGAAAAGAAGATCAACAAAGTCTTCACCGCACTCAACGTACAAAATCTTCATGTCTTGTTTCTTTACGATTGCATCAAAAGTTATAACTTTGTCTTGTTCTGCTTCTTCCTCCAGCTTTCTATAAATCTTCCTCACCGTGTGTGAACTTTGATTCTTCAAGAAAGTATCCGTTAAAGGTGTATTTGAGGTGAATACACATTGCAACAAAGTCATAACCTATATGTAATTAAGGAGAGCTCTTAAAACTCATTTCAAGCTAAGCATTTATAATTAACATGGAAGAAAAGATCTAACCTCTTTGAAACCGATATCAAGAACCTGCTCTCTCAGCTTACTAACATCAGCACAACCAAGATCTTTGAGTGTTTGCAAGAGAGAACTAGTAGAGTCATCCGTGATTCTCAAGTCATCGGTTATGATAAACGACGACTTGTCTCGCATAAACACTCCGACATCATTTTCCTCATATTCTAAAAAACTTATCTCCTCATTCATCATCTTTCCACACTTACATATGGACGAATTAAAATTACTACACATTCTGCAGATTAAGAAATTTCGGCACCCATAACACTTGAAGCTTTCATTAGGGTCTATGTTGAGCTTAAAGTTTCTGTATCGAGCTTCCCTAATGTTCTTGGGATAAAGCAACATCTGCTTACAAGCTTCGGTCTCATAATCATCAAGTTCCATGTCCACAACACTTGTATAAAGGTTGCTAAGACATCCAATAGTAACTGGATCAGACTTTCGATGCTTCGCAAGCAATCTAACGATTGTTCCCATTGGCAATGTCAAAAAACTGAAGAGTACTTGAACAAAATCCTTACCAGCCTCAGCTAAAACGACCTTGTTTTTCTTTTCGTCAATGATGAGTCTTAATCTAACCTTTGGTTCCGTAGAACTCTGAGCCATTGTAGATCAGATGAATGAAACAGAACAAAGAGAGAAAAAAATCAACCCTTTAGACTAGCACCTTGTCTCACAAATTGGAAAAAGAACTACCGTGCATTTACATTAAGATCCACATTCTGTTGGAAGATCTCGGAGATATTAAGATAAGGAAATGGTAATATTACAAAAAGATCTTACTATATCTTTAGAAATATTAAGTTAGGCTTGAAAATTTAATCTAATCAAATTTCCACAAGAGAAATTAAACAATCAAGAATACTGTATATATATAAAAGTCACGCGCACAAGTCGATCTCAATCACAAAACACCTTCATTGCTTTGTTAAGACAGGACTGATAAAGTTCATCAATGAGAAAACATCATTATGTGTTATGTCTACAGAAACCAAAGGAAAAGTAGCCAAAACAGAAAAGATGGGAACAATGTGGAATTTAAATAGTTCTTAAAATCATAATAAAAAAAGCACTAGCAACTGAAGATTGAATCTCACAGGATCTCTGTTTCTTCAAGTCTCTTCCTTCATCTTCTTCCAATCAAGTTCCATAAAGCAGTGCTCAAAGCAGAAGATGTCACCAAAGAAGCTCCCAACAAACTCATTGTCTGATTTTAGACACAGGTTACATCTTAAAGGAGTACATGTATTACATGAGAAAGATAGAAGGATATGTTAGAAGCGTACC
Source organism: Arabidopsis suecica (assembly GCA_019202805.1). NCBI lineage: Eukaryota > Viridiplantae > Streptophyta > Magnoliopsida > Brassicales > Brassicaceae > Arabidopsis > Arabidopsis suecica. The sequence goes on from CM032910.1 coordinate 378,409, forward strand.
TCTGCTTTGCCAATGGTAATTACTTTCACCTCAAGATCGTTGGCTCCAATCTGCAACTTCTTTAGTAAGCAAAAAGAAGTCCTAGAGGAATTCTTAGGTGTTATGACCAGATCATCAGAAACTGTAAACCTTGTTTCTCTCTGCACAAAGCCGCCACTGCAAGGAGATTTTGAATCTATCAAAGTCACACATCTAAGAAAGTAATTATCCTTTTCATTGTTTGTAGTCAAACTGAACTCTTGTTGCCTAACATTGGAATTGCTAAAGCGATAGTAAACCCGTGGTTCTTGAGTGGTGATCATGGGAAACTGCTTTCGGCATCTATAATAACAAGGCAACGTGCAACTGAAAGAAGACACTCTTGTCTTTTTAATAACACTCAAGTCACTTAAGCTTCTGTGCAAGTTTCCAATGCACCCTAAAGTGATATTGTTTCCAGTGAAGTCCCATATAGATTCCAGCGGAACAGCAAGGAAAGTGAAAAGAAGATCAACAAAGTCTTCACAGCATTCAACATATAAAACCTTCATGTCTTCCTTCTTTACTATCACATCCAAACTTAAGAGTACTGCTTCATCTTTTTCCTTCACACGTGGACTCAGCTGCTTAGATATCTGTGACACATCGTGTAGACGTTGCTTCTTCAAAAAAGTATCAGTCAAGGGAGTATTTGATGAGAATATACACTCCAGTAGAGTCAGAACTGTAAAGATGAGAACTTGTTTACAATCAAATGAAGATCAAAAGTAACTAAGGTTTTGACTCTAGTCAAGTTAATATTGGGTTAAGTTACTTTTGGGACCACGAAGAGGAGCCTTTGTGTTTTGTCATCTTGTGCACTAGGTTTAAGGATGTCTCCTTGTATTTAAGTAGTTGGGGACGTGAGAGAGATGGTAGCAGCACACAATGTAGAAAGAGGGTGAGAGAAGACCACATAGAAGGCATTAGCTTTGGGGTGGGTTTTCTCATTAGAACAAGGGTGCGATACAGAGTATTAGTGTGTTAGCAAGCAGGTGATTTCACATTGTAATATCTCTTGTATCTTTGTTCATTTCTAGTGGATTCCGAGACAAGGTCTCGGCGAGATGTAGGTAGTGTCACATTGACACTGCTGAACTCGTTAAACGTGTGTGTGCTCCCTTCTTCTCTATTCTCATCTCTAATATCTCTCTGCTCTGTTTTCTTGCTGCAACAAAAGCCTCTATGTTTTAACAAATCCGTTTTTGCACCAAACTACTTTAGTCTTGGTTGTATGAGGTTCATGCTCTAGAAAGTTTAAGTCTTTTGAGCCTCTGAATTCTCAACAAGAACCTATATAATAAGTTTGAGTGCACAACAAAAATGTGAGAAGGCATGTATAAATTATATGCTAGAAAATGGCGTATAACATTAAAGTTATGAAGCTGAAGGTACCTCTCCTAGACCGATATCAAGAAGGCGTTCCCCAAGCTTACTAACATCAGCATAGCCTAGAGAACCCAGCGTTTTCAAGACAAGACCAGTAGAATCAACAGACACTTTCAAGTCGTCGGTGATTATGAATGAATACCTGCCTCTGATAAATACTCCATCAACATCATTTTTCATGTTGTCTGCAACTTTATCAGCTTCTGGTATTAGAATCTCCTTGTTCATCAAACGGCCGCATTTACACTTGGAAGAGCTAAAATTACTGCACATGTTGCAGGAAGCAAAATTCGGACATGTATAGAACTTGTTGACACCAACGGTAGGATTTATGTTGATCTTAAACCTTTTCCACAGTTCATCCTTCAAGCCCCTAGGATAAAGCAGCATCTCCTTACATGCTGCAGTCTCAAAGTTATCCATGTCCATGTCCACCACACTTTTGTAGAGGTTGCTAAAACAACCAACAGTAACTGTCTCAGACTTTCGATGATTCTCAAGCAATCTGACAATAGTGCCAATGGGCAGCATCAGAAAGCTGAAGAGTACATCAACAAAATCATTACCAGCCTCAGCCAAAACAACTTTGTTTTTCTCTTCATCAACGATAAGCCTCAAACTAACCTTTGGTTCCTTAAAACTCTGAGCCATTGAAGTTAGAGAAACGAAAAAGAAAAACAAGACAGAAGAAAAAGAAAAACAAGACAGAAGAAAATATTTCAAAGACACTCTTAAACCGAAGCAACACTTTAGAAACTCAAAGATCCACACACATATATATTCAACCCTGGAGTATCCACATTTAAGAGGGTGTAAGTTATAATAATAACTTGTTATCAATACCCAAGAGCCATAAACATAGAAAGAAAAAAACCACCTTTTGAGCTTCCCCATGCCATGACTGTACAACTAGTAATTTGAAATCATATACCAACCACGGTAAGTTATGCACTAAATTCACTGACTTTTACACTATACTCCATGGTAAACTCAAGAGAGAGGGTTTCATCACTGTGTTGACTGTAAATCGACCAAAGCGGACAAGAAGAACAATTTTTTGGTTTCAATCTGCGCTAAAAGAAAAAGTGGGCTTTTTGGAATGACAACAAGCCCAAGATTATACATCCCCGAGCTCTCTGATTGTTTACAAAACAACACCGCAGTTTTTGAAAGTTTCAAATTAACCCACGTAAACAAACAACGAAAGGAATACGAATATCTTTAAACGAATGAATAATGATAGAAAAATAAAAACATCTCCACTTCTCTAGAAATTGAGAAAAGAAGCTATGGAAATCCACTAAGACAATTTTAATGGAAGTTATGTAATCTGATACTAAAGCACTTTTGTCTAAAGATGGACAATGTGGATTGAATCTAACAGAATCTCTGTTTCTTCAAGTCTCTTCCTTGATCTTCTTCGCAATCAAGTTCCATAAAGCAGAGTTCAAAGCAGAGGATGTCAACAAGGAAGCTCTCATCAGACTCATTGCCTAATTTAGAGACAAAGTTAGTCAAGAAAGCAAGGGAGAACAAGTGAAATTGTATTACTTGAGATTTGAGAAAGAAAAATGTAACCTCGGCTTTACGGATTCTAATTGCTTGCACCTCCAGATCGTCTGCCTGAATCTGTAACTTGTTCAGTACGAATATAGAAATGCTTACGAAACTCGTAGCTCTGATTAAAAGATCATCTGTAACTGTAAACCTTGTTCCTCTCTTGATAAACCCACTACCATTCTCTGACTGATCTTTACCACGACATTTTGGATCAATCAAAGTCACAGGAACTAGTCTGTCCTTCCGATAGAGCAGAGACCGATCCGGATCTGTAGTCAAACTGTAGTCAGGTTGGCTAGGATTGGAATTCCTGTAACGGTAGTAAAACGGTGGTTCTTCGGTTGTGATATCAGACAACTGCTTTTGACATTTATAGTAATAGGGAAGCACACATCTGGTAGATGTATCAACATTCAGGTCTTTGAAGCTTCTGCGCAAATTTCCAATGCACCCTAAATTGATATCACATAAATATTCCAGAGGGACGACCAGAAAAGTGAAGAGAAGATCAACAAAGTCTTCTCCACATTCAACATATAGAATCTTCATGTCCTGCTTCCTTACTACTGCATCCAAAGTAAATTCTGATTCTGGTTCATCTGTTTTTACCTTCACACATGGACTCAAAAGCTTTGGTATGTTTTTCACATCGTGTGGACTTTGTTTCTTCAAGAAAGTGTCTGTCAAGGGAGAATCTGAAGAGAACATATACTCCAGAAGAGTAACAATCTATTCAACAAACCAAAAAAAAAAAGTCAGTACAATAGAAGTTAGAGAATGTTTTTTTTAAGTATAACACAATACCGTAGTAGAAGTTAATAACAAAGGAACATACCTCTTCGATACCAATATCAAGAAACTTTTCCCCAAGCTTACTAACATCAGAACAGTTTAGACGACTAAGAGTTTTCAAGACAAGACCAGTAGAACCAACATACACGTTCAAGTCATCGGTGATGATGAATGAAGACCTGCCTTTGACAAATACTCCATCAACATCATTTTGTACTTGATCTTCTTCTGATAAGTCAATTTCTTGGTCCATCAACTCTCCACATACACACTCAGAGCCGCTAAAGTTACTGCACAAGTTACAGGCTGCGAACGAACGACATTTAAAAAACTTGAGACAATCAGTAGGGTTTATGTTTAGCTTAAGCCTTTTGCACTGGACCTCCTTCACACTCCTTGGATTAAGCAATATCTGCTGACAAGCTTCAGTCTCGAAATTGTCAACACCCACGTCCGCAACGCTTTTATAGATGTTGCTAAAACAACCAAACTCAGATTTTCGATGCTTTTCAAGCAATCTGACAATAGTGCCCATTGGCAGTGTCAAAAGGCTGAAGAGAACATCGACAAAATCTCTACCAGCTTCAGCCAAAACAACTTTTTCCTTCTCTTCATCAATTATAAGTCTCAAAGCAAACTTGGGTTCCTCTGAACTTTCAGCCATCATAGATCAAAAATATTAAAGAGAAAAGCAAAACTACACTCATATATTGAATCCCAAAGGCTCCATCTTTAAGAGGAATAATAACTTTTCATCAATACCAAAGAGCCATAACGTAATAAAACAAACCCTTTGAGCATCTCCTCGATGAACCAAATTTCAAGAGTGATTAAAGTCTACACATTGAATGAGGCATCAACAACACCCAATCAGCAAAAATCGTTTTTTTTTTAAGACTAGTATCTGTTTTTGAATCTCTAATTCCCAAAAGTCACACTTTCCAAGACTTTTGGGAAATAGAGATTCAACATATCAAAACGAATCCTTCGAGCATCTCCATGAATTTGACTACAGTAAATTGTAGTGAATTTCTACAAGAATTTGCTCCAGATGTTGGAAGACAAATCAGGGTTTGAAATAAGAAAGCTGGGAGGGATTGAACCTGATTCGTCCTCTTCTACAAGAATCGCATCCAACTCCAGAAATAGTTACTTGCTCACATTTCTCCAAAGTCAAGAGGTCTTGAAGAACCGGCGAGAAGATGCAAACAATTTCGGTTCGGTTTACAAGCTTTTGAAATTATAATTGATTTCGGTTCGGTTTATATTGGTTTAGAGAAGACGACAAAAAGCAAAAGAGTCACTTCATTCACCACTGTGGTTTTAAAAGGGATTGCTCACAAACTTATGATCTTCTATTTTTGGCATTAGGAAGCTTTAGATTGATGATGCTGCCACATTAAATATATTTGAAATTGGGTTTTATTGAGCTAATGTTTGTTTGCATCACATTAGAGGAAATCATGATTGCTTGTGTTTAAGCTTAAGAAATGTTTGTTCATGAAGTTTTCATTGGGCAGATCAAAGAACAACTGGATGCAGAGTCGGTTTCATCTAATATTATCTAGTATACATTTCATCTTTTTTTGGTCTTCAGGTGGTCTTGAAACCAACAAAGTCAATTCCCACAGAACAAATCCATCTTTCAAGACATGCCTGCCTCTGTATCTGCGTTTGACAAAACATATGACTTGTCTTTGTTTTGTTCTTAATAATATCACAGATAGAGATAACTCTTATTCCTTACTCTAATCTGACACAAGTTAGGTTAATAAGAAAAGTATTTGTTTACTCTAAATAATCTGTTAAACACAAAGGTTAGTCATTTCAGCCTTCAAGTTCAAGTAAATCCAGATCAATGTTAAACATGTTGCATTTACAAAGATATTGTTTTGTAGAGAGATTTGTTTTGCATAATTGTGTGATTTACATAAAAACAGATCAACAGAAGAACAGAACTAAACGCTAACACTTTATACAAGACCACCTCTCCAACATGAGACATCAAACGCCACACAAACACACACACAATCTCGTATAAGAAGAAGCAATGCCAATCATTCCACTGCATTTTTAGTTACCAAAAACTCTTTTCCCCTCTGCTTCTTCTCTGCATAACTTGCTTATAATCCTCAAAAACAAAACGCCTACCACTACCACCTAAAACATTCCTGGTAAGTTTCCCTCCGACTGTTAATGGCTCTTTCCGGAAGATACAAAGACTTGCAGACTTCATACTAACATCAAAGAAGACAATGATGTGGTTTGCATATCGAAACCTCTGAGGGAACTGATTATACATAGCCATGGAGTTGTAGACGTAATGGTAAGAATCAAGATTGGGGATACAATAGTGTTGCGCTGGTTCTAACCAAAGCATTCATTCATGGCTCCTGCTTTCTTGTTGTGATCTCAGAACCAGGCGGCTTCTCTCTCGACGCATAGACCAGCATTGGTAGCCTGATGATGTCAACGTGCGATGTATCAATCAAGTCCTCAGAATCTGGCTTATACTCCACAAACTAGTTCTGAGTTTGGAGGAGCCAGCCAACATTGCCTGTAGCAACCACCACAACATGTTAGGAGCAGAGATTGTTTTGTATACAAACAAACCTGATCTGAAAAGAAAACATATAACCGTATCTCATAATCCATATCTGATTATTCTTAGATAAACATCTCTTTATCATCGCCTCACAATTAAGTTGATATTCTTACACTTTAAACTCACCATCATTCATGTTAGGAGCATATATTGTTTTGTATACAAACAAACCATTTAGAATAAAAGTAGGAATGGAGTTGAAACTCTTCACCTTATTAAATTGATCATCATTCATCATGTTCTCTCTTACCTTTTGATATATAATTTTTGAGAGCAAAAGAAAGATGATTCTTTGTAAACGTTATACCAAAAAAGGAAAAAGTTATCGAGAAAAAGGAAACAACCAAAACGAAATTTCCTTTTTGGTTAGATTGAGATTAGTATATAAATCCCAACGGTTAGATTAATAAGCAAAGTAGGTTCTAGGTTTATTTCCCAACGGTTAGATTAATAAAAGTATATAAATAATCCCAACGGTTAGATTAATAAGCAAAGTAGGTTCTAGGTTTATTTCCTTTTCTCTTTAAGAGTATCATTGCTTATAAATACACACTATCACGCATTCTCTTCTTCTTCATTCATGAGAAATCAAAATTCTGTATTCACCTTTTTCTTCTTCTTCTTCTTCGAGAAACGAAAAACAACATCTATCATCTTTCTCTTCTATTTCTCTTTTTAAAACTCGACATCTCAGATTCGTGACTGATTGAATAACTTCTCCGACACGCTCTCTGTCTTGACCCAATCGAGGATGATTTCAGAACCCTAATTTCACCGGTGGAGAAGGAAGAGATCGGAGGCAGTGAAAGCGAGGAGCACCTAAGAAGGTCGACCTAGGAGGAACTCTAACATGAGGAAGAACGGCGACTGCTCTGCTCTTTGTGAGAAAAAAACAACTTTTTGAATGATGAATGATGATACGTACGTACGTAGGGTTTGGAGAAGAGTGGTTCTGGAGATGGACGAAGAGACGATAGTGAAGCCGATCAACTTTTCATCAAAGACAAACCAAAGTTCTCAGATTTTCCAAGCGGTGGATTGGGATGTCATCAACGACACAACTACAAGGTGGGCTCACACTTCGAATGGGCTTTTTGTATGGGCTACCAAATCCAGGTATTACTTTCTTCATTCTTATTTTTTGTTTTTTTTTTCTTTAAAAATTATTTTTAAGTAAAACTAAAATTAAATAGTTTAAAACTTTCACTAAAACATTTAAATAAAAATACTTTTTAATTTTTTTTAAATTAGTTTAAATAATAGTAATTTTTACTAAATTTAAAACAAATTTAACACTTCAACTTTAAGAAATTAATAGTTTAACTAAAATCATGTTAGTTTCACTAAAACTTTTTAAGAATTAGTTTAAGTGTTAAATTTTAAACACGTCGAAAACTAACCGCGCCTAGGCATCCCGTCCTTCATTGGTCCGTAAGCTTTGTGGTGTTCGAAGTTCGGTATGTTTTCACGTTATATAGATATAACACTTAAACTCATTTTTGAAAATAATAGTGATTTTGACTTTAAAAATTTAAAACTTTAAAGAAAATAATGTTTTTTTTAACTAAAACCATGTTAATTTTACTAAAACTTTTTAAGAATTTGTTTAAATGTTAAATTTTAAACACGTCGAAAACTAACCACGCCTAGGCATCCCGTCCTTAGTTGGTCCATTCCTATTTCTTTTTATTTTCTTTAAAAATTATTTTAAGTAAACCTAAAATTAAATAGTTCAAAACTTTCACTAAAAACTTTAAATAAATAAGACTTTTAAAATTTTTAAATTAGTTTAAATAATAGTGATTTTAAACTAAACTTTAAAACAAATTTAACATTTCAACTTTAAGAAAATAATATTTTTAACTAAAATTAAATAGTTTAAAACTTTCACTCAAAACTTTAAATAAATAAAACTTTTAAAATTTTTAAAACTTTAAAACAAATTTAACACTTCAACTTTAAGAAAATAATATTTTTAACCAATATTAAATAGTTTAAAACTTTCACTCAAAACTTTAAATAAATAAAACATTTAAAATTTTTAAATTAGTTTAAATAATAGTGATTTTAACTAAACTTTAAAACAAATTTAACATTTCAACTTTAAGAAAATAATATTTTTAACTAAAATTAAATAGTTTAAAACTTGAGAAATTGTTAAAAATGCCCTTTTTTCAATACCCCTTTTTAAAAATGCCCCCTTTGAGAGTCCATTTTTAAGTTTGCCCTCTTTTAATTTTTAATGACCATTTTACCCTTATTTGAAACAAAATTAGGTCCACAAAATACAAAATATTTTTTGGCGGGAAAAGTGATCCCGCAATTTTCCCGCCAAAACACTTGTAAAAAACCTTTAAAATACCTTGTAAAATTTTCCCGTAAAAATTTTTCCCGCCAAAAATTTTTCTCGCCAAAAAAATTTTTTTGCGGGAAAAGTGATTCCGCAATTTTTTTTTTGGCGGGAAAAATTTACAAGGTATTTTAAAGGTTTTACAGAGTATTTACAAGTGTTTTGTAAGGTTTTACAATGTATTTTAAAAGGTTTTACAAGGTACTTATAAGGTTTTATAAGGTATTTATAACTTGTAAAACCTTATAAAAAACTTGTAAAACCTTATAACTTGTAAAAACCTTATAAAATAGCTTGTAAAATCTTATAATATCTTATAAATACCTTGTAAAACCTTTTAAAATACATTGTAAAACCTTATAAATACCTTGTAAAAAACCTTTAAAATACCTTGTAAATTTTTGGCGGGAAAAATTTTCCCGCCAAAAATTTAACGCCAAAAAAATTGCGGAATCACTTTTCCCGCAAAAAAATTTTTTTGGCGGGAAAATTTTTTTGGCGGGAAAAAATTTTACAAGGTATTTTAAAGGTTTTTTACAAGTTTTTACAAGTGTTTTGGCGGGAAAAATTGCGGGATCACTTTTTCCGCCAAAAAATATTTTGTATTTTGTGGACCTAATTTTGTTATATTTCCTTATATATTTGTGATATCTTTTATTAAAAGAAGGGTAATTTAGTCATTTTGTACATAAAAAGGGGTATTTTTAAAAATGGACAGCCAAAGGGGGTATTTTTGAAAAGGGGTATTGAAAAAGGGGCATTTTTGTGAGTCTCCCTTAAAACTTTCACTAAAAACTTTAAATATATAAAACTTTTAAAAATTTTAAATTAGTTTAAATAATAGTGATTTTAACTAAACTTTAAAAAAATTGAACATTTCAACTTTAAGAAAATAATATTTTCAACTAAAATTAAATAATTTAAAACTTTCACTAAAAACTTTAAATAAATAAAACTTTTAAAATTTTTAAATTAGTTTAAATAATAGTGATTTTAACTAAACTTTAAAACAAATTGAATACTTCAACTTTAAGAAAATAATATTTTTAACTAAAATTAAATAGTTTAAAACTTTCAATAAAAACTTTAAATAAGTAAAACTTTTAAAATTTTTAAATTAGTTTAAATAATAGTGATTTTAACTAAACTTTAAAACAAATTGAACACTTCAACTTTAAGAAAATAATATTTTCAACTAAAATTAGTTTAAATAATAGTGATTTTAACTAAACTTTAAAACAAATTGAATACTTCAACTTTAAGAAAATAATATTTTTAACTAAAATTAAATAGTTTAAAACTTTCAATAAAAACTTTAAATAAATAAAACTTTTAAAATTTTTAAATTAGTTTAAATAATAGTGATTTTAACTAAACTTTAAAACAAATTGAATACTTCAACTTTAAATATACACAAATATAAGATTTACCCAAATATGTATGTAATATTATTAAAACATACACAAATTACATTTCTATGTATCTAAAATCTTATAAATACTTTATAAATACCTTATAAATGCATTTTAAATACCTTTAAAAACCTTTAAAATATCTTGTAAAACCTTTGAAAAACCTTAAAAAATCCTTTAAAATAACTTGTAAAACCTTTAAAAACACCTTATAAAACCTTATAAATACTTGGATCGAGTCTTCAAGTAGTAGTTACAATCCATAAGAACCTTATAAACCTAATAAAACTTTATAAAAATTTCAGATTTAAAAAGGGCATTTTTGAAAATGGACATCTAAAAGGGGCATTTTTGAAAAGGGACACACCAAAAGGGGTATTTTTAACAATTATTAGTTTAATTATTAGTGATTTTAACTAAATTTGAAAACAAATTTAACACTTCAACTTTAAGAAAATAATATTTTTAACTAAAATTAAATAGTTTAAAACTTTCACTAAAAACTTTAAATAAATAAAACTTTTAAATTTTTAAATTAGTTTAAATAATAGTGATTTTTAACTAAATTTGAAAACAAATTTAACACTTCAACTTTAAGAAAATAATATTTTTAACTAAATAGTCTCAAACTTTCACTTAAAACTTTAAATCAATATAACTTTTAAAATTTTTAAATTAGTTTAAATATTAGTGATTTTAACTAAACTTTAAAACAAATTTAACACTTCAACTTTAAAAAAAAAATATTTTTTAACTAAAATTAAATAGTTTAAAACTTTCACTAAAAACTTTAAATAAATAAAACTTTTAAAATTTTTAAATTAGTTTAAATAATAGTGATTTTAACTAAACCTTAAAACAAATTTAACACTTCAACTTTAAGAAAATAATATTTTTAACTAAAACCATGTTAATTTCACTAAAACTTTTTAAAAATTTGTTTAAGTGTTAAATTTGTTTAAGTGTTAAATTTTAAACACGTCGAAAACTAACCGCGCCTACGCATCCCGTCCTTAGTTGGTCCGTAAGCTTTGTGGTGTTCAAAGTTCGGTATGTTTTCATGTTATATAGATTTAACACTTAAACTCGGTTTTAAAAATAATAGTGATTTTGACTTTAAAAATTTTAAACTCTAACACTTAAAGAAAATAATGTTTTTAAGAATTTGTTTAAGTGTTACATTTTAAACACGTCGAAAACTAACCACGCCTAGGCATCCCGTCTTTAGTTGGTCTGTAAGCTTTGTGGTGTTCGAAGTTCGGCATGTTTTCACGTTATATAGATTTAACACTTAAACTCATTTTTAAAAATAATAGTGATTTTGACTTTAAAAATTTAAAACTCTAACACTTAAAGAAAATAATGTTTTTAACTAAAATCATGTTAATTTTACTAAAACTTTTTAAGACTTTGTTTAAGTGTTAAATTTTAAACACGTCAAAAACTAACCGCGCCTAGGCATTCCGTCCTTAGTTGGTCCGTAAGCTTTGTGGTGTTCGAAGCTCGGCATGTTTTCACGTTATATACATTTAACACTTAAATTCATTTTTAAAATAATAGTGAGTTTGACTTTAAAATTTTAAAACTTTAACACTTAAAGAAAATAATGTTTTTAACTATATAATGTTTTCACGTTATATAGATTTAACACTTAAACTCATTTTTAAAAAAAATATTGATTTTGACTATAAAAATTTAAAACTTTTAACACTTAAAGAAAATAATGTTTTTAACTAAAATCTTGTTAATTTTACTAAAACTTTTTAAGAATTTGTTTAAGTGTTAAATTTTAAACACGTCGAAAACTAACCGCACCTAGGCATCTCGTCCTTAGTTGGTCCGTAAGCTTTGTGGTGTTCGAAGCTCGGCATGTTTTCACGTTATATAAATTTAATACTTAAACTCATTTTTAAAAACAATAGTGATTTGACTTTAAAAATTTAAAACTTTAACACTTAAATAAAATAATATTTTTAACTAAAACCATGTTAATTTCACTAAAACTTTTTAAGAATTTGTTTATGTGTTAAATTTTAAACACGTCGAAAACAAACCGCGCCTAGGCATCCCGTCCTTAGTTGGTCCGTAAGCTTTGGTGTTCGAAGTTCGGCACGTTTTCACGTTATATAGATTTTAACACTTAAAAATAATAGTAATTTTGACTTTAAAAATTTAAAACAAATTTTACAGCCTTTTCAACACTTTTATAGAGTGTCAAAAGGCTGAAGAGAACATCAACAAAATCTCTACAAGCCTCAGCCAAAACAACCTTATTTTTCTCTTCATCAACGACAAGTCTCAAAAGTAAACTTAGGCTCCGCAGTACTTAAAGCCATTTCATATCAGATAAACCTTTTTAGAAAACTACAACGTCTTGCAAAAGAAAACAAAACGAGGAGTACCAAAAAAGAATTAAACAGAGTATGTAACTAAAACAGTCAGATGCTACTATAGTAACTGAAACAGTTACATGCTACTCAAAAGAGTAGACAAAGTCGATGTCCAAAAAAACTAATATAGTAATTGAAACAGTTAGATGCTAAACAAAAGATTCTCTAGTGATCAAATCTAGCAAGAACATGAACTTTCGGTTTGAACATTGCTTCTCAAGTCTCAGTCTCAGTCTCAGACTCAATCTTCGGCTTCTTAAAGAACCGGCATTGAGGATCACTTGTTGAAGCTGATTCTATAGCTAGCAGACCAGTGCTTAAGGCAGATGATGTCACCATTGAAGCTCCCAATAATCTGATGGCCTGCAAATGCATATATAAGATCGATGAATGTAAATATGTACGATGCAATCAAAGAAAGAATCTCTTTGACAAGCTTTTACCTCTTCTTTTGTCATATTGATCACTCGAATTTCCACTTCATCTAGTCGGGTCTGTTTCTCCTTTAAGAATCCAATGGTTGAGGTTGAGTTCGAAGGAGTAATGATCAGATCATCTGTCACCATGAACTTTGTCCCTCTCTTCACAAATCCACTTGATTCAGCAGTGTCGTTGCCTTCGGTTTTTGGATCTATCGAAGTCACAGGCACGAGTTTATCCCAGTCATAAACAAGTCGCTTACCAGAGTTTTCAGACAGACAGTACTCTCTAAAATGATCCACAGAGAAGGATACAAAACGGTAATAAGTAGGTGGCTGATGGGTAGTGACAACCTCATTTAGCAGCTGCTTCTGACACTTGTAGTAATGAGGAAGAACACATTTAAAAGCTGAAGCTTCTCTTCCGGAATCAACACTCAAATCCTTGAAGCTTTTGCACAAGTTTCCAATGCATCCAAGGATGATTCCTCTGCCCGAGATTTCCCATACAGATTCCAGAGGCATAGCAAGAAAAGAGAAAAGAAGATCAACAAAGTCTTCACCACATTCAACATATAGAATGCTCCCTTCTTCCTTCCTAACATATGCATTCAGCGTTATCGTTTGATCAGCTTTTGTTTCCTCTCTATCCTCACTGAGAGAAGGACTCGGCCATTTATGAATCCTCTTCATACCACATGAGCTTTTCTTTTTCAGAAATGTATCGCTCAATGGAGTATCCGATGTGAATAAACACACCAGCAAAGTCGCTACCTAAAACATTTACAAGAAACTGGCTTAAGAACATGAAGGGTAAAGTCTAGTAGTAGTAGTAGTAGATGAAGAAACATACCTCTTGGAGATTAACCTCGAGAATCATTTCAACCAACTTATCACAATCTGCATAGCCAAGATCTTTAAGAACCTTAAGTGTTGACCCAACAGAGTTAACTTCCACTTTCAAATCATCAGTGATTATGAATGAAGTATGACCACTCCTCACAAATACTCCACCTTCAACACCTTTTCCCACGCTTCCTCGGCCTCCTTCTCCTTGAAACTGAATCACTGCATCCATCAAATTCCCACAGCTACACCTCGAGGTATTAAAATTGCTATAGCCTTTGCTGCATTGTCCGCTTCGCACAAACATAGGGCACATGAAACATTTAGTAGCCTCGGAATCATCAATCTTCAGCTTAATCTTTTGACATTTCTCCTGATTCAAACTCCCCGGATACAAAAGCATTTGCTTGCAAGCTTCAGTACTGAAATGCTTCATTCCCATACTCACAACACTCCCATAGATGTTATTGAAACAACCTACGGCTATTGCCTTTGACTTCTGATGCATCTCCAGCAATCTAACAATTGTTCCCATTGGCAAAGTCGAAAAGCTAAAGAGTATATCGACGAAATCTTTACCCGCCTCAGCGAATACAACTTTGTTTTTCTCTTCATCTATGAGTAGCTTCAAGTTAATCACCGAATTCTCCAGCTCATCTGACATGTTTCGATACAAAATCTGCATTTCATACAAGTTAAAAACAAGGGTCAAGGTTTTACACATACAGATCAATCAAGACAGTACCCAAAATCAGAGCCATGTTTGAGACAAAATTTGCATTGATACAGTTAAAAAGATAAGATTTTTACACATGCAGATAAATCTACAATCTTTAATCGGATATATCATGAACAGAATCCAGAAAACGAACAAAGCTGGTTCTGTTCATATGTGCTAAAATACGCAATGGGGCTAACAATGAACAGAAATCTCAAAAGACAGAGGAAACTACAAAACCGATCGATTCCTGGGAAAAACTTGCGTTGTAGATTCTCGAGAAAATCCAAGAAAACAAGAGAGAAGAGAGAAGAAGAGGTTCGTATGAACAACATTCAACAAAAAGAGCAGAATCGCTACGAAAGATTGTACCTTTTCTTCTTTATTGTTGAAATTTGACAGTGAATTGGGCAATTGTTCTCTCTCGATAGTCGATAGGACTTAGGGTTTGTAAACAGTGAACGTCGAGGAAGAGGAGCAGTGGAGAGAAGCGGGAAAATATATATTAAGGTTTTCTCTATTGTTAAATGCTTAATCAAAGATTGATAATGGTTTAACTTTAACCGTTAAAAGTTCTCATAATTTAACACATTATTTAAGAGGATGTTTTACTAGATTAGTGGATTTAATATTTCGGTTTCTTAAGAATTACTGAATTCGATATATACTTTATAGAATTTTCCATGCATCAATAGTATATTTTATAGGATTTTATTTGGAATAATATTTAATCTCTTACTAATAAAAGGTGGTCATTGGGGCCTCTCAAGCCATCCACATCAGCTTTCATAAGAATCTCTCTCAATTTGCCATGTCAGCACACTTATAATTATTCAACCAAAAATCATTCAACAAAAGCCACGTCATACCTAAATCAAAGATTCGTCTCCATTTCAGCTGATCTCTTCGTCTCCTTCTCTAAACAAAAGTAGTTAGATAGACGATCTCTCTTCCATATGGTCTTTGTAACGATAGATTCTGTTTTACATTATTTTCTTCATATGTTCTACCCAAAAGTCAATTATTTCTCCTCTTATGAACCATTGAATCGTCGTCTCCCGCGATCTCTCACATAAAGTCTCTTCTTTCTTCTTGCTAATAACATCTAGCTTTAATCGGGTTCGTCCTCTCATTCTATAGTGGTGCTATTTTGCTTTGTGTTTGCTCTATGTTGCGTTAAAGTTAGTATTCTTTTTGCAACTTTCCCTGTAAATTAGGGTTTTGAAATCATTAGTATCACAGATGAACTGTGGAGTTTATACAAGACGAGGAGAAGACAAAAGAAGAAAAGAATACTTTGAAGGTGAGAAAGACTTCTAAAAGGTTTTGAAATCAATAGATTCTCGACAAGTTTACTTTCAATCTGCTCACATTTTGATGTTCGCAGCCTTTAAAAAAAAAGGTTTCTAGATTTCTCTTAAGAATATGTACTTAGATTTAAATAACAACATTATATGCTATAATATGTTATATCTGTTAATATATCTTTCATAAGGGAAATTTTAGTTGATTAAATGACATGACATATAATGGTTTTCATGTGTTTTGACTTGAATGTAGGAGGGTGATGAAGTATGCAATAGTTGATAAACCTCCAATGAAGCTCAGTCCCTACGTAGTTTCTAACAAGGTTAGTTCTCTCCCTAAATATAATTATTAACTCCCACAACTCAACAAATATACGTGCTTATCTTTAGGGTATTTATAAAACTTGACCATAGACAATCCATAAATTAGTTCTCTCTCCTCCTCATTTTTGACTCTACTGTATACATATGTAAATGACAATAATATCCTTAACTATCAACTAATGTTTCTCTTCTTTTCATTCCTCACTTTTACTCCTCTTTAGTTCTCTGTGTCATGATACCACAATTGCACGATGGCAAGATGAAAATGAATTCAGAAAAAAAACCCACTAAAAACAAAAATTGTCTACAAAAGCAAACCGGTGAACTGCGTGGTTCACTTGTGACAGTGATGGTATTGATTGACAAAGACGAAACTCAAAAGAGGGGAATGGTATCGTCAACGGCAACGACGATTGTTGTATTTTTCCTGGTGACAGTTGCGTGTCGAAGTGAGAATAATCGATTTGATTTTGTGGCAAAGAAAGATGGTCAACAGTGGTGGTTTCAATTTTGATTTCGTGAAAGCCGAGGCCATGATGCGATGGTTGTAAATCAAGTTGCTCGTTTCGAATCTCGTCATAATTGTGCAATGATGAATTTGACAATTGGGATTTTGATCAGGTTAATCGATCAAGAGAGAAATGGGTTTCGTCGGAGTTGTCATATTTTTCTGGGTTTAATTTTGCTTTGTAACTAACAATTTAATTAGCATCGTATATAAAAATGCTAACATATAAGTTAAACGTGATAACTAGGTTATCAGAATAAAGAAATATGCTAATGTATAAGTTAGCGGCAATAACTAGATTATTAGAGTAAATAAACATGTTAATACATAAGTTAACGGATACCAATCAAATAATAAATGATTTAACACGATAAATATGAATTTATCACATAACTTATAACTTATCGCGATATAATATAATTCACATTGTTGATCTAGTATGAATAAGTGTTTCCGACGTCGGATGAATAGTTTTTACTGTGCTAATGTTTAATAAAAACATGTTATTCAAAGCTATATCAACATAAAATATTATGTATCATGCTAATCAATTAGCTAAACTCTTTATCTTGATATTTTTTTTGTTACCGTATAAATGTGAAGAAGGGTATTTTGGGCATTAGTTTGAGTCAGATGAAAGAGAACTAATTAATTAGTCTTCAATGCCAGATCTTGCATTATCTTTTTGTATGTGGTTTAATATTTTGTTGACCCTTATCTTTATGAGCGGAGAGAAGAAGTAAAATAAAAACATTACAGTCTAAATATGCGTAGCTATAAGGTTTCACTAATGTTTTGCATCTTCTGGTAGACAGTAGGGCACCATAACCTACATTGTTCAATGATGGTAATGCAGGAAACTAATTATGATTGTGAAGTTAAATTCATAGCTTTTAATTAATCAGCTATGCAACAAAAATAAGGTAAGGTCCAAGCTTTCTCTATTTGCTCATCCATACTGAATCACGTTGTGTTTACAAAACGAAAGGTAATGTTGCATTTTTCATCATTTTTAAATAGAAAACAACCAATAAATTTAATTTTAAAGACAAGCAGATTATACTTTAATTTGCCAAATCTTTCATTTTCTTTCCCAAATTTCCTCAATCTTAAGCAATAGCCACTCTTATAATCACTTCTACATGTATAATGTTTCAATATTATATGAGTTGTTTCTCAGACAAACATATGTATGCTTTTAGTGTTAGGTTGAATATCAACAATTCTACCGGTGGTGATCGAAATAAAGAGAAATGATGGTTGTGGTGATGATGATGTAATGCATAAAGGACTATTCTCGGGTGCTATTCAGCCACCGCCACAACCGTAAGGAATCATAGTTACTTAGAGTTATATTGTTTCTACAATTTCCAATAGTTAGAAATATACCGGGCGTAGCCCGGATTTTCTTCTAGTTTTGTATAAAAACACTATGAGAAACAATTATAAGCCTAAAACATACACTTAATTTCGTATTTAGGAGTGATAAACATTTAATTGGGCCATCATGGGTCGATAGTGAACTTCTCAGCCCAATTAAAACCGGATCGTTGAGAGTCACAATAACGTCGTCGTTTTAAGTCTGAGCTCTTCTCTCAAGAGTGAGAGGAGCTATCAGACAGAACTCAGAATGATCTAAGTTTTCAAGTTTCAATTTTTTTTCTGAATCGAAATCAAATTGAGTCTCTCTAATCTCTGGCAACCATTAACAAATGGTTGTTCACCGTATAATACCTTCCAGAATCTCCCGCTTAAAAGACCCTCTCACTCGTTTTAAACCTCTCAAATCCTTGACAACATCTTCATCACCAGCTCCCGAATCGGAACCCTCGTCGTCGTCGTCGTCTTCGTCTTCGTCTTCTGATTCAGATTCTTTCTTGGTGGAGAAGATATGTTTCAGTTTGAAGCAAGGTAATAGTAATGTGAGAAATCACCTGATTCGGTTAAACCCTTTAGCCGTCGTTGAGGTTTTGTACCGTTTCCGTAATGATTTAAGTTTAGGGCAAAGATTCGTGGATCAATTAGGGTTCAATTTTCCGAATTTCAAGCATACGTCTTTATCTTTAAGCGCAATGATTCATATTTTGGTGAGGAGTGGAAGATTATCAGATGCACAGAGTTGTGTTCTTAGGATGATTAGGAGGAGTGGTGTTTCTAGAGTAGAGATTGTGAATTCCTTGGTTTCTACGTATAGTAACTGTGGTTCGAATGATTCGGTTTTCGATTTGTTGATTAGGACTTTTGTGCAAGCTAGAAAACTTAGAGAAGCATATGAGGCTTTTACATTGTTGAGAAGCAAAGGTTACACGGTTTCTATCGATGCGTGTAATGCTCTTATCGGGAGCTTGGTGAGGATTGGGTGGGTAGAATTGGCTTGGGGTGTTTATCAGGAGATTTCTCGGAGTGGTGTTGGTGTTAATGTTTATACTCTCAATATCATGGTTAATGCTTTGTGCAAAGATGGTAAAATGGAAAAAGTCGGAACCTTTTTATCCGAAGTGCAAGAGAAAGGGGTTTATCCGGATATTGTAACATATAATACGTTGATTAGCGCATACTCTAGTAAAGGTTTCATGGAAGAGGCATTTGAGTTGATGAATGCTATGCCGAGCAAAGGGTTTAGTCCTGGTGTTTATACTTATAATACTGTGATAAATGGATTGTGTAAGCATGGGAAATATGAGAGAGCCAAGGAAGTTTTCGCGGAGATGTTGAGATCCGGGTTGAGTCCTGACTCCACTACCTACAGATCATTGCTGATGGAGGCTTGTAAGAAGGGAGATGCGGTCGAAACGGAAAATATATTCAGTGATATGAGATCTAGGGATGTTGTTCCGGATTTGGTTTGCTTTAGCTCGATGATGAGTCTTTTTACTCGGAGTGGAAATCTCGATAAGGCATTAATGTACTTTAACAGTGTGAAGGAGGCTGGTCTGATTCCTGACAATGTGATCTACACCATTCTTATCCAAGGGTATTGTAGAAAAGGTATGATCTCTGACGCTATGAATTTGAGAAATGAAATGCTTCAGCAGGGTTGTGTTATGGATGTTGTTACCTACAACACCATTTTGCACGGGTTATGCAAACGGAAAATGTTGGGTGAAGCGGATAAATTGTTCAACGAAATGACTGAAAGGGGTTTGTTTCCAGATTCTTATACTTTAACTATACTGATTGATGGACATTGTAAGCTCGGAAATCTGCAGAACGCAATGGAGCTCTTTAAAAAAATGAAGGAAAAGAGAATCAAACTCGATGTTGTGACATACAACACTCTGTTAGATGGGTTTGGTAAAGTAGGCGATATCGATACAGCAAAAGAGATATGGGCAGACATGGTATCAAAAGAGATACTTCCCACTCCAATATCTTACAGCATTTTGGTTAACGCGTTGTGCAGTAAAGGCCATCTTTCTGAAGCATTTCGAGTTTGGGATGAAATGATCAGTAAAAGCATAAAGCCAACGGTCATGATTTGTAACTCTATGATAAAGGGATATTGCCGTTCTGGTAATGCCTCGGATGGAGAAAGCTTTTTGGAGAAGATGATCTCTGAAGGTTTTGTGCCGGATTGCATCAGTTACAACACATTGATATACGGTTTTGTTAAAGAAGAAAACATGAGCAAAGCTTTTGGTTTGGTGAAGAAGATGGAGGAGAAGCAAGGAGGATTAGTACCTGATGTCTTTACATACAATTCGATCTTACATGGGTTTTGTAGACAAAATCAGATGAAAGAAGCCGAGGTTGTACTTAGGAAGATGATCGAGAGAGGTGTCAATCCTGATAGGTCAACGTATACTTCTCTGATCAATGGATTTGTTTCTCAAGATAACTTAGCCGAGGCATTTCGGTTTCACGATGAGATGCTGCAGAGAGGATTCTCTCCTGATGATAAATTCTGAATCAGTTGCTTTGAAATCTTGCTATATTCTGTGGCTTTACTCTACTTGAGTAGCTCCAAGCTGATCCTAGATTGAGTTGATATTGATGCTTTTTGGTCAAAGGACCAAAGATGTGTGTCACTGCAGAAGCCCAAGGAACTTGACTTTCTTGAATATCAAAATGGTCCCCGTACTTTATAACATTTCATATTAGACCTCAGTTTCTTGTAATCTACCAATTTAGTCAGTTCCTTCAACATTTATAGTTTTATACGCATACGTTTTGTTTTTTTTTTGAAATTACCAAATATTGTTTTATTTAGTCAAATTATGTATCAATAATACATAAGTAAAATATATGAAAGTTGAAACAGATGTACTCCCTCTGTTCCTAATAGTTTGATGTTTTAAGATATTTTTTTTGTTCCACAAAGTTTGATGTTTTGTAATAATAATATTATTACTTTTAATTGTAACCAATAGGAAGAGGAGAGAAGTGTAACTAAAATTAGTAAACAAACAAAGAAATAATTAAATAATATAAAAATTACTTTTTCTTAATTTATGTGCAAAACCCAAAACATCAAACTTAAAGGAACAGAGGGAGTATTAAGGTTTGTATGTTTAAATTCTAAGCACAAACTATTTGAGTATTTTCCATTTAGTACAACATAACCAAGAAATAATGGTTGTTAAATAAATTGAAAAGTAAAATGGAAAAGAAAGAGTAGCTGCTAAAAGGATATGTCGGTGATGACGGTGGGGACGGAGAACAACCTCCGTACGCGTTTGTTCTATCATACGTGAGTTGTATTATAGGCTTGTAGCAGACAACACAATATTCTACGTACCAATCATATGAAGAAAAAATAATGGTTTCTTAATAATAAATACTTTTGAAACTATGAATCGGAATGTATATGAGAATTGTTAGTTATTACTTATATAGCTTTATCCAACATCCGTATATGACACTATGAATCGGAATTATGGGATATATAGAATTTGCCAACCCTAACAAGTAACAACAACCATCCCAACTACGAACCTTTAGTTTTCAGGTGTAGGTGAGAGATTTTGACTTCCCCTTCAAAGTAAACAAAGTGGAGAGACTTGAAACTTCAACGGTGGAAGTTCCACCTAAATGGCGCGTGGCCCTCATTCGCAACCTCTTTCTATGATTCGTAATATATATTTTATTATACTCGTTCACATATTCTCTCATTAGTCCATTTTTGTGTGTGTCTGTCCCGATATCGGTTCTAGAGAATGGGTCAATTTTGAGTCTCGAAGTCCATTTTTAAAAGCGTGTTATGATCTGTCGACTAAAAGTCCAAAGGTTTCTAGTGAGTCTGGTCCATTTTGAGCTTTTTGACGTCACCGGAGTTCGAACTCCACTTCTTCTTCTGTTGTTTCAAAAGTTAAAAAAATAATTTCGTTTGGAGAATCGGTTTATGAGACAAGAGAATTGGTTGAGAAAACGTGGAAATTAAATCGCGGTTCGGAGTGTTATATGGTCTTGAGACCAGAACATAATGTTGGACTGTGGATTCTTCCACTAAACTACATATAATTAATAATAAGTAGTAATTTGTATGATTGGCTTTTAATTGTTTCAAAAGTCCATCTTCTTAGGTACGTTACCATCTTAAAATCCTACATTACAGGTTGATGAATATACATTGTAGTTTTCCACGGCAATAACAGTTTCTTATACATAACGTTTTTCTTTGATTACTATCGCCTATAGGTCAGGTATCAGATCAATGAGTTCGAAATTCTATCTATATCAATTATTTTTAATATTATAGCTCTAAAATCAATTTCATGTAGAACGCATTTGTGGTTAATTTATCGGTAAGCTTATAAGCTTATGGACTGATTTTACCGGATTAAGCAATTAATTTTTTTTTGTTAATAATAGAACTATTACAATTCGAGCTCAGGAGTCAGGAGTAAAGAAAAAGAATAAACAAAACTATGACTTGATAGCCTGATACTCCGACATAAAAGTTACATAATACTAATTATTTTTATTAACTTTGGTGGAACTCTAACGGTTACCAAACTAAGTGGGTTAAAGTATTTTTTAAACATGTAATGTAAACAAGTCTTCGAGACGTGTCTATTTGTTATCGAGAATCTTGGAACTGCCACGTCCCGTATTTAGTTCGTACATTTATAGTTGTGGGTATACAAAACATCGTGGTTAAAAAAAAAAAAACAACAACAACACCACTTGGTAAAAAACGCTCTACGAAAAACGCAAGTAATCGTATAATATTAATGCATTTAGTTTTTGTATAGTAGTATTTGAATTTTATTCGGTATGGGGTATCATATGAGTCAAGATCTAAATGAAAAGGACGTAGGATCGGAAGAGGACAAAACAATTTGGCAACGTTCGAATTTATCCTAAAGCCCTTTCACTTTTAATACTCAAAACATTACATAAAGGCCATCATTGTTATATTGTTTCACATGCCATTAGCCATACATTTTTTGTTTTTTCTTAATTTTTCTGTTTGTAGCTTTATTATAAGTTTCTTACCCACATTGTCTGCACCACTATTCAATCGATTTTTGTTTAAGGGAATAAAATTTGACAACGTTTTTTTTTTTACCTCTTCTAAGAGAAACGAATTATTATCTATAAATGTAGAGCTTAATCCTTCACAAAATGTCACTATATAATATGGAACCGTATGATTTATATACGAAAGGAAACCCTAACAATTTAATTATTAGCTACACGTAACCTCTAGCGTATAGTGATTTAATTTTTCTACTTTGTTCTTAGAAAGGAAAAGATAAATGCGTGATCAGTAATGTGACGGACTAACTAATTGTTGAATAAAGTAACAAAATTAAATAGCTAGTAGCTACTGAGTTTATTTTTTTTTTTTTTTTTTTTTTCCATCTGGTAAATATATATTAGAAATGATGAGAACCATTACAACACAATCTTGAAACCAATCAAGATGAAAACAGAACAGAGGATAGAAACCTCTACAGCTCTACCAAAAATTAGCCAAAAACCAAAACACACCAAAAGGCAAGACAACCTTACACAATAGAAACCATTCTCTCATCCTCAAAGAACCTATGTAACCAAAAGGGATGGCCTGCAGCAACATAATCTTGGAACCGTCCATCAGCCGTTACACTTTGCGCTATAAGAGAAGAGCCTCTATTTGAAGATGCACATTCCACTTCCAATTTCCGGTCTTGAATCTTCTCCAAAAATTCGTTAAGTTCTACAACTATACGAGTAAAAGAAGGCCATGCTTTCGGTCTTGACATTGCGGTAAAGATGTCACTAGCTTCAGCCGCAAATATCACTCTGTTAAACTTAAGGCTATGCATACTATCAATAGCCCAACCCAAACACGCCATCATGGCCTCCTTCTTGTTAGCCAAACTACAAAAAACCTTGCGACTATGTACAATAGTCACACCCTTTTCATCTCTCACAACCCATGCACCACCAGCTAACCTGTTTCTCGCCGACCATGACAACCCGATATTACACTTCACCCATAACACCGGAGGATGTACCCATTTTACCTCCTTAACCGCAGCAGCCCTACTCTCATGTACTGCCTCTCTTTGAGAACATTGCTGGGCCATGAACCATTCATCCACATCTTCCAAAATCTTCTCCACAGCATTAAGAGGACAGAACATCTTCCCTTCAAAGAAAAATTTGTTCCTGTTTTTCCAAATCCTCCAAAGAATCCAAGGGAACATCCTTTTGGATCTTGTATTCAAGCAAGCTTTCAATTTGATATCAAAGAGGTATTGAAAGTTAGCATACAAGGAACTGGTACCAAAGCCATTTATCGGAGAAGGGATACCACTAAGAGCCCAAATTTGTCTTGCAACAGCACAAGTAAACAGAGCATGATTAATGGATTCAGGCTCTTGACCACAAATCTGACATCTCCTATCAGGATCCATACCTCTATGAGCCAACTGCTCTGCCACAGATAAAGCACCACTTAAGGCTCTCCACAGAAAGAATTTAATCTTTGGAGCCGTCTTAACCGACCAAATCTGATTCTTCAAGTCATTAAGAGAGGGTTGCATTCTAGCAGTCCGCAAGAAGTCAGTTTTATTAACCTCACAAGCCAACTCATACCCTGATTTAGCTGTATAAGCACCTGTTTTTGTGAGATCCCAAACCCAAAAATCATCTTTGCTGACCACCGGTTTCTGAGCTAGAATAAGATTGACATCATTAGGAAAAAAATGTTCATCAAGTTCCTCTCTGCTCCAACCTCTAGCCTCAGTGTCAATTAGATCATCAACCCGCAAATCCAAATTGAAAATGGGATTTTTGATAAAAGGAGCTCTCCATCTGTTCTCATCATATACCCAAGAATCCAACCAGACACTTAAGGATTTACCATTACCAATCCTTTTTGTCATACCTTTAACCAAAAGATCTCTCCCATGTAGAATACTTCTCCACCCATAAGAAGGTCTATCACCCAAGCTAGACTCCAAGAAATCCTGATAAGCAAAGTATCTACTCTTCAAAAGCTGTGCAAATAAACAATCAGGATCCTGGATCACTCTCCAAGCTTGTTTCGCAAGCAAAGCTTGATTAAAGCATTCAATATCTCTAAACCCTAAGCCGCCATCTTCTTTAGCAAGACACAGTTTGTCCCAACTAACCCAATGGATCTTCCTCTTATGGTCCAGAGCATGCCACCAAAAATCTCCCATGGCACTTGTGAGATTAGCACATGTCGTTTTAGTCAGTTTAAAACAAGACATTGCAAACACTGGCATTGCCAAGGCCACAGCTTTCAAAAGGACTTCCTTACCACCCAAGGAAAGAGATCTCGCAAACCAACCAGAAAGGCGAGACTTGAGTTTATCCTTTATGTAATCCAACAACTGCACTTTAGAGCCACTGAAACATTCGGGCAAACCCAGGTAGGTGCCCGCTCCACCTTCATTAATAATACCCAGCTGCCTTTTAGTAATCCCTTTACAAACCTCATTGACCTTTGCACCAAAGGTAATAGACGATTTATCAAAATTAATCCTCTGTCCAGTGGCATCCCCATAGACTTTGAAGATGTTTTTTAAAGTCTGCACTTGTCCTTCTTCAGCCTTACAGAGAAATAAGTTGTCATCAGCAAACAACAAATGATGGATTGCAGGTCCTTCAGGAGAAAACTGAATACCACTAATGAGACCTTCTCTAGCAGCCCTGTTCATCAAGTGAGTCAAGCCTTCTGTACACAACACAAACAGAAAAGGAGACAGCGGATCACCTTGTCTTAATCCTCTTCCGGGATTAATCAAACCAAAAGGTTGATCATTAATCAGCACAGAGAAAGAAACAGAGGACACACAAAACATTATCCAGCTCACCCACTTACTATGAAACCCCAAAGCAACCAGGAGAGCCCGAAGATAAGGCCACTCCACCCTATCATACGCTTTAGACATATCTGATTTTATGGCCATAAACTCCTTGGAAATCTGTGGGTGAGTTCTCAGGCCATGTACCAACTCATGAGCAATCAATATGTTATCAGAGATGAGTCTATCCGAGACAAAAGCCGACTGATTTGGGGAAACAATCACATCAAGCCACGGCTGCAGTCTCCTAATCAACACCTTGGAGATGATCTTGTACATAACAGAACATAAGCTAATGGGTCTAAGATCAGACATCAACTCCGGATTAGCAATCTTTGGCAGTAAACAAAGTTGAGTATAGTTCCACTCAATGGGAAAAGTGTCATTGATAAAAAAACCTTGAATTTCCTTAGTGACTTTATCACCAATGATATCCCAATACTTCTGGAAAAAGAAACCAGTAAAGCCATCCGCCCCCGGAGCACTTGTAGCCCTAATAGCAAAAACTGCCTCCTTTATTTCCTTTTTAGACACACTTTTGATAAGCCCCAAATTCATCACCTCAGACACTCTTGGTTGAAAATCTGCAAATAGCTCATGGAAATCACCTGGATCAGTAGATGTGAACAACTCTCTAAAATAAGCCTCCGCAACAGCTCCTTTAGATGCTTCACCAGATTGTCTATTCCCATTAATATCCATAAGCTTTTCCAGTCTTTGTTTGCCTCTATTCGCCTTAACAGAAGCCTGAAAATATTTGGAGTTCTTGTCTCCCTCTTTCATCCAGTGTTGTCTGCTTTTTTGGCTCCAAAATACTTCTTCCTCTCTGTAGGCGTCACAGAGATTTCTCTTTAATTCAAAAACCAGGCTTGGTCTAGGAAAGATAGCAGATTGCTCTGCTTCTAATCCAACCTGCGCTTGAGTAATCCTATTTAAAGAATTCAAATTGTTTTCTTTTTTCCACTTACTCAAGGCTTTCCTACACAGCTTCAAACTACCCGAGACATTCTGCTCAACGTTAGACTCTTCACCTCTCCAAGCGTTTTGAATAGCTTCTTTCACTTCAGGTTTATTGAAGAGTCTCCTGTCAAACTTGAAATTCCCTCTATAAGTTTCTTTAGTAGTAGACAGCCTAACCAGCACAGGACGGTGATCTGAACCTCTCATATCCAAAAAGGTTTGATTAGCAATAGGAAACTGTTGAAACCAGCTTTTATTCCCAAACCCTCTGTCAAGCTTACACTGAATCCATAACAGGCCTCTCTTGCCTCCCCAAGTAAAACTATTCCCTTGACTTGGTAACTCATACATCCCACAAGCTTGCAACATGTCTTTGAAAGGAAGAAAGTAAGCATCACTCCTCCTAGGTCCACCCAGCTTTTCACCATTATGTAGAATGGCGTTAAAATCACCCACCATACACCAGCTTTCTTTTCTTTGAATCCCGATTCTAGACAGTCTTTCCCATACAGCAGGCCTAGCACCAGAATCAGGGTCACCATACACGCAAGTAACAAAGAAAACAACAGAACCAAACTGTACATGCAAATCCAAGATATTCTTATCCGCGAACTTGATCTCAATATCTACACCTTTCTTCCAAAACAGAGCCAAACCCCCACTTAAACCAACTGGATTCACAGTATAAACCCTCTCATATCCTAACCAACTCTGCAAATCCACCAAAACATCTCTACAATTTTTTGTTTCCATCAAAAAGAGCAACTCAGGAAAATGGTCTCTACGCATCTCCTTGAGCGTAGGAATTGTCAAGTCATGTGCACGGCCCACTCCTTGGCAATTCCAACTGATGATGCTCATTAACACTTGGACAGTCCCTCATTTGGGACCATCTCCTTGTTGTTGCGCTTAGCAACTTTTGACGAACCTTCATCCTTACCATTAGCTTTTCTTTTGGAAACACTCTCCTTCTCTTTCTCCATCAATAACCCTTGAGATCCTACCAACAAAGCTGCAGAGCTTGGTTGAGTCGATTTTTTCCTTCTACTTTTAAAAGGCCTCTTCCTGGGTTTACCATTTTTCAAGAAGATCCCGGAAGAACTAGCCTCAGAAAGGCCTGTTCTAAATACCGTAGAACCTTCCTGAGATGGTAAACTAGGAGAAATAGAAACAGAACCTTCACCCATATCTTGGAAATTGATAGTCATAGGAGACCAACTAGCAGTTTTTCGTGCTTGAGAACCAGCTTCCATCACCTGTTGAAAAGGCTTACTCATCTTCTCCCCTTTGGAAGCAGCAACTTGATTCTCATAGTGAAAAACCACCCCTTTACCTTTGGACATATCTGAAGAAACTAAAGGAGCAGGTTCTAACCGCAGCATAGTTTTTTCCTTTAAAGGATCCAACTTCAAATCCTCCAGCGACTTCTTTATTCTCTCCTTTCTGGCAATTCTTTCAGCTCCATCAGCCACCAAAAGATACTGCCTCATTCCTTCCAGAACTTCTTTATCAATTCTTGGTCTCCCCGTGACTGGATTCAAACCCACTTGATTTTCCTTCACAACCCCAAACAAAGGATCAGATTCCTTTATTATCTTTTCCACTCTCACAGACTCCGCTTGATTTCCCCTCATCCCTTTATCCTCCCGAGCTTTAACCAAAACCGGACAGCTTCCTTGCTCATGAGTTAGTCTTTGACACGTAAAACACCTCTTTTGAACTCTTTCAAAGTCAAAGAGGATGTTCACTGGTACACCTTTGAAATGAACAATCTTGGCTCTTCGCAGCGGCTTTGAGACATCAAATTTTACTTTCACTCTCACAAAATCCAGATTTTGTGGTCTCACCGGATCCAAAATAACCTCCTTGACTTCACCGATTATCTCTCCCAGCAAAGTAATCGCCTCAACCGTATAGTTGTTTACGGGAATATTTCGGATTTGTATCCACACTTCAATAAATTGCAGATAATCAGCTGGAGGACACTCCATCCATCTATCAATAGCTATAGCCCATTCATTGAAGGTGTGAACTCCCCTCTCCAAAATCGCTTCCAAATCATGTTGATTCTTAAAAATGAACTGGAATTTCTCTTGAGATAAAGCAACTCCCCGAACTCTTCCTTCTACTTGCCATTTCCTTGGCATATTAAGAATAAACCGAGACATATTCTGATTCTCCGGATTGAGAAGTCGACCCATTAAACTCACAACATTCTTTTCACTCGAACAGTACTCAGGTAAATCAGGCATCACGAACGGCTCCTCTTCCTCAGTCAGCGACAGCGCCATAAGAGCTCTATCAATACTCGAAGACATCGCAAGCAACTCACACACCTTAATCCAAACAGATCTGGAAAAGGAAGAAAAATTGAAGGCGGCTGATAAGAACCCTATTAAAGAACACTCACAAACACTTAACCCACGAGAGAATTTGCGAAATTAGGTTAAGAAAAGCACTTTTCCACACAATTACAGCTGAACCGGAATGTTTCTCCGAACCCGATACTCTACAAAGACTTAAAGTGAAAGACTCTAATTCAAAGAGAGAGACTTAAGCCCAAAGAAGGGAATCGATGATGTGTTACTTCAGCTACTGAGTTTATTTAAACTGCCTTCTTTTTAGGATTCTATAACATTAAGAAATAAGGAAAATTGACTGCATGATAAACACACTTGCTATTTTTATGCATAAGCTAGTGTTTTTAATGGAATTGGTCAGTCTCTACGCTAACTAGTCTAGTAAGTATTGGTTAAAACACTTAAATCTAAAAAAGAAAGTTGACATAAATATTTCAATCTAATGCATTAAAATCCATACTTAATTTAGAAGGACTTTGAATACTTCAGAATAACCCTCTTTTTAGATATACTACTGATGAGCGCTGCTAGAATTACATTTCGTTTTAAATAGCAAAACATATTACAACTACTATTCAATTTTATTATATATAATATAAAATTTCAATAGATTTAATATCTAAATACGGTTAATTCGCCAAACCCAACAAAAAGAAGAAGAGTAGTTAGTTATGATATGGAAATGATAATACTTTTTGTAAGATTTGATTTTATCGTACGAAGATTTATTCATATAGTTATATTACAAAATATTAATGTAATGATCTTATTTAGGTTATCGCAATAATTGTATTTCACAGGATCTACTAGATATCTATCAATTACAGAGATTTCAGTTTAAATGAAAACTGTTAGTTAGTTAAAAAGGTTAAATATTAAATTTAAAGAGATCAATTTGATAAAACTAACTACACTTATCTTTCGTCGACGTGCACAAACTATTGACTTGTAGGGGTGGGCACGAAGCGGATATCCGGGATTTTGGTAGTATTTGTTATTCGATTTGCTTCGTCCGAATAATTGGTTTTCTGATTCGTATTTGCTTCGTAAATAACCGAATATCCGGCTGTCCGGATATCCGTTAAAATCTGAGCTATTTGCCGGATATTCGATTTGCTCAGTATATATCAAAAAACAATTATAAAATTTTTTAAAAAAACATAAAAATGAGAAATTTAATCCAAAATAAGTAATATTTCATTGAAAAAATATTTCTTCTTTAATTGTTAAAACTAATAGTAAAATAATTATTTTGATGAACATAAATTTATAAAACTTACATATAAAAATAGTAAAATTATTAATATATATCTGTAATTATCTATATACATATACATATGTTCATGCATACCGGATCGGAGCGGATATCCGCTTATTTAAATTTTAGTATTTGTTATTTGCTTCGCTTTAAACGAATATCAATTTTTAGTATTTGATCTGCATCGTAAAACTCCGGATATCCGGATTTTTCGAATCGAATAGAACCAAATAACGGATCGAAGCGAATCTAACGAATAATAACACCAAATCTAAAACAGTTATACGAATTACGAAATGTCGAATTTAATACTAACAAAATCATTAATATGCAAATCTGTTGCTTTCTAAATTCTACGTGTCTAGTAGTTACTAGTTAGGCAAATGCAATGAATAATATTAAACGAATCCAATATCGTTAAAATATAAATGATATTTATTTAAAATAAGAAAACAGTAATTATCAACTACGTCTCGAGACGTTATCAACCAAAAAAAAAAAATACTATACTTTCGTGACTTTTATTACTTTTTTAAAAAAATCAACATACGTCAAGACTATAATTTGGTTGAAGATATTTAAAAATAAATTTATAACTAGAAAATATTTCGATGTATAAATTTTGATTAGTTCTTAGAAGCAAATTTACAGTTGTACACCAATGATTAATAACCGAACATTTTACATGTGAATTAAAGAAAACTCTGAATAACAAAGTAGCATAACAAAAAAAAAAATACAAAAAAAAAAGCAAAGTAGCATAAAAACGACTTTTATTTTCCACAGAAAAACGACTTTTTAGCTTTATATATAGCCCATGTAAATAAATTATTCGTCCTAAATATATTGGAGAAGGAAAGAGAGAGGAAAAAAAAGAATTCGAGAGAGATTGTTTTGTCTGCTCGGCCTGAGATCACGCGGAGTTATATAAAGAGAAGAAGAAGAAGAAATCCAAAGTTTCAACAATGGAGAATCTTCATTGATTCCTAAATATCTCCCTCTCTGATCAAATTTTTTGTTTCATTTCTCCCAAAGAGTTTCCTAAAAATTCCCTGTTTTTTTCCGGCGGTCACATGTCAGTCGGCGTTCCGGTGAATCCGTCGAGCAGCAGCCAATTACCGGCGGCGCCAACAACAACAACAAGACGGCGCGTAGCTGATTCTCAAGAAGATCATTCCCACGTCAACAATATTGGAGGAGGAAACGCAGTCGTTTACGTCCCCGACGAGGAAGAAACCGCCACGAGCTGCGGCGGCGGAGGAGGAGGCGGAGGATCATCGTGTTGTCCTAGTGGCTCCCACCACAATTACCTCGTCGGATTCCTCTCTCTCCGTAAATTCAGGCTCGTGTGGATGCTAATGGTTGAGAACAAATCTAAATGGACGGCTGGGATTGCTCGTAACATGAGATCCTCGACCAATCTTGGCCGTTTGATTCTAACGTTATTGACTATCCTCGTCGTAACTTTTTTCCTCATCGTTGCTCTCTCCGGCGGCGTTGGACGACGGCGAAGACACGTGGAGAAACATGAATTCGTTGTTTCAATTCATCCAAGACCAACGATTGAGAAGATCATTAGAGAAGATGAATCATCCAATTCCTTTCAAGTCCTCGTTCCAAAGACTAAATCGGTATGCTAATTTTCCCAAGAACAGAGTCAACAAAAGTTTTTTTTTTTTGAGAAAAAACCGAACCATGTTTAGATTCTGTTCATGTCGACAAAAATTCGGAGCTGAATCTTATGAAAAAATAACAAAAGTGAATATATTTTTTTAATTTCGTGTTTTTTCTTATTAGCGGATTAGTTTTCGTAAAAGGAATTTCCTTAAGTTCGTTAGAAAATATTAAATAGATTTTTTTTTTCGATAATGCAAAGTCATCGTGGGTCTGCTCCATTCGACATTGAATTTTCTAGCGGTTGACTTCATTTATTTATTTATTTAATAACTAATCCAATATTTATTTTCAGCTAATCATATCATAACAGCTTATAAAACATTAACTTGGCTGTCAAAAAAAAAAACAAAAACCATTAACTTGTTTGTTGGCCCATTGGGCTTTTGTTCATTAGCAAATCGTTGTTGTGAACTAATTTTGCTTTTGTGGCAATGTTTTCCAACAGATCCCAGAGATTTGGAATCAACCAGAGACTGGGAACTATCAGAAATGTGTAGCTCGTCCGAAGAACCAAAGTACGTTTTCCTCATTTCTTCTCTTAATTTATTTCAGAGAAACCAAGAAATTTCAGACCTAACTAATCAGTATTTTTTTTTTCTGCGTTTAGGACCAATCAAGCAAACCAATGGTTACCTTCTTGTTCACGCCAATGGTGGTTTGAATCAGATGAGAACTGGTGTAAGTCTCTTCTTCTTCTCTGTTTAATGTTTTCCAGCATAAGAGATTTTCTCAAATCCTCACTTAATTTCTTCTTCACAGATATGTGATATGGTCGCAATCGCTAAAATCATGAACGCAACTCTTGTTCTTCCGTTTCTTGACCATTCATCTTTCTGGAGTGATCCAAGGTACTAACCATCATCATCAATCAATTCAACATTACCATCATCATCATCATAATCTAATTAAGCTCTCTTTTTAGCTCGTTCAAGGACATTTTCGACTGGAAACATTTCATCAAAGTACTAGCAGAAGATGTCAATATTGTCGAGTATTTACCGCAAAAATTTGCTTCGATCAAGCCTCTTGAAAAGAATCCTGTGTCCTGGTCTAAGGTAAACCTTTTCATTTGCTTTTTTCAACTTCTTTGTTTTCTCTTTTGGTTATTCCGCGGTTTTAACTAACTCTGTAATGGTTTGATTGCGTGCAGTCGAGTTATTACAGAAACTCAATCTCCAAGTTACTGAAGAAGCATAAGGTGATTGTATTCAATCACACTGATTCTCGGCTGGCAAATAACAGTCCGCCTCCTTCGATCCAGCGGCTCAGATGTCGCGCAAATTATGAAGCTCTTCGTTACTCTGAAGATATAGAGAATCTAAGCAATGTTCTAGCTTCAAGACTTAGAGAAAACAACGAACCCTACCTCGCTCTTCACTTGCGGTACAAGCTACCCCTATTACTCCCTCTCTCTCTAATCAATGAAGCCGAGAGAATCATCAATTAATTGAAATTTTCATTTTAGGTACGAGAAAGATATGTTGGCGTTTACCGGATGCAATCACAGTCTATCCAATGAAGAATCGAATGATCTTGAGGAGATGAGGTATAGTATTCCACACTGGAAAGAAAAAGTGATCAATGGTACAGAACGGCGTCTTGAAGGTAATTGCCCTATGACGCCGCGTGAAGCTGCCGTCTTCCTCAAGGCGATGGGGTTTCCTTCGACCACGAATATCTACATTGTTGCAGGAGAGATCTACGGTCAGAACAGTATGACTGCGTTCCACGAAGAGTTCCCAAACGTTTTCTTTCACTCTACATTGGCCACCGAGGAAGAGCTTTCGACTATTAAACCTTACCAGAACAGATTAGCTGCTCTTGATTACAATTTAGCACTCGAAAGTGATGTTTTCGCTTATACTTATGATGGAAACATGGCGAAAGCGGTTCAAGGTCATCGGAGATTTGAAGGGTTTAGAAAAACGATTAACCCCGATAGGTACGGCATATGTTTCTTGCGTGTAAAGAAACCCTTTTCCAGTATCGATGCACTTAAAACTGACATTGTACCGTGGTTTTTTCAGGCAAAGATTCGTGAGATTGATTGATCGGCTCGATGCAGGACTCATATCTTGGGAAGATTTCTCGTCGAAGGTTAAGAAACTACATCAGAATAGAATAGGAGCACCGTATCTTAGGCGGCCAGGAAAGGCAGGCTTGAGTCCAAAGTTGGAGGAGAATTTTTATGCTAACCCTCTTCCAGGTTGCTTGTGCGATACGTCTGAGGAACAATCAAGCCTTAACCGGTTTGAAAGACCAAGTCTACGAGCACAATCTCTGAGATAAGAGCTTTCAATTCAACGATTTTTTTCATTAATTATACGCACATACACAACGGGATCACCTAATTTTTGTTTTTTATTTTCTGTTTATTTATAGATTAGGTTTTTTTTTAAGTATTCTAATTATAGTAGGAAATTAGAGAAATATAAGCAAGATTTGTGAACTCAGCTATCAAATACCAATCATTGCCTATACAGATATGGGTATAGACAATTTTAACCCACTAGTTTAGAAGCAGTGACTTTGAAAGTTAAATTCGAACTCTGCTTAAGCCTGAAAGCAATAAATCTCTAGATCGAGGAAGGGGACCAGTGGAGACAATACACATTCCACTGTTACTCTCCTCTCACTTTCTTATCGGTCAAGATAGAGAAAAGACACAGAGAAAGATGTCTGAAAGTGGCAACTGATTATAAATGCATTCTGTAGAATTCACGAGAATCCCTTTGCTTTCTCTTTTGGAACAAACTCTTTACTTCAATTCACTCACGTCTCCTCTTACTTGTCCTCAAATGAAATAACAAAAGACAATTGCATTGATCAAGATCTCAGGATCTTAATTTAATACATATATTGTAAGATTCTACATGTGAAAACTCATCTCACCAAATCTGCAACTAACAAAAAAAACAAACATAAGAAGAATAAAGAAGGCCACAAGAATTTACATTACAAACAACAAAGACAAATACAACATTCTAAAAAAAACAACCAAACTCTTATCTTTCTGCTACTTCTTCCCTTCTTCATCAACAACATCTGATTTCATGACAACCATGTCCGCTTTTTCGTTAGCACATTCCTCAGGAACTATTGCCATTGACTGCCGATTACCGCATATTGTCCAAAGGTACAACGCTGACATCGCTCCTAAAGTCCCACAAACCGCACCTAAAACCAATGCACCAAGGATTCTCCATGTACATTTTCCTTTCCCCTTAACTTCCACCGTCTTCTCCCCTTCCTTAACAGTCTTGGAAACTTCGCTTGGATCAAGCGGCTGTGAGTGAATCCTCATCGAGGGATGTCTCAGTTTAAAGTTCCATGAATGAAGATAAACTGGCTTTGAAGAGTTTCCATTTGCAGAGGTTAAACCCACCATGAACTTCCCATCTTTCCAAAGCTTAGCCAAGTCTACCAAGTAAGACACAAATGGATCCACCGGCTTTAAGGCAGTAGATAGACTCAAACGAACCTCTATTCTCTTTGAGCTCGCCTCGTAATCAATCCAACAATTCAATTTCTTCTCTCCATTGAAATGGTCACCAAAAGATGATAACTTTCTAACTTTACCAGATTCAGGTCTACCAACTAAGATCCCAACACGATTCCCTCTCTTGGAGATACCAAACTCAACAGCAACAACCTTGTGTTTCAATAAGAACCCTAGACCAGAGGAACTATTACCCTTTCTATCAAACAACCTAAGACCCAAACCTCTTGGAACCATTACAAAAGCCAGGACACTACCAATCTCATCAGACATCGAAAACGAGAAACTAGTCGAGAATGATCCGGAAAAGTTTCTCTCTTTACCTTGGAATAGTCTGATGGGTTTCTTGTAAATAACTCGCCCTTCACTTCGACTCACTGAGTCAGTCAATTGAATCGATGGACCGCCATTAACGAGCTTCGAATCTCCAAACAGAGCAACATTCTTGTCAAAGCTCGGAGATTTCACAAACCCATTAAACGAAAACGATGAATTTACATCTGTAACAGCCATTGTTTGGTAAATCACAAAGCATAAAAAGAACAGAAAAGCTAGGGTTTTGAAGACCGCCATAGCTGCTGAGCTTGAAGAAACTGGGTTCAAGAAAAGCAAAGGAGCTCTCTTTTTAGGATTCTTGAATAAGTTCCAGTTTTCAAGAATTTAGGGTTTGGTTTTTTAATTGATGAGTGTGTGGATTTTGGTGAAGCAAAAGGAGAAAGAAAATTAAATAAGAATTAAAGTCATCTTCTTTGGAGGAACCTTGATTCGCTCTCAAACAACGACACTCTATATCTCAGTGGTTGCTGAGTAAGGGAAAAAAAAAAATTCAATTAATGCTATTTCTGTTCTTATACCCACTTCTTTTATCTTCTCTCTTTCGTAGCCCCCATGTTCTAGATTGTGACATTTTAGCCCCACTCTTTTCTTTTTTTTTTTTTTTTTTTTTTTTTTTTTTTTCCCACTCTTTTCTCGTTACGATAATCTAAATATATATTCAGACTGTAATGATATAGAATTTTACTAATCTTGCCTAAAATAAATTATAAATAGAAAAAAATGATGTATGAATGGTTTTTAAGAGGAAAGTGTTTGAAGGTGTTGTTGATTATTTGTCATAATGAGATTAGGTTATAAGTTATAACTTGTTTTATTAGATAGTGCAAGAAGAAATCATATTTATTGTCGATAAACAAAAAGGAAATAGAAAATGTGGGGTTTAAGATAATAAAGGTGGAATTGTTTGGCGAAAAGAAGAAGAAGGAAGAAGATGGAATCTAAAAAGGATCTCTCGTATCTCTCTAATAAATGGGTTAATTAGTGGACAAACCATTGATGATTATGTTACCGAAATTATTTATTTCAAAATGCTAAAAAAAAGTTCAAAGATAAAATGAAATGCAAATGCCCATAACATGCTCGTGGCTTGTCCGGTGGAGTTAAAAATGCTCGCATTAAGCAGAGTTTCCGTATTTAGAGTAAAACTTTATGTAATTTTTTGTTCATTTTAAACTCAATAGTTGAAAAAACCTCGAATTTTGTAAGGTCGAAAGAGGGTGACTTCGACTCTAAGAAGTAAGAACCTTCTCCTTTGGAAGCATCTTGTTTATCTTACTAGTAATCAGTATACAGTGAGTTGTTTCTTTCTTTTTTTTCATTCTTTGCTCAGAAAACAAATCTAGATTTTTCCAAGTAAAGACTATTAAATGGATATTATATTGAACTATGGTTTATTTTAAAGTATATCCATATATCGTCACATGCAGCCTAAGACCATCCGCAGTGGTGTAAGTGTGAGGGAGAGGTGTAAGATTTTTTTTATTATTATAATTTAAAGTGAGAGAGAAAAGAGAGAGAGAAAGAAAGAGAGAGAGAGAGATAGAGTGGCTTACACCCGAGTGTAAACTTACACCCGGGTGTGAAGAGAGAGACAACTTTTACATTATTTCTGTATTTTAAAATAGATACACTCCACGCAAGGTTACACCACTGCGGATGCCCTAATAATTAAATAAGCACAATAATGTGAGTGGAGGAGGAAATCAATGTTTCATGATCACGGTTAGAGTGTTAGTATTGTCCAAAAATAATTAAATAAGCACAATAATGACTATTGTTATGAATTTTAATGAGATTTCAAATTTAACTTTATGAGAGTTCATTCATCTAAAGGATCTTTACATATAGAGTAAATGAAATACTGTAGTTTCTCACTTTTGGTTACGTATGAAATGTGGCAAAACACACCGGCGAAAATCATTGAGACATAATTAAATGCTTTGTTTGGGCAAATGAAATATAAGAATAAAAAACGAGAGACTCAATACTGAAGATAAATAGAAATAAATTTGGGGTGCATTTATTTCGAAGACTGACAAAAGTACTCGCTGACACTTTGTGCGTTCAATTTAATGTTTTAAACCATGGACCATTAATGCTCTGTCCCGACTCTTGTTACATTTATGTCTTCCACAAATAATCTAATCTATACCGACCACAAAATAATTACGTATAAACTTTTAGTTCTCCAAAAAGATTGTTAATTTAAACACTTTATTTTTATTTTTTTTGGGCAAACAAACACTTTTTATTTAGTTATTAATATTTCGATTGATTTCAGTTCAATATAGTGTGAACTGTGAATATGTTTTGTAGGATTATTTTTTTGGATTTAAGTTTGGTTTTGAAACGTGCTTCAATTCGATTTGTTCAGGAACGATGCTATGGGCTTAAAAGATTTGTAGTTATGGTAAGCCCATTATCCGGAAACTTCGGCCCATCGAGTAACTATATATTATTAATTTAATGAGTATTTTACTATACAGTATTTATGGATCTAAAGCACATCTCTTTTTTGGGAACGATTCATAGTACGTTTTAAAAAAAATCGCTGCTGATGATTTAATTATAACTAACGTATAAATAATATTGGATGCATTCCATTTTCTAACGTTAATCTATATATTAACACAAGATTAAGATTATTTCGTCGGGATATCAGAGATTATTCAGCAAAAGTGGATAAGAAAAAAAAAGTATCGATGCGATAATTTACTACCTAAACCACGTTTGAAATTAAGATGTCGAATACGTATTTACGAATACAAAACAAAACAACAAATGACCGTTATAGAGGGCGCTTCTGTAAAATTATGTGGTTGTTACAATTTAATTAAAATGTTTTTTTTTAATTAATCTGTCACTTTTAGATTTGACAGCCGAACGTTGGAATTGGATGCCGAAGAAAATATGACCGTTTAGAAACAATTAAGATTTTCTTACCGTTATGAATATGAACTTGATTTTGTTTTTAAATTAAAAAGTATGGATCATGACCCCTATAAATATACTTATACTTCTCTCATCTTCTTCGTTCAAAGTTCAAATTCTTTTTATTTATTTTCTCCTTTACCTTCAAATGTTTAAAACTCTGGTTTTCGTCTTTGTCTCTTAATATGTTCTACCACTTGAATATCCAACTCAACACTCTTTTTAGTTTTCTCAACTTGCTCGGAGACAAACATAGAGACATCATCATCGTAGAAGGTGGTAAGACTCTGGTTCGATCGTTTTTTTTTTTTTGAACTATAGTGTATGATCACATTTTAAATTCAGCTCATATATATGGTTGTTAAAAAATGTTCATAAGATTAGGGATTGAAATGTTGTTATCTTCATAATTGTTGTATGCATGTGTTAGGAAATAGAAGAAAAGTATATAAATTGGTTTTTATATAAATATCTTCTGTTTCTACCTAAGAAAAACATAGATGCTATGATAGTAGAACAATTGTTAGATTTGATTGAAAAAGAATAACCAAAATTAAACGTTGGGTGTTAAATGATGTCTGAAATGTTTATTCTTATTTATTTCTGGTTTATTTGTAGAGGTTGGAGAAAAGAAGAGGAAATTGGATTGTCATGGAAATTGATATTCGATCCATAGAGGGCAGTGAAACATCAGAGGCTTGATTCGTTTGTGTATTTTATGTACGTGCCTTAGTCTAGAATTTCTATCTTCTGCTTAATTGGTGAAAGAGACTAAATTGCTATGTATTTATAGATAGATAGATGTATGTATAGTGTATGGATGAGAATGAAAGACTTATGTAATAGATGTATGTGTAGGGATGAGAATGAATGATGTGTAGATGTATATGCATAGGGTTATTATGTGTTGTATAGATGTATGCATAGGGTATATGGATGAGAATGAATGATGTGTAGATGTACGTATAGTGTAAAGATGAGAGAATGAAAGATGAGTAGATGTATGTATAGGGTTAGTATGTGTGTTGTAGGTGCAACAAATGCTGAAAACAGGCCCAATACAAATCGCATAAACAAAAGTAACAAGACATGAAAAACATAGAATAACGGTGGATTTCCCCACGAGAAGTATTGCATCATACTAGATAGAATCTATACGTAAGTTCAGTAGCTAATTAATTCACGAATATGGTAAAAAAAAAATGCAACAAAGCACAAAAATATTCTAAAACAAAAAAAGGGCACATTTTTAGCTGTTGCTACCATTTAATCTGTGACTGCTATTAAACAGTTAATTATAAACAGTTAATTACTACTCTTAATCCTTTTATCAAAACCATAAGGTAAAAGCTAAAAACAGAGAGTAAAAAGTAAAAACATTAAACGCCCAAGAAATAAATAGTCAACAACCACACCTAATCTTCAATCTTGTATTAGAAAAAAGGCGCCGCTTCAACCTCTGTATCTTCTTCACCATCTTGTCTCCTCCGTCCACATTTATCTTTTGTTTTCTGTTTTCTCATCCTCGTTTCTATCAATGGCGATCAAATAGATACATCGATGAGAAAACTTTGTTAATGGAAGGTAGAGAATTCAGGACACGTGGCTTACAAGAAAAGTAGTAGAGTTAAGCATTAAAGTGTAACCAATGAATGAGCCTTTGAGCTGTTTGAGATGCTTCCTCTCTCTTGTATAGAGAGAAGCAGAGAGAGAGGGAGAGAGAGAGCAATAACTATGATCTCGATTTTAACCCACAACATCACATTCAAGACAGAGATCCAAAACCCCACATGGCCTTATTTCCCAATATCAACACATCATTTTACAATTTGCTCTCTCTCTATCTCTCTGTCTTTAAAGAAACCTTTCTTCATTACATTGTTCCTCCTCTTCCTCCTCCTCCTCAATCTCTCTTAAGAAAATGAAGACATCAAGCTTTGTCTTCCTTTTGGTTGTAATAATCCTAAGCTTCTCACTAGCTTCCTCTGGTAATCCAATCCTCTTTGTTACTTTGTTTCATGCTATTATTGAATTAATTAATGATTAATCACATATTGAAAATGTTTAAAACACAGAAATGAAACTGAGGTTGGAGGATTACAACTTTCCGGTGGATCCAACTCCGACGACAAAAGCTACGATAAAACCAGGTCCTATTGAGCATGGAACTCCTCTCAATCCTTATATTCCTAAGCCTCCTTCTTCTTCTCCTCCTCCACAACAACAACCTCAAGACGGTGGATAATATCACAAACACCAAATCTTTTAATTTAATTTCTCCGTGACTACGCAATGTTTGTAGTTAAAATTCCCACGTTTTTTCTTTCTTTAATCTCTCTCTCTTGTGTTACTAATTAACATTGTCATTTTCTACTCGCTATGTTAATTAATTTCCTTCATCTGCTGCATTTGTCAGCTCGTGTGCTAGTACTGTCCATTTCGGGTAATAGCAGAGGTATGGGAATTTCGGCTATTTATATTTCTATTTTGCGGATTCAATCTCTTATATCTGTTTGTATGCATACAAAAATACAATCCAAAACGAACTTTCAAAATTTAAACCAGAATATTAGAAATTATTATTATACTAATAATCTAAACATGGATTAGGTAGGTGGCATAAAATCCCAAATGCAGGTGTCTATTCTCATTGATTTGTAATGATGATGATGGGTTTGAGTCAGAATGACCCATAAAGATAAGATAAGACCAAGTTTTGTTATTAATGGGCCTTAAAGCTAATCGAGAGAGCGTGTAAACCTCACGCGACCAAAACTATAACCAACAAACACTAAAACAGTTAAGTCCGGTAACGGTAACGACCACTGTCAAACACTCTCAAGCAATATGCTTATTTGTTTGATTTTCGATTTCATAATTTTTTTGGTCCATTGTTAAAATAAGGGGATACAAATACTTTTAAAATTTCTAATGAATAACTTTTTACAAAAAAAAAAGAAGCATGAAAGAAGTGAATGGTGGCGTGAAAGAGAAGCATGAGGAGAAAGAGAGAGACAGAGCCAAAGGCGGTGGTCCCTAAGCTTAGCCGCACTACGACACTTAGTTCAATCACGTGCCTCCCACGCGCATGATATAATCTCCACCGTCCATAACAGTGACTTTCGATACATGGATGACCAAAATCAACGGTCAGAAACAGATAACAGTAGCTAAAATAACACGAAACACATGCCCTTAAAAAAAACACAAATAACACGATGATACTTAGCGTGCGGATTAGTGAACAATCGAGTATACCCAGCTTAAAGCCTGTATTAATTGTTTTCCTTCTTCTCTATTACTCACAAATAAAAATTAAAGCTCTATGTAAATAATGTTTCATCACTTTGGTCCACAGACAGAACAAAAACATAAGTCCTCCAGATGTTTTTTTTAATCCTTAATCTTTATTTGCTTTTTTAATCTCTTGATCCAAGAGTTCACGTTTACTTGTAACAGAAGTCTTTGTAAATCATATTATACCAAAGTCTGTCTCGTCTTTATTCTCTCTCAAATGAAAAATGTCTTCTTACGAAATCTCTCACATTGATTTGGAAAATGGTTCCGGCGAGCGTCATTACCGTCGAAGTGACGTCAGTGGAGAAGACAGTTCTTCTTGTGATTACGACTACGATTTTCACTCAGCTGTTCGTAGCTTTTGCGGCGAGTTTGAGATTGCTGATGACTTGGACGACGACTCAATATCAGCCTCAGAATCAGAACCTTCTGATTCAATCGGAGTGTCTGATGAGAAAGATTGCCGGATTTGCCATTTGGGTTTAGAGAGTAGTCGCCATGAATGTGGAGATCCAATGGTTCTTGGATGTTCTTGTAAAGATGATTTGGGTTATGTTCATAAGCAATGTGCCGATACTTGGTTCAAGATCAAGGGTAATAAGTAAGCAAACTAAAACCAATCATTCTTTTTATCTCAATCTTCATTAATCTTTTTAAACATTTGTTTAGATTTTACAAAGAATCGTAACGTTTATTTTAGGACTTGCGAGATTTGTCGTTCGATAGCTCAAAACTTTTCTAAAGTTGACAATGAGATTGATCAAACAACGGTTGAAACCAATGTAGATGACGTAGAGGCCGGAAATACGTCCACGGTGGTGGCTACAAGCGATTCCGATGATCGGAGATTCTGGAGAGGAAATAGATTCCTTAATTTCCTTTTAACGTGTATGGTCTGTGCATTTGTGATCTCATGGTTCTTTCACTTTAACTTGCCTTCAAAACAATGAGAAAGAAGATTAAAATCCTCTGTTTTTTTCTTTTCTCAAATCTTATTTCTTTTGCTTTGTGTGGAATTTGATTCCTGTTTTAGCTTTTTGCACGAGTGCAATCATATCAAACAATTGGAAAGAACATTCATAATTGAATTAAAAAATCTGAATGGGTACACACTTGTTCACATTGACTTGTACATGTTTTCGTGTGTATTCACAGTTTCTCAAAATAAGTATTTTCACAAAGTTGGTCTAATAAGCCTCAAGAGCAGAACCATGTCTAAGTGCTTCTTTAGCTTCAGCTTCCATCTCTAGCTTGAAGAGACAAGCCGCTTGTAAGTAAAGAGGGATTGGCCATTCCGGTGAAGCTACTTGCGCTTGCATCGCATCGCTTAGAGCCTCACTGAACATTTCAGTCATTAGGTAACAAAGACACCTTCTTGCCAATACTGTTGGTGACACCGTAGGAGCTCCACTCATGAACTGCAAAAATAATGAAGAATGAACCAAATTATTTAGTATATGATTTAGAGTTGCAGAATGTGTCAATGAAATTCTTTACCTCGGTGTAGAATTCAGTGGCGGTATCAAAATCTTTCGCAAGAAACGCGACATCTCCATGCTTCTTGTAGTCCATATTCTCTTGCATTTCACCCGTCCACATTTGGAATGAAAACTGTCACATATATCAGAATCAGCAACATCCAAATCTCAAACTCAGATAACAAGTAAATAAACATCATCAACATACCTCGTTACCAACCCCATTATCTTCTTCATACCCAAGTTTCTCTAGTAGTTCATGTATACTACTTAGATCTGCTCTCGAACACGCATCTCCGAAAGGAGTCAACTTCAATGACTCTTTTGCAGATTTAGTCTTTTCAGGCAGATTGTTTGATGGAGGCTGTCAATTAATATATGATTTATGAATACCATTAATTCAAATTTTCACTGTTTGAATATTCTTGATTCTTGAAAATATGGAGAGAGTGACACTTACAGACATTGGTCTTTTGACATTAATAGGACATAACTTGGCTCGTTTCTGAAGTCTAGAAAGCGTCGCCTTAAGAAACTTTATACTTGGCCTCTCTTCGGGTTCACTCTTCAAACATCGAGAAGCTATGTGTATTAGTTCTGTCCTGTCTTCATCAGAGAACTGACCATCCAGAGCTGAATCCATTAGCACCAAATAGTTTTTGCCTCGGAACAAATCAAGTGCCTGCAGAAACACCACATTGTCAACATATATAAAAGCTAAAGAATCAGTCAAAAATGCAACTTTTGTTACATGGTTTGGAGGAATATGTCTGCCGCTCATAAGATCCAATAACAGAGTTCCAAAGCTAAATGTGACGCTCTCCGGTATCACAGTACCAAGGCGCAAATACTCGGGAGGAGCAAATGCTAAGTTGGTGCTAAAAATCTTCCCTTCATGGCTATTCTTCATGAGACCAAAGCA
The DNA here is from genome assembly GCA_019202805.1 of Arabidopsis suecica. Taxonomy (NCBI): domain Eukaryota; kingdom Viridiplantae; phylum Streptophyta; class Magnoliopsida; order Brassicales; family Brassicaceae; genus Arabidopsis; species Arabidopsis suecica. Next base: position 423,031 of record CM032910.1, read on the forward strand.
AGAAAGCTTAGGATTCCCTATCTGTCATTCAAGAACTTGAAGATGAGTTTTTTTCAAATCAAGAAAAACACACAAATCAAAAAGAGTTTAGCCATTCATTTACCTTATCAAACATAATCCTGTATGGATTAAGATCATGGTATAAATCTATTCCTTTATCATTACAATACTCCAAAGCTCTTGCAGTATGCAGAGCAACTTTCAACCTCATTTCCCATTTCATCGGTCTTTTCTCCCCTGAACACACACATTACACTCTTAATCAACCAAAAACATCATCAATCAATGAGAGAAAAAAAGGAGAAAGAGATTTTACAGTGAAAAAGATGATTTGCTAATGTTCCATTAGGCATGTACTCAGCAACAAGCAACCTCTCGTTGTCATCACAACAACAACCGATCAAATTCGCCATATGTTCACTCCTCAATCTCCCAACAGCTTGTGCTTCATTCTGCAAAAAAGTCCACCATAGATATCAAAAACTTCTTAAGATAAAAATAATCAAAAACCAAAAACATTAAAGATCAAAAGACGAACGATGAATTCGAAAGGATCAGGCCAAGAAAGTCTTTGAAACCGTTTGACGGCGATGCGACGACCGTCTCCGAGTTTTCCTTTGTAGACGATGTTTGGTACAGAATCGTTGTGCTCGGACACGATGTTTCCGGCGGAGAAACAGTCGGTGGCGATTCTCAGCTGCTCTAAACTGAACTCACGGAAAATCAACGGATAATGTCCTCCGTCGTCGTCGACATCGTCTCTTACGTTTTCGAGATCATCAATGACCGTTGATGTAATCGACGGTGAAGAAGATGATCGGCGCCAAGACTTGAAGCAAATGCATCCCATTACCGCCGGCCAAATTATATGCTCAGTCTCCCGCGCCTCCAAAATTTCCTTCCTTTTTTTTTGAAACATAATTCTTCAAATTATCAATATTTATTAGCATCTAAAAATTAATAAAATAGTTTTTTTTTTTTAAACATCTAATTTTATTAATGATATTTATGTAATTAATAATGGCAAAATAAATGTCAAACGGGATATCTGGTTGTTACCCTGTGTCGTTTGTTCATGAATCATGCTTTCCTAAGCTATATATTAAACCGAATACTATAGTTTTATTGTTAATTTAATAAAATTTTATAAATAAATCGTAGTAATCATCAATACATTTTATAGTGGTTAATGCCTTAATGGGACGCTCGTTTTGAGAATATAGATGATTTTTTTCTTTATTTTAAAACAATAAAAATAAAAACGGGTAAATGGGCTCTAAATACGCTTTTGGACAATTGGACCTAATGGGCTAAACATATAAGAATTAGCCAAAATATAAAATAAACTTTTATCATTTAGCCCAACAATCTTCAATCAAATTCCGGTCCACCCAGATAAAATAAAAGACCAAAAGAGGAAACGTTTCACACATCAGATATTTTATAATCCAAGAGGAAAGTTTGCTAGAAAATGTGGTTGGGGTTATTGTATTGATCAACCTTGTTTATTATATGGTGAACCTGACGAAACTCGAGATTATTTCTTTTTACTACCGAAACTCGCAAAGCTTGCACCGCTCCTCCAACGATGGTTCAAGCCTCTTGCTTGAAATTACTCAACGGTTTTTAAGCTTGCTTTATGTTTTCTAAAATTCTTTGTTTTTTTTGTTCAGTATATGGATGGTTTCACTTGTAAATAACTTTCCTTTACGATCCAATTAATTTAATATTTCAATAAAAAGAAAAGAAAAGAGTTTGCAATCATTTTTTTTTTTTGGTCAACGTGTGCAAACGTGTTTGAGATTGCCATTTCTGGCTGATTAATAATTTAATATTGATATAAATATAATATACTACTTTTGCAAACTTCATCAAAACTTTGCCACATCTCTACAAATACGCGTAGAGTCTCTCACAAAATCAACAAGAATGCCTCGACTTGATCATTATCTCCGAAATCAAGCCTTCGTCGTCCTTCTTCTCTTCTCTTCCATTGCCTCAGCAGCTATTGTCGAACATGTTCTCCACGTATTTATTCTTATTTCTCCTTCTTCTTTTTTTTTGCTCTATAAACTAAACAAAAATTCAAAAGTTACCGATTAAAACCGTATTTGATGGATCTCTAATCCCCGAGGTTTAGTGTATTTTATCTCTAGATTATATAAGCATTGTGGTATATTACGAATTAAGCTTGGAATGTTCTCTTTTTGTTTGCATTTGACTTTTTAAACGTATATGTTAGTAATTAAACTGACTTTTTGTTTGCATTTGACTTTTTAAACGTATATGTTAGGCCTATAAGGAGTAAAACTACAATAAATACACACACTACCACAAAGGCGGTTAAACAAAATACTTTTTTTTTTTTAAAGTTGCCATTAAATTTTGTAAAACATAGAAAATATAACAATAATAACGACGTCTAAGAAACAGGTCAAAGACGTCATGGTGAAACCGTTATGCAAGGAGCAAATGATACCAACAGTTAACGGAAGTCTTCCGGGTCCAACGATAAACGTTAGAGAAGGCGACACTCTTGTGGTTCATGTCATTAACAACTCAACTTACAATGTAACCATTCATTGGTAATTAAATAAATTATTGATCTAAATTATTATTTTCTAATCTTGAGCGTTGATATCAAATAAATGAATAATGAACTTCTTAGGTGTTAATAAAAGTTATTTCTTGATTTCACACATTTTTTATAGGCATGGAGTTTTTCAGTTGAAGAGTGTATGGATGGACGGTGCGAATATGATAACTCAATGTCCGATTCAACCAAGTAACAACTTCACATATCAATTCGATATCACCAGACAAGAAGGTACATTGTTGTGGCACGCACACGTCGTTAATCTACGTGCCACTCTTCACGGGGCTCTAGTCATCCGTCCCCGATCTGGCCGTCCTTACCCTTTTCCTAAACCCTACAAGGAAGTTCCTATCAGTTTTCGTAAGCATTTCTCTTCTTTTAAGAAGAAATCAATTTTGGGACAGCGACGATTCTCGATTATAGTTATTCAATATAATTTTAAAAGACATATTTGTTCAAAAAATATTGTTTTTTCAAACAGCTATCATTTACAAGTTGATACGACTTTCTCGATCTAGGCCACATTCCGACGAGTATGGCCACGTTGGTTCGAATTTAATAAACATCCACCAAATATATTATAAGATATTATGATATATAGTATGCAAATTTTTTTTTTTTGAATGAATGTAAAAATATATTCAACCAAAAAAGCCATGTGTACAATGAATGCATCTGTTTTTTGAAAAAATTAGATAGAAGACATTAAAGGCAGAATATAGAGTTTAGAGAAGTGTCAAGGTCTTGTTTATGGAATTGATTGAGTAGAGAACCACAAGCTTAGGCCGTCACCGTATCGATGATCTCCCAAGTCTTTGATAGCGCTGATGCGATTTCGAACGGTCTTGTCTATGAGTTTGATGAGTCGAGTTATAGAGGACTGAAGTTCTCCATGTCTTCTTGCATTTCTCTCGCGCCATATGTGGTAGAGAGTAGCTTGGAAGACATACCTAAACAAGAAGAGGTTGAGCCGCGGGATGGTTGTATTGTTGAGCAAAGCAACCAATTGGGTCCAATCCGTGGAGTAATTGACGTGCAACAGTCGTTGGGCTAGAGCCTTCCAAATTGCAGCAGCATACGGGCAAGAGAAAAACAAATGATCTCTTGATTCTTCAGTATTATCACATAAGACACAATCAACTCGCTGTCCCGAATTCCATTGTTTAATACGGTCCCCAGTAGCCAATCTGTTGTGAATTGCGAGCCACAAGAAGAATGAATATTTTGGAGTTGAGTAGGGAAACCAAACCCCTTTATACCATTCCACTCTTGGATGCAAATGCCGAATATTATTCCAAGTGTGCTTTGTCGTAAACGTTTTACTGAATTTAGCTCCTGAGGATTGCCATAATGGAATGTCGTTTCCTTCGACTACTCTTGTTCGTTGATAGAGATCCCGAATCGCAGCTTCAATCTGATTGAGGTTATCAACTCGATGCTTTCTGGTTCGTTGAGACTGTAACACTTTTTCGACGGTTGCGTCAAGTGGTATGCCCATATCAATGACTCCACGAGGTCCTGTCACGTCAATTAGTCTACCCATTGGTGACCAGTTGTCATACCAGAACGATGTGTAGTGGCCATTGTTTACGTCAACTTTATGCATTTCTCTCGCAACTTCTCTATACTTGAGTAACTTTTTCCACATCCAAGATCCCGCATGAGAATTGTCTTTAACCGACCAGAATGATCCTTTTCGTATGAGATTTTTCCAAATCCAAGTGACCCACAGAGATGATTGTACAGAAACTATTCTCCAAATCAATTTCAAGCAACTCACCTTATTTGCTTCTGCAAGGGATTTAATTCCCAGCCCTCCCTCTTGTTTAGGCTTACATATTTCTGTCCAAGCTATCTTTGCTTTCTTGGGGTTAAGATCAGGACCAGACCACAAGAATGCCGCACAAAGTTTGTCTATCTCCTTTATACAACCAGCGGGTAATCGATAAGCGGATATCCAAAAATTTGAGAGACTTACAATGACTGAATTGATAAGAGTTAGACGGCCTGCATAAGAGAGAGCTCGGGCTGTCCATGAACTTATCTTGGCTCTAGTTTTTTCTAGAAGAGGAGCATAGTCAGCCGTAGTCATCCTCTTGGTCAAGAGAGGGAGGCCCAAGTATCTAACCGGTAGTTGTCCCGTTGCAAATGGGAAACTTGTAGTGATTTGTTCTCTGTTCTGTTCAGAAATCCCAGCAAGATAGAGTGTTGATTTTTCCAAACTGATTTTGAGACCTGATCTCCCCGCAAAGTCTTGAAAAATTTTGATGATTCCCTCTATCGACCTCTTCTGACCATCCACAAACACCATGAGGTCATCAGCGAAGCAGAGGTGGGTTAAGCCAATGTTTTTACACTTAGGGTGATAGCCAATGTTCCGACTTACCGCAGCTTTGTCGATCATATGTGACAAGACATTCATGCAAATGACGAATAAATATGGGGAGAGAGAGCAGCCTTGACGAAGTCCCCGAGAGCTGTTGAAAAAACCCGCCAACTCACCATTCACTTGAACAGAGAAGGTAGCTGTTGTGATGCATAGCTTTATCCAGTGAATAAATTTTTCCGGGAAATTCAGAGCTTCAAGTGTGTTCAGCAAGAATTCCCATTGCACAGAGTCGAAGGCCTTTGATATATCAATTTTCATAGCGCAGCGAGAGGAGATCGATTCTTTGTGATAATCTTTCACTAATTCCGTTGCCAATAGCACATTTTCCATCAATAGTCTCTCCTTGACAAAAGCGGACTGATTCTGTGAAATAAATCTCGGGAGTATATTCTTGAGTCTATTTGCAAGAATCTTTGAAATCACCTTGTACAACACATTGCAGCACGAGATGGGACGGTAGTCTTTCATTTCTGTTGCTTCCTCCTTTTTTGGTATTAATGCCAAGATCGTTGTGTTCAGTCCTTTCGGGAGAAATCCTTTAAGGAAGAACGATTGCACCGCTGCTATAAAATCACTGCCCACTATAGGCCAAGCTGCTTTAAAAAACTCACTAGTGTATCCGTCCGGCCCCGGAGATTTATTATTTGGCATAGCAAATAGAGTTTTTTGAATTTCTTCCTCTGTAACCATCTTTGTGAGCATGGTTTGGTCAGCTTCTTCACAGCGAAACTGCATAAGGTTCCTCAAGTCCTCCACTGGCATACCTTCAAAATCATTTGGCTGATGGTTAAGAAAGTCATTAAAGAATCGTTCTGCTTCACCTTTAATCTCATCTGTCGTTTTCAACACCTCTCCATTTGGTCCCTTCAACTCACGGATGGAGTTTCTCATTTTACGAATCTGTGCAGCTTTATGGAAATAAGTATTGTTCTTATCACCCACATTTAACCAATGAAGCTTTGACTTTTGTTTCAAGAATCCCTCCTCCAAATCAGCAAGATGTTCCCATTTGGTATAAGCTCTCAACTCTTCTTCAATCATTTGCGGTGATGGGTTAGCTAATGTACCAGCTTGTTTATCACAAAGGAGCTCATGAGCTTCCTTTGTTCTTCTTTGTAGATCTCCCAATTTCTCTTTTCCAAGTGATCTTAGACTTGGTTTCAAGCCTTTAAGTTTCTTTGAAAATCGATGTAAAGCTGAGGTCGAAGGAAACAGAGGAACTGTGGTGTTCCAGTGATCATCTTCTACAATTGTTTGAAATTGTGGGAGCTTCGCTAACACATTTGCAAATTTAAATGGCTTGTGCCCGCCTGTTGCTGCAGCCTCTAACTCTCTCCGGCCTCTAACGTGATCTGAACAACCTCCAGCTTCAAAAACACTATAGGAATTCGGGAAAACAGTACACCATGAATCATTTACCAAAACTCGATCCAACTTTTTGCAAACCAGACCTTCTTCTCTTTTATTACACCATGTGAAGCGGGGACCATGAAATCCAAGATCAGTTATCGAGCAATGCCTGACAAGTTCCTGGAAATCTCGCATCCCTCCATAATTTATTTGTGTGCTATCAAAGTTTGAGTGTTCGTTACCGTCAAGAATCTCGTTAAAGTCACCGCAGATCATCCATGGTTTATTACGGAACATTGGTGAGTCATGATGACTACGAATGTCCTCCCATAGTACTTTCCTCTCCTCCACAAAGTTTGATGCGTATACAAACGAACAGAAAAATTCCTCTTCTCGACCCTCCAACAGAACCGAACAGGTGATCAATTGACTACTTTTGAATACAGGGGTTAGTCTCGCATTTGCTCTCCAAACTACCCAAATGCGTCCCAACCGATGTGATTCATAATTAGTTAACGACGACCAGCCATTGAAAATAGATGAAACGATGTTAGATGCTCTGCCTTCCTTGACTCTGGTCTCTAGTAGGCATCCAAACTGCATAGAACTGTTATTTATCCAATCACGAATTATGGAATGCTTAGTAGATTTATTTAGACCGCGAACATTCCAAAAGAAACTCGACATTTAATTTTTTCGAGATGAAACCCTTCTGCTAGAAACACTAGGAAGCTTTGTGTTTTGAGCAGCAGAGTCTGGTATCACCTTGTGCAAAGTCTTAGAAACTCGTGGAAGAGAGGGGCGAGTTCCCTGAGTTTCAGTGACCTTCAAGGTCTCCGAGTTTTCTTTTTCTTTCTCCTCTGTTTCAATTTCCCCTTCTTCAGGTTCAATATCTTCTTCTTCTGTAGCTAGTAGTGAAAAACGAGATGGAGATATAAGAGTATCTTGTTGCTCCTGCGGTGTATTAAGCCGCGAGCGACCGGTCTTTGTTGGCGAAACTTCTTGCCAAGTCTCCTCTGCTGAATCTTTTGTCTCCATGACAGTGGCATTAACTGATTTATCCCCAACGACATCCTCTTTTGGAGTTATCTCCTCTGCTCTGACTGTTACTAAGGGAGGGGTCTGTTCTGCAACTCTTTCTTCCACCTGAGTAACTTCTTGAAGGATGGTTTCTGTTTCTTTCTCTTTATCCTTCTCGGCTTCTGCTGACAATTCTTTTGATGATTCTTTTTTTGAATCTTTTGTTAGACAAACATCCTCTAGGTGACCCCATTTTGAACATGAAGAACATCTTGGAGGCAGCCAAGGATATTTATACTCAACTGTAGCATTAACTCCCTTATAGTATGCAAATTGTTCATTAATTTGTTTGATAAAATTTGATTATGCAAGAACAATGGTGGGACACAGATGTTAGACTTCTCGAATTACGGCCAGCTCCGGTTTCTGATGCTTACCTCATCAATGGCCTCGCCGGCGATTCATATCCTTGCTCTCAGAATAGTAATACTCACTCTTTACTTGAATCAAAAGTTACTTTTGATATTCCTTTGTAAATTGTTTACAAAAACTTAAATTCTTTTTTTTTGGTTTTTGGCTTCTGTAGGAATGTTTAACCTCAAGGTTGTACAAGGAAAAACATATTTGCTAAGGATTATAAACGCTGCACTCAACACTCACCTCTTCTTCAAAGTAGCCAATCACAACGTCACAGTTGTCGCTGTAGATGCTGTCTACACGACGCCGTACCTCACCGATGTGATGATCTTAACGCCGGGACAAACTGTTGACGCACTTCTCACCGCCGACCAGCCCATTGGAATGTACTACATGGCCACCATCCCTTACTTTAGTGCCATCGGGGTACCAGTATCCCCCGACACCAAACCCACCAGAGGCTTAATCGTCTACGAGGGTGCCACGTCGTCATTACCAGCGAAGCCGTTGATGCCTGCCGCGAATGACATAGCCACCGCTCATAGGTTCTCCTCGAACATCACTAGCCTCGTGGGTGGACCACACTGGACACCAGTGCCTTGTCACGTGGACGAGAAGATGTTCATAACTATGGGGCTTGGCTTAGACCCATGTCCTTCGGGTACCAAGTGTATTGGACCGTTAGATCAAAGGTTAGCTGGATCTCTCAACAATCGCACTTTTATGATACCGGAGAGAATCTCTATGCAAGAGGCTTATTTTTACAACATTACTGGAGTCTACACCGGTGATTTTCCCGACCAACCACCGGTTAAATTTGATTACACAAAATTCGAACAACGTACCAATTCTGACTTCAAAATGATGTTTCCGGAAAGAAAAACTAGCGTCAAGACAGTTAGATTTAATTCAACAGTCGAGATCGTTTTGCAAAACACCGGGATAGTCACCAGGGAGAGCCACCCCATGCACCTTCACGGCTTCAACTTCTATGTTTTGGGTTATGGATTTGGTAACTATGATCCTATTCGTGATGCAAGAAAGCTTAATCTGTTTAACCCGCAAATGCACAATACCGTTGGTGTACCACCAGGTGGATGGGTTGTCCTCAGATTTATCGCTAATAACCCCGGTTAGTAACATTTATATATGTTTAGTATCTATACTTATATATTAATGGATGGATTAATATGAATATATGAAATTGTATTTTTGCAGGTGTATGGCTGTTCCATTGTCACATGGATGCACATTTACCATTAGGAATTATGATGGCTTTCATAGTTCAAAATGGGCCAACCCGGGAAACGAGTTTGCCATCTCCACCGTCAAATCTTCCGCAATGCACTCGGGATCCTACGATCTATGACTCTCTGACGACTAATGTTGATTTGTCTTACAAAAAGTAGCTACGTTCGTTTTAAAAAAATACATTCACTGTTGACTATCAATCGTAGTCATAGTTTCCACATTTTTCGAAATAAGTGTTTCTTAAAATTCAGTATCTTTCTTTTGTTTATTTACGACCATGCCTACATTTCTCTAGACGTTCCCAATCCAAGACTCCGACATTCAAAACATTACACTAATCGCTTTCTTCACCTCATTGACACATTCCTTTTGACGACTATGGCTAGTCCCACCTGCAAGATCAGAAAATCAGGTTTCACTCCAGGTATACCTCAACCTCACCACCCTTCATCTAACCGAAGCTAATGACTACTATGAGTTGGAAATTGATGGAAAAATCTTACCTCTCGATGTAGTAGTGTACATACACTACTTTGTCAACTGTAGTAGTGAGATGTTAGTTACATCCTAATCGTCCCTGGCAAGAATCGTTTCACCAATTGCAAACCCTAACTGGTCCTAAAGTGAGGAAACGGCTGATACTGCTGGTCTAGCAATGCACACTCTATCTTCTATGGTCGGAAAGAAACTCAAGACTTCACCGGCAAATTGATCAAACCATCCGCAACAGATGTGCAAGCTTCATAGACACAAACCCACGACTTGCTTCGTCAATCCTCCAACTTTGGCTCGCCACCACGGTCACAAATGACTGATTCCAACACTTGGATCACCATCAGCGGCTCTCAATCTCTACTTCGTCACTTGAACTGTTCCATCGCTTCTCTTAGACGACTACTCAATCTGGTTCAATTATTGGTTTAATTGCTCGACTCTTTATCTGTTCTGGGCTAGGCCCTCTAATATTGCTATCCAAACAAACCACTAAAGCCTGATGGGCTTTTGTAATTTTTCTTTTTTCTTTTTATGCTTTAAATAATAAACCCTTTTTCAAAAAAAATAATTATAGCTATTATTTATAGTATTATATTAAACCGGATACTATAGTTTCTTGAATTTTATAGTGGTTATGGGGAATATTGATGATTTTTTTTTCTTCTTTCTTTTAAAGTGTAAATGGGCTATAAGTACGCTCTTTTGGACCTAACGGGCTAAACTGATAAGAATTTGCCGAAATATAAAATAAACTTTTATCCTTTTAGCCCAATAATCTTCAATCAAAGCAACCGTGGCGAAAAATGTTGTTATAGAAACAAACAAAAACTATTTTCTTATCATTAGCTAATCCATTGTTATCTCCTGGCCAAAGTCATCTCAGCAATTGATTGAATCATTGATTAACATAAGCTAATGACATGTCCGCCAATATTAACAAGAAGAAAGCAAAACAAAATTCTTTACATTTGTTTATGAATTAATATATAAAGGGCAGTTAAAGATGCTTGGAGACAGTGATCATATGCCACTGGCATTAAGTAATTGATTTCACTAATCTCTCAAGTCTCGACTAATCACGCACAAAGGACATTTTTGCCTTTTATATTAAATCGATCTCGTGATTCACATGGCAGAGTTGCTTAGCTGTATCATCATGTTTATGTGTGTATATATGCCATTGACTCGAGAAGATAATTTTTTTTTTTCTTTTTTAACATAGAAGACTAATGTAAGCTTCAATGTTTCCATGTGTGAACGGAAATATATAAACGTTGAATTCATTGGAAAACAAAGAAATGCGGATTATATGTAATTAATTAGATATCTATTCGTGATCATGAGAACAATAGAATTATAACTTTGAAGCAATCATTATTTGGTTTCCTTAAGTAGTACTCCCTCCGTATCAAAAAGATTGATTTTTAAGGTTTTATTTTTGTATCAAAAAGATTGATTTTATGTAAATTTTTATCAATTAATGTTAATAAATTGTAAATTTCAAGAATCATTAATTGAAAATTTTAAAATTTGATGAATTACTATTGGTTAATAGCTATGAGAAATGGTTTGGTATGATTGTATGAATAAGTTGTGCATTTATAACTAAACATTAAATGTTTTTCTTAATTAGTGTGAAAACTCTATGAAATCAATCTTTTTGATACGGAGGGAGTATTAAGATGGACATTTGATTATTTGGTTCCGTTCGGGTCATAAATGATTACACTTTTGTTATACATAATAGGGGGATGATCATAAAAAAAATGGAGGTAGTTTTAACATGTGACATCATAACCTAAAGAAAAATATCTAATGACTTTGGGAATATCAATTACAATTAATGTTTGGGCCATGGGACGAAATCGTATTAGATCTCGACTTTACGACTTCACCAAAGAACACGTAAATAGAACATAAAATAAGAGACCACAAGAGGAAACGTTTTACACAGCAGATAATATACATGCACTAATCGTTTGGCATCGTTTTTTTATTTTTTTTGGTTGGTCAACGACGTGGGCAATCGTGTTGAGATTGCCATTTCTGGCAGATTAATAATTGAATAGTAATATAATATAATAGTTTCGCAAAGTTTTTATTAAAACTTCGGCCCATCTCTCTCCATTAGTTCCTTCTATAAATACGTGTACGAGTCTCTCATAAAGTCATAAGTGGGGCAAATTATCATTTTTCACTTCCTCGCATCAACAATGCCTCGACTTCATCATTATCTCCCAAATCAAGCGTTCCTCGTCCTTCTTCTCTTCTCTTCCATTGCCTCGGCAGCTATTGTCGAACATGTTCTCCACGTATTTACTCTTATACCATTTTCTCCTTCTTTCTTTTTCTTTGCTCTATAAATTAAATAAATTTTCAAAAAATTACCTATTAATTTTATTACTGTGAAAATTATATTATATTACCAATTTTCATTTTATATACTAGTCACTATTTCTTAAAATTGGAAAAGTTGGTGGTATGCACGTGCTTGTGTTTTCTTTTCCTCCATTTCAAAAAATTATTTCCGTATTTGATGGATCTCTAGTCTATGAACCCCGATTTTCAGTAGATTTTATCTCTAGATTATACTGTATAAACATTGTGGTATATTACGAATTAAGCGTGGAACTAATGTTCTCTTTTTGTTTGCATTTGACTTTAACGTATATATATATATTCATGTTAACTGATCTAATTATTTACTAGAATATAGGCCTATTAGGATTTAGGACTTAGGAGGAAACAAATACAATAGATACACACATTAACACCACGCCGTTAAACAATTACTACAGTATTTTTTTAGTTTTTAACTTTGCCATTAAAAGAAAATATATAATACTACTAACAACGTCAAACAAACAGGTTAACGACGTCGTGGTGAAACCGTTATGCAAAGAGCAAATAATACCGGCAGGTAACGGAAGTCTTCCCGGCCCAACGATAAACGTTAGAGAAGGCGACACCCTTGTGGTTAATGTTATTAACAACTCAACTTACAATGTAACCATCCACTGGTAATTAAGTAACTTATTGATCATCTCGATATCATTTTATATCAAATATTATTTCATCAAATAATTAACTTCTTAGGTGTTAATAAAAAAGTATTTCTTGATTTTATGTGTAGGCATGGAGTTTTTCAGCTGAAGAGCACATGGATGGACGGTGCGAATATGATAACTCAATGTCCGATTCAACCAAGTAACAACTTCACATATCAATTCGATATCACCGGACAAGAAGGTACATTGTTGTGGCACGCACATGTCGTTAATTTGCGTGCCACTCTTCATGGGGCTCTAGTCATCCGTCCCCGATCCGGCCGTCCTTACCCTTTTCCTAAACCCTACAAGGAAGTTCCTATCATTTTTCGTAAGTATTTCCCTCTTCTTTTTAAATCGAAATCAATTTTGCGACAGCGACGATTCTTGATTATAGTGATTCATTATAATAGTAAAAGCAGTATTTGTCCAAAAAATATTGTTTTTTACACAGCTGTATTTTACAAGTTGATACAACTTTCTCGATCTAGGCCACATTCTGACGAGTATGACCAAGTTGGTTCGGATTAAATAAACATCCACTATAGTATTCAAATTGTTAATTAATTTGTTTGAAAAAAATTGATTATGCAAGAACAATGGTGGGACACAGACGTTAGACTTCTCCAATTACGGCCAGCCCCGGTTTCTGATGCTTACCTCATCAATGGCCTTGCCGGAGATTCATATCCTTGCTCTAAGAATAGTAATACTCACTCTTTACTTGAATCAAAAGTTACTTTTAATTGTAAATTGTTTACAAAAAACATATAATTAATTTTTATTTTTTTTGGTTTTTGGCTTCGATAGGAATGTTTAATCTCAAAGTTGTACAAGGAAAAACATACTTGCTAAGGATTATAAACGCAGCACTCAACACTCACCTCTTCTTCAAAATAGCCAATCACAACGTCACAGTTGTTGCTGCAGATGCTGTCTACACGACGCCGTATCTCACCGATGTGATGATCTTAACGCCGGGACAAACCGTTGACGTACTTCTCACCGCCGACCAGCCCATTGGAAAATACTACATGGCCACCGTCCCTTACATTAGTGCCATCGGGATACCAACCCCCGACATCAAACCCACCAGAGGCTTAATCGTCTACGAGGGTGCCACGTCATCATCATCGCCAGTGAAGCCGTTGATGCCTGCTACGACTGACATAGCCACCGCTCATACGTTCTCCTCTAACATCACTAGCCTCGTGGGTGGACCACACTGGAAGCCAGTGCCTCGTCACGTGGACGAGAAGATGTTCATAACCATGGGGCTTGGCTTAGACCCATGTCCTTCGGGCACCAAGTGTATTGGACCGTTAGGTCAAAGGTATGCTGGATCTCTCAACAACCGCACTTTTATGATTCCGCAGACAATCTCTATGCAAGAGGCTTATTTTTACAACATTACTGGAGTCTACACCGAAGATTTTCCCGACCAACCACCGCTTAAATTTGACTACGCAAAATTCCAACAGCGTACCAATTCTGACATGAAGATGATGTTTCCGGAAAGAAAGACTAGCGTCAAAACAATTAGGTTTAATTCAACAGTCGAGATTGTTTTGCAAAACACGGCTATTCTCTCCCCGGAGAGCCACCCCATGCACCTTCACGGCTTCAACTTCTATGTGTTAGGTTATGGATTTGGTAACTATGATCCTGTCCGTGATGCAAGAAAGCTAAATCTATTTAACCCACAAATGCATAATACCGTTGGTGTACCACCAGGTGGATGGGTTGTCCTCAGATTCGTCGCTAATAATCCTGGTTAGTAACATTTTAATTTAAAACATATTTATTATCTAGTGTCTACACCAATTATATATTAATCTGATGGGTTAATATGAATATGAAATTGTATCTTTGCAGGTGTATGGCTCTTCCATTGTCACATGGATGCTCATTTACCATACGGGATTATGAATGCTTTCATTGTTCAAAATGGGCCAACTCCGGAAACGAGCTTGCCATCTCCACCGTCGAATCTTCCGCAATGCACTCATGATCCTACGATCTATGACTCTCGGACGACTAACACTGATTTGTCTTACTAAAAGCAACTAGGTTCGTTTTCCATTTTTAAAGAAAAAAAAAAATACATTTACTATTTGACTATCAGTCGTAGTCATTATTTCCACATTTTTGGAAATCATTGTTTCTTAAAATTCAGTATTTTTCTTGTGTTAATTTACAAAAATTTTGGTCACCAGTGCCCTTCAATGCTTGAACTGATTTGTACGAGAAACAATTATTTTATCTATATAAAAATGTTATTTTTGTTATGTATTTCTTCAACTCTAAAGCAGTATATGTAGTTGATGGACGTGTGACTTCAGTACTCTTATGATTTTAAGTCGGTTTGGACATAACACGAGAGTATACAACGTTGGGAAATTATAAGAAAGAAAAAAACGATCATTAGATACTCTATTTGTGTCCTAAATTTATACTCTACCAACCGGAGATAGCGGCGGAGCCATAGGAGAGGAAGATTTTCCGGTGGTCTTTGCCTCGGATTCACATGTTAGTACCGTCACACACACAAAAAACGCTTGTAACGGCGAAACAAACGAACCAAACTCCACCCTATAGATCCCTGTCTTCAGCTCCGTCATCGCCAAAGCCGGACCCGAGTCTTGTTCACTTCCTTCCTGCAAATGTAAACGACTAATTTCAAGAACACGGTATAACAAATCAAGAAAAGCAAACACATATTTTTATTTGAAATGGGTCTGCAGGAAACTCTTAAAAGACTATGTCTG
Organism: Arabidopsis suecica; assembly: GCA_019202805.1. Taxonomy (NCBI): domain Eukaryota; kingdom Viridiplantae; phylum Streptophyta; class Magnoliopsida; order Brassicales; family Brassicaceae; genus Arabidopsis; species Arabidopsis suecica. The sequence goes on from CM032910.1 coordinate 438,364, forward strand.
GTTAAGTTATGTTTATGTTACCTGATCGAAAAGTGTGAAGCTTTGGTTGAATTCATGGAGGACTGTTTTGTTGGAGAGGACACGGAGTTTACATCCAACATCCCAGCCACCGCAGTCGCATAACCCTTCAGATCTCCACCGGCTGATCAATGGCGATGGTGCTCCTTTCTCCGGGAAGCTGTGAACGCCGCCAGGAATGATCACACTCGTTTCCTCGAGGCTGGTATAGCTTCCTTCGACCGGCTTCTTCTTGATCACTACAGCTGCAACCTCCCTCCTCCCTTTTACTTGCTCTGACTCGTCAAACAGAACTGATTCTGTGATCACAGGAGAGATGATTTCAGATTTCTGCTCTGATATATCTGCGCTCATTGAGTTTCCCAACCGCATTTGACCGATTACATTGTAGACGAACCCGCAGTGTTTCTCTTTGTGTCCATGAATTAGCCAGCTTCCGCTTTTCTTCTTTTTGACCTCATTAACAGAGTAGAATGTGCAGTACTGAACAGAATCATCTTTGAACGATGAATCCGAGCTTTTCATTGTAGCCCCGAGAATGCTGCTGCTGCTGCTGTTGTTATCATCGACCACAAATTGAAACAGAGGGATGCCATTTCTGATTGTTAGCTGAAAAATAGCTCGGGTTTTCGATGTATCCTGCTTCTTTTCGTCTTGAAGTGGTATGTTGCTGTTGGTTGTTGGCTCTGGATTGGAAGAACTTGATCTTGCTTTTGATGGAAGAACATTTTCAGAGCCTTTGGGTTTCAGTAAAGGGTCAAGAAACCGTCTTAGAGGGCTAACTCGAGATCTGCAATGAGTGTTCTCCGGATTACTTGACTGAGATGGACAAACTGAACCATCAAATCTCATAGAACCAGACTTGATGGTATCCTCAGAAGAACTCAAAGGTTGGCCAGCTGAAATCTCTTTTACACTGAAACTTCGGCTGAGACGACCAAAACTAAAACTAAACCGCTTGCTCGGTGAAGGGTGTCTCTCCTTTCTGGATTCATCTTCAGGAAATTCTAGATCAAATATCCTTGAAGCTGTCTTTGAATGCCTTTTCCCACCAAACCGTTCCTTTTTACCAGAAAGATCAGTACCAAGAGGCAACATCATATCTTCAGAATCTCTCTCTAAGTCGAAAGAGAGTGGACAGGAACGAGGAGTTTGAGAGCTCAATCCTAAAGAGCTATTGATTCTGTCGGAAAAGTCTAGAGAGCGGTTAACGTCTCTAGAGATTTGGGGCTCACCGAAAAGAGTGCCTCGGGACTGTTTTCTTGATCGAAGGAGAAAAATGTTGCTCAACTCCTGCTTTTCAGAAGTATGACCAGCTTTCGAATCGCAAATGATCTTCTCACCCCCATCTAACTTGTCAACACATTCTTTAGCTCTTTCTCTTGCTTCTTTTGCATGTGTCTCCCCTGCTCTCTTCTGAGTATCCTTATCTAAGTTTTTCTTGATAACCAGTGACCCCCCAGAAATTCCCATTTCTGGCAATAAAACTGAAGTTGATTCCCGGTTTGAATGCGTTCTTCTGCTCTTCCTCGGTTCCACTCCTTTGTGATCTCTACCAGAGGACTTATAGCTACAAGTTGCTAGTTCCTGCTTATTTAATGAATCCCTAGAAGCCAACTCAGGATCCAAAGTGCATCTAACTCCGTGAAGAGAATGTTGAAGATCCCGGGAAGCTTTAACTTTACCGAGATTCGAACAAGTAGGCAACTGGTCATCAATCTTGCACCTATTAGCTGAGTCATTGGGAACTACTCCTGAAGTAGCAATAGTAGACACTTTCCTCTCAGTTTTTCCTGATCTTTCACCGCCTTTTGCTCGACCATTCTTCCATTTCTCTAGACGTTCCCAATCCAAAACTCCAACATTCAAAACATTACTCTGAACACTTTCTTCACCTCTCTCTATACGTTGGAGATAACCTGGCAACTTAGACATATATTTCACAAGCTCATCATTATGTTCCAAACTCTTCTCATTGACACATTCCTTTTGACGACTATGGCTTGAACGTTTCGTTCTGACCCGATTCTCATTGTCAGTGCCACTTACTTGACCCTCCTTTTCTGCCATATCTGATGTACTTTGGCTCTGTTTCAGAACATCTCTAAACTCAGTTCTTGTAGCCATTATTGATCTACAAAGAAGAAGCAAAGAAACTTAGCCCCCAATAAACAAATACAGCAATAAAAAAGGAAACTTTAACTGTGATAAACTAAATCACGAGAGACTCGGATACTATTATATGACCACAATGTATAAAGACTAATTCAAATTCCAACTCTTAACAAAAAAAAATAAAAAATCAAACCTTTATTCGCAAAGATTTCGAAACAAGTGTTGTGTTTCACAACCAAGAAAGTAATGGAGGAAACATCTCGAGAAACCCTAATCCTAACCTTCGAGTTGGTGGCAGATATCGTCGAAGAGAAGAAAACAAAAAAGTATAATCTGAAGCTAAAAGGGAACAACAACAACAACGTGGAGTAGAAGCAAAATCGAAAATCACAACCACGGAAATCAAGATTCACTAAACCCAATCTCTTCTTCTGATTAACGTAAATCGAGAAAGCTTTAGTAAGGAATCGAAGAAGTTGCAGAGAATCTCTTGGCCGCTTAGAAGAAGAAAGAGGCCTTCGTGTGAGAATCGTACGATCAAGATTAATAGTTGTTGAGAACGTAAGATTAATCGTGTGGTTGATATTTATTTATTGAAAGGTGGGGCCTTTTAGGAGACTTCCGTTTTGTTTCTCTCTTCGTAACGAATCCCGATACAGAAATTACTGCTGACGTCAGCACGCATAAGTTTCTTATCTTTTTCACTTTTTTCCAACTTTATTATTTTGTCCGTTACGGCTTTAGAAGAAACTTCAATCATTTTCGATAGTATGTGATGACAAAAATAAACACAACACTAATCTTGTATTTAAGTTTGTTTATATTTATGTCGACGACAATTTTTTTTTTTTTTTTTGGTTTTATTCAGATGTTAATCTTTACTTGATTATGAGGTTTATATAAATTTCTATTTTTATTTGCACATGTATGCCACCACAATCCACATATCTAATTATTGATGGATCATGTTTTTTGCACGAGGAGCCTGTAATTTTGTTTGACTAAAGAGCACTTAGAGCAGTGATCCAATTAGATATGTTATTTATTTCAATCAATAAAGCAAAAGGACTTTACTTTTACTTTCTTTACTTTTTTTCTCTCTTTTCTACTACTGACATTATGAAATCACGTAAACTTAACCTTTTTTTTTGTAGATTTTTGACTAAAAAAGACATAAGTTGTACTATGATTTGTTAAAACAATTCAGAAAATTAATTATAGACCAAGAACACATTTTAAACATTAGAATCTCTTATATAGAGTTATATGTGTTTAAGGAATTGCAAAGTATATCGGCTAAAAGGGAATAAAGGTTATTGGTTACTCAATGAATCTCGAAATTAGGAGTCAAGAACATGCTTTATGGTCCAAAATCAATGTTTTCGATGATGGGTTTTAATACGATATGATCTTAATATCTTATACAACCTCCAAGTTTCTAAACCCCAAAAACAATCAATATCTAACTTATGTAAATCTTTTAATTTTAGGCGATGTTCTATTGAATATATAATTTTCTACTACAAACTTTTCGGATTAACTTGCAAGATGCTGAGGTTACATGAAAATTATATAATAAAATTAATTAATCAAGAAATGTTATTCTATACACACGTCTTGACTTGATTATATCTTAAATATTTAGATAAAAGAGGATCGATATACTTTTATTATTACATACTAGATCTTTATCCGCACAACGTGCGGTTTTTTCATCCATAATTTATTAGTTATAACAATTTACATGGATTGAATAATTTATTAAATCATCTTTTTGGGGTTTGTTTACTAATCATTTTGATGTCCTCTCTATTTCTCGAGTAAATAATTCATTTCGGTTTTTTGTTTTCTTATTTATTTTTAATTACAATTTTTAACACTTACTTACAAAAAAACAAAAAAAATAATCTAAGGGTTAACTTTATTTGCGTGAAAAGCGGTTAAATTAATAGTCAGACCCGTAGAATAGGACGGAATGCTTAATCCGAGTTGTTTTGAATGCATTAAAATTTAACACTTAATCTCACCGTAAAGTACTTTTTAAACGAGTTTGCAATAGATGGCCCATAGTGTGACATATTATTAGGCCCAATGATGATGGCCCAAAGAAATCATGTAATCAAACGCAAGCAATAAGTAAGAAAGAACTTATGAAGAACTAATTGGTTTGCTTCGGTCCATTAATGATAGGTCCATTATGCACCGTGGTAATTAGACTTATATAGTTCGTATTTGAATTTATATAATAGTTTTATTTTGTAATTTTCAAAATCTCTAACTTTTGTAGTGCAGTTGGGCAAAAAACAAACAAATATAAAGATAACTTGGTTTATAGCTCAAGGAAATGGGATGTTTTTTTTTAAAGAACTTTTGATTAAGGATATTGGGTAGTGTAAGTTGAAAGTCAGTTCTTGTTAAAAATAATGATATCGCGTAATGAGAAATTAAAAGTTGATGAAATGTTTGTAAGAATATTATGAGTAGAGTAGATAATATTCTTTTATTTGATTAATTAACTATCACTTTAGGGCATGATTGGTTGGGCTGTAGGAGATTTATAAAGTCACAAAAAAAGTTACAGCCCCAAAATTAAAACAATCATGCTTTAGCTTTCCTATTTTTTCTCACAGCCCAAACAATATTTTTTTAATTATTTTGGCTGTAACTACAAGTTTTTCTAAAGCACAACTTTTTGGTCTTTAGAAGGGCTGTACGTTTTTTTTTTCTTCTTTCTACTTTATTTTCTTCTTTTCTTTAAAAACATTATTATAGTTTTAATCCATAAATATATAATGAAAATTTATTTTTATGGATATAAATAGTAGGTAAACATATACTTTATGACATATATATAACTCTTTTTTGGGCAAAATATATGTATATATATATATAACTCACATTATTTTTTTAATATATATGTATATCATAATTAATTATATTGATATTTGTGAACAATATTATATAACACATAAGTATTATTTACCAATCATATTTTTTGTTTAAAAATATATACAACTAAAATCTTATTTCTACAACCAATTTATTTAAATAATAATATTATATTAATAAAACCTACAAGCTAATTTCTACAGCAATAAACTTACAGCTACAGTCATCACACCTACAGCAGAAATTCTACAGCACTAAATCTACAGCTACAGACGAACCAATCATCCACTTAGTATTATGAAAAACTCAAACTCTCGGTATGATTATAGACGCACAAATGACAAAATCATGATATTTTAGTCGTTCAAGTATTATTTAAATATTTATTTACTTTTGTCATCGTGTTGCGTTTGTTATACAAAAGGTGGAACAGTTTTGAGTTTTGACCTTATTTTTAGGGTTGCTTTATTAGGGAAACAACGACGTTCAATACGACAACTGATAGAGAACAAAGAGAGGAAACATTTGTTTGAAATGCTCGACAACATCTACATATTCATATTTAATTACGAGATTACGTTACTTGAAAATCCCATACATATTTGAAAAGAAGTTGTTTACTTGGAAAAAAAAACAAGAAAATTGAGTAAAGTTTTGCAAAAATATATAAATTATACAAACTAAAAAAAAAAAATTGGGATTTGAAAAATGTTATAATCTTATCCTAATTTCTAAGCAATAAGTAAATGTTGGTCCTATTTTCAAAAGTATAAGTAGTTTAGAAAAAAAATTATATATGAAATTATAAGATAAACAAAGGAAATTATGAAGCTACAATTTCATAATAATAAAAAAAAACTTGTTGTGACCACTCGATCGTAACATACACGCAAAGACAAGAAACCGTTGGAAATTTTGGTAGGGTTAGAACCAAAGACAAAGCATCACTTTCTACCTTTATCCTTAAGAATGGACCAAATTGTGGTCACTATGGAGCCTATACGGCTATATACCATTCATTTATCAAACTTGTTAAATGCAAATGAAAACATAGAAAAGTTATTGATATTGAATCTCTCTTCACAGTAAAGAAAAAGAAGGTGGCGGTGATAATATTAACTTTTGGTGAGCGACTCTCGCTACTGTTCATCTTCAACCTTTTAGCGACAACAAACTAGCAATTTCCGGCCATCTAATCTCGGCGAAGCCGCAATCTCCGCGGATTTGTCGACCGCTACTCGATCTGCTATTCTCTGGCGAGATTACTTGCTCTCCTCAATGAATTCAAGATCTGGCTCATCTCGTGACAAAGGAGCAGAAGCAATTCCCGGAGGGGTCGTCGCGGCCGTCGATCCGCCAGACCCTAGGTGGCCTTATTTACATAGGTGGACGCAAGATGGCTCTTCCACACTAGTGAATCCTCCCCCAATTCCACCGTCGACTCTCCCATCTGTTGGAACCGTGTCGAGTAAATCTCGATCTATTCGAGATTATTTTCTTCCGGCGGTTTCAATTGCTTCAGCTACTGCCAAGTCTCAGCTAGCACCGGTAGTGATGAGTTCGGTTGAAATTGCAACTCCGGCAACTGAACTTGTTATCTCAAAGAAGCTCCCTGTCTCTCCGGTGTCGACTCTTAAAGGAGCTTGGCAGGTTCCTTTCAACCTCAGTTCTACCTCTCGTCAACCTGCAGCAGATCAAGCTGCCACATCATCTATGGAGCGATGGCCGTCGCTTGTGGACTCTATTGGTAAGAAGTCGATGGCTACTGTTGGTATTGTTCTTGGAAAGAGGGCTCACGGTAAGGATACCAAGGTTGCTGATGGATCTCGAACAGTTGAGGATGAGTCTCTGAAAGTTTTTTCAAAGGATTATCCTTGGGCTGCAAAGATGGATCAATCGAAGCGTAACTTGCATAGAGTTACCACGCCGGATTACTTAGAGGATGGAACCCCTTTGATAAATCTCCCTAGTCACGTTTTGTCAGAAGGGATTGAGAATCAAAAGGAGTTTATTATAGGACAATTCTATCAATGCGTTGCTCCTTCTGGAGGATTGATTCATGCTGTTATGAGTAAGATTTGGGGAAGAAATTGTAGAATTTTTACGAAGAAACTGAGTGAGTCTTCTTATCTCTTTCACATTCCGGATGAGGCCACTCGTTGTTGGATTCTTCAGAGAGCGTTGTGGCACGTCGATGATTGTTTGATGTTCGTATCAGCTTGGTCACCCGTTGCAAATTTCGCAGTTCCGGAGATCACAACGATTCCTGCTTGGCTTACGCTTAAGAACATCCCAAACCAATTATACTCTTTTAAAGGGATAAAATGGATTGCTTCAGGGATTGGGGAGCCTATGTTAACTAGCAGACCCTGGCTGGATCCAACCCAAATGGGAGAAGCAAAGATTTTGGTTGAGGTAAAACTTGATAAACCCTTCCCTCAAAGGGTTGCTTTAAAAGAGGAATGTGGCTCAGTAACTATGGTTGATGTCGTTTACTCGTGGCTGCCTTCTAAGTGTAGCTTATGTGGTCACTTGGGGCATAAAGCATCTAGGTGTTTGGGTGTAGGTTTAGAGAAGACTGTTGTTTCATCTTGTAATAATGGTTCTCCTCCTTTGAATGAGAATAGCATTGTCAATGCTTCAACCAAGGCATTAGATACGGCTATTATTTCTAATGGTGCAGCAATAATGAAAGGGTTTCACCAAACGGTTGTTGATTCATTGGTTATACCCCTTCAAGTTGTTGAAAATCCTAACACCGAGTTTCTCTCCTCTTCAAACTCGAAAGAAGAAGCTGCAATTGGCTTGAGATCAGTAGCAATTACTGATGCAAGTAAGGATATGGTTGTCGTTCCTCAGCTAGTTGAGAAGGAGGTCTTGCAAATTTCAGATTCAACTACTGCCATGCTTTCTTCAACTTTGAAAGTGATGGCTACTCCCGCAAAGGTCTCTTCAAATATCACTACCTCTACTTCAGGGGTCAAATCTAATTCTAATACTTCTTTCCGCAAAGCTTCTAGTTCAAATAAATTTGCGGTGTTAGATTTAGCATCGGATGTGGTGCTGCCCGAAGATTCAGATATGATTGATTCTGACGAGTCTGAGGATTCAGATGAGGATCTCATAATGAATCTAAAGTCACCATTTTCAGAAAAACATCTCCAAGACAGGCCATTGCAATTGTCAAACAAGGCAATAAATATTGGTCGTGGAGGAAGAGGAAGAGGAAGAGGAAGACGCGGTCGAGGAAATCATGGTCGACGAGGTGGGTTTGGCTAAACCCAATTAGTCGATATTGGTTTCAAAACGTTTCTTTCTCTCCCTAGTTTTCATGCTTTAGAATCTTTTGTGTGCTTTGTTAATCTCTTCGCTTTGTTGAACTCTATGATCACCATCATATCTCTTGTAACGGTTTTATTCAAAAAAAAAAAAAAAAAAAAAAAAAAAAAAAAAAAAAAAATCTCTCTTCACGTATTGAATGGTATGTTCTCTTTGACATATGATATTACCGTGAAGGCTTGAAGAGAGGACGTACGTATTTATTGTTAGGGAGTATGAATGCTTCACGGAGTAACATTTTTGAAATTTGTAAACTTTTTAGAAATTCAAACTATCTAAATCCGATCCACTGAGCTCTCAAAGAAAAAAAAAAAAAGAATTTTCAAGGCTGTTTGTTAATATAAATGAACAAATTTGAAAATACTGACACCAAATATATCTTGTGGAAGTTGTGAAAAAATAATATAAATGTGATAAGTAGGAATAGTAATACAAATTGTTATAGAAGTATTGTACCGTTGCATATCATTTGATGAATACGACTTTATTTTATATTTTAATTTCCTTTATTTCCAAATTTCTGAATTAATATGGTTACGTAATTTGTAAAATAAATATACAACCTTATTGAATACGTCATTTTATGATTTTATTGTTATCAAATCACAATCAAAAACTTTTTTTAAAAAAGCTTATGAAAAAAATAAATAAAAACGAAACCAGAGAACATCGTAGATGGATCCGTCAATTACACGATTCCCATAATCAAAAAAATAATTAAATTTATAACTATAGTATAAATTTAAATCTTGTCGTCATTGATTTGGATTAGTTTAGAATTAAACCCGTAGATTAAAATAATACTAATCATCTGGTTACTGAGAAGATAAAGTTGGTGTTTTTAAACTTATGTTGAGAAAGATGCAGAGAGATCGAGGAAGAGAGAGCAAGAGAACCTCTTCACTCACAGACCCAGTCACTGCATTTTCTTTTCTTTTCTCGGAAAATATATCTTTTTTTCCCGAGAAAATTTTCCCAAAGAATCAGATCGAACAAAAAGGGCTCTCTTTAATGTAATGCGATTCAAGCACGAGAAGACCCAGAGAGATAAAAGAGGCTCCTTTGAGCAAGTTTCAGAAATCGAAGACTGTGTTTGAAGAGAGATTTGCGGCGTTGTAATGGGTGGTTCGTCGGAAGATTTGAAAATCGACCTGCGAGAAGTGGAAGAGAAAGGTAGAGAAAGCAGTTGCTGCAGCTCGGAAACAACCAGACAAGAGGAAGAACAAAGTCCTAGCTGTACGGAGGATTTCACGGCTTCTCCGGTTTCATCTCGTTGGTCTGTGAAGAACATCGATGGAGAGAAGAAGAAGATTCGTTCGGATTCAAGAGTTTCAGGTTCGTCATTTTTACAAAAATGTACCCACCAAGTGTTTGCTTTTATTCCTCAGTGACAATTTATAAAAGTTCGTAGCTTTGGATTTTCTGAATTTAAAGGCTGTTTTTTTTTTCTTCTGGTTTGACTATGTAGAGGTTGAGATGATGAAGGAAAGATTTTCAAAGCTGCTGCTTGGGGAAGATATGTCAGGTTCTGGAAATGGTGTCTGCACAGCTTTAGCTATCTCAAACGCAATCACTAATCTTTGTGGTATGTGGATTACTCACATGAATTGATGGAGATTATACTCTTTGAATAGATCTTGATAGTCTTCGACTTTGTGTTTTGCTTGAAGCTACCTTGTTTGGGCAACTATGGAGGTTAGAACCACTGCCTACAGAGAAGAAAGAGATGTGGAGAAGAGAAATGGAATGGCTTCTCTGTGTCAGTGATCACATTGTTGAGATGACTCCAACTTGGCAAACATTTCCTGATGGAACCAAACTTGAGGTACAGATTAGGCATTTCTTATTGTAGATTGTATATGTTTGATTGCATTTTTGTTGTTTCAATTACAGACCGATATTTTTTTTTGTTCCATTGTTGTAGATAATGACTTGCAGACCAAGATCAGATCTTTATGTTAACCTCCCAGCTCTCAGGAAACTAGATAACATGCTTCTTGTAAGAATCTGTGACCTCTTTCATCTTCCCGAGTTTCTCTTTAGGTACTTTAAGCAGAAAAGGTCTCATTTTTTTTTATTCATCTTCCATCTTTGCAGGAGATATTAGATAGTTTTGAGGAGACAGAGTTTTGGTATGTTGACCAAGGAATCATGGCGCACGAATCAGCAGTGGACGACGGATCATCTTCTTTCCGAAAATCTTTTCAGAGACAAGAAGACAAATGGTGGCTTCCTGTTCCACGGGTTTCACCAGGAGGTTTACAAGAAAACTCAAGAAAACAGCTGCAGCACAAACGCGACTGCACTAATCAGATATTAAAAGCTGCTATGGCCATCAACAGTATCACACTCGCCGACATGGAAATCCCTGAATCATACCTCGAATCACTTCCGCGGGTAAGAAAACCGAACAATACAAAGATATTCTGCTAACATACTCTAATATGAAATTCAAAGTTGCATTTTTGGTATGTTTCAGAAAGGAAGATCCTGTCTCGGTGACTTAATCTACAGATACATTTCATCGGATCAATTCTCACCTGAATGTCTTCTTGATTGCCTTGACTTGTCCTCTGAACATCAAGCCATAGAGATGGCTAACCGGGTCGAGTCATCGATCTATCTATGGCACAAAAGAACTAATTCCAAACCAGCTACTAATACCAAAACGTCGTGGGAAATGGTGAAAGAACTAATGGTTGATGCTGACAAGCTAGAGTTGATGGCGGATCGAGCTGAAAGTTTATTGCTTTCTTTAAAACAACGATTCCCAGGTCTCCCTCAAACCGCTCTAGACATGAGCAAAATCCAATACAACAAGGTTTCTACGTGGAAATCAAATCCCAAATCTGTCTTTTTACTTTTAATCCCCACTAAACAGTTTTCCTTTTTCTCTGTTTTAGGACATCGGGAAATCGATTCTGGAAAGCTATTCAAGAGTTCTAGAGAGCTTAGCTTTCAACATTGTTGCACGTATCGATGACTTGCTCTTTGTTGATGATCTTACAAGACATTCATCAGATCAGATTCCAACAACATTAGGCAACAACGGGAATGACACTGCTAAGAGCATTGCAGTGCCAGTCTCAAACTACACAACTCCGAGCTACTCGCCATCAAAACAGGAGCTCCGATCATCAATCACCGTTCCGCCATCTCCTTCCCGGTTCAAGATTCCTCACAGTAGCAGTGTTAAAAGGGTTTTGACGGCTTATGTAACAAAGAACGAACCAAGATTGAAGGATCTTCCTGTCGAAAGATCAAGCCGTTCTTCGTCGAGTGAGAGATTGTCTCTCGAGAAATGCATGAAGGAGTCGTTGAATGTATCGAACCTTGATCCTGGGATTTGAATTACTACTACTCCTTGGAAAAGTCTCTGTTTTTGGATTACCTTTTCCTATCAATATCTTTTATAATGTTTATCCCTTATTCTTTCTTGTGTGTAGTTTTAGATTTGTATAATAATAATTGGACAGATGGGATTTTGACTTTGAGGTTAAGAACAAATGAGTCAATTAAACCAGTTTTTTTTTCTAGATTAACAAACGCATTAAGATGATTTAAACCTCAATTTCAACCAAGTTTAAAGGTTCAAGAACTATGACAAATGTAAAAAGAATCTCCTTGGAATCTTTCGAGGACACATCTTTACGACAGAAGGCAGAATCTCAACATTGTTCTCCTCGAAAGTAGATTCCCATCTAAACCAGACAAGGAACCTTTCATAACAACCCAAACCGATGATAACCAAACCGAATTATACATTCAAATAGGACATAACAAACTATTCGCTGTAAAAGCTAGAACAAGAACAGTTTATTTATTTATATGCGTGGAAACTGGAGATCTATGGAGTGGAATTTGTACAAAACCATCAACGGTTTAATCTATAAAATTAAGGGAAAATAAATCTGAACCGGTCGGGTCAATCACTAAACCACGACAAGGGCCAAAAGAACTCCCCTGTTTTGCAACTAGCTAGCTTCAAACTTCTTCCATACTTTTGTAATAATAAGATGAGAAGTTACTAAAAACAGTCGGATCCACAGCTACTCTATTCTTTTTTTTGTTCCTATGTACCTGCAAAATCCAAAACCAAACCAAACAAAAATCAATTTTGCGTCTCTTAGAACCGAACTGGAACCGTTTCAATGGATGTTTTTGGTTTATCATACCTTGCTTTTGTAGTTATAACGTTTGCTTAAGTAGTAAGATCTCTACTTAGTAATACAGAGATCCTGGAAAGTTTTCAAGAACGGTTAGAGAAACGAAACAAAGATTTCCCCAAAACAGAACAAAATGATCAAAAAGATGGGAATCAGATACCTTGCCACCAATTTCCTCTTGAGGCACTTCCTGAATCGTCTTCCCCTCCATCTTTCTTGTTCTTCAAAACGAGAAAACATACCCAAACAGATTCTTTAGAAACAATAATCAATGAACAAGCACAATAACCTTGGTTCTAAAACCCTTAAAACTCATCAAAAGCTCCACAAGACTAACTCTACAAAACAGCTACATATATAAAGTTCGTAATTCGACTTTAGATTCTTCAGCCAGATGCTTCAAAGACAATATAATCGTTAAACTAGCGCAATAACTTCAGTTCTAAAACTCTTAAAGGTCATCAGAAGTTCCACAAGAGTATATAACAGCTATATATCAAGTTTCTAGCTTTTTCTTGGGATAATTTAGACTTAAGATTACCGTAGAGTTAATGCTGGAATTCTGAGGCTGGAAATAAACATCTGGGCCACCATAATAGATGGAAGAACTCAGATGACAAGGTTGTACTCTCTGATCCTGATAACCTGAACCATGATTCTCCTGTTGTTCCCTGTTTCTATCAACATCACCTGCAAAATCTTCAACTATCAACAAAAAAATACATAACAAAAGAAAATTATGCATAACAAAAGACTTATCAAAAGATGTTGTTTTACCAGTCTTGGAGGTTTTGTCGTTCCAGGCACCAGGTACAGTCTCTTGTCGCATAGATTCTCTTCCCAGAACCTGAAACAAGAACAAATCCAGAAATTTCTAAATCAAGAAGAATAGTATCAAATTCTTCTTAATGGAGAGAAACTTGTGTTCCAAGACACGAATCATGAAATTCTCCTTCATCGTCAGTGTTCTTATTCTTAATTTTGGGCTTGTGGGGTCTTCAATAATTTAAAAATCTCCTTTTTCAAAAATCTATTCTTTGCACCAAAAAAAAACTCTCAACAATTCAAAAATCTGAAATACGAAATTGAAAAACATCAATCAAAATCAGATTCATCATCATCCTTTCGATTTTGAAAACCCTAATTCCTAAAAAATCCCAATTCTATTATCCTCAACAAAATTCGAATTTTTTAATAATCGCGATCGAAATCGAAAATAGAAACAGAGATACAAAATTGAATACCAGAAAAGAGAAAAAAAATCGAAACTTTAATTACCTGAGAAGGAGGAGGAAAAATGGATCCGAAAATACCAGAAGAGGAAGAAGGAGAAGGAGAAGAAGGGTTTTCTCTGGAACCAAAAAGCTCAGAGGTTAATGAGGAAGAAGAAGAAGAAGAGGAAGATGAAGCTTTCTTCTTTCTTCCTTCCATTGATTTTGGTCGCTCTAAAAAACCACTCTTTCAGCTATTATACGTATATGTATCTGCGTATATACGTATGTGTAAATATAGAGAAAGAGATATGTGGGTGTGTATGTATCGGTTTATACGAAGGATGAAGTTATAGAGAGAATGTGAAAATTTTGGTAGAGGAAGGAAAGGGGAAGCAAAACGGTGGGTCGGTCTCGAGAATTTATAGATGGATGATGAAAGCTAACTTCTACAAATTTGTTCACTAATTACACAACAACAAAAGTTTTCAATTGTTAACATTTAGACATTTATAGTGTCATCAGTGACGTGTATAAATGTAAAAAAAAAAATATAACGATTTGTTTATTTTTAATTTTGCTATTGAAAAGCTTTTATCGATTTGTGTCACCGATAGGATTGATATTTTTTTATTTGTCGGTGTTAATTTTACTAGGTTGAAGCAATTCAATTAGACAACTGTATAAATTTTTTGGTAAGAAAGAGGGAGGCTAGCTCCCATTTATTAAAAAAAAAACAATATCAATGTACAATACTCGACTAGGGTATGAACTTGATAGTTGGAATATGATTTCATGTCAATGTCATAATAGTATCTATTACCGTTATCTAGTTACTAACATACAAGTCCCACTCGAGGTGTCTGATAAAACGATCGACACGTGGTAATCGAATAAGAAAGTAGGACCAAACTTATCTAAAGGTCGGTTAGTTGCCACATGCCACGGGTCACACCAAAAAATGGATAATTAACGAACATGACCTTAAAGGATGAGTCAAAGTTCGTTGGGTTTTTAATCTTTGACTCTTCTACGTCTCTCTCTCATTCGCTCTTTGTGGATATCAGTTTCACGTGACAGTTAAAAAACAGACAAACGAAGACCTTATCTCTTTTCTTATTGTCGGCTGCAACATTGAACTTGACCTCTCTAATATCTCTAATCTCTTCGCAATGAATGAGACGTTTTTTTTTTTCTTCCTTTTTTCCAACTTCATTTTCTTTTCATATTTTAAGGTTTCGAGATGTGAAAGAATAGATAGTTTGAAAATCTAGAGTGGGCCGATCATCTCCACTTCTATTTGCCTTTCCTTCAAATTCAGTTTTTGATAGGTCTACTAGAGGACTGAACAAAAAATTGAGTTGAAATTTAGATTTGACACATATATAATGTTTTGAATAACAATCAGAAACTTGTATTTTTTTTGTTAAAAGGGTTTAATATTTTCTAGAGAAATTGCACTAGATAACATAAAAAAAAACAAAATTAAATATCTAACCTCTAACCCCCCTATTCACTCTCTTTCTCTTCCTATCTCTCTCTACCTTCTTTCTAAAAAACTAATTTTTTTTTTTTTGGGTTATTCACCTAAATCACCCTATTTTCTATTAGAAACTATAGTGTCAATGTGAACATATTTGTTTGGGAACTTGGTTTGATGCGGAAGATACGTCGGGAAAGCTGCTAACTATGACACGTTTCCTTATTCTCTTCTCGAGATTCTAATAGTTCAAGGATCTTTCTTCATCCTAAATTCGTAATGTTGCTCAATTTACTAGACTCAAGTGTTTTTTTCTTTTTTTGACTCAAGTTTTTATTCATTCCATCTCATTCATTTTTAGAATTAAACTAGTACTAGTATATAGTTAAAATTTAAAGCAAGAATAAGAAAAATTAATCTTTCATTGAAAGAAAAAAAATCTAGTTATGAGGTTTTGAATTGACAAACCTATAATATCCCTTCCTATATATTAATCTTCATGTTTTTTTTATTTCCAAGTGATTATGAGATCAATTCAAAACGTGAAGAGTTCACAAGTTACTATCATTTTATCTATATTGGGTTCCTTTTGCACAAAAAAAAAAATCTATTGGGCTCCTTATTTTTAGACCCAATGGCCCAAAACGTTAAATGAAATCTTTAGATAAAATTTAAAAATATATGCACCAGCCGGGAATTGAACCCGGGTCTGTACCGTGGCAGGGTACTATCATGCCACTAGACCACTGGTGCTTTTGTTTTTGATTTAACGTAGTAAAGTGAATAATCTGTCATAATATTAGGAATTTCTGCCGCTTCTGATCAATTTAGAACATGTAAAATCAAGCATATTTTTTTTTTTTTTTAAAACAATATTAGCAAACTATGAAACTATCAAGAAAATGATTTAGATGAAATGAAATGAGAAAAAAAGAAAAAGAGAGAGAGCATTGCATTGGAAGATAGCGTAATACAGAAACAGCGCCCAGGAGTCACGCAACCTAACAGGTGACGTCATCACAGTGATTCTTCTGTACTACTACCCCTATATGGGCCCAAAATATTTATTTTTAAAAATGTAGAATGGAAAATATTATCCCAAGTAGTATTTATTGTCAGTTTTATTCACATATTACATTTATGACATGACCAAATTACTTATACTCATTTTAGTTTTTACAAGAACAAATATAGAAACTAATCTTTAGACCCAAAGTGTTTTTATTCTATTACACCAAAGGAAAGAGTATTACAATAAAGATTAGGGTCTAAAGATTATTTTTATTATAAGTTCTTGTCAAGATTAGACAGAAACTTAGATATCGTTTGATTTATTTTCTCTGTGTGAATCTTCTTATGCATTATCTTTTGTTGTCTGCTAAATCATTCTTGCTTGTAGCTAATTATATGCTAAATCATTCTTGCATAATCCACCTAGTCTAAATTATGTTCTAAAGTAACAAGAACAAATGTTCTTCTAAATTTTAATATCAGTTAGCTTTTCATACCTAGATGCTAAGTTGGATTTGATGGAACATAACATAATATAGTCGTCAACATGTGGTGTGGATTTGTCATTTATGTTATGATATGACCATTTATTAATCTAATTTAATGCAATCTACTTAATTTGATTTTACGAGCAAAAGGAAATTCAATTTAAAAGAAGAAAAATAAAAGCATCGAATGACTGATGTGATTTATACTTTAAGAAGTGAGTTGGATTTATCTTTCCATGTGCCAAAATATAGTATTGGTACCATGAAATATGGTTTCTATTTCCATAATTCTCCTTTTTTATTTTTGCTATTTTAATTATTGTTTAGGTCGTGTAATACAGTTCTTCTCGATGATTATTACTTAGCTTTACACAAATCATCATTTTTTCCAATTGAGTGTAGCTGCTTTTCTCTAGATGTTGAATTAGTTAGGAGGATCCCTGATTAAAACAATTTTATTATAGCGCGTGGAGGTTACTCGCGAGTGAATGGGAAATGAGTAGATATCAGTTTCTGAAGAAGAACAAGTACGGAGTTTTGTGAAGAACGAGAAACGCCGTTACATCAACTGACGGCAAACTCGGTGGATTCTCACTAAGCAAAAGATTTGTGCAGAGGAAAATCAAACGTAATAATGTTTTTATGTTTTATTTTTAATAATCTAAACGACGTTAGCATGACGACGTCACCTGAGAATCCCAATGGGCATTTATCAGAACTTGAGTACTTTGCAGTTGTAACTTACTTTAATTACTAAATTTTGTACTCTCTGTAGATTCACTTCAAAGATTTATTTTTTTTTTAATATTTTTTTGGGGTCAAAAAACGAAGCCTAGGTCATACACTACAAAGTTCAAGGGTTGAACCAAATAAACAAAACAAGTGTTCCAATTAAAATCGTTGAATGACAAGATTGGATTTTGGTTATTGTAGCTTAACATAACTCATATTGTGTTATGGATATGATTAACGAAACTGAAATCTGAATTTTGTTTATCCTACTTAAACATACAATATTGTCGATTAAACCATGTAACAGAGTTGGCGTATATATTTGTTGAATGCAAACCAATAGCATGTAATTGTTTTTTCTTTGTTATTCAATTAGGAAGTTCGGTGCAATGGACCTTAATTTTCAAAGCATGTGCCGATTATAGTTATTATTTTAATAAAAAGTAATTACTTGGTATACTGACTTTTCGTATTATCGTGTATTTATATATATATCTAAAGTTAATTTCAATAGTTCTTGTGGTTGGGATGTTATTTGACTATGACCTACCAAGCAATTAATAGTTTTCACATTATTATGTTTAACTTTTTGAACTTTGATACAAAATAGGTAAAATGTTAATACAAACTAGTAAACGAAGTTGTGCAAGTAGAGAAGCGATGCTCAGACTCTTCGGTAAGTGCAAAATGAGAAATGGTTTATCTGCATAGCTTTGCAAATTCACTTGGATAACAGTGGTGTGCGAATGTTGGGACTAGCCATCAACACTAAAGTATGTGAAGTTAGTCGCGACGGTGCCGGGTGACTACAAAATCTTGACCTTCAAGCACTTTAACAATTGTTTTCTTCTCTGGAGGAAACTTCTACCTCGAGAAGCCGGACCATTGCTGTTTTCATATATTTTCTTGTCCTTTCTTGTTCCTTATTACATCCTCTTCCTCATGAAGGTTATTGGCACGAACACGGATTCTTATGTTGGGTTACGGTTTGGATAATTGGATTTTTAGAATGCTGACTCGATGGCGTTTGATGAGTTGGGGGCATATATGGACGTCCCTGCATAAAAATTGTGTGATCAAGCCAATGAGTCCCACAATCATATCTTCTATAAATACATACAACAAATAAATATGGGATGGTTTCTTATCTTACAACAACATTTTAATCCTCAACTCTAACTCAATTTACATACATAAAAAGGCGTTTTCAACATCACATGTGAAGCATAACCAAATCTTCCACTATCACAGCAAAATCTTGATCAGCCAAGACAATCGTCACTACTTGGTTTCAGTCTCACCTCATCCAATCTTGATCTAGATTCTTTTATAAACTTCAAACATCACATTATTTTGTAATAGTCCTCATCATAAAGTTATTTTTATGCAATATATTAAAAACACTTGAAAATCGAAATAATACAATTATTATGAATTTACTAAAATTAGAGTCGCAAACTCGCAAAGCACCCATTACATCTATAGAAGCAGATTACTAAAAATATATAATTTGAAAATTCTCGATATATTCTTTTATTTTCGGCCAAGAATTTGAAAAAGAACGATTGCTTAAAAATATAGAGATCATGTGTGGTTACCCGTGATGCAATGTAAAAAAAAAAAAAAAGAAGAGAAGAGAAGAACTAATAATTACGTACACTTTAATTTACTGTAATACTTTATTGGAGTGCCTTGGTTCTTTTTCAATTTTGTGGTCCATCTTAGCCAAAAGAGGAAATACTTTTATATAGTATATAGTATTGTAACACCAACAAAATTGCTTACTGTTGGAAACACATTTTCAAATGATTTACGTCGCATTATTTCCCATGCAAATGGAAATATCCTCTAATGATTATTTCAAACACGATTATTACAGTACAGTCGAATTTACTTTTTCGTTTTTAATTTTTGCAAAGATATTCGCTACAGAAAAGAAAAAAATACTCTATTCATTAGGTTTTTAATTCTTACAAATAACTCACACAGACGTTTCACATATATATATTAATTGATTCCCGTATAACGACAACATTGTATTTGATAATAAATGTAATCCCACACATATTTTACGTACGTTTCATACACACGTTTTAAAATTATTATTCTTTTACTGCAAACGTGTGGTTGATCACAATTCGATTAATTTATGGAATTTATTGATTATAAACATGTTAATATAATTAAACCAGGCATCTTTTTAATCATTGCGATTGCTAACTATATAATATGAACTGCACTATTTGATTCTCGATAATCTTTCGGTTATACCATACCATCCACGATTTTATTACACTAAATTATAGCTTTAACTATGGAGATTAGAGTGAATGTATGATTGTCGAATAAATAAAGTATGACTAAATATTTAGAGTGAAAAGGTATTTATTCCAGCAAAAGAAAAGAAGAAAAACGACAAAAAGAAGACTTAAAAGTTGTAGAAATGTCAGTACGTATGTGAAAGACTGAGACACAGAACACTTTGTACAAGAACCAGTTCCAGTGTCACCGGTTACAGCCGGTCGCCTTCTCTCGATTCCCCAAAGCCTCTCCCACCAAACCCGGGACTTTTCACTTTTCATCAGTATATATTTTTTTTTGTTAAAGATTTTCATCAGTATAGTTTAAATCATTTATATAAATCTCGAATTTGTTTACATGATGACGATATAGTATGTATCCATCGTTTGAATACCCGTTTTAAACAGATGATTTACAATATTTTTAGGACTTAAAGTAGTACGACTAAAAACTATAAAACAGGTAGTGAAAACTAAATGTAACAAAAATAAGAGAAACTACAAAACAGGTAGTGAAAAATGACTAGCATAATTCACAGAATCATACTAAAAAATGATTCAAGAAAGAATGATATATCATATTTGTAAATATACTAGTATAATTCACAGAATCATGTAACTAGTAAAATCCAACACAATCATTAAACTTATTCACCATTCTACGAATTACCTATGAGAGCATTAAATAGCTAGTAACAAACACCAAAAAGATGAAACTTGACCAAATTTGTAATGCTCATACTAAATTCCTCCAAGTTAGATATTTTATATTTTAGGTTTTCCAAAAATACTATATCATAAAGAAAAATTTGATATACAACATATTGATCGTGTTTCAAAAAGAAACCAAAAGAGCTTCTCTCTCTCTTAACCTCTCGTTTCGCCATTATCTCTTACACTGTTACTCCTCTCTCTCTCTCTCTCTTCTTCTGCATCTCATCGACACCATCCTTTTCCATGGCTGATGCATACGAGCCTTATCATGTTCTTCAACAAAGCCGGCGAGACAAACTTCGGATTCCGTCTCTCGATTCCCACTTCCACTTTCACCCTCCTCCTCCTTCTTCTTCCTCCGGCGGCGGCGGTGGCGTCTTTCCTCTCGCCGATTCCGATTTCCTAGCAGCCGGTGGCTTTCACTCCAACAACAACACCAACCACATATCTAACCCTAGCTACAGTAATTTCATGGGATTTCTCGGTGGCCCTTCTTCTTCCTCATCCACCGCAGTCGCAGTCGCCGGAGATCATTCCTTTAACGCCGGACTTTCTTCCGGGGACGTACTCGTCTTTAAACCCGAGCCTTTATCTCTATCTCTGTCCTCACACCCTAGACTCGCTTACGATCTAGTCGTTCCCGGTGTGGTTAACTCCGGATTCTGTAGATCTGCCGGTGAAGCCAACGCCGCCGCCGTCACCATCGCGTCCAGAAGCTCTGGCCCTCTCGGGCCTTTCACGGGCTACGCATCGATTCTTAAAGGATCAAGGTTCTTGAAACCAGCACAGATGCTTCTTGATGAGTTTTGTAATGTGGGTCGTGGGATTTACACCGACAAAGTCATCGACGACGATGATTCTTCTCTGCTTTTTGATCCGACGGTTCAGAATCTCTGCGGTGTTTCTGATGGCGGCGGAGGAGATAATGGAAAGAAAAAATCAAAACTCATCTCCATGCTCGACGAGGTATATAAAATATTTATGATCAAATTTTAATTTTTGAAAATTAATTTAATCTGCAAATTTTGTTAATTATTGTCTATACTTTCTTATATGTATGTGTATTATTGTGTTAAATGTTCACAGTTTTTGGTCGGTGTCCTTTGAAATTGGAGACAAAATGTGATAAATGATATGTCTCTTAAAAAGATATTCCTTGGAAAATGAAACTCCTTCAAAGCCATTTAAAAATATTTAACATATGTTTTAATATTTTATTTCATTCATTATAATACCATATGTTAATTAAATTAATGTTCCCTACGTTTTGCATGATTCGAAGATGTTATAGCGTCCATATTAATACATATCATTATTATATAAATACAAGCTCGCCCTCTTCTTGCAAAATGTTGGTTACTGTTATTTTTAGTAGATTTTTAAGGTTATACTAAAGTAATGATAATATTATCTTGAGGAAGTAACTTTATATAGAGCTTACCTTAGCTCTTGATCTGAATTTGTGAATTAGATTCTTCAAATCTTAGGGGTATAAACATTTAAGTGATAGAAAGAGAACGTCTTCTTTATGAAAGGAATATATGCATTATATGATCTTAAAGCTAGGGACTTAAAGATTTTAATTAGTTTATTCCGAGGTATATAAAATACTTTTGAGTGAGGAAATAACGTTTGAGCCATTCAAATTTATAATCACCCTATTATGTAAGTGGGGGAATCTAAAAACATTTCCATGTGACGTTTTGAAGGTATACAAGAGGTATAAGCAATACTATGAGCAGCTACAAGCTGTGATGGGCTCATTCGAATGCGTTGCAGGTCTTGGGCACGCTGCTCCGTACGCAACCTTAGCCTTAAAAGCATTGTCTAAGCATTTCAAGTGTTTGAAGAATGCTATAACGGACCAGCTTCAATTCAGCCACAATAACAAGATACAACAACAACAACAATGTGGTCATCCGATGAACTCCGAGAATAAGACTGATTCTTTGAGATTTGGAGGAAGTGATAGTTCTAGAGGCTTTTGTTCTGCTGGTCAAAGACATGGATTTCCTGATCATCATGCTCCTGTTTGGAGACCGCACCGTGGCCTACCCGAACGTGCTGTTACCGTACTAAGGGCTTGGCTCTTCGATCATTTCTTGCATCCGTAAGTAACCCTTCTCGCCATATATATGCTTTTGAAAGTTGTTGGTTTCGAGTTTGAACTTAGTTCCAACAATTGATCTCACTGAATGCACACTTTTAATTCATGTACCAAATTGTATATATATGCTTGTGAACAATAGCTAGATATGTGTGTGTCAGTGTGAATATATATATGTGTGCATAGAAGTGTATTTTTACTTGGAAGTATGTTTTAGATGGGACATGTCGACTGCTTGTTTGTTTCTCAAACTTGTATATGTCGTGTTGCAAGTGTATATATGTAGATGTAAGTATATACAATGATATATTAAATTGTTGTTGTCTGTGTCTTTTGTTGCAGTTATCCAACGGATACAGACAAACTCATGCTGGCTAAGCAGACAGGTCTCTCCAGAAATCAGGTTTTACTTCTGATATCTTCAGTCTTCTTTTCTTCCCTTTTTTCCATCTTTGCTTTATCATAATTTAAGAAATTTCTTGCTATATAAATTAAACACATAGATATAATCTTTTACTAAATGAAATTCTGTTGTCGGACAAGAATTATAGTAACTATGTTATAATTTGGTTTATTAGGTTTGACTAAGCGTTACATTTTTGTTATGAAAATTTAACCTTTGGTTATTGATAATGACTAATTAGGGATTTTGTGTTTCGAAAGTAATATTATATCGCTTGTGGGTTATTAATTTATTATGGTAAAAATGTTATTTTAGGTATCGAATTGGTTCATAAACGCAAGAGTTAGGGTTTGGAAACCGATGGTGGAAGAGATTCACATGCTGGAAACTCGACAATCTCAGAGATCTTCTTCTTCTTCTTGGAGAGATGAACGTAGTAGCACCACCGTCTTCCCTGACAACAACAACCCATCTTCCTCCGTGGTACAGCAAAGAGCTAACAACTCACCTCCGGCTAGACGGGCTCGAAACGATGACGCTCATGGTACCAACAACAGCTATGTAAACAGCGGGAGCGGTGGCGGTAGCGCGGTTGGCTTCTCGTATGGAATTGGGTCGTCGAATGTGCCGGTGATGAATAACAGCACAAACGGAGGAGTGTCGTTGACGTTAGGGCTTCATCATCAGATTGGGTTACCGGAGCCTTTTCCGATGACAACTGCTCAGAGGTTTGGGCTTGACGGTGGTAGTGGCGATGGTGGTGGTGGCGGTGGGTATGAAGGGCAAAATCGTCAGTTTGGGAGAGATTTTATTGGTGGTAGTAATCATCAGTTTCTACATGATTTTGTAGGATAAGATTATTTGTGTGGAAAGAAAAAAAAAATGTTTGACGTTTGGGTATGTATAAGATATGGGGGAATTGAAATGCATATGATGTGTATATTAGAATGTTTTCTTCTTCTTCTTCTTATTTTGTTTGTTTCCTTTCACAAATGGAATTCTTTTTAAGGACTGAAATTGGACTCAATCGAAATAAACCAATGTGTAAAAAACATGGTTTAGACTTTAGACTTTAGAGTAGTCTATGTCATGGTGAAATATAAGAGAGATCTTACTAGCTCATTGTTTTAAAAAATTGACATGATTCAAAAACATGGTGTTACATGTCACAATTATCGGTGAAGAACGCGATTAAGATGTTTATCATTGATCAAAGCAATTTTGAATTATCTGTTTTGCTTGAATCTTCTTAACATTGACTAGCTCAACATCGATATCTTGTTCTCAAACCCTAAAAAAATCGGCCTTGAAAGTTTTCATACTAATTGAGTTATCTTTTTGAGTCGGATGCAGTTTTGACTCTGCTCAATATCGTTGAAATTCTACTCGGAAAAATAAATTTGAACCGACTTCAAAATACAAATGAGTTGGGTTTAATGTTCACGTGACTTGGTTCTCTTTTAAAACATGTGTACTAGTAGGTCTGCATTTTGAAGAGCCCATGAGAGCAAAAAGATGGAAATAAAATTGTGCTTTTGTTGCTTCAAATAACTTTGCATTTGCATAAACAAGGAAAATATATATACATAACCTTTCCCTCTCATGAGAAAAAAAGTAAGAAAAGAAAATAGTCTTTTTTTGGAATTTATTCTCCTAACCATTTCTCAGCCTTTTAGTTTGTTTGCATACCATTTTTGTTTATATATTCTTGGATTATGTCAATATAAAATTTGATACAATGTTTTTAATTTCTGTCACACCATAATTGAGAAGAGAATCGGTTCATGTAATGAGCCGAGAGAAGAATATAAAAGCAGTCAAAGATTTTTTTAAAAACTATTTCTATATTATAAAGGTAAAAAGGAAAAAATAAATTGAAGGCATGCCATCATTGGCTCCTAAAGAACAAAGAATCAATTTCTCATGATTTGATCTTTCACAATCCGTCTCCTTTATGTGGATATATGCGGAAAAACACTCTCCACACGTTTCATATAAAAAGTTCAATTAAATTTTAAAAAACAATGGAGAAAACTATTCGATTTGTCCAGAAACATTATGTTTATGAGCAACGGATGAGAAGGTGTGTCTTTTAAAATACGAAGGAACAAAAAAAAAGTTTTTGGTAGAAAATAAAGAAACACGAATACACACAAATTTTTTTTACATAATTTTGAATAAACAAACACTCGCAAAACCCTCATAAAAGTTGGTAAAATTCTTTTTCTTTTTCTTTTTTCATGTGTCCTATTTATAGAACTAGATGTGTTCATTTCTATAAGGTTTCAATGGAAGATTATGAACATTTTAATAATGTATAACCATAATTCATGTAATTCGTTGATCTCATATTATGTCTAGATATATCCGAATCATTTAGGTTCTAAAAAACAATATGAGTTTTGTAAGCAAAGCTATGAATACAAATGATGGCAACCTCTTAGACACTAGACACGTCAACCGTACATGTTATATTATATGTCTATCTATATGCTGAACTAGAAATAAAAATGAGAATATATAAGAAACCATGGACAACTAAAGATATTGTCTTTCTGTGTGAGTATTTGTTTTTGTTTTTATGATAAATTCCAGAAGCATTAAACCTTTGGAATAAGTATTATTCTTTTGCACCATTACTATTTTTATTTTATAAGCTTCCCCCGCTCTATATATATTCTCACCATTAACATCAACAACAACAACACGAAGAAGAAGATGAAGGTACTTGGTGATGAACGGGTAATCTGCATCCTGACTCCTGAGGTTTAAAACTTTATAAGCAGAGGTATGTGACTATATAGTTTTTAATCCTCGGGATACAGATTACCTCTTCCTTACTCGAAGTACAACACAACACCTAACTCAAGAAAACACTTAGCTTTAACTGTTTTGGAGCATCGAACTGTCATATTAACTCCATTGACACTGGTTAGTTCAAAGATAATCCTTACTCTCTGTACTTTTGAATTTTGTCAAACAAACATCATGCGAGTTCAAATCCGAACGGTGACATAGTGATGGTACTCAAATTGACATGAGACTATGATAGGGATGTCAAATCGTCATATGGTTTGATTATGCACAAAACCACATTCTTTTGTTGGTACATATTCACGAATATGAATCAAAATATGTACATGGTGACCAGGAGACTTATGTTTGAACGGTAGAATTAATGTCTATAAGCAGGTGAATGCATACGAGAGTAGTATATACGTATTACGTACATTTCACTAATGCTTTATTATTTTTCATTTTTTTTTAACTGCAGGTGATGTACTTATCTAAGTGAAGAATATATTCATCAATCATTAATTTGGTCTAGTCATTCCAAGTGGGATATGATTTGATACATATAATAGTCTAAAATATGATTTTATGCCAGTAATATTATTTTTTCTGGCCCCTATATCTATTCCTCTCTAAATACTTTTTTGAGATCCTCCTTTTTAAACTTAGTCTTTTTTTTTTTTTTTGTCAAACTTTTAAACTTAGTCTAAGAATATGATTTTAATCTAATCGTTTTACAAATCATCATAGTCTCAGACTTTCGGTCTAGTCTAGATCGGTTTAGATGCGTTTATTTTCGGAAACCGGATTACATAAAATCTGGACTTGGACCCCTTTGGTTAACGAAAACCAGACTAAAGGGCATAAACGTCATTTTGATTATTAAAAAATGACGCGTGGCGTAACATCATGATTCTCCTTCCTCTTTCCCCAATGCAAAGAAAAAGCATTATACAGACTTTTCAATTTTCCGATATAAGCACGAAATCGCAGAGTTTTCTCTCTTCAATTTTGATCACAATCGATCGATTCTGTTGAGAATTTGTTCTGTTCGCTAGCGTTAACTAGGGATTGTGGAATCAGAAGTGTTGAGTTCTGTGATCGGAGATTATGGATTGGGGAAACGTAACGGTTGAGGATCTCGTCGATGCTCTCCGAGAAGTTGACTGGTCGTCTCCGCCGCGTCCGCCGTCTGAGTTCTTCTCTAGGTTCACCGTTCCTAAATCTTTCGCTAAATGGGATAGTCGTCTCAAGTGCAATCTCTATTAGTACGATCTCTCTCTATCTTTGTTCGCCAATTGATTCTTTGTTTCTTCAATTTGTTGCTTGGAACGATTCATATTTATTCGGATCTGAATCTTTTTGTTAGCTTAGTTTCCGTATTGAGCTTAATTTTGACCTGTGAGTGATGATCTTGTTTTTGCAGCTACCGAACAAACTATTTCATCATGATCGTCGTTATACTTGGTATGTGCTTAGCATTATCATTAACATCTGTGTTGTTTATCAATGATGTCTTCACTCAGAATTGTCAAATTTTACTTGTCAGGATTGGGATTTCTTACAAGGCCTCTAGCGATCTTCTCTGCGCTTTTGACAGCATTAAGTGTGGCATTTCTAAATGACAGGTTTTTCTTCTTCTTTCTATTGTTTTCAAACTCAGTTGAATCTCACACCTTTGATTTCTGGATATGCTTGAATCAGTAGATCCGTAATGAGGATTCTTGTCTACAGCTTTGCAGGTTCTTTTAGTGAGAAGGCAACACGAACCACCAGAAGATTCTCTCCACAGTTAGCTGCTAAAATGAGACCTCCTTTGACGTATGTTTATCGTTTCCCTCTCCTTATTAGGTTTCGTACTCTATGTTACTTGATTATTATCTATGTTATCTGTGTTTTATAGACCTGTCATTCGTGGACGTCCATCATCAAAGAGAGCAATCCATGTATGTGGTCAACCCCGTTGGATCTTTGTCTTGACATGCTCACTTGGTATGTGGCTTTGTACATTTTCATTTGATGAGAAACTTCATGAAATATATATCCTGAAACTGTAAAGACATGAATTGGATTTTTTTTTTGTTTCACAGTGAGTTTTGCTCTTTGGTATATTTCCTGTGGTTTGTTCACAGTCTCGTTGGCTCTACTCATTGGACTTCTTGGTATGCAATCTACACAAATTGTCATAAGTTATAACTTAGTTTCTCTCACTCTACTTCATAAATCTATAGCTTTTATAAACCCAACCCTTTTTGTGATTTGTGTTACAGCTACAATTCTTCATGCAAGCTTGAGAACACCGAACTTGAAGGCACGTCTTAACACATTTAGGGAGGAATTCAGAGCAGTGTGGCGTAACTACAGCGAGATTTAGAGTAATGTAAGTTTAAAACCTCTTATTCTTTGTCTAACATCTTTGTGCTTAATTGGATGGTTATTTATTTGAAATGTTGACATTTTTTGGCAGCTTGTACCACCATCACCATGATCGTGTTCTGCTGAGGACATGACGCGGTAAAGACCAAACTTACAGCATTTCTCCAAGATAAACCTGGTTTTGTTATCGCTGTTCTCTGGGTGTTCATTCTGGATTTGTGTTACTCAATGACTGGGATCATCTGTTTTCTTTGATTCGGGTTTTGCTTTTTTGGTAGCGAAGTCCTCTTTTTTTGCTAAAGACTTATAAAGCCAGCTTTGTTGCTGTTCTTCGTTCTCAAACAAACCCTTTGTGTACAAGTCTTAGAATCGTTTAACAGCTTGCATTTTTTCTTTCTTTTTTGGGTTGAGGTCTAGTTACAAAGTAACGAGATAATAAGAAATGAAAATGAAAAGATGATTACTAACCTAGAGTAATTGGGTAAGAAGAGTACGTACAAAATTTGCAAGATTCTTGGGGAAAATGCAAAAAAAAATTACTTTTTTCTGGTCGTATCATTTTTGTCAACTGAAATTCGAAAGTGTTGCATCTTAATTCTTAAATCTAGCAAAGTAACCAAAAAACCATTTAAAAACGTGTAGCAATATTGCAACAAGCATAACCTCACTTTTTAAGGATTGCTTGATCGATCATGGTGATATCAAGTTCATCTAAGATAAACTCAAATGTTTTAAGCAAAAAAAACATCTCGCTCTTATTTTCTGAACAAAGTTTAGA
Source organism: Arabidopsis suecica (assembly GCA_019202805.1). Lineage (NCBI taxonomy): Eukaryota > Viridiplantae > Streptophyta > Magnoliopsida > Brassicales > Brassicaceae > Arabidopsis > Arabidopsis suecica. The sequence continues at coordinate 467,284 of CM032910.1, forward strand.
TTCACTTCTCGACGAAAGACTTGAGATCCTTGAGCCATTGAAGATACTCTCTGCTATCTTTGTTGGCCACATAATCTGCCAGAAAGGTAGTGTAGCTCGGTTTAATGCCTCTGATCTCCAAGTACCTGTGGAAAGCCTTCTGCAAATTCTCATCCAAGTCACTGCACATAACACGATAACCAAATTCTCAATCACATAACAATATCCCAATCTCATACATTGCAAACAAGTCTCACTATGATTGAATTGAACTTACTCAAAGTCAGGTCCTTCGTAAGCAAGCTCATTCTCAGATTCTTGCGGTTGTTTGATCGATAAACTATCAATCACAATCTCATCAGGGTATGCACTGACTCCAAACTCAAGACAGACACCATCACCTTTCTCCACACTCACAACCATCGGAACCCGGATTTTACCCACACTTTCTTGATCTTCATCGTCTCCTTCATCGTTTGGTTCTGCTTCATCTTCTTCATCATCATAAGAAGCAACAGAGTCAACTACCACTTGGATGGTTTCATCCTCAAATTTCCTTCTCAGCAACACAGTTCTTTCCCCTGGAGTATCAATAATCTCAAAAGGAAACCCTTCTGGCTTCTCTTCCAACTGTTTTCCAAAAACATTTTTAGTAACTGAGAAACCAAATTCACATTCTAATTCAGATACAGTTCTTCTAAAATCACACATTCCTGAACCCTAGAAACATCCAAATCTCATGAATTTGAGCAGAATCAAGAATATTGAAACAGAGAACTTACGATGCTAGTATCATGAGGCGCCTCCTCTTCGACGGCGCATTCAATTTCAGATTCGATAACGCTAACAAGTTTCTCATCGGCGGTTGTTTTAGTGATCGCACTTTCCGTCGAAAACCTCGAGAATGAGAATGAACTAACAGATCCACGCATGATCTGGCTACCAAGAATCAGCCTCTCGGCGGAGACAGCGCCACTGCGGAAGCTCACCGGAGATATAGCCGCACGGAAAGCAAGAGTAGCTACTGTTGACGAAGCTCGACGAAACACGGTGCTCAACGCCATTTTTGAGGATTCTAGGGTTTTTCTGGAAGTGAGAAGAGATCGAAAATGAGGGTTTTACTGAGAAGAGAGGTTTAAGGTTTGTTTATAGTGTGAAAAATCTTTAGGATATAATACTTAATAGGCCCAATTACTTAATGGGCCATAAGAAACCCATAAATGATTTTTTAAAAAAAAAAACATTTAAAAAGTAAAAAAAAGTTGGGATATTCGTACAGGGAGAGAGGAATGTCTCTGTGTAGACACGTGGTAAAGGCTAAAAGGCCAAAGAGAGAAGAACAAATAGCTCTCTCCGGCGTCAGAATTGCGTCACTGTTTTCTTCAACTTCAATTTGGTTTCGGTGGCTTGAAGTTAAGGGAAACATAATTGTTCCTCCAAAAGGCAGAATTAAATTGTGGTAGATGATTTTTAAAAAAATCATTTAGTTCAAAAAAAGTTGTCTTCTTTTAATGTTGGTTTTCTGGTGGCGATGCTCTTAATTACCCAATTCCGTACGATTTATGATCTTAAGTGAAACTTTCGTGTTTTGGGTTTGTGAAATTCTCTGATTAAATTATGGGTTTAGGGTTTTTTTATGATCGGTTTCGTGTAAAGTAGCGATTTTTATATTCCGGGATTTTGGTGAAGAAATATAGAAAGTCTAGGTTTTTTTCTTTGTTTATTGTGTTTGTGTGTTTGGTCCTGATCAATGAAGAAGATGATTGGGAGTCCTGGAACAATGAGTGGGTTGATACTGAGATTAGGGCAATGTGCAACTGCTGCTACTTCCATTGGTGTTATGGTTTCTTCTTACGACTTCTCAAATTACACTGCTTTCTGGTAATTGTCAAACTTCAATCTCATTGGTCTTGGTGGTTCGTTTAATTTAGTTGAAGAAATTGGACATTGATATACCAAAAATCTAGACTTTGTAGTTTTTCTTGGATAACTTGAAGATAGAGCTAACAAAACTAGTGAGTGTGTGTGATTGTATCCTTTTAACATTTACCTGAATATTTGGAAATGGGAATGTTTCTATATTTTGATTACTGGATAGGGTTATCTCAAAAGATACAAGATGATGATAGCTTTTGCTAATGATTTCAGCTTTTTAGTCGCATCTATGGGTCTTCAATTGATTTGGAGCTTTGGACTTGCTTGTCTTGACGTATATGCAATAAGGAGAAAAAGTGATTTACAAAGCCCTATCTTATTGAGCCTTTTCACTGTTGGTGATTGGGTACTAAACTTATCCTCCATTTCATTATAGCTAATAATGTTCATTCACTGTTGGTGTCTTGTTGTTTTAAAGGTTATGTGTTTGATAGGTTTCTTTTGGAATTCTGCAGGTCACTGCACTTCTCGCTCTTGCAGCCGCGTGTTCCTCTGCAGGAGTTACGGTTTTATTCACAAAAGACACTGAGTTTTGCAAGCAGCAACCCGCTCTCTCTTGCGATAGGTTTCAGATTTCTGTCGGTTTATCTTTCTTTAATTGGTTTTTAGCTGCTATATCGTCTCATGCCATGTTTTGGATCTTGATATGATATTTAAAAAAAAACATTCTCCATGATTTTACAAAAATCCATTTCTGTGAATTGTTTTTCTCTCTTCTTTATCCAATCCATCACCGGAAACAGGGCAAGGGTACAAGTCATTTTGGTGAAGTCTAAGACAACTATGTCTCAGTAACCTCTTGTGACAGAATATTGATGATGTATTCAATCTCATCAGCAACCTCTTTCATCGAAGGCCGGTTTTGTCTCCGCTCGTTAAGGCACGCAGATGCTAAATTCCCAAGCTGCTGCATCGTCTGCAGGTCAAGTTTGTTAGCCGTCTTCTTCAGCAGCGGATCAATGCATTCATTCAGTCTCTCTTGATCCATCATCTTGTTAATGTACATCACCAGGTTCACATCTTCCTCTTCTCTACTGAAATCTATCGCCTTTTTCGATGTAACCATCTCCAGAAGCACAACCCCAAAGCTGTACACATCGCTCTTATCAGTTAGCTGGAAATTCCGGTAGTATTCTGGATCGAGGTAGCCCAATGTACCTTGTGCACCCGTGAAGATATGGCTCTCGTTGTTAGCGGTTTCTGTCAAATCCACAAGCCTTGAAAGCCCAAAGTCTGAAACTTTGGCGTTTAGCTTATCATCAAGCAAAATATTGCTCGATTTTACATCGCGGTGATAAATCGGCGGCTGTGCTGCGGAATGGAGATAAGCTAATCCTTCAGCAGTTTGGTATGCGATCTGCAGTCTGCGCCGCCAAGTCAGCGGTTTCCAAGTGCGATCTGGATTGCCATGGAGATGTTCGAATAGTGTTCCGTTGGGAATAAACTCGTAGATCAAGAGAGGCAATTCAAGATCGACGCAGCAACCAAGAAGCCTAACTAAGCTTCTATGATTGACTTGGCAGAGAATCCGGACTTCGTTTAGGATCTGATCAGTGCCTTTTGTGTTGTTAAGCTTTGCTCGTTTGATCGCAGTTATGGTTCCATCCTCAAGAACCGCTTTAAACACTTCTCCGAAACCTCCGGTGCCTATGAGATTGTCTTTTGAGAAATTGTTGGTTGCTTTCGTGATTTCTCTGCCAGTGAAGATTCTTGATGACTTTCCCGTGGAATTTGCGCTAAGCATCTCTTCTCGCTCCTTGACGATGTTCTTATGGAGATCCTTTTTAACCTTTTGGTGGCTATGTTTGGTTGCAATAACCGCTACCGCAATCGCTAGTGTAACTCCCACAACCGCAACAGCCGCACCTTCAAGAGAAAAGAAGTTAAAATGGTGTACAATCATATGGGACTTCGAATATATTTTCGGTTTGATTCAGTTTTAATGTTTATCATTTGTACCTGCGAAGACAACGGTCTTCTTCTTCTTTTTGCAGTGTTTCCCATGGCGACATTTACCACCTAATACATGTATGCCAAGAACTAATCAAACACAAATTATATGATTCAAGACGTTTGATTTCAATGGTTCGCTTGTTATGCGGTTTACTTACATATTGCGTTAACCGGATCCCATTCCAAACCTTTTTTGCAGGAGCATCGTTTTAGGCCGAGACTTGTCGGGTCAGGCAAGCATTTTGATTTACCCAACAAGAGATTACAATCTACATCACTTTTGCAAACTGGTTCTTTAGGCAATGCCCATTGCAACTCGAGCCCCGTGTCAGGCCATTTTGTCCCGGGAGGAGGAACCTTTTTGTTTGGATTCAGCCCCACGAAGCTCTGGTACGCGAGGCATCCTCCACCATTGATCCTGATCGTGTAAGCGGTTTGAGACCCGTCGGTTCTGAAGGTGCAACACAAGGGAGCCTTAGAACAAGGTGATGCATTGTTCTTGATGTAGCTGTAGCATAAGCTGGTAGGACTACAATCTATTGGCGCCTGCAGACCCCAAAATCTCTTGGTCAGTCCTGAAAACCGGGTTCCATCACATTTTAATCGAAATCTACTTTCATTGAACCCAAACCGAATTAACCAAACTAATACTGATCTCACATATAATCATAAACCAATTGGTTCTACAATCTTCACAACCAAACCAACTGAACCGAATCTGGATTTAGTCCTATTGAACCAAATAAGTGAAATAAACAACATAAACCAAAAAACCTGTTAGAAACAGAGGAAAAAGGTAGTGTTGCTTTACCTGCAGCATAGCCTGAGAGCAATTAAGCAGCAAGATAGTGTTGCTGCTAGTGATGCTGAAAGGGAGATGTGGATCGAGCTCGAGGCCCTGTTTAGAGACATCAGCCGAGATACAAGATCCAGAGCTAGCAAGACTGGGCGGGAGTAGAACGATCCGCTGGGTTACCGAGTTGATGGACGTGATGACATAAGATGACCCATGGAGGGCACCAAAATAAAGCTTACCACCAACACAATTTATCCTATAGGCTTGATCGCCGCAGTTTGGACCCGTGCTTAGCGGATAAGGTACAACCATGGGTCCGCAGTTAGGACACCGTGGTGGTCCGGCCATGGGAGGTTTTGCCTTTGCATGGCGGGCACAAGAATGGCTCGCGCATGTTAGCCATACGGTGAAGAGAGTTGGTATCAATACGGCGTAGTATGATCGGTTCTTCTCCATTTTGGTGAAATAATTAGAATGTGGAGAATTAGTAATCAGAACATGTGAAGAGAGGTTTAGGTTTATGTACTAATGAAAGGTCATTATTGTTTATGTTATTCCTGTGGTTATACAATTGTTACGTATATCTTAGTGATGATAAAGTAAAAAAGCAATTCCCGAGTTGTTGTAAAACGAGAAAATGTGAGGATTGATTTGGATATGCTCAAAATCATGTTTGTATTTTCTAAGGAAGATTGTGCAGATTCAGTGTCTGTCTGTCATGATCATCCCGACGTTTTCATGTTTCCTAAGTTTCATATACCAATCAACGACGACAAGTATACTTCCATTCCTCTCTTTATACTATGGTATTATTGTTCATTTTATGCTCGACTCTGCGTTATAAATTTAGATTCGACCGTTTTCGACAACTCTAATTTCAACTACATCTCTCGTTCAATTTTGGTTTAGGACGATTAGTTGCTATTTCAGAAAAATTCACAATTCTGGTAGATTTTCTGAATTGCAAAAATAATTTTGATACGCTTGGTTCTCGCTTACATATGTACTAGAAATAACTTAGTAATATAACAAATTTTACTATTTATCCGTGTCGATACAAAAACTTAAGAATTTAAGTGGGAGCCGTGTGACAGTATAGAGTTTTCTAGAACATGTTTTTAGTAAATGCCCGCAAGGTGGTGGGCTAGTGGTAGGGCGAGTCTGGAGTTGAGGGTGAAATCCCCGAACCCAGGTTCGATCTTCCTCCCTCGCTGTTATCAACATTTTGTGGGAAGTCTGGGCTTGGGCTTCGGCCCAGGCAGTTTACCTGGTAGTCTGGTATCAGGCGATCCAGCTACCCCCGGGCATTAGTCGGAAAGCATTCCAAACTTGGGTTAGGCAGTGTGGTAGCCCATCCTTCGGGGTGGTAGTGAGTCCACATGGTAGCACTTCGGTGCGTTCCCTCAGGGCTGACCGGATCAGCCGATCGGGTATATCAAAAAAAAAAAAAAAAAAAAAAAAAAAAAAAAAAAAGTTTTTAGTAAATCTATAATAATGTGTTTTTTCCGTAATCGTATACATCTTCCAAGATATATTATGAACTTTAAAAACACTTAAGGAACAAAAAAGAAGAATAAGGATGAACAATGTATTCAAGATCCAAAGCTTTGCACATGCAAAGATTTTAAGTTTATCACATATTTAAATTTTTGTATTCGTTGTTAAAAACTTAAACACGAGAAGTGTCCGGTTTCATTACGGAGTTATGTAACCAAGTTTAAGATACCGTTCCCACTTCCTACACCACTAGAAAGCCACAACGACTCCTTTCTTACCCCTATAGCTATGATATAATTATATACTAATAAGTAATAACTAATTTATCATTTACATGTAATTTCATGCGTCCAATTGTATATAGAAATGTTGTTTTTGTGTTCAAGTATATAGAAATGTTAAGTATCATATTTTTCAAGTCAACAAAAAATCTAATAATCATGATCGCATAAAATCACTAATAGATTCTCGGATCAACTTCGTAGGTTAAAAAAAAAGAATGCAGAAGTTGACAGAAAGAAAAATATAATGCAATATTGACACAAAAGGCCTCGACACAATCTGGCAATACAACTGACTCTAAAAGTGTAGACACAATCCGAGTCTCAGGTACGTTCGTGTTATAAGTAAAACTAAAAGTGTAGAAGTGTGAGTTTATCAGAAATAGATGTCCCTATTTACAAAAACTAATAACTTTGTGATTATATGGGCCGTAAGGCCCAATAGTAGAGCTTGATCATCAAAAGCCCGACAATTTTTGTTCTTCTTCCTCGCTCTCACACTCACTCCTCCGAAGAAAGCTTCTTCGATCTGAATCATTCTCTGAATTGGGTGAAGTTATGGAAGATGAAATTAGTTCGTTTTTCGAATCATCTCCACCTCTGAAGAACATGAAGGAGATTACAGAGAAGCTTAATCAGTTCATCGAGCTAAATTCTTCGTCACAAGGCAAGATCATAGTTGTTGATTATTTTATATATGTGACATTTTTGAATTTGTGAAAATGATTTAGAGAGTTTTCAGGAGGAAGGAGGATCGCATGTGTGACTTCAGGTGGAACAACGGTTCCATTGGAGCAACGATGTGTTAGGTATATCGATAACTTCAGCTCCGGAAATAGAGGTGCTGCTTCTACTGAGTAAGTTTTGTTTCTCCTTTGAATACAGTTATGTTTTTTTGTTGTTGATCTAAATTGGTTCTGATTTGGTGCATAAGGAATTTTGTGAAGGCTGGATATGCTGTGATATTTCTGTATAGGAGGTAACATTAGTTTTGTTTTGTGTGTAGTTGAAAGATAAGTTAATTTTTTGGTAATGGTGGTTCTTTATATCGGATTTTATGTGAATCTTCAGGGGAACTTGCCAACCGTATTGCCGGTCTCTTCCCGATGATCCATTCCTTGAATGTTTTGAGTTTCCAGATAACACTAACATTCAAGGTTTTTCATTAGAACACTTCTTTCTCAATCTATATACATTGATTCATCTATCTTCAAATTTAGTTCATGGTTTATGGATATTCAGTGTGTTTTCAGTTCATAAATCACATTTGGAAGCTGTGGAAATGGCTGTTATGGATCAGCAAGCAGTATGTATTAGACCATTGTTTCCTTTTTACTGAATTCGTTTATGAAAAATCTGATCCCTTTACTTTTTTGTTTGTTTCTTCTTTCGAGTGATAACTTTGCCAATTAACATTGCAGGCAGTAGCAGAAGGTCGTTTACTAAAACTCCCATTCTCAACCATATATGAGTATCTTCAGGTTCTTCAATCTTACACAAGCTAAAATCTTTGTTGTTTTGTTTTGAGGCATATAATAACTGCAAAAGAAACTGCCATAAGGCATAATGAGAATTCTTCAACAGAGCTGCTATGGCTGAAATTACTTTCTCTTTGTGAATGTTTCTGGTTACAGATGTTGCGGTTGATTGCAACGGCATTGAAAGATGTCGGTCCATGTTCAATGTTTTATCTTGCTGCTGCTGTATCTGACTTTTATGTGCCATGGGAGAGCATGGTAAGAGTCTCATGTCCTATAACCATGGCTACACAATTTCTTGTGTATGAAATATATTTTTTATTTGGTGAAACCAGACAGAGCACAAAATAGAATCAGGATCTGGTCCTTTAGACATAAGACTAGCTCAAGTCCCTAAAATGCTATCAATCTTGAGATCCAATTGGGCTCCAAAGGCTTTCTGCATATCATTCAAGGTCAATCTCTCTCTCTCTATTCTCTATTCTCTCTTGTGTTACTTCTCCGAAATTCGATAAATTTATATGCAAATTCTTGATCCAGCTTGAGACAGACTCAAAGATTCTGATAGAGAAGGCTACAAAGGCTCTAAGAAAATACAAAGTTCACGCAGTTGTAGCCAATGAGCTATCAACGCGTAAGGAAGAGGTCGTGGTTGTTTCAAGCAGCGGTAATGTTGTGGTTAGACGCGAATGCGATAAGCCTGAATCTATTGTTGAAGATAATCTCATTCGTCTCATCGTAGATCGACATTCAACATATATCAAAGAATCTCACAATTGATTCCTCAAATGCTTATAGAGGCAAGAAAAGTTCGAATCTTTCCTTAACACAAAATAGAATCGGTAGAGATGTCTATGTGCATTTGTTGTGTATGAGTGGTTAAGTTTAACCATAATTTAAACAATACTTCAGATTTGTACAGACCTTTTATAATTTAACACATTCTGAATTTTTGATGTTTGAATATATGAATAAATCATCACAAAAAGTTATAAATAATTCACAAATTTAATATTTAGCGTTCTTATTTAGAGAGATATAGGTTAATGGAACGAAAATTTATAAATATTATTTGCAGCCAATTCAAGTCAAACACGTATTCCCTAGATTATAATATTTTTAGTCATGAAAAATGTTTGAAATGTTTTTTTTTTAGGTTTAATTAACAGTATCGACTGTGACAAATTAATTAATAATTACCGAAGCAACTTCGTCGTTGACGAAAAAGAAAGCGTAAGTGACAAGAAATCCATTATGATATGATTTAATTTTGCAAACTCCATAAGATAACACACTTGACTTTACAATTACACAATTAACAAACCCACTAAACATATTATACATACATGATCGATCCACCGTAAATTCAAAAAACCAGTAAATTACATGTTTGTTAAATTTCATCATCAAAATTATGGACATCCTTACAACACTTATATTTACAGTTTACCATAATTTCGATGATTTTAACAAAACTTAGTTTTACTAGCAACGATAATAATTTAAGGTGGACCGTATTATATATATATATATTTTTTTTTTTTTCGTATTATATAACAATATTTAATATACAATTACCACAATCTTATCTTTATACGTATATCGATCATCAGTCCTTACGTACGTTTGGTGATCATGTTCCTAGTGGAAACACGAGACGGCGAAGAGGACGGCGTTGTTTCAAGTAATCCAAGACGATCCGTCCCAAATCTCCGGCGATCAGACGTTCGAAACCTGCCGGAGGAATCGCCGGGAAGTCGCATGTAATAACCGGTGTTAGAAGGAGAGTGGTGATCGCTTAGCAAAACCGACGATAAACTTCCTTCTCTTTTATACATAACAATGGCTTTGTACAAAAATGGAATCAAACCTTCCATGAGAAACTTGTTTTTTTCTTCCTTTTGATGAGATTTTTATGGTTTTGTGATTTGATCAATGCGAGAGAGGGCTTGGTGTATAATATAAGAGGGAAGAGGGTTGAGATAGTGACGTGGCGTGATGGGTATGTTGCCACGTATGCTTAAACGTGACGGTAAATAATGTTTTCAGAGGATATGCATCGAAGATAAAATTAAATAAAGATGTTTTTTATGAGACGATAGATAATATGTGAAAGTGAAGTCTCAACTTACATAAAGAAATCTTGAACTTATCAAGCAATCTTGAAATTACCATTTTTAGATAAATGAAAGCATCATCATAGTTTGTTAATAAACTTGTTAATTATAGACCCACAAGCAACAATTTTACACACAAAAACAAAATTTTATAGATTTATTTTTCCTTAATTTTGAAAGGATAATAAACCGTTGTTTACTACCATGTATGAATTAGTTACTATTTGATAAGATAAGAACATTCTTGGTAAATATCTTAAATATGAAAACAGTCTCTAGCTACTCAAAATTTGAATAACAAATTCTTGAATGAAGTATAATATTATTCATTAAAATTCATTTCCTATCAAATTACCCACCGCACTAGCCTCAAAATCTTGAATGAAGTCATAGTTTACATCATAGATTGGGAAAAGTTTGATCACATAGTCATTTTATTTTATATATTATCCAAGAAAATCTTTATTATTAGTAAATAATGAAATAATTATAAAAATTTGACTTCAATACAGAAATAATTGGCTCTCTCACTCAAAAAGCAATGACAATACTTTCTTAGTTTTGAGGATCGTGTTAGGTGAGGGAGAATAAGAACAAACACATACATAGCCGTTAAAAATTAAATTAAAAACGAACAAAAGATACTTTGGGCCGTTATCTGAAGCCCAACAAGTAGAATCTGATCTACTAATATTCGGCCTCACGTGGTTTATGTCGAATCCGGTTTGGCTCGGTTAATGTTTCAAATATGATTAAGGAGGAAATTGAATCATTAGTGGCTTTTTGACTTCAAATCGGAGAACCGCCAACGAAGGAAGAATCGTCTTCTTCGTCATCTCCGTCGCTGATCGATCTCATTCTTTCTTAAGGTGGAGCTGGTGGTTTCTATAATCTCCGGTGGTTATGGCTTCTAACGATCCTAAAAACGGCGGCGGTTTCTTCGCCTCTCTTGCTTCATCCATCACCAATTTCGGATCGGCCATGAGCAAATCAGTGAACGGGTAAGGAAATTGAATCGTCAACACATTTCCTCGTTTTCGGATTCTAGAATCGTCAGCTGGATTCACATACTTGTTATGTTAATCTTTGATTTGGTCTCCATGTTGAATTGTTGAATTCTGGAAATCAATTTTGTTTGATGAATTATGTTTGTTTCTCAGTTTGATGGGCTATGAAGGGCTTGAAGTGATTAATCCAGAGGGAGGTACAGAAGATGCAGAGGAGGAAGCAGGAAGAGGAAGATGGAAGCAAGAGGTATATCATACTGATTTACTAGAATTGGGGAAAAAAGAACAAATCTTGATCAATCCTCTGGATTTATATGTTTGCTTGATTTATCAGGAACGTGATGGTTATTGGAAGATGATGCAGAAGTATATAGGGTCTGATGTTACATCTATGGTGACTCTTCCTGTGATCATTTTTGAACCTATGACAATGCTGCAGAAAATGGCTGAGGTTTGTGCTCTTAGATTAGATTTTATGAAAGATCTTTTAGCTTTTGGTTTCTATTGATCATGTTTTGTTGTATCTAACAGTTGATGGAATACTCGCATCTGCTAGACATGGCTGACAAAACCGAAGATCCTTACATGCGTATGGTATATGCATGTAAGCACATCCCCACTCTTCGTGTTCTTCTTTGTGTTCAAACTCTTTCTAGCTGTCTAGGGTCATGGTGTGGCTAATTTTATTTTATCTTTAACAGCATCATGGGCTATATCTGTGTATTATGCCTACCAGCGTACCTGGAAGCCGTTCAATCCAATCCTCGGTGAGACTTATGAGATGACTAATCACAATGGCATTAATTTTATAGCTGAACAGGTGAGTCATTTCTTTAGAACTCATATTCCAATGTGCTTGAAAATAATCATGAGTTCTTAGTTGAGATATATCAATGTTTTGTTCCTCAGGTTTGCCATCACCCACCAATGAGTGCTGGTCACGCAGAAAACGAGCATTTCGCTTACGATTGCACTTCAAAACTTAAAACGAAATTCTTGGGAAACTCAATTGACGTCTACCCAGTAGGAAGGTAATTTCTCTTAAAGATGTATCTAGATTTCAGATTCTGCATTGTGAGACAAAAGCACCTGAACTTATAGTTCAATGACTCTGTGTGCAGGACCCGAGTGACACTTAAAAGAGATGGTGTGGTTCTTGATCTTGTACCTCCCCTGACAAAGGTTCATAACCTTATCTTTGGTCGAACATGGGTAGATTCGCCAGGAGAGATGGTCATGACGAACCTGACCACTGGTGACAAAGTGGTGCTTTACTTTCAACCATGCGGCTGGTTTGGGTAAGTTCTTTCTTCATCAAACTTAAAACCCTTTAAACAAATCTGATCACTTGAATTTCATCTCCATGCTTCTCCATTTAGAGCTGAAATGTGGACCTAATGGACAGATCTGGACGTTATGAAGTGGACGGTTACGTGTATAATTCAGCTGAAGAGCCCAAGATGCTAATGACCGGTAAATGGAACGAGTCCTTGAGTTATCAGCCATGTGATGTGGAAGGCGAACCTATTCCAGGCACCGAACTGAAGGAGGTTTTATCAATTTCTCTCCTTGCCATACTCAATGCCAACCCTTTGAATAATATATCTACTCACCTTTCTAATTATGTTACTTCCACAGGTATGGAATGTCGCTGAAGCTCCAAAGAACGATAAATTCCAATACACACATTTCGCTCACAAGATCAATAGTTTTGACACTGCTCCTAAAAAGCTACTGTCATCTGATTCACGTCTACGTCCAGATAGATACGCGCTTGAGATGGGTGATATGTCCAAATCTGGATTTGAAAAGAGCAGGTAGCTACTCATAGTCTTTTGGTTATCCTCCCAAAGTAATGCAAAAACTAATATAGAAGCTGGGTTTTGTTTTGCAGCCTAGAGGATAGACAGAGAGCTGAGAAGAGAAGTCGAGAAGAGAAAGGCCAAAGATTTGCTCCAAAATGGTTTGATGAAACAGAGGAAGTCACTCCTACACCATGGGGTGATCTCGAAGTGTACCAATTCAATGGAAAGTACTCGGTGCACCGCGCCACAGTGGATAACTCTGAGGATACAACGGATGTGAAGTTGACCCAATTCAACCCTTGGCAATTCCAAGATCTCTCTGCTTAACCCTCGGTGCCATTTGTTGTGTAATGTTTTGTTACTTTCTTAGATCTTTCTTTTGTTTTTGGTACTGATGACCACTTTCATTGTATTTTTCCATGAGACTATATTTTCTGAGATTGAGAGATTTGTTTGCAAGGCAATTTTATGAGTTAAAGCAACGTCGTTAAAGCGGACACAAAGGAGAAAGGGAAGAACAAACTACAGTAGAAAGAAATTGAGAAGTTTCTTGGGGCTTAAGCAACAAGAACATGGAAAGTAAAATCTTGCTTGGTAACAAAAATAGGAAGTTGGTGCCAAAAAACAGAGAATAAAATAATAAAAATAGTTAGTAATTTATTGGCTGTCATGGGTGGATGAGGTAATTACGCAAAGGTCGTGGACTCACGAGGTTGGTTAAAATTAAAAACACTGCAACATTTATTTTTTAAAACGTTTTTTGTAACATGAAATCTCTATGAAGATTGGGTAGAAAGCATTTACCGCGTTTCATGTGGGACGACGTCTTCTTATTATATCCCTTCGCAACTAAATCCACTCATTTTCCTCAAACTTTATGAATATTCAATACACTCATATTTTAACTCTTCAATAGTGGGAAAGTTGACAACACATAGAAAAAATGTTATATAGTTGAAAATGGCATTAGTTTCGAAATTCATGTTATCTAATAATAAAATCATGGTTTTTTAGATTGTAATATGATTTTCTTATCGTATTATATTCAAAGTCATCTATGTAAGAGTTTCTTTCGGATTAGTTCGTTAAATATGTCTAAACTAAAGTTTATAAACGTGGACGATCAGAGCGTGGCTAATTATTAATTAAACCGGTTCACTAAACCGACGCATCTTCTTCTGATTGAACCGACGTATTTTTTTAACTTTTAACTGTCTTCCATAACTTCCCATTTCCTCTCCACGACTCTCTCTCTCTCCATATATATATACGTCACTTTCTCTCTAATCTCACAACACTGTTTCTCAGAGTGAAGAGTAGAATACCTTAAAACCGGTTTAATCAAGCCGGTTCAGTGCTAAATGGATAATCTACTCTGCGAAGAGTCATGGCCCTCGAGTCCTTTAACCCCGGAGCCTTTACCAAACTTCCGTCACAGTTCTCACGACAATGACGTCGTGGCGATGTATCCAGAAATAGACGCAGCGACGATGGAGGAAGCCATTGCTATGGACTTAGAGAAAGAGTTATGTTTTAGTAATCATGGAGACAACTTTGTTGAGTTTTTCGTGTCTAAGAAGTTAACCGACTATAGGTTTCAAGCCGTTCAATGGCTAATCCAGGTACCTTAATTATTATTATCTATTTTGTTTGCCCATGTGTAGATACTTACAACAACCTATGAAATCTTTCAAGATAGACTTTAAAAGTGTTGAGTTTACGAAAAAGTTATCTTGCCGCAAAATTATTTATTCATATATTTTTTGTGTTTGTTGTTTATTGGGACATTCGGAAATTAGATTTTTAAATACTTGTATGAATATGTATCTTCTTACATCATAATTTTAATAAACCATAAGTTTTTTTTTTGTGCTTTGGCAGACTCGGAATCGGCTAAATCTTTCATTTGAAACGGTATTTTCCGCCGTAAATTGTTTTGATCGGTTCGTCTATATGACTTGCTGTGACGTAAGTATACCTATTTTTCCATAAGCAAATATTTTTACTTAGTGTGATTAAGTTTTATATTTGTGGATGAAGTAATGAAATGTTCGTTATTAATAAATGCAGGAATGGACGAATTGGATGGTGGAATTAGTTGCGGTAACTTCATTGTCGATCGCATCAAAGTTTAATGAAGTTACAACACCGTTACTCGAAGAACTTGAGATGGAAGGTTTAACACATATGTTTCACGTCAATACCGTTCTTCAGATGGAACTCATAATTTTGAAAGCTCTCGACTGGCGTGTAAACTCGGTCACGAGTTATTCTTTTTCACAAACCCTTGTGTCGAAGATTGGTGTGGTAGGCGATTATATGATGATGAATCGAATTACAAATCATCTGCTGGATGACTTATGCGGTAATAATATAGTTTTATCAGTATTCTTGGATAAAAGGAAGAATTATTTTAGAGATGAATCTGAATAACTGATACGTAATTTTACATCTTGTTGCATGCAGATTTGACGATACTTCGGTATCCACCAAGCGTTGTGGCAGCTGCGGCAATGTGGAATGTCCTGGAAGAAGATGGGCTTCGAGAAAGCATCATGAACCTCTTTGGACAAGACCATAAGGTAAATTAATTGTTTATCTTTTTTTTTTTTGTAAAATTTTTTTTCACGATGGGAACGAAGTGAAATATTAACAACTAATCGTATAATATCAGGAGAAAATTGAGAAATGTGTAGCTGGGAAGAAAAATCGAAACATCGATGAACAGTCGTCTAGAAGAATATCTTGTGAAGGGAAAAGTATTCTGAAACTGTTGCAGAGAGGAGATGTGATGAATATGAACGGTGATTATAACGTTGAAGATCTCTCTAGAATTTTTCAGATTTTCCGATACGAAAACAAGAAGAGAGACAGAGAAAACCACCAAGATAATATTCGTCCGGCAAAAAGAATGACATTTGTAATGGCAAACTACATTTAGCACTTTATGAAATAAGACCACAAAAAGGGATATGTTTTTTATTTATTTGTTTTTACACAGATTTAAACGCAAATGTAATATACTCATACAAAATTGTTTGACAATAAAAACACATATTTAATTTTCTTATTTTATGTACTAACAACTTTAAAAAATAAATGGAAATATTTAATTTGTATATAATATGAACAAATTTTTAATGAATCTAATCCAAAATTCTAATGTAATCTAATAAAATCCAAGCAAAAAAGGAAATATGTGTATCATGATAAAACACGTGGCAAAGTGTGAATCGATGGGAGATAAGTGAGCACTGTAACCACAAACTCAAGTCCTGAACTGATTTCTGAAGATAAAGATTGTTTCATCAAAAAATAAAATTTTCCATTAATTCTCTCTGAGTTTCTTCAACAAAATAAAATAAAAATGAGCTCGTCGCCGTTATCGTCATCTCTCTTTCATCCACTTTCAACCTTGTCAGCTCAAAGCCATGGTAGTAGGCAGAACTTCCTCTGTTTCAGTCGTAAGCAACAATCTGTCATTGTCCGAGCCGCCAAACTTCCTGAAGGAGTAAAGTTTGAACCTTTTTACAATAATCAAGGCTTAATCTTCAAATGGTAAATTAAATTCCTTTTCGCAGGTGATATTGCCAAAAGTACAACCGAAATCTCAACCTGCGTTTCTGGGATTCACACAAACAGCTGAGATATGGAACTCAAGAGCTTGCATGATTGGGCTCATTGGTACTTTCATCGTCGAACTGGTGAGTTTCAAATGGTTTTTTCTTTTTTGCAAGAATTGATTTAAACATACAACGAAACCAAAACTGAAACATCATTTACGTTTTCCAGATTCTAAACAAGGGAATACTTGAAGTGATCGGTGTAGAGATTGGGAAAGGGCTTGATCTTCCTCTATAATGTATCACTGTGTGTGTTCTTTCCAACAAAACATCTTATGAAATGTAAAATTCTGAAGTTTAATTACATATCAAAACGTGACATTTGTTATGAAAGTTTGATTCTTTTAGATGACTCGAGTGGTGCGAGCATCTATGATTGCTACTTTACCTAATGGCTCTGAGAGAGTCATTGCTTCTGAAAGAGAAATGCGTTTGTTTCTCCACGCAGATTCGGCCCATGATTTCATTTTCTCTCCTTCGCTTTTTCTGTTCTCTTGAATCAGTAGTAACTCCGCATACCCGGCTGCACAATCAAAACATTCAACACGCTTATTATAAGCTAACATTGCCAATCGTTTCTGTTTGAAAGCTTACCTCTTGCTAAAGCCATTACTCCTTGATTTTCCATGTTTACTATCCCTATAGAATATAGAAAAAATGTTGAGGAAAATCGTCTTTTATCTCGATAACCTGCAAAGTAGATAGATGTTTGTAAGTACCTTCTGAATCCAGTGGAGGTGCTTTCATGAGCTCCAATGCTTTTCTGAAGAGGCCCTGAGATGATAAAAATAATGGGTATTACGATGACGAATTCCAATGTTTTTGAGTTTTAACAAACTTGTTTCTGACCTCCTGAATCAGGATAGAACTTGAGCGTTCTTGCTTTGCTTTGTTTCCATACATCAGAGCCACAGCGGTTAAGATCACACCAACCTTAGGATGATTGTTTCCTGATAGAATTAAGGATGATAAAAGCCCAGAATCCGTTAGTCTGGTGCTTTAACCATTGAGAATCGATGACCAAAAATCCGCACTACACACACAGTACCGTAATGTTCCTCAGCGTTTGTCAATGCGTCTGTCAGAGTCTTCTCCGCAACATCAAAGTTTCTAACAAAAGCAAACACAAACAGGGACTAATGATATAACCAGAATATTCACACTAGATCCTGTATGCCAAGCTCAAAAGCCTACCCAATGTGTGACTCGAGCTGACCCAGAGCAAATGTGGCTGCCAGCGAGACTGCCTTCAAATTCATGTTACATGAACACATAGATTCTTTGGTCTCTGTCACTTCTTGAATTGCCTTTTGATACATTTCCTTTGCCAGTTCAAAATTTCCAGTGGCGTGCAAGAATTCACCATAAGAAAGTGCAATGTTACCTATTTATGTAGTTATTAAGAATACCCAAAGATCAGGTTCCAACATATAAAAGACAAGGCTAGCTCCAGACTAACAGAAAAAGATTAGTGTGTACCTTTGCAGCTTTCATGATTCTCAAGTCCTCGAAATAAAGATTCGGCTGCATCCAAAAACCTTACCATTAAACTTACTTTGGAATTAAAAAAACAGAGAGAAGAGAGGTTGAGGCTTGTTTCTCTACCGGATTCAATATTTCCTTTCACAAGCTCAGCTAAGCCTTTGATAGCTTTAGCTGTAGCAACCACATCCTGAAGATTCTCATGGCCGCTCTCTTTTACCAATTCCAGGAATTCGCCAGCAACATCCAATGAAGCATCATCCTAAACAGGAAAAACATAATCAAATTCCTAACACAAGTTCCTAAATATAGAGACACACACAAACATAGTAGCAATGTTGGGATTTGAACCTGTCCTGACTGAATCAGCAGACCAACAAGAGCTTCCACAGCAACAACTGCATAACAAAAGAGAGTTTCAGATACAGAAAGTCACAAAGCACTCAACAATTCTAAGTTCACAACAAAAACCTCTAATAGCCAACGATGAGAGTGTCAGAGTCATGACTTGCTTGAGGCGTTCAATGGCTTCACTACTGTTCTCACTGTAAACATAGAAAACCAAACACTATACGTTTATCTTAAGCTACCAATTGAAAGAAAAAAAAAGAGAGAAAATAGTAAAAAAAAAGATGAAACCTTTCGTATAAAAGATCAGACATGGCAAGCAAGACTGTTGCTTTAGAATCTTGAGAAACCTGATCATCGTTTGGTTGATTCTCAAGACACTGTTCAAGCACTAACATCCCTTGAGCATAAGATTCATCTGCAAATTCAGACAAAGACCCATTTCGAATTCAGTCAGAAGAAACTAGAGTTTAAACACCTAAAAATCCTTAGAACTATAGAGAAAGACCTGATTTTTGTGACCTAGCGTGAGAAAGAGCGTAATTAACCATCTGAATAGCAACATGATTCGCGTTTGGAACACTGATTTCACCGTGAATCAATCTCAGTGGCGTCGAGTATCGAATAAGGTTTCCTCTAACAGAGATCGTGCGTCCACGAATCGTTGCCGCTGCTGCTCTTGAAAATTTGGTTGCCGCGCGAATCATAATCGCTCAATTTACTCTTTTTTCTTGTCTTGTTCAGACAGAACTCAGAAGAAAGGTTTTATGGAAAACTCAGGAATCGTCGGAGCTCTTCCTCGCCGATTTCAGTCGGTATAATTTGAGTTTGGTTTGAATTAAAATTGGTTTGGTTTTGTGATAACCAATAAACCAAAAATTGATCCAAAACTTCCTCTACAATTATGTTTTTATTTTTTTTTACTGTTTAAGAATTTAACCCATTGTTATGTTCATTTCTGTAAATCTTTGTAAATTCACTCTTTATTTCTTGTTTTTTTATAAACAATTTTTTTTTTGGGTCCAAGATTTTAGTTCTATTATATATGTCTTGCAAGATACCTATCCACCAAAAACTTCAACCTTCCCACCTGCTATAAAAAGCAAGTCTAGAGTCTAGTGACATTCTTGGCTTCAATCTCTATTATTACCTTTCAAAACTAACAAAAAAAAATTATAAGGACACTAAAAGAAGAATGTAATGATTTGTTTTATGTAAATAACTAAATATAGCCTTTGTTTAAAAACAAAGCAAATCCTCTCATTGAAGTAATGCATATATGCTCTGTCCTGATTTGATCTACAAAGTGAAAAAGGTCATAGCAAAAGTAAGAAATGTTGGGACATACTAGGCTACTTAACTAGCAAGTGGTGAAGATTAGGTCCCTGAAGATTATACGCATAAATAAACATATAAGATAATTTTTGACAAAAAAAACATATGACATATATAAAATTTTTGACAATGAGATTTTAGGTCTGAAAATTTGTTATGGATTGTAAATTATAAACAAATTTGCCTTTAAGAAATGAAATCTACGAGTGTTGTTAATCTTTATCCAATAATAAACGTTGAGAGACATATGAATCTTTCTCTTTTCCTTTAAATCCTACTTTAACCCATTCTTAAAACGAAGAAAGTAAAAATAAAACTTTATAGAAGGCTCACGATCAAGCCTCCCTCTT
The DNA here is from genome assembly GCA_019202805.1 of Arabidopsis suecica. NCBI lineage: Eukaryota > Viridiplantae > Streptophyta > Magnoliopsida > Brassicales > Brassicaceae > Arabidopsis > Arabidopsis suecica. Next base: position 487,270 of record CM032910.1, read on the forward strand.
TCCCACTAATCCCATGAAAGTCTCAGTTTATAAAAGGTTAGCACTTGGCAGTTCCCTATACAACAATCCACTTCACCACACCAATTAGTGTGGAACTTGCAACTCAAGTTTCCACTTCTTCCTCAACCACGACGTCCTCCATATTCCTCTATTAATATTCTCTTTAAAATTATCCCAAAAGGCAAACTTTAGATAGTAACATTATCCCCACACAAGAACAACAACAATGGCGAAACCTGCAACTATCTTCCTTATCTTTCTCACTATCTCAGCCTTCTTATCCTCCTTTACTGGTACGATCATATCTCTTCTCCTCCTCTAATTTATGAAATGGGTTTTGTTTCTCTTTTCAAATTTTCATTTTTATTTATTGAAATGCATAAAAATGGCACCTTTATTTACTTGACAAAATGGTTTTTTTTTCTTGTTGAATTTCATAAAAATCGAGTCTTTGACTTCTTTTGCAGATGGAGCTCAGCTTATAATAGTCAATAACTGCCAGGAGAGCATCTGGCCGGGAATTCTCGGCGGCGGAGGCCAAATCACACCGAGAAACGGCGGATTCCACATGGGAAGCGGCGAAGAAACCATCATAGACGTACCGGATAAATGGTCCGGTCGAATCTGGGGTCGACAAGGCTGCACCTTTAACCAAAACGGTAAAGGCTCATGCCAAACCGGAGATTGCAACGGCGGTTCAATCAATTGCCAAGGAACCGGCGGTGTACCACCAGCAACCGTCGTGGAAATGACATTAGGCTCATCTTCCTCGCCGCTTCATTTCTACGACGTAAGTCTTGTCGACGGATTCAATCTTCCGGTGTCGATGAAACCAATCGGCGGTGGAGTTGGATGTGGTGTTGCGGCTTGTGAAGTGAATTTGAATATTTGTTGTCCATCGGCTTTGGAAGTTAAGAGAGATGGTAAAGTGGTTGGTTGCAAAAGTGCTTGCTTGGCGATGCAATCGGCTAAGTATTGTTGTACCGGAGAATATGCGAATCCTCAGGCGTGTAAGCCGACTCTGTTCGCGAATCTGTTTAAAGCTATTTGTCCTAAGGCTTATAGTTATGCGTTTGATGATTCTAGTAGTTTGAATAAGTGTAGGGCTTCTCGTTATGTTATCACTTTCTGTCCTCCAAAGTGAGATGCTTTTAAGGTTTGTTTTGTTATGTTTATCATGCATTGCTTGATTTGGTATTTGTACGGTCTGGTTTTTAGGTTATTGAATGAGTAAATGAGGGAATTTGAACTGAAAATCGAATCAAAATTTGATCATTATAAAGTGGTTAACCATCCTTTTAACTAGTGTTCTAAAGACACAAGCTTTAGCGCTACTCACGATATAAGGAAGAATAGAGAAGCCTTTCTCTCTAAAGAGAAGAAGGTTCGTTGTAGAATGTGGTCCATAGTGAATCTAAGAGCTGTCTCTCCTCTTTAGCAGCTGAGAGATCTTCTTGTGACATAAACAAGCTGATTGCTTTGATCCGATCTTTTAGCATCTGTCTCAGTCTCTCATCGCCTTTCACTATGCTAGAACCACAAGTACTACAGTCTTTTCTAGCTTTCACGAGCTCAAGCAATCCTCGAAGAGCAGCTTCTCTTACATCAGCATCGAAGCTAGACACGAGGTGCATCATCAAATGGTGAAGCCCGAGTTCTATAGCAATATCGGAGTCTGAGTCATTCTCTTGTAGAAGATAATGCAACAAGTTTAAAGCTTTCCTGAAGAATGAGAAAGCAATGACAAATGTTTTGAAATTACACAACAGCAGGGCAAAGTTGTACTCTCGAAGTTCAATGGAATCCAAGTTTGAAGAGAAGTGCCGAGTATTTTTACCTTTGAAATCTCACACTATCAGATTCCAAAGCATCTCTTAAACCAGTGTAACCATTTGCAATCCGGAAACCAGCGATACCAGTTTGATTATTGCGAATCAAAGCTGTACTCCAAGCAAAAAGAAGTAGATCATAATACATTAATCAGATTCATCATAAACCAAATTTTTTAAAGAAGAGAGGCATTTGATCATCTAAATTTATTAGGACTCAGAGCAGCTTACATGATATTGCACCGAGCGCCTGTGTTCGAGAATGCATATCGGTGTCTGAAGTAAAGTTCGAAAGCAATGACTCTAAACCATTGGCTTCCATAACCGATTCTTGACTCCGAGGGTTGTTCTCAACTATTGTGCTTATGACATCTGCAGACTTAGCCCGAATATTAGCATTGGAGTTTTTGAGGTAGCCAAGAAGAGGTACCAAGCCTCCAACGGAATGAAGATCTTCCCATACATTCAAAGAAGTACATGTTAAGCCAAGCAATCAAAAGTTGCAAGTGCAAAGTATGAAAAGACTCACCATTAGCCATGTCAATTGATTCAACATGTTCCTGCAACTCATCCAGCAAACCTACCAAATCATCATAACTCAAAATCTTAGTAACCAACAAGAGGGAAAATAGCTAAGAAGACAACTATGAATTCCATATTCAACCTTCAATATCTTTAGAGGTTACTTGGTGAGCCTCCAAAACTTGTTGAGGTGTCTGCATTACTTGTGTTATCTCCTTCAACCGCTTGACTACATCTACAGTTTGCGACTGCATAGCCTCTGCAAACCATTTTCGATCTTCCTCACTGTCAAACCAAACAACTTCAAAACAACAAAACCATCCACCACAAAAAATTTTTTTCTATTAAAAGCTAACCAAAGTGATTCATTATATAATGTGGGAACTCAGGGAAAGTTTAGACCTTGTATTGCTCAACTTATAACAGTTTATTTGCTTAAGAGTATGAACATAAGCTTGCACAGAAATCCCTAAAAAACCTAATTTTTACGAACCCAAAAACACAAATTCCACTACATGATTTATTTCCTCATCAGAAACTGACGCAGAACCACACAAATATCTACGACAACCCAACAAACAACATAAGCTCTCCACTATAAGTGATCAACAAAACCTGAAATTATAAAGAAACTTCGTACCTTAACTGGCGAGTAGGTCGAGTACCATCGGAGTGAGAGAGGCTCCATTTAAGCAGACCGTCCCAGTTAGGTCCGTCTTTCGCCATTGAAGCAACGGAAGAAGAGACTCTGTCAAAGAAAGTCAGAGACAATGACAAAGAGCTTGGGCCTTTTACTTAATAATGAGCTTAACAGGCCCAATTGTTAACTCGAAATATCTTGGAGGAGCCCACCTTATCCATAGAACAATTTAAACTGAAGAACCCCAAAATCCCAAGTGAAAACGTTATCCACTTCGAGAGAGTGACACGTCAGGAAGCAAATCCAAATTCGAAAAAGCTTTTCCATAAATCAAATCTCACATCTTCTTATGTATTACTTCCCCAAATCGAAATCGATCACTTAAAAACCCTAAATCATGGCGATCGCACCAGCAATGCAGACGACGTTCGTGTCATCGACCAACTTCCTGAAACATTCTTCTTCGTGGGGATCATCATCACCGAACAATGTGAATCTTCCCAAAAACAAGAGATCGTCTTCCTCCGTAGTTGTCGCCGCCGTCGGTGATGTCTCTTCTGACGGAACAATCTACTTAATCGGTGGAGCCATCGCCGTTGCACTCGTCGGAACTGCATTTCCGATCCTCTTCAAACGCAAAGACACGTAAACCACTCTCATCTTTTTATCTTGTGAATTAAACCGGTTTAATGCTCGTTAAACCAAAATTGGACTGATTAATTGCAGAAGATTCCCATAGTTTATTTTCCGGTTCAACATTCGAGTTATCTTAACCGTACTAAATCCTCTCTTATGGATAAACTCTTAACCGATGTAGTAAACCGGTAAATCGAAGAGAGATCGTACATTGTGAAATTAAGCTATGAAAATGTATGGTTTAGGTGTCCGGAATGTGACGGAGCAGGATTTGTGAGGAAAGGAGGAGTGACTCTGAGAGCGAATGCGGCACGCAAGGATCTTCCTCAGATCGTTTGTGCTAACTGCAATGGACTGGGAAAGCTTAACCAGATTGATAAATCATAAGAGTCTTCATATTTATGTAAAAGCTCCATTTTTTATTCCTCTATCTTCTTCTCTACAATATACCTCTGCAAGAGAAGATAGCTTGGAATGATCAATGGTTGCTTCGAGAATGGATGGATATATATATACAATTGTAAGTTTATTTGCTTTCTTGTTCTGTAAGAAATTGTCTTGAGTATTATTGTAATTGTATACTGTATTCGAAATTGTGTTCAAACATTTCAGACGTAGCGCAAGTTAATGAGTTAGTTAAACCAAGTTTTTAATTAAGCAGTTATAATAGACGAAGGTGTTCAACTACCAAAAAACAACGAAGATAAATGAATCTTAAGTAAATTTAGTTTCTGGTTTGATAAATTCACAAGATTTAGTAGTGAAACGTCTTTAAACTATCTAAATGCTGCATAAGTAATTAGAGACTGTAACCAAAATTGCCAAGACGAACAATAATCTAGTGCTGGCAAATCCTAACAAAATCTTAAAAACATTTAATGGCCAATTAAGGACCAACTGTCATTGACTTCTTACATCACATGCATACCTAATCTTCTTTACGTGTTTATTTCTGTGTTTTATAAATAACCTCGCCAGAAACGTTTGTATATTTTTTTCAAAACAAATATACTAGAATTATTGTATAAACACTAAAAATTTATAAATGAACCTTACGCGTCAGAGTAGAAGTTTCTTTTAATTGTTTTTCAAAAGTTAATGATATTAAATTAAATATCCACAAGATTTTTTGTTCAGAAATCAGAGTAGAACTTTCTTTTAATTTGCCCAATTTGGAACATAAACAAACTTCTTGTGGATATTTATCAAAAAAAAAAAAGGTTAAATGATATTAAATTATATATCCACAAGAAGTTTATGTCCCAAATTATTTTGTTGTGAGGTGTTTATCCATCCCATGGCTTCTAAATGAGACATTATTAAATTTATCTTATTGGTGGAATAATGGGAAAATCGTGAATTTGTTTATTAATACAAAAAAGAATATGGAAAAAAATCAGGGAGACAGCATCATAGGTAAGGAGACGTGCTAATTAAAGAGATAAAGAAACGTGACAATAATTTAGAACTTGAAAACAGAACACGTTTCGTTGCGTCCCCTATTTGCTTCTTCTCAATCTTCTTCTTCTTCTTCTTCTCCTTTCTTCTTCTAATTAGACTACTTGTTGGTTTTTGAAACAGAGACACAGTAGAATACAAAGTTAGTAGATGAAGCAAAACGAGACATTCCATGAAGAAAGGGAAGATTTGTATCACACAGATGAGGAAGACGAAGAAAGTCAAACCGAGAGCTCCGTTCTGTCAACTCCTTTATCTCGTAATGGATCCGATAACGTTCCCGTTCAGTGGCCTCGAAGTTATCGGTAAATCATTTTCTTATAAATGCTCTGTTTTTGTAAGAGATCTGAAGAAATTATTCTTTATAGTAGATAATATTTTTGGTGTTCTTGGGGATGTTTTCAGACAATCTATGGATTTGTTGACCGGAGTTACACCTCCGATCAGTACAAGTTTTGTCTCTTCGTTTCGCCAGAGACGACAAAGCTCCGTTTTCGGTTCATTTACTTCTTCCCCAAGCAAACAGCAACTTCTCATCGACAAAGATGAGATCCATAACTCTGTTGTGCCATCTATCAAATCATTTCTTGCTTCTCATCTCCACCTATCAGTCCCAGGGGATCTTTTAACTCCCCAAGATAACGGCAGTTGCACATTCTCTCAATCCGTTCTCAACGGTAATAATTGTAGTTAGGAATGTTTCAATTTGATTTTTGGTTAGGTCTTCTCGGTTTTCGGAGTTTAACAAAATCTGATATGGAGGTACTGAGTTTAGTATAGCATAAGTATATCTTATTGCTAATGTGAACAGTTTCTTTGTTGCAGGAATCAATGTTCTATGTGGAGTAGCTTTACTTACAATGCCTTACGCAGTTAAAGAAGGAGGATGGTTAGGGCTTTTCATACTCTTCTCCTTTGGCATTATCACTTTCTACACAGGCATTCTCCTCAAGAGATGTCTCGAGAATTCACCCGGAATCCACACTTATCCGGACATCGGTCAAGCTGCATTCGGTACCACTGGACGCATCCTCGTCTCTGTAAGTTTTTTTTTTTCAAATCAATCTTAATTTTGATTGTGCGTGAATTGTGATCCTAACTTTGTGTTTTGAATTACATATCAGATACTTCTCTACGTGGAGTTATACGTAAGTACCAAACTCCTTTTCATGTTTCATATAATGATGTAAAAAATTGAGATCCTAACTTTGAATTTTCTTTGTAGGCATCTTGTGTGGAATACATAATCATGATGAGTGATAATTTGTCAAGGATGTTCCCAAATACCTCCTTATACATCAACGGATTTTCTTTAGATTCTAATCAAGTTTTCGCCATTACCACGACTCTTATTGTTCTTCCTACTGTCTGGCTCAAAGACCTCAGCTTGTTGTCCTATCTCTCAGGTTTATCTTGTAACTGGCACAATTAGCTATGAGATTTGATCTCTTTAATACTAAGAAATGTTTTTTTCCTTAGCCGGAGGTGTCTTCTCCTCAATCTTGCTTGCGCTTTGCCTCTTTTGGGCTGGATCAGTCGACGGGGTTGGATTTCACATAAGTGGACAGGCTCTTGATATAACTAACATACCTGTCGCAATTGGAATTTACGGCTTCGGTTTCGGGAGTCACTCGGTTTTCCCCAACATTTACTCATCCATGAAAGAACCTTCCAAGTTTCCTATGGTGCTTCTCATCAGGTAAAACAGACCTTGCTTAAAATGCAAGAAACCTCTAGGTCTAATTTTCATCCTTCTCATTTCATGAAATATCTGTTTGTTGCGTTATGTAGTTTTGCGTTTTGCACTCTATTTTACATCTCCGTAGCAGTTTGTGGATACACGATGTTTGGTGACGCGATTCAATCCCAATTTACACTGAACATGCCTCAACATTTCACCTCATCTAAAATCGCAATCTGGACAGCGGTTAGATAACCTTCCAAATCAAAAATCTCATACCTTTATCACATTCTGTTCATAATAATTTTCTCAATTCCTATTTTTATGATTAGGTCGTTACACCAATGACGAAATACGCTTTAACAATCACTCCAGTAATGTTAAGCCTAGAAGAACTCATACCGTCTTCGTCAAGAAAGATGAGATCCAAAGGTGTCTCTATGCTTTTTAGAACCATCTTAGTTCTCTCCACTTTGGTCGTCGCTCTCACAGTTCCATTCTTCGGTAATCTATCTCTCTCACTTCCCCATTAACCTAACTTGTTGCTCAAGAAACTCCCTTACTGAAAAACAATAACATCGTTAATGTAACAACGTTAACTGCAGCTACTGTCGCGGCTCTGATTGGATCTTTCATCGCAATGCTTATCGTAAGTTCTCCAAGAACAAATGAATCTCAATAATTTCCCTTGATTTACGGAATAATTAACGATCAAATCAAGTTGGTGACCATTTCGGTTTTGATCTTTTCAGGCGTTAATATTCCCGTGTCTCTGTTACCTCAGCGTTATGAAGGGTAGATTAACTAACTTTCAAGTAAGAATAAAATTGAAAACTTCGATTTCGATTCTATATTTTCACTGTCAATACTTCGCAGAAAATTGAGATTGAAAAGAGTTTTTATTTTTCAGATTGGAATTTGCATTTTAATCGTGATAATCGGCGTTGTGAGCGGTTGTTGCGGGACTTACTCTGCTATCGCCAGATTAATCGACGAGATGACCTAATTGGTTTAGCAGAATAAGTATATTCGAAGGAATAAACCGGATGGTATACCGTGAATAAAACCGGTTTTTGATAAACCATTGTTTTTTTTTGTGTGAAAATAAACCAACTTTATTTTTTTGGTATTTTATTCATAAACCCTAGTTTAAGTCCATTTTACTCAATTTTAGTCTTCATGTTTTCACTTGCTCATTAAAAACTAATAAATAAAAGAATATTTTGGAAAATGGGACTGGAGTAACACTTGCATTGATGGATTAACACAGTTTTGGAAGTTAGTCAACAGAGAAGAAGAAAAGAACGATAATCATATTTTTGGAAATTCGTAGAATCCTAAAAATATCGTCAGCATCAAATCTACACCGCAATTAAAAAAAAAAGGAAACAAATATTAAAAAACACTAAATAGTTTTCTCTCCATTGATATGTTTCCATATATAGAAGAAATCTCTTTGACTCGCCGGAAAACAAAAATCCCGTTGTTCTCCGTCTATCTCTCCCTTTCTCCATCTCTCTCTCTCTCTGCACATTTCTTCTGCGTTTCTTAGAGATTTGAGAAAACATAGGAGGAAGATGAAACTCGACGAAGAATTCTTACACGACAGAGACCATTCGTTTCTGACAGATGACGAGGAAAATCAAGCAGAACTTGCTTGTTCCGACGATGAACACGACGGAGACGACGATGGTAAGAGAGACGGAGAAAATTCAGATTCCTCCTCTCCGTTATCTCGAGACCGTTCTGATAACAATCTCTCTGATGTCTCGAATCCTCCATGGCCACAAAGCTATCGGTAAAACGTCATCAATTTCCTCTGTTTTTCATTTTCGAATTCTTTTGGATTACAAGAGTTCAGACATTTTTCAGATGAATTTGTTTCAGACAATCGATGGATTTGTTGACCGGAATGACTCCACCTTCTGTGAGTTTCATGCCTCGTAGCAGTTCCCGGAGATTAGCCTCTTCCTTCCATAAGAAGCAACAATCTTCTTTTGTCGATTCGTTTTCTTCTTCCTCAAGCAAACCACTTCTCTCTCAACCAGTTTCTGACAAAGAAGAAACGATATTACCTATCAAACCTCAATCTCAGCTCAAGCTCTCTGTCACCGATCTTCCATTACCGGAACCTAACCTCTGCTCCTTCTCTCAATCCGTCCTCAACGGTAAAATCATCTCTTAATGATTGCTCTGTCTCATCAATAGGGGAATAATAAAATAGTAGAACTTGATGAATGTTTTGATTAATAGGTAGTAAAATCATGTTTCACATCATTTTTATTTGCAGGAACCAATGTACTGTGTGGATTGGGGTTAATAACAATGCCTTATGCTATAAAAGAAAGTGGATGGCTTGGTTTGGTAATACTCTTGTTCTTCGGAGTCATCACTTGCTACACAGGTGTTCTCATGAAGAGATGTCTAGAAAGTTCTCCTGGTCTTCAAACTTACCCCGATATCGGTCAAGCCGCCTTTGGAATCACCGGAAGATTCATCATCTCCGTAAGTTTCTGATCAACCAAACTCTATTATCAAAAATTCTGTTTCTTGAAACTGAAACTTTGGTTCTTGTTCTGTTTCTTGAATTGCAGATTCTTCTATACGTGGAGTTGTACGTAAGTTTCATCATCGTTATTGTTAATATTCTTGTCTAAAGTCTTCCATTAATAGTTGACAAATTTATTGTTAATAATCGTAACTTTGTTTTTCAAAAATAGGCAGCTTGTGTGGAATACATAATCATGATGAGCGATAACTTATCAGGACTATTCCCAAACGTTTCATTGAGCATTGCTTCAGGGATATCTCTAGATTCTCCTCAGATCTTTGCAATCTTAACCACTCTTCTTGTTCTTCCAACTGTCTGGCTTAAAGATCTTAGCTTGCTTTCTTACCTTTCAGGTTTGAATTTTTCCCACTGAAAACTCTCTGGTTATCTCCTCATTGGCTATATCTAATGGGCCGTTCTTGTGGTCTTAATTATCTAGTTGGAGGAGTCTTGGCGTCAATCTTACTCGGTCTCTGCCTCTTCTGGGTTGGTTTAGTTGATGGAATAGGGTTTCATGCAACAGGACGAGTTTTCGATCTTAGTAACTTACCTGTCACTATAGGGATTTTCGGGTTTGGTTACTCAGGTCATTCAGTTTTTCCCAATATCTATTCTTCCATGAAGGATCCTTCAAGGTTTCCTCTTGTCTTAGTCATCTGGTAAGTCCAAGAAACCTCTCCTTACTTGCTTCGCAAGGAACCCTAATAGACATACTCATCCTTCTTTCGTATGCAGCTTTAGTTTCTGCACGGTCTTGTACATAGCTGTTGCAGTCTGCGGCTACACCATGTTTGGTGAAGCAGTCGAATCACAATTCACATTAAACATGCCAAAACACTTCTTTCCATCTAAAGTCGCAGTCTGGACAGCGGTAAAATATATCATTCTCTTCTATTCTCTATATATAGTTCTATACTTGTATAACCAGAAATTGATTTTCTTCAATCTCTTAGGTCATCACACCAATGACAAAATACGCGTTAACAATCACCCCAATCGTTATGAGTCTCGAAGAACTCATTCCAACAGCTAAAATGAGATCACATGGTGTATCGATATTATTCAGAACAGCCCTAGTTACCTCTACTTTGGTGGTTGCTCTTTCAGTTCCTTTCTTCGGTAATGTCTCTATGTATCTTTAACTTCCTATGCAAGAAACCCATCCCACCATAGCTTCTCTGATCGAATTTTCTCAATTACAGCGATCGTGGCAGCACTAATCGGATCGTTCCTTGCAATGCTTGTGGTAAGTTCTTCCATCGCAAAAAAAAAAAAAAAAAAAAAAAAAAAAAAAAAAAAAAAAAAAAAAAAAACTTGAAACGAAAAATTGATCAAACCCTCGGATGTTCATTTTTTTTGGTTTGTAGGCTCTTATCTTTCCATGTCTATGTTATCTCAGTATCCTCAAGGGTAAATTAAGCAACACACAAGTAAGAACATACCTAACTTACGCTAAATGTAAAAAAAAAAAAAAAAAATTATTTGATTGCCCTGAAGAATTTTGGTACTCTTTAACCATTTTTATTTCTTGTGTGTTTTATTTGTTCAGATTGGATTATGCATATTCATTATACTCTTCGGGCTGGTGAGTGGTTGTTGTGGTACTTACTCGGCTATCTCAAGATTAGCCAACCAAATGACATGATTAACTGATATTTAGATGGCGTTTTAATTAGGTGTGTTGTGTTCTAATTAATGTTTATATATTATCTAGTTTTTCTTCAGTTTTGGTTCAGATTTTTCTTTTTAGAAAACAAGCCGAGATAAAACCACATATACTTCTTCATTTCAATTTAAAATTCATAACAATGTATCTGTCATATGTATTATGATTTGGATTTAACAAAAACTTAAGATCAATCCACTTTTTATTTTCGTTTAGGTTCAGAGTATTCCAAAATAAAATTTTATGTCTCTCAATTTTTTACTTATACTTATCTTGCATCCACTTAATCGCAATCGTTTGCTATCTATTAGATCAATCAATGAAATCGTTATTTCAAATAACGACGATAATCCACATACAATCATAACTCCTAAAACCTTTGAAACCCTTGGTTTTGAGCTGCAATCATCAATAAACTCCTTAAACTTAGACCATTGATATGTTCCCTGAGTTTGCGTTAAAACTTCTCGCAGAGACGAACCCCACTCAATGAATCAACATTATAGGTGATCAGAATAGACGTTTCTTAACCTCTTGGTCAGCAATTAGGTATATTTCAATACAGTTTGAAAATAATATAAGAAATAATTACATAGTACAATCTAAAACCTAACATAAAGTGAATTCAAAGCAAATGTGTCACACGAGCTAGCTAGTGGGCAAGTGAGAAGAAGTTGATTGGTAAGTGAAGGTATCCTGATTTGGAGCAGGATTCAATAAACATGGACCCAAACTCATAAATGATAGGGCTTTGTCCTTAAAACAGCAAGGCAAACAACATGTGCAACCATACCTCTCAATATTCAAAAGTCTTTTTCCATGTGAATGTCACATCTTCAAACTCTATTTTTCTTTTCATCCATTTTTATTCCATTTCCCAAAAGCAAAACATTAGTTCATTAGTTCATCTTACAGCTCCATTATTCTTTATTTAGTGGTCTATTCTTGGGTTCAAATGGTTTTGGGAAAAGGCGAAATATAATGATTACCTGAAAATTAAAGTTCTGACATCTAAACATGGGATCCAAACTCTACAATGTATATTACAAAGTCGTTGATATATATATAAATTCCCAAGAAGTAGTTTTAAAAGATGATTAGAACCTAAAGTAGTTTTAAAATATGGAGAAAACATTAGACTCGGGGTATATAATTGGGTCAATCTGTATTACCCGCACCGCCCAAACTCCCATGGCAAATCCATTGACGAAACCAAGGTAAACACCACATGCTTTGAGCGTTTTTTATAAACGGAAGTGTAAGCTTAAATTTTTGAGTTTAATAGTAACAAATTCAACCTAATAAAGAGATTTATTAATAATATTAAAATCATTCCCCTAATTATTTGCCTTGATCTTCGAGCCTTCTACTGTACCACTCACATTAAAAATCACCAGACTATTCAAAATTTCTTACATACTAGTTGATTAGTTCATGTCATATATGTTCATCAGTATCGTACTCTTGTAGATTAATTTTTCATTTAAAATATCAACGAGTTTTTTTATTTAATTATTCATGACCAAAATACATTTGTTTCTTTTACATTTATTAAAACTAAAATAATTCAAATACAATTAATATAAGAAAATTATGACAGTGATAGATAATATTTGCAGAATATTATGTGAAAGCTATTTTTTTCTATAACAATTAATGAGAAAATCTTTATTATTTACAAGGAAGAAAAAGAAAACAAAACAGAGATATTTTTCCAGCTGAAAAGAACAAACATCTCATTGATGTTCAGTGAACTTGCACCAAATTACACTCCTTCTATACTTCTTCTTCTTCATAGACACAAACTCAGTTCTTGGCAAGAAACACAAACTTACAATAATCAAAATATCCTCATCATGTTCTCAAGATTCCATGCTCTGTTTCCTCTTCTTCTTCTCCATGTTCTTTCAATAAGAACCTATAAATGTGACTCTTCTTCTTCTTCTTTCTCGTTTTCTTCATTTTCTTCTTCTTCTTCTCAAACTCTTGTTTTGCCTCTAAAGACAAGAATAACCCCAACGGATCATCGACCCACCGACAAACTTCATTTCCACCACAACGTCACTCTCACTGTTACTCTCACCGTCGGTACTCCTCCTCAAAACATCTCCATGGTCATTGACACTGGCAGCGAACTCTCCTGGCTTCGTTGTAACCGTTCCTCAAACCCAAACCCGGTTAATAATTTCGACCCGACCCGTTCTTCCTCTTATTCTCCAATCCCCTGTTCCTCACCCACTTGTCGGACCCGGACCCGAGACTTCCTCATACCCGCTTCTTGCGATTCAGACAAACTCTGCCACGCAACTCTTTCCTACGCCGACGCTTCCTCCTCCGAAGGTAACCTCGCCGCCGAGATTTTCCACTTCGGAAACTCCACCAACGACTCCAATCTCATTTTCGGGTGTATGGGATCCGTATCCGGATCCGACCCGGAAGAAGATACCAAAACAACCGGGTTATTGGGTATGAACCGTGGTTCCCTCTCTTTCATCTCTCAGATGGGTTTCCCCAAATTCTCTTATTGCATCTCCGGCACCGACGATTTCCCGGGCTTTCTTCTCCTCGGCGACTCTAATTTCACGTGGTTAACGCCGTTAAATTACACGCCGTTAATCCGTATATCCACGCCGTTACCTTATTTCGACCGTGTAGCTTACACCGTCCAGCTCACGGGGATTAAAGTTAACGGTAAGCTTTTACCCATCCCTAAATCGGTTCTCGTACCGGACCATACCGGTGCTGGTCAAACCATGGTTGATTCCGGTACTCAGTTTACTTTCTTGCTTGGACCGGTTTACACCGCGCTTCGATCCGATTTCTTAAACCGGACAAACGGGATCTTAACGGTTTACGAAGAACCGGACTTCGTTTTCCAAGGAACCATGGATTTGTGTTACCGGATTTCACCGTTTCGGATTCGGACCGGGATTCTCCACCGGTTACCAACGGTTTCTCTGGTTTTCGAAGGAGCCGAGATAGCGGTTTCGGGTCAGCCCTTATTATACCGAGTCCCGCATCTCACGGTTGGTAATGATTCGGTTTATTGTTTCACATTTGGAAACTCCGATCTTATGGGAATGGAGGCATACGTGATTGGACACCATCATCAGCAGAACATGTGGATCGAATTTGATCTACAGAGATCAAGAATCGGTTTAGCTCCGGTACAGTGTGATGTATCCGGTCAAAGACTCGGAATCGGATCGTAAACCATAGATAACCTGTGTGTAATTATAGTTTTTTGCCTACGTAGAAATGGTTTATCTAGTAGAAAGTGTGCACGTGACTACAGTGAGAGTTGTGTTACGGACACGTGCGGATGTGTAATAACTTGAGTTTGGTAGTAGTTAGTTAGTTGTCTCTGTTTGATTTTGACACGGTACTTTCTTTGCGTAATTAATTTTTAGGTGAGAGTTATATCACAAAATCTTTTATCGTCAACAGTTTTGAACTTTTGAATCGCACTATAACTCACAAAATCTTTTATCGTCATCAGTTTTGAACTTTTGAATCGCACTATGTTTTTTTTCGTTATTCAAAAAAAAAGTTACAGAATTTAATTTTAAAAATCGCGAAAAAAACGAAATTGTTTTGACGTTTGTCAATCGCAAAACTGTTATGTAACGGATTCCTCTCGCAACAACGGCGTGGATTCTTTTCGGCCGATCGTGTGTTTAAAGAGGCCCAACTAATTTCACTAAAAAGGCCCATAATAGCAAAGATTTTGGAATCAGACAGGTTCAAGTTGCTGCTGACGTGTTAATATTAAACGTTATGGCCCACAAAAGTCTCACTCCCACGTGGGATCATAACGCGGTTTACTGTCTTTTTCTTTAGCTCACGCGCCTTTGCACGTGCGGCCTCAGTCATGATCCAACGGTTGCTCGCCAGCTCAGACCGTGATTTGCAGTCGCCTCTGGTTGAGAACACATATTTGCCTTTCTCCTTTCTTTCTAAACAGAACATTTGAATTTTTTTAATGAACGAATATTCGGACACTGGACATCATAATCACTTCATCACAACAACAACAAACAACAAAACTTATTTCTGGGTTCTGGAAGAAGAAAATCTTGGTGGTGGCATCTTCTAAAAACCATGGATGATGCAGATGATAGTTGCAGCCCATCGCTGGATCATAGGTTTTTCTTTTCAATCACTTCTTTGAATCTTAAACTTCCTGAGCTACATAGTATCGTGTCCTTAAGATGTTTGATGGTTTTCCTCACTATGTTTTTAAGGTGAAGTGTGTTTGGTGTTTAGTTTCTACTGCAATCTGTTGATGGCTTAAGTGATACTCAACACTTGAATCTTATCTTTGCTCTATACAAATTTTACTTGTGGATTTAGATTCTGGACTAATAAGATTTGTGATCCTTTTCTCTTTATCTCAGTGGTATCAATGGTAAATGTTTTTTCTTTTGTTAAATGGTGTGAATACTTTATGGATAGTTGTAATACTGTGGATATGACCCTTTATGGTATGAGCTGAGTGTTAGTCTTCTTTTGATTCTTTACCTCTTTTGTCTCGTGGAAAATAAGTCAATTCATGACCTTTACTATACAATATATCCTTTCAGCTGTATCAACGATTCGATGATAGTTGCTGTGGAATCTCTAGACTCAAGCAAAAAGAGAAAACTGCGTGCTGAAGAATCAGACTTGTTACCCCTACCAAAACACTTTTGTCTGGAGCAACAAGCTTCTCTTGTTGATTCTTCATGTCCATCATCAGATATAGAATATGCAGAATGCTCTTATGCTATGGAGGACACAAAAACCACCGATGAGGCCTCCTCTTCTGCATCCTTTACAGGCCCTTCTTTGTACATGTTTAAAGACTCTATTTATTCAACCGGAAGTTCTAGTTCTGGTTATGCTGCTACATCAAGCATAGAACAATGTTTTTCCAATGTTGATCACAAAACACAAGAAGATGCTGAAGACTTTACTCACATGGAATTCATTTGTCACGACTCCGAGTTTGCGGTTGAAGATCTTCAAGAGGTTCTGAATCCAGTTGGGTCTTATATTCTTTCTTCTGAAAGGTGGAGTGTTGGCAACCAAGGTAATCAATGATAAGCTAAATGATTTAGTGTCACGCATTGTGTATGGGATTCATTTGTGATTATTCTTTCACCATTTGGATTGCAGATTACCAAGAAGCTACCACGAAACCAACCATTGATCAAGAGTTTGAGCAGTACTTTTCAACACTCATGATGTAAACAACATGAATTTATCTACATATCACATGTATCAGTATCACTAATCGCTGCAATGTTTATGTAAATATTTTACCTCGTTTTTGGTTAGAAACATATAAAACCAGATCAGAACAAACATTTTACATGTCCCCGATGTTGTAGACAAATGATCCATGGATCTCACCTTCAATACTACTATATAGTGTTAGACACATATACTGAAACTATTCACAATGATCATTTCCCTTAAATGCTTGTCCAATGCTGATCCTTTAAGGTTTATAGTGAAACATTGATGGGCATAAACATAGTAAGAACATTTAGAGCAAATTATCTCTAGAATCATAAAAAAGAAAAGGAAAGAGTATTGATTCAGAGTAAAAAAGAAAGAAAAAAACCAAAAAAAAAAACAAAATCCTCAAAATCATGTCTCTTAGCTTTCTTCCGCGAAGAAAGCTGCGAGCTCCTTCTCCAAATGTTCTTCAGTAGTTTTCTTCACCGCGAGAATTGGATGATAGTAATCAGAGTGAACATCCAGACACTTGGATAGCTTCCCAAAGAGTCCCGCACATTTAGTAACCAAATATTTGTTCTTCTCAGCTTCCTCCTCAGTAAAATTGCAATCATCATGCCAAGCAGTATACGATTCTTTGCAACCACCTCCTTTCATGAATTCTACAAACTTCTCATCTTCATCTTCGTTTATTTCGTTTAGGGAAACAGTAGTTGAAGGTAGGAAAGTCTTCACAAGGCTTTCGTCTAAAACTTTTAACGATGCTTCAGACATTGCAATGATCGGCTTATAGTAATCAGAGTGAGCCTCCATACATTTCTGTAGCATCGGGTAACACTGACCAATAGTTTCATTTTTCTTTTTAGAATCATCCACGCAATCTTGAAAATCCATAAATACTTGTTTACAAGCACCTCCTTTCATGAAAACTTCAAATTGATTTTGCCAACCGCTTGACGAATCTACCACATGATTGTTGTTTTGATATATGTGCGCGAGTTTCAAAACCGTGGATGATATGATCCCCATATTTTCTCAGCAGTGAGAGAGATTGGATCTTATGAAAATCAAGGAAGAGAGGAAGGATAGGTTCAAATAACTTTGTGAATGATACAGTTAAGAGAGGAGATATATAGGGATTACACGAGTACTTCGGGTAGACTTGGTATTTGATATTACTTATTTTAATTATTTTTTGTTAATTACAATAGCCTTTTTATGAATGATACAATTATTATTATTATATAAAGATGAGAGAAATATGTTAAAAGAGATGAAAGCTGGAGAAATTTACGATGTAAAAAGAAAAAACAAAACACAAAAAAAACACAGAGAATATCCAAATAAATTATCTACATATGTAAACAACAGGAATTTATCTACATATGTATCAGTATCACTAATCACTGCAATGTTTATGTAAATATTTCACCTTGTTTTTGGTCTTTGGTAGTTGCAGTATATTATAGTCTTTCTCTTTATCTTTACTATTTTGTCTCATGGAAAACTAGTCAGTATGTGACCTTCAGGATATCAACGATTCGATGATAGTTGATGCCGAACCTTTTGACTCAAGCAAAAAGTGTGTTGAAGAATCAGACTTGTTACCCTTACGGAAGCACTTTTTTCTGGAGCAATAAGCTTCTCTTCATGTCCATCATCAGATATAGAATCTGAAGAATGCTCTTGTGCCATGGAGCCATGGAGGACACAAAAACCGGCGATGAGACTTCCCCTTCTGCATCTGTCATAGGTCCTTATTTGTACAAGTTTAAAGACTCTGATTATTCAACCGGAAGTTCTAGTCCGGTTATGTTACATCAATTGCGTAGACCAGTACAGTTCCAAAGTTAATCATAAGACACAAGAAGATGTCGAAGACTATACTCACATGGAATTCTTTTGTCCCAACTCCGAGTCTGCAGTTGAAGATCTTCAAGAGGTTCCAAAAATCCAGTAGAGTCTATTATTCTTTCTTCTACTAGGTGGAGTGTTAGCAACCAAGGTACTTAATATATGAAAAACAAAGCAAAGACAAGCTACAAGAGTCAATATTTTAGTGTCACACATTGCAAAATTGTATGAGATTGATTTGTGATATTCTTTCTCCATTTGAATTGCAGATTCCGAAGAAGCTACCACAAAAACTAAACCATTGATCAAGAGTTTGTGTACTTTTTCAACACTTATGAAGCTACACTGTAACCAAAAGAAGAGAGCAAATAAAGACATTACAGTGGTCTACTGCAATTTTCTTAAGGTTTGATGTTGTAATTGACAAACTCTTTAACGTTTCACACTTTTATCTTTCAATCTCCGATGTTGTGTTAGATCTGCAACACAACACAACACAACACAACACAGCCAACAAATTTCGAATTGGAAAACAGATGGCAGTTTCATTTTAGTAAACTCCAATTTCGATACACAAAACAAAGTCATCTCTCTGAATGATAAAATCTAATCTAATAGAACAAATCATAAACATGTATCTACAGAGAAGAAAGTAAAAACCCTAGAAATATCAAATCAAATCTCAATATCTAAGCGCAAGCTTCTCTTCGAGGCTGTGCGTAGAACAAAGTTTCCAGATCCGGTGGTTGAAAATACCCGTTCCTCGGCGGATCTCGTTTCCTCACCACCATCAATTTCTTCCTCGGCGGCGGTGGACAAACAGACGCCACCGGAATCCTATACATCCTGCTTCTCGGCGTCGTACATCCTTCCTCCGTCATCTCCGTCACTCTCTCCACCACCTCCATTCTTCTCTCTCTCTCTTTGATTCTCTCTCGAACTCGAAATCGTAAGAGGGAAAAATTTTGAAGTCTGAGAAGAGGCGGTTACATCTTTATTTTATATATCAAAAATAAATAAAAAATAAAATTCTATTAAAATTTTCAGATTATTTTCCTTTAAAATATTTCGAAATTTGGGAGGGAGAACAAAAAAAGGAAAACGGGAATCTTTCTCACGAAGCTGTTTATCGTCTCTTTCTACAGATCAATCGGACGGTGGAGATTGTTTTACACAGCTTAGTGTGAGCTGGCTATGATGACGTGGTGAAATTCTAGTGGTTGGTAGCACCAAATTTATGTAACGCGTGACCCTACCCGCACCGTTTCAGACGCTCCACCATCATTATTGGTAAATCTTTAAATATTAATATTTATTTTTGTCCACTGTATAATGTTTAATAATTTAATCTGTAATTTTTCCGTTTGTGACGGCGCGAACTTGCGCAACAAGTCCCTTTGGGCGGGAAAATTAAAAAGACTCCTTCCTTTTTGCAGCGAAAACTTTATGTTAGTAGTTAGTACCGATCGGTTTGATAAATTTTAAACCGAAATTAAAAACCGGTATCGTTTTAATCATACAATTTTATAGCTTCTGGAAATGATCACGAGGAAGGCACGTGCGGTCTTCCAACAAGTCACGTGATTTATTTACCTGAAGAGTTCTGAGAGTTAACGCTCACTTTACTAATTCGTGGAGTTGTCATTTGTTACCGTTGTTTCTTGTCCTCAAGTTACAATCCAAATAAAACTATAAATTACTTATTTTAATTTAATAAATCATTGATTTTTATCAAGTTTACTATAAATTGAAAATGGTATAACAAATTTTAGAAATATAAATTATCAAAATTTAATTGTAGAAAATTAAAGAGAAGCCCATAAACCCACAAAAAAGTCTCAAACGGTCAAACCCATAAACCCACAAAAAAGTCTCAAACGGTCAAACCCAAGAAGAAAGCAAACGAGTACAAGGAAGAAAAAACCCAACAAATCTTAAACGGCCCAATCTAATCAACAAAATAATACGTTAAGGCCCATGAAAATAAACATTACCGGCGGCGAAAAGAGCTCCGAGAAGATGTGGGTGCTCCGGCGACAAATAATTAAATTTCCAATATTGTAATTTCATGTTCTTTGTTGTTGTCAACTACTTTTCTTACTAATCTTTTTTTCATTTGACTAGGTCTTCTAGTTTCAACATCGGTTAAAATGGTCCTTAGATAAGTTCTAAACTTGTCGTTTTAAATTACAACGTAGTTTCTTAGACGTATCGTAGAGCTTCTTATTTAAATGATAAAAACAACAAATTTTATGTGGAAATAGAGTTGTTTGCAGGTCTTTGTTGTTGTCCAGGAAATTTTCTTGCAATTTGTTGTTTCACTGAAATGTCAACGTATATGTGAACATCGAGAGCCTATCACATGCATTCTCTAGTCTCTGTGATCATGAGTACAAATTATACAATAATCATATTTATTGGTTTTTACCATTATATTAATACTAATTGATCAAGCAATATTGCTTGCGGCTCCACTTTATAAATAAGTTCATTATCAAAGGAAACGTAGTCCTAGTCACTCCTAGTAATTTAATTTTCATTTTGGAGATTCATTTATCAGATTTTTTTTTTTTCAAATAAAGAGGGAGATTGAGAGTGTAGTTATCTGTTTTTCCTTAAGACTAGTAAAAATAAAAAATCTCAACTTTTATATTCGAGTGTTTGCTATGGCATGGGGAAAAAAAAAGGAAGAGAAATAACAGGGAAAATGTAGTGGAGTCTACATACATGAGTCATATTGATGTCTTTCTATAATAGTATCAATTAAGTTTTGACGAATGAGTGAATATTTTGTTGAAATTTTTGTTAGTGCGTTTAGTTTTGAGTGATTGTCCTTTTCAATTCACCACGATTTGACCATTTTTGTTATGAGTCTGAATTACGAAACTTCACATAAATTTCTGATTAGTATGCCAAAAGATAAAAAAAAAAAAAAATATATGATCAGTAAGTTAGTAACGCGATTTGAATATGAATACTATATGATAAGTAATGCATTGACTTTTATCGTAAATCGTTGTACTAGCAGATTAGCTTTAGTTAATTATTTTCGCTTGTTATGATATTCCAAATTAATCTAACCCCTTCTCTTGGACTTCTATGGAGTTTTTTCTTGATATTGTTAGTATGTTTACATTTAGTATTTATTTATAATTTAATTTGAACATGCTTCGTGTTTCTTCTTACACCTCTTACTAATTAATTTAATTTTATATATCGGCAAAAAATTAATTTTATATATCATCGTGAGTAATTTTGATATTTATGATTAATTGAGTTAATCAATAAGAGCCAAAAATATGACTAAGTATAGCTATCAATTAGTACTAAATTTAATCGAAAACCCAGAAATAACAATTTGAAAAGAAATAGAAAGAGCAAAGATGTCAATATCAATGCCAACTAGCTGCTTTCGATATAAATGCAACAGTTCGGAAAAAATAAGAGTTAGAATTAGTCAAAATCAGAAACACCCATTATCATTTAAATCCTAGTAATCAAAATGACATTTTATACACGTCATTCTACAAACTATTAAAATTATGTAATTAAGAGGAATTTCATACAAATATCTAACATTTTTAAAGGTTACCAAAGTTTCTAATCGGGACACTTGCGTTTGTTGGTTTTTGTTCGTATTTCTTCACGATCCACGAGTCCAATTATTTGCCACTTTAATATATCAAAAAACAATTTACTTTATTAAAAGAAAAGCTGAATTGCAAACAGCTGTTGTTCCTTCTAATTTTAGACTCTTCTGTCTTTTTCGAAAGTACCAATTATATGGCCACTTTGTTGATCGATTTCTTTTTCTACCCATATTTTCTTCTATGTTTTAACTTTTAACTTTTAACAAATACTTTTAAGACATAATTATATTCAGACAGATTGGCACTTTCGCATCTTATATTCACGTCTTAGCTTATTTGGTAAAAATATACTCCCAAGATTAAATATCTTTAATTCCTAGATATAAAATCAAAGCAAACAATACCCGTGTTGAAGCCTCTTTTTCCCTCTTTTATGTTATCTTTTATCCCACGCTGTAACAATACCCGTGCTGACTGTCTCGCAAAAAAGGCACGATCACGCGGTTCTATCTTTTCCCATGTAAGCTCTTCATTACCGGTCTGGTTTTCTCCAGAAGAAAACCGTCCGTTTCTAGCTTGAATGGATGAACCTATTTTGCTGTAAAAAAAAAAAAAAAAAAAATCAAAGCAAACATTTGTGAAAAGTATCAATAGTAGCTACAGTTCATACCAAAAAAAAAATCAATAGTAGCTACAGTAGCAGCTACACGAGAAATAGATCTTAAGATTTTGATTTATTTTTTTAATAATCTATAACTGAATCACCTTTGTTTTTAGATTTCTAAGTATAGTCTAGCAACGAAGGAGTTTTGGAGATTCAAACTAGAAGGGATCTAATGTATTAGCGATTTAGTGTAATTACTCCATTCTTGTTTTTGGGTTACTCAAATTCAATATATTTACTAAATACCTATTATGGATCTAATGTATTAGTGTTATGGATCATTTCCAGAAAGTTTGAAAAGTTTGTCAACTAGTCGTACACATTACCACGCGAGATTATTGCGTATAATTGTTGTTTTGAGAATTTTTGAGAAATGCTCATTTTACAATATATTTTTTTTAAATGCTCATATATATACGGTATCCATTTTTAATTATATCTTTTTAAAAAAAAATTTCTATAGAGACTATTAAATTGTTGCAGGTGAATCATGTTAACTTTGACTTTCTTTTTTTGGGGATATATAGAATACAAAAGTTTTTTGTATTTTAGATAATTAAATAAAAAAGGTTAATATGCCTTCGTATACCACCATATTTTTAAAAACGGGTGACATGTCCATATTAAATATATTTTTCAAATTAATATTTTTAAATTATGTAGTTACTATGAAATATATTATTGAATTCGAATCTCCAGAGCTTTTAGTTACATACATACATGAGGACACCGTACCTTAATACGTTATGAATTATGATGATATGATACATGTGAATCTTTGTGTTCACACCGTTAATGATTCCCGAAAAATATATATTTGTTTTTCTGGTATTTAATAACATGAATTAGATATTTCAGATCAGTGTAAATATTTTAAAATGAATTAATTGTTTGTTTTTTATTGATTATTAATCAAAATTTAAAACCATAAAAGAAATTAATCTCGTTCGATCAGCTTTCAGGACAATCGTGCAAGTTGCAACTTTGTAAATGGAGACACGTAATAGATACTGAGATGGTCCATGAACAAAGTTTTTGCAGGAGAATCAAATTATATTTAGTCGCAGTAACAGAATCAGTTTTGTACGAATTTCAATCAAACTTAAAACCCATACTATTTTTTATTTTAGTTTAAATACACAAGTTAAATTTTACACTTGATATTTCTCTAAATTTGATTTCTTCATGTTTCCCTATTATTTTCGTTTGAGTTTGTCCAGATAAATTAAATCAAATAGATTCCCACCAATTTCAAACTAAACCAAACAAAACATCATAACCAAATAATTTTCTGTAATTTGTTGTAGACACTAGTACAAATCACTATGATGCAAGTCATTGTTACTCTGATTATTTTCAAAAATATATATGAAAATCATGTAAGAAACATCATTTAAATCAATTCACATGGATATAATTTGGTATATAATTTAGATAATAGATGAATTTCTTCGTCTTAATATTCGTCTGTATGTATAAAAAAAAAAAAAAATCTTCGTCTGTATAGTTGAGTTATTTTTTATAGTATATATATATATATATATGTATAGTTGAGTTATATATATGTATATATATATATATATATATATATATATATCAATGGTTTGTACTCGTTAACAATAAAAATTGTACTCCAAGTTTTAACTATAAACATAAATTACTTAATGTTTACCGGTATGGACGGCAGAAATAAATAAATGGCTTCTAATATGGAAAATGGATGCATGATGCACATGTCATAAAATATTATATATATCACCATCACATGTTCACATTTCATTTGTCAACGATATATATCACTTTTTTCTATTATAATAACCACTGGTGAATGGTGATTGATAGGTAGCTAATCAGGGTAAATATTAAAAATCAGTATAAAAATAATTGAAAATAATAGTATAGAAAATTTGATCATGCTCGTGTTTCGCGTGGCCATCTCCAAGGAGTTCGTGCTCCAAGTGGGGGGCTCGGAGACATAAGTGGAACAAGTGGGAAGCTTCAAGGTTGCATCATGCATGCATGCAACAATCGATCGAGCTGATTTCGTGCTCCAAGTGGAGGGCTCGGAGACATAAGTGGAACAAGTGGGAAGCTTCAAGCAGGTTGCATCATATGCATGCATGTAACAATCGATCGAGCTGGCCCAACACTACTTCTGCATTTTTTCTATAACCAAAGATTTCAGAAGAAAGAATATAATAACTAGGTTTCTAGGATTTATGAATAATAGAGTCGATTTTTTTCCCCACTCAAAATCATCATTCAGAAACAGTTACTTCTGCATTTTTTTTTTTTTTTTAACAAATACTTCTGCATTTTTTCTATAACCAAAGATTTCAGAAGAAAGAAAAAAAAAAGATTTCAAACCAAAAATATATTATCATTCTTATCTATATATATATATATATATAATCATTCTTATATATATATCAATCCAAAACCAAGTGCGTAACTTTTTTTTTTTGACATTTTTAGTGAATTACCATTTGGCAAATCAGTTGCTTTCAAGTTTCAATAATTTCAAAATATATAGCTATAAAATTGATGGACAAGAAATGATCTAGGTACAAGAGAAGCTAATAATGTATGGATGGTGGATCCACGGACGAAACAGTCAAGAAAATTTCAATTTATATTTGTCACAGCTATTGAGATTCAAAAACAAATAATTTAGTGAGTCCATAAATTCCAATTTTTGAGTCTCACGGTGAGACTCTCACCACATGTACATTTTTTTTTTTTTTAACCACAACAACAGAGATTTCTTAATTATGTGGTGTCCTTGGGTCTAGGAACTAGACGCACCAAAAAGTCATAAGAGTTTAAATGATTTATAGTTCCTCAATAATTGGAACCAAAGAGATAGGATCGGCTTTTGATCCTATCTTCTTGTTTAAATAATAAACCCAATCAACCAATTATTGATGCAAAACAAAGAAAAGCTTGAATATCACTGACAATATTATTGTATTTTAGACATAAACGTATTTCAGACAAATACGTTTTTATTAATTATTTTGATTATGTATAATAATTTCATGTCCCAACTTTCTGTGAATATATCATATATTAAATGATGTTAATCAACTTGGTCTGTTACAGTTTATAGACTTGGCAACCGATATTGAATTGATTATAATTATACAATCGAAATCCAAATATCCAAAGTAAAAGTATTACTACTCATGCAGCCAAATTATTGGACCAAAAAAATCAAAAGAAATTTCGTAGACTAAATAAAATTAAAAATAAATTATATTTGAAATATGATAGAAGAAGCTAGCTGGCTAAATACGTTCTACAAAAGGAGAGGAAATGTTATTATCAGTCCAGTATATTCGCGATATAACTAGATACACACAGTAGCGGACCCAGCCTAAACTTTTAGCCAGTGCAAAATATTACATTTGTGGGGAATTGAACCTATTACCTCATGCTCTTAGGGTGAATCTGTTAACCACTGGACCAATTGCTTCAATATGCCTAATGTAAAATCAAAACTATTTATATATTACCCAGTGCAGCTGCACCTCTTTCCACCAACGTGGGTCCGCCCCTGGATACACACAAGCTTGGGTTTGAGAAATAACGCACAAACCTCCAAAATTATATTTTCTGTTCGAGTAAAAAAAGAAAGTAATCGTTCTTTTCTATAAGATTTTTTATATGTCTAGCGATCATCAAGAAAGTGTATATTTATATAGAATGATGTCTAAATTTTTTTAAAAATCCAAAACTATGCATAATATTTGTTAATACAAAAATCTTAACGATAGAGAGGAAGTCTTGGCATATTTCTACGAGACAACTATATAACTATACGATAGCCACATCATAAACCACGTCTATACGAATTGTGACATAGTCTATTTGAGTTCTTTCTTTCCATGAAACAAAACATATGATATTCTTCCTATAAATTATAGCAATTGATTCATATATTAGCACGAAGAATAAGAAAGAATCATAGCGTAGTCGCCTTCTTAATTTGACTTGTACGTTAGAACTTAGAAACACGCGGATTTTAATTAAAAAGTAGTACATTAGTTAGGAGGAGAAACCACAATTAATTAATTTAAAAGCAAATATGTATAATTAAATTAATTTTTTTGCAAAATAGCTTTTAATGATCGAAAAGAGCCAGAGAGAGTTTGCTATATAAACACCTTCTCTGCCTCTCTCAATCCCTCCCCCCACACCTTTCTCTTTCTCTTAGCATACTCTGCTCTTTCTCTCTCTACTGTGTTCTCTGTTCAAAGCCTTTGAGGTAAATAAAAACTACTATAATCTTCTTCAACGCCTTTCCGTTTCCTTGTTGCGTTTATCAACATTTCGTCGGTTCTGTGTTTTGCTTACGAACTTCATGCCGGTTTTGGATTTTTCTTTAAATTTGCGTTATCTTAGTTGGATTTTTTTTGTCCACCAAATTTCATTGAGACATCGTCGCCAATTCACTAATTTTCCGTACATTTACCTAAATTTGTTTGTGATGAAATTGTCTTTTTTAAGAAAACTAAACTAGATTTCGTTAAAAAATCGTGTTACTTAAAATTAGAATTACTCCAAAGTTGAAATATTTCTCAGGCCAAAAATTGAACCGGATCCATAACCGATCACGGCTAAGGTTTTATTTTTCTATACACAACATTAAGTCAAACGGGTCAAATGATGGTCATAACCGGTTTAAATTTGATTACTCCATCAGTAAATTCGGTAATACAACCATTTTACCTTCTTTTTTTGACAGACCAACTTATCTTTGGTTCCTATAATTTTGGTTTAATACATAGTACACAGTTAAATTTTTGTTGTCCACACACGTGTTATATTTATACAAGATACATACGTACGTATATATATTTTGATCCTTTGTTTGTATATGTAGTACTAACAATTATTAGGAGTCAATTAGTGGTTGCAATTCGCTGAATCTCTTAGTTCACGTTTTAGAAAATCTTATCCCGACTTTCTTGGGATATAAGCAACTTGGTCCATTCATTACACAAAACTATTTCTGTTTTCTTTTCCTCTGTTAAAGTACAAATCTAATCTGAATAAAATCCAAATCGGTCATTATTATCCATGCAAAATCTCTGTGAATCAGAATTAAAACCCTAAAAAAGAAAACAAATATTTAAGATTTACGTCTCTGATCCAATCAATTGTTACAGAAAATGGAGTTCGAGAACCGGTACGGACTTGCAACGTCGCAGAAGTACGACTGTCTCTTGTTCGGTACGTACTTAACCGGAATAAACCAAGTATTTTTGATTAATTCACACGAATAGTTTTCTGACCGGTTTAACAAATTTTCTCTTTAGATTTGGACGATACTCTATATCCTCTTAGCTCCGGAATCGCAAGAGAATGTGGGAGCAACATCAAAGGTAGTAATATTTCTTTTACCGCAATCGATTTATCGCTTAACAATTCATTCTGAAATTGGTTTTTGTCTTTCCGGTTTAATAGATTACATGACCGAGAAACTCGGTATACCAAAGGACAAACTCGTCGAATTGTCCGATCTTCTCTACAAGAACTATGGAACAACAATGGCTGGTCTTAGAGTACGTGATCAATATCATCCCTAATCTTCGATTATTTATTCTTACAATTTATTATTTTGTAACGTTTTCTCGTTCTCTAGGCGATCGGATATGAATTTGACTACGATGAGTACCACAGTTTCGTCCACGGTCGTTTACCATACGACAACATAAAACCCGACTCTGTTCTTCGCAGCCTCTTGCTTAGCCTCCCTCTCCGCAAAGTCGTACGTGTCACAATCACTTTTAAATTTATTTAAATTCCATACTATAATATAGTTTGAATAGATAATTAATCAACATTTTTTAATTCCCGTAATCAGATCTTTACCAACGCGGACAGAGTTCACGCGGCCAAGGCGTTGAAGAAGTTGGGACTAGAGGATTGTTTCGAAGGAATCATATGTTTCGAAACGCTAAACCCGACGCACACAAACGTTGCGTTTAACAATTCCGAGATTTTTGATATCGTTGAACATTTTAACCGATCCGAACCGGTCGGTTCACTTCCCAAAACGCCTGTTGTGTGTAAACCATCTGAATCTGCTATCGAGAAAGCTCTTGAAATCGCCAATATTGATCCTACCCGAACGGTATAGCAAACCGGATTTTCTAATAATCTTTTTTTTTTTTCGATTCTTCAAAAACATGGACAACAAAACTAAAATTATTATTTCTCTTACCGCAGCTGTTCTTTGAGGACAGTGTCCGAAACGTACAAGCTGGAAAACGCGTAGGTCTTCACACGGTTCTGGTACGATTATCTTGGTTTAATTAACCAAACATAATCAAATTTAATCAAACCTGATAGTTTAATATTGGTTTTGAAATTGACTTTGGAGTTTGTTACTTATTGTTGTTTTCAGGTTGGTAAATCAACCAAAGTCAAAGGAGCAGATTACGCGTTGGAAAACATTCACAACATGAAAGAGGCCATACCGGAGTTATGGGAAGCCGACAGGAAGTCGCCGGATGTTGGATATTCCGGCAAGGTCGCCGTTGAGACATCGGTTAGAGCTTAGGAGTACTGTTTCGCTCGTTGTACCTAATTTTCCACCACTGTCGTTTTCAATTTCTTTTTTTCAAATGACGTAATGTCATTTTTGTTTTTTTCGACTTGTGTTTATAAACTTAAATAAAAAATAAGAAAATAATTTCCATCTAAGTTTGTAGGAAATCAATAATTCAATATCCTCCAGGCATCTTCTAGAACTAATCAATATAATCTAAAAAAATACGTTATAAATGCATATAAAATCAATAAGATCTCACCATATCATTTTTACTGATACTTGAGCAAAAACTTTCATTTTTTTTTTAATAATTTTTAACATAAATCATAGAATATGATCATTGATTAAACTATATAATATACAGAAATATGCTATATACTTTCCACCATATGCTACAAAATGTTGATACGGTCGTATCTGATATAATTATTGTATGAAACTCAACTTAAATAGTAGATTTTGTTTTATTGTATTAAGTCCACAATGTGATCAGCTGAAATGGCTGAGTAATTTTATTCAAAGTTGTTTAATTGTTCTTCAAATATGGTCATGAGTCATGAATCATGATGGATGTTGACAAAAAAAAAAAAAAAAAAAACCCGTGACAGACTTGACAGTTCAATTACAGTTGTTTCGGAATATGTACAGAACCAAAAAAAAAAGAGTCAATAATTTCGTAGTTTAAGGGGGTGTTATTGGTTTGTGATTGAAATAGAGTTTTGATGACTTTAATAAAATCATAGAAAGTGAAAAAGTAAAAGATTTAGAAGAATTGTTAGAGAGTTTTCAATAGTCTTGTTGATTAGTTTTCTATAATCTTGTAAAGTCTCCCAAACAATCTCAATATTTCAATCATACTTTCCATGACTTTATTTTGTAAAGAAAAGTGTACAAAATCATAAACCAATAACACAATAATTAAAGTCATTAACAATCATAGATTGTTTTGTTTTAGTTGAATAACACAAAATTTTTAATGACTTTATAAAACTCTTAATCCAATAACACCAGATTCATTAGGATTTTAAATGATTTTTTACAAGTCACAAACTAATAACACTAAATTTTAAGAGAGTTTAACAAAATCTTGATCGAATAACAACAGATTCTACATAACAATTAAAGTCATTAAAACTCTATTTAAATCACAAACCAATAACACCCCTTAAATATTGTTCCACAAAACTCTTTTTTTTTTTTTTTTTTAAATTAATTATAAACCTTCCTCCCGAAAAATACATGTCGTTTATACGGCGAGAGGTTCATAGAAACGGCACGTAGTTACATATTAAAAATGATCGATGGTCATAAATAACAATTCTGGCCCATAGGCGAAACAGAGATATTAAGGGCTGGGCCCAAATATTCAATTAAGAGATTAGTAAGTGTGTCAGCAATTTCAACCATTAAAACGATGACACGTAGACTCACAACGACTAACCTTTTAAAATCAGACGGTCATCAATGCTCGCACCTATCGGTCAGTTCCCATACTCTCTTTTAATTGCTTCTGAGAGATTTTTAAGTTTAAGAAAAATATCTTAAGGTTCTCAAGCTTCTTCAATGGCGAATCTTCCCACCGTTCTCGTTACCGGCGCTAGTGGACGAACAGGTAATCACTGCTTCAATTGAGTTCTCTTTCGTCCTGTTAGGGCTAGTGATGTTATGGTTTATGCATGTGATGATCAATTGGACCAATCTGGAATTTAGTTGTGCTCTGAAGTGATCTCTGTTTTGATGTTGTTCATGTGATAAAAATTGTGGTTGTTTTCATGGAATTGATAGGTCAGATTGTGTATAAGAAGTTGAAGGAGGGGTCAGACAAGTTTGTAGCAAAGGGTTTAGTTAGAACTGCTCAAGGAAAAGAGAAAATTGGAGGAGAAGCTGATGTTTTCATTGGGGATATAACAGATGCTGATAGTATTAATCCTGCGTTTCAAGGGATCGATGCGCTTGTGATTCTCACGAGTGCTGTGCCTAAAATGAAACCTGGTTTTGATCCTACTAAAGGTGGAAGACCTGAGTTTATTTTTGAAGATGGACAGTATCCTGAACAAGTAATTACCATGAACATCTAAACATTTTCCTTTGAGTTTCAGCTTAAGTATTTGTTCATTCTAGTGTAACATGAATTGGTTTTGTGTAGGTTGATTGGATTGGACAGAAGAATCAAATTGATGCAGGTATGTGTACTTTCTTCCATTTGTCTTTTGTTTAAGGTTAAATTGACTAATTTGGTGAGCTTCTATGAACAGCCAAGGTTGCTGGTGTTAAGCATATTGTCGTAGTCGGGTCAATGGGTGGAACCAATCCGGATCATCCTTTGAACAAACTGGGAAATGGGAATATACTGGTTAGTGAGAGTTTCTATGTTTTTTCTTTCCAAAATGAGTTTGGTTTCTTACACTGCGATCAATATTTGACTACCTAATGCGTGTCCAGGTTTGGAAGAGAAAGGCTGAACAGTACCTTGCTGATTCTGGAACTCCTTACACAATTATCAGGTTAAACAAATTCTTTAGAAAGCTTATATTTGAACTACAAGACCTTTCTTTATATTACCTCATCGAAATTCATCCCAAATACTGTAGTTTCAAAAACTTCTAGTTACATTGTGTCATGGTAACTGGTTAAGCTTTTTATCATGTGGATCAATGAGTGTTATTCTCTATCTTCTCGACCATGTTCTTACTTTTTTATCGCTGTTCTTGTTTTCCCCACACTTTGTTTGTTGATAAACTTAGAGCCGGAGGACTTCTAGATAAGGAAGGCGGTGTACGAGAGCTGATAGTTGGTAAAGACGATGAGCTACTTCAGACAGACACAAAAACCGTCCCCAGGGCTGATGTTGCCGAAGTCTGCATCCAGGTCTACTCACCTGCTTTTATTTTCTTAATCAAATCTTCATATCCTCTCCTTGGTTTATATACCGATTTTGATCTTTCTTCTTTACAAGTACAGGCATTGCTGTTCGAGGAAGCCAAGAACAAAGCTTTCGATCTCGGCTCAAAGCCAGAGGGAACCAGTTCTCCAACTAAAGACTTCAAGGCTCTCTTCTCTCAAGTCACGTCTCGTTTCTAAATCCTTATCTTTGCTGCGAATAAGAACTTTGGGATGTAATTTATCAAACCTTCTAAAATAAAATCTCCGGGGTCAATTTGAAAGGAGCCCCATAATAATAAGTATGTTTATTATCATTTCGAGAAAAATTGGTTGGGTTTGAATATTTTGAATTTAAAATATGGGGACCATTTGGTGATTTATTAAAAATATGGGGCAAAACTGACAATTTTCTCGTTTCTATCACCCGCTTCATTTGCCTTTCTATCGGCACAAAAAAAAACAGAGTAATATGTTAAACCAGTAAAGTTTAAAAAATTGTTGTACTAATATGTTAGGTTATTTGGCAGATTTTGGAAAAAAAACACAAATAAATTTGCTAAATTTCATAGTAAGTCAGAGATCTAGACACAAATAAACACCCATTACCACTTGCACCGAAAAAAGTAAAAAACAATCTGAAACAACTTTTGCAAATGTCAAAAAGAGGGTTTGTAAATTTAGTGGCAATAGAGTTTGATATTTGAGTCAGCCCCTGCAGTGAATAGCCATGGTTGTCTCGGATGAAACTTGCAGTCCAAGACTCCTGCAATCAAAACCCACAATATTTATATTAATCTCCTGAAGAATCAAAATATATGACGATGACGCATAATAGTGTGATCCATAAACTAACCTCCACCATTGGAAGAAGTAGAATGGTCTCTTAGAATCTCCAACGGCACAATCAGAGGATTCTCGTTCAGATCATTATACACCTTTCCATGGAACACATAAGCTGTTGAGTCCTCTGAGGACGAAGCAAACAACGGATACGAACGGTGAAACACCACATTAGTGATGTCCTTAGGATGAGTCTTGAGAGTCTTGTACGGCTTCGAAGAAAGATCCATGTCAAACCAACACATCTTCCCTTCTTTACTTCCTACTATCAGATTATCACCACCAGGATGAATCGCCAGTGATGAGATTTCCCTCATTCCGGTCTCGAGCTTTTTGACGGGCTCATCTACCTTTAACAGATTGTAAACACGCACGTTCTTTCTTGTCGCGATGAACAAGTATGAACGGCTGGGATGAAAAACTGCAGTCACTGGAAGTCCACGGATCTTGAAGGGCTTTTGTGTAAGCTTTTTCGAGATTTGATGAATTACAACACCTCGTGTTTCGCCTGATGCCATGACTGTCGAGTGTCGACAGATAGTCTCCCTTACGATGCCAGTCAATGCTCGATACGTTCTGATATATGTATAAACCAAAACAGTTACTAGTATTCTCTTCTTTTTTTTAACCCCTGTGATAGCCGTTACAAAGGATATTTAGCAAAGTGTACCTTAAAATGTCTAATCATGATCCCTCCATATCTCCCATCTGGAAGCCATCTTGCAATTGCTGCAACTATGTGGTGCAAAAGATTAAATCATTCGAATATCCATCTCAATTTCTGACAAACTATTGGTGGATACTTACCAGATGCTTTTGGTTCTATAACGTTTCCTAAGTGCAGCAGCTCTTCAATATATTTCTGTTCCTCATCAGTGTCAAGTTCAGTGTTCAGGATAACCAAATCTCGTCCCCTGCAAATGGGAGATGTGATTGGTTTCAGAACAGGAGGTTATATAATAAATCAAGAAAACAAACTCCGAAGATACACACTCACATGGCAACGGCTAAAATTGATAAGCCGGGAAGAGGATTCCAAGCCACACACTTGATAGCTTCATCAAAGTGCCAGATTTTAAGACATCTACCAGTTTCCACTTCCCATATACGGACGGATCCATCAGTTGAACCTTTGAAGAGAGAAAAAAAGAATACAAAGGTTGGCGTCTTGGAAAAAGAAGAGAGAGCTCAACAAAATAACAGTAAATGAAATACCTGAGGCTATCCATTGGCCATAACAATCAGTGGATATGGTGGTAACTTTTCCTGTATGGCCTTTATATTCAAGATAACATGAGTCTGGATAAGGTCTAAGGTCATTCCTACTAGGTAGCTTAGGCTTCAAAGATTCAGGATCGATGTTTATCTGGAGAAAGGAAACAGAAACTGAGATTAGATTAGATACAGAAAATGAGGTGATCAAATTAGTCCTCACTCTCTTCTTTCGGACTCTAGGACATAGTAATAGATCCAAACAACGGTCAAAAGACTCTTTTAGAGCGTTCGCATATGCTGGAATGCTTCTCAGAGTTGTAAACCTACGCACATGTACATTAAATTTACAATAAGGCTGAAGCTAACAAATCCCAAAGAAAACTACAACAGAGGATATAAAGCGGTACCTTTTAGGAATGAATTTAGGACGATCTTCCTCATGCATCAATTCATAGGAGGCTTTCTCTTCCTCTGTTGGAATGAGCTCCAAACAAGGATTGTATGATTCCTCGTGTCCTGGAAAGCCAAATTTGCAAAAATAAAAGAAAAAAGATTCAAAAACACAATTTCCAGACAGAAGCAGAGCAAAAACAAAAAAGAAAATTCACCTGGAAATTTTAGTTTCGGTGGAGGCATACAAGTTAATTGCTTGCTCTTTTG
Organism: Arabidopsis suecica; assembly: GCA_019202805.1. Taxonomy (NCBI): domain Eukaryota; kingdom Viridiplantae; phylum Streptophyta; class Magnoliopsida; order Brassicales; family Brassicaceae; genus Arabidopsis; species Arabidopsis suecica. Next base: position 521,741 of record CM032910.1, read on the forward strand.
ATCTGAAGTTGAATCATCATCAGCCCATAAGAGGTATAGAGTGGGCTCTTCTTCAGGCTTATGAAAGTTGATAAAGCCGCCCTCCCGGATTGCTCTAACGTAGTTAGCAACCATTTTAGCCTCCAGTTGGGAAGGGATGAACCTTCGCTTGGGTTCTGGTGCACTTGAGAGTGGATGTCTTGCATCATCCCATATGAAATAATCAACATAAGGCTGCAGGCACCAAGAGAAACAATCAAAAGGTCACAATATTAGTAGTGAATATATTAGCTAGTAGAAAACGGCTAGACATTACCGCATATGGATCAAAGTCAGCATGTGGAGCTTCCCCTTTGAGCAGTCTATGAATGAGCATTCTCTCCTTTTTAATCAGCTCCGCTTCCTCGTCATTATATTCATCATAAATCTTGTAGCTAAATCCCCACGAATTGCATCACCATGCATATATATAATCAGGGCTAGCTGCTACTAAATACAAATAAAGAGACGAAGTAGTAGTTTTCGATTATACCAGCAGTCCAAGGGAATATCTCCAACTGTATTTCTACACATCAAAGTATATATATGTAGTAGTGGTGGAGAATTTTAGTTGCAAATCCTATAGTGAATAATAATAACAAGATAGAGCATCAACCTCATCTTCCGAAGAATCGCTCTCTTCATCTTGCTGCTCATCAGAACCTTGGTCACTCCCATCTACTAGTTCACTTTCATCACTATTATCATCTGATCCCTCAAGACCTAATATGTACATACATATAGATGCTGGCTCAGTTACTCTCGATTAGCTGAACCAGCGAAAAACAACAAGCAAGTAGTAATTACCATCGACTTCGTCCTCGGATGATTCGCTTTCTCCGTCTTCTGTCTCTCTCTGTGAACCATCAGAATCGAAAATATCGGAGCCGGACAAACTCTACACAAAACCGAGAAAGGTGAACAAATAAACCCAAAAAAGCAATGAAACAAAAGACAAGCCGCAAGGGAAAGGAGATTACTTCTCCGTCGTAATCAGAATCCAGTAGCAGCAGCAGCTCTTCCTCTTTCATGCTTATCACTTCCTTTTCTGTCTCACAGGGACTCTCTTTCGCTTTGTTTCTCTCATTTTATCCTCCGTCGTCGTTAGCTGTTTTGCCCCTTCTTCAGAGGCGAGGTTTTGGACTAAGAACAACAACTTCAGAAGACAAAATTCAGGGTTTTAGGTTACCTCTTATGGCCCTCTATATTCTTAATGGGCCACAATAGTTAAACACTGCGAATAAGACCATGATTAACAAGAGGATCTTAAGATTTTCTTAAAATGATCTTAGCAATTAAATGATTAAAATTAATTCTCAAATAAGCTTTAAAGCTAAGGTAAGTTGCTTACCTAAGAAACAAATACACACTTAAGAACCATTTTTAAGAGCTATTTTTAAATTTATTATTTTAATATTCCTAAGAACCATTTTTAAGACACCCTTAATAATCATGCTCTAAGTGTTTTATTAAAAAGGACGTTTTTGGGACAAATCGACTATTGGATTGAATTGGTCATCCCATCATCTTAACGCAAAATTGACTTGAGTTGCAAAAAAACACAAATTTTTAGGTCGGAAAAAAATATATTAATTTAAATTATTTCAATTTAAAATAATTTTTCATATTAATTTTTGTAAATATTATAATTTAAAAAATTGAAATTCTTCATATTATCACATATTTTATATAGTATAGATTTCATAATTAAGTAAAATTATTTATTTATATAAATTATTTATTCATTTTAATTGAATATCTGTAAACCGCGGGCCCGCAACCCGCTTGACACCTCTAAACCTCCTAAAATCTCTTCTCTTCTGTGTTTGAAGACAAAAAAAATACACACTTGTTTCGATCATTTGCATCAGATTTTTCTTCTTGTTTCAGTCCTAGTCGAAAACCCTTATAAAAACTTGATTCAGTCCTAGTAGAAAACCCTTACAAAAACCATGACTTGCTTCACAATCCTTTTCGCTTGTGTTCCTTTTCCAATTCATTGGTCCAACAACACAAGCAAATTCACAATCCTTTTAGCTTCTCTTCCTTTTCCTATTCCTTGTTCCAAAAACACAAAAGAAACTTCACAATCACGAGAAACAAAGAATGGAGGAACAAAGGAGAATGACCCCGTTGTTTCTGTCGGGTTTTGATGCAAAATTACCGAAGTTGATTAGAAGAGAAACATATAAAACCCCAAGTTTTGTAGACTCAACAGAGGATAAACCAGCCAAAAACATATTAATCTGCAAAACAACAGGAAAAATCGCAAAGATTTCATAAAAACAACCTGGCAATGCCTCTTTGATCTGCTTAGATAGATTATTCACCTCACCAACTTTCACCATGTTCTTTCTGATATCTTCGATGACATTGATTAGCTTTGCATCAGGGCGAGGATGTGAGTTGATGTTGATAGGGACGTTAATATGAGGATGATAATGTTGATGCAACAATTTTTGTACAAGGTGGTAAGCTGATTTGTCATTTAATTTCTATAGTTTTGTAATTTTCTCAAAATATTTTTATTTTTCAACAAAACTAACAAAAAAGTCACTAAATATTTTGATTTTTCAAAAATTAAGAGAGTGGATCAAAAACATATATATATATATTTCAAATTTCACTAAGTAAGAAGTAAGTTATAACTAATGAAGTAAAATAAAAGTAAATTGATCTTATTCCTAAACGGTTTATCTTGTATTAGTGATGTTTTTGAAAAAAATAATATGGTGCAAATAGTTGATAAGACGGAAAAAATGAGAAGAAAAAATGGGATTAATGATGTGTTATTATTTATTCCTCTCTAACTTACTTATCTCTATTTTAGTGGATGAAAAAAAATTAAGTATATTTTGTTTGTTCATCTAACTAACGTAAACTAGTCCCTAAATATTTTGATTTTTCAAATTAATTGATTTATCTAATTAAGATATAGGATCAAAAACATATAAATTTCAAATTTCACAAAATAGGAAGTAGGCTATAACTAATGAAGGCTATAACTAAGAAAGGCGGTGTACGAGAGCTAATAGTTGGTAAAGACGATGAGCTACTTCAGACAGACACAAAAACTGTCCCGAGGGCTGATGTTGCGGAACTCTGCATTCAGGTCTACTCACCTGCTTTTATTTTCTTAATCAAATCTTCATATCCTCTCCTTGGTTTATTTTCCGATTTTGATCTTTCTTCTTTACAAGTACAGGCATTGCTGTTCGAGGAAGCCAAGAACAAAGCTTTCGATCTCGGCTCAAAGCCAGAGGGAACCAGTTCTCCGACTAAAGACTTCAAGGCTCTTTCTCTCAAGTCACGTCTCGTTTCTAAATCCTTATCTTTGCTGCGGATAAGAACATTTGGGATGTAATGTATCAAACCTTCTAAAATAAATCTCCGGGGCCAATTTGAAAGGAGCCCATAATAATAAGTACGTTTATTATCATTTCGAGCAAAATTGGTTGGGTTTGATTATTTTGAACTTAACATATGGGGAACATTTGGTGATTTATTAAAAATACGGGGTAAAACTGAGAATTTCTCGTTTCTTCATTTGCCTTTCTATCGCCACAAGAAACGAGAATCTGCTGAAGAATCAAAATATATAGATATTATGGGTTTCTTGCACCGAAAAAGTAAAAAACAATCTGAAACAACTTTTGCAAATGTCAAAAGAGGGTTTATAAATTTAGTGGCAATAGAGTTTGATATTTGAGTCAGCCCCTGCAGTGAATAGCCATGGTTGTCTCGGATGAAACTTGCAGTCCAAGACTCCTGCAATCAAAACCCATAATATTTATATTAATCTGCTGAAGAATCAAAATATATGACGATGACGCATAATAGTGTGATCCATAAACTAACCTCCACCATTGGAAGAAGTAGAATGGTCTCTTAGAATCTCCAACGGCACAATCAGAGGATTCTCGTTCAGATCATTATACACCTTTCCATGGAACACATAAGCTGTTGAGTCCTCTGAGGACGAAGCAAACAACGGATACGAACGGTGAAACACCACATTAGTGATGTCCTTAGGATGAGTCTTGAGAGTCTTGTACGGCTTCGAAGAAAGATCCATGTCAAACCAACACATCTTCCCTTCTTTACTTCCTACTATCAGATTATCACCACCAGGATGAATCGCCAGTGATGAGATTTCCCTCATTCCGGTCTCGAGCTTTTTGACGGGCTCATCTACCTTTAACAGATTGTAAACACGCACGTTCTTTCTTGTCGCGATGAACAAGTATGAACGGCTGGGATGAAAAACTGCAGTCACTGGAAGTCCACGGATCTTGAAGGGCTTTTGTGTAAGCTTTTTCGAGATTTGATGAATTACAACACCTCGTGTTTCGCCTGATGCCATGACTGTCGAGTGTCGACAGATAGTCTCCCTTACGATGCCAGTCAATGCTCGATACGTTCTGATATATGTATAAACCAAAACAGTTACTAGTATTCTCTTCTTTTTTTTAACCCCTGTGATAGCCGTTACAAAGGATATTTAGCAAAGTGTACCTTAAAATGTCTAATCATGATCCCTCCATATCTCCCATCTGGAAGCCATCTTGCAATTGCTGCAACTATGTGGTGCAAAAGATTAAATCATTCGAATATCCATCTCAATTTCTGACAAACTATTGGTGGATACTTACCAGATGCTTTTGGTTCTATAACGTTTCCTAAGTGCAGCAGCTCTTCAATATATTTCTGTTCCTCATCAGTGTCAAGTTCAGTGTTCAGGATAACCAAATCTCGTCCCCTGCAAATGGGAGATGTGATTGGTTTCAGAACAGGAGGTTATATAATAAATCAAGAAAACAAACTCCGAAGATACACACTCACATGGCAACGGCTAAAATTGATAAGCCGGGAAGAGGATTCCAAGCCACACACTTGATAGCTTCATCAAAGTGCCAGATTTTAAGACATCTACCAGTTTCCACTTCCCATATACGGACGGATCCATCAGTTGAACCTTTGAAGAGAGAAAAAAAGAATACAAAGGTTGGCGTCTTGGAAAAAGAAGAGAGAGCTCAACAAAATAACAGTAAATGAAATACCTGAGGCTATCCATTGGCCATAACAATCAGTGGATATGGTGGTAACTTTTCCTGTATGGCCTTTATATTCAAGATAACATGAGTCTGGATAAGGTCTAAGGTCATTCCTACTAGGTAGCTTAGGCTTCAAAGATTCAGGATCGATGTTTATCTGGAGAAAGGAAACAGAAACTGAGATTAGATTAGATACAGAAAATGAGGTGATCAAATTAGTCCTCACTCTCTTCTTTCGGACTCTAGGACATAGTAATAGATCCAAACAACGGTCAAAAGACTCTTTTAGAGCGTTCGCATATGCTGGAATGCTTCTCAGAGTTGTAAACCTACGCACATGTACATTAAATTTACAATAAGGCTGAAGCTAACAAATCCCAAAGAAAACTACAACAGAGGATATAAAGCGGTACCTTTTAGGAATGAATTTAGGACGATCTTCCTCATGCATCAATTCATAGGAGGCTTTCTCTTCCTCTGTTGGAATGAGCTCCAAACAAGGATTGTATGATTCCTCGTGTCCTGGAAAGCCAAATTTGCAAAAATAAAAGAAAAAAGATTCAAAAACACAATTTCCAGACAGAAGCAGAGCAAAAACAAAAAAGAAAATTCACCTGGAAATTTTAGTTTCGGTGGAGGCATACAAGTTAATTGCTTGCTCTTTTGATCTGAAGTTGAATCATCATCAGCCCATAAGAGGTATAGAGTGGGCTCTTCTTCAGGCTTATGAAAGTTGATAAAGCCGCCCTCCCGGATTGCTCTAACGTAGTTAGCAACCATTTTAGCCTCCAGTTGGGAAGGGATGAACCTTCGCTTGGGTTCTGGTGCACTTGAGAGTGGATGTCTTGCATCATCCCATATGAAATAATCAACATAAGGCTGCAGGCACCAAGAGAAACAATCAAAAGGTCACAATATTAGTAGTGAATATATTAGCTAGTAGAAAACGGCTAGACATTACCGCATATGGATCAAAGTCAGCATGTGGAGCTTCCCCTTTGAGCAGTCTATGAATGAGCATTCTCTCCTTTTTAATCAGCTCCGCTTCCTCGTCATTATATTCATCATAAATCTTGTAGCTAAATCCCCACGAATTGCATCACCATGCATATATATAATCAGGGCTAGCTGCTACTAAATACAAATAAAGAGACGAAGTAGTAGTTTTCGATTATACCAGCAGTCCAAGGGAATATCTCCAACTGTATTTCTACACATCAAAGTATATATATGTAGTAGTGGTGGAGAATTTTAGTTGCAAATCCTATAGTGAATAATAATAACAAGATAGAGCATCAACCTCATCTTCCGAAGAATCGCTCTCTTCATCTTGCTGCTCATCAGAACCTTGGTCACTCCCATCTACTAGTTCACTTTCATCACTATTATCATCTGATCCCTCAAGACCTAATATGTACATACATATAGATGCTGGCTCAGTTACTCTCGATTAGCTGAACCAGCGAAAAACAACAAGCAAGTAGTAATTACCATCGACTTCGTCCTCGGATGATTCGCTTTCTCCGTCTTCTGTCTCTCTCTGTGAACCATCAGAATCGAAAATATCGGAGCCGGACAAACTCTACACAAAACCGAGAAAGGTGAACAAATAAACCCAAAAAAGCAATGAAACAAAAGACAAGCCGCAAGGGAAAGGAGATTACTTCTCCGTCGTAATCAGAATCCAGTAGCAGCAGCAGCTCTTCCTCTTTCATGCTTATCACTTCCTTTTCTGTCTCACAGGGACTCTCTTTCGCTTTGTTTCTCTCATTTTATCCTCCGTCGTCGTTAGCTGTTTTGCCCCTTCTTCAGAGGCGAGGTTTTGGACTAAGAACAACAACTTCAGAAGACAAAATTCAGGGTTTTAGGTTACCTCTTATGGCCCTCTATATTCTTAATGGGCCACAATAGTTAAACACTGCGAATAAGACCATGATTAACAAGAGGATCTTAAGATTTTCTTAAAATGATCTTAGCAATTAAATGATTAAAATTAATTCTCAAATAAGCTTTAAAGCTAAGGTAAGTTGCTTACCTAAGAAACAAATACACACTTAAGAACCATTTTTAAGAGCTATTTTTAAATTTATTATTTTAATATTCCTAAGAACCATTTTTAAGACACCCTTAATAATCATGCTCTAAGTGTTTTATTAAAAAGGACGTTTTTGGGACAAATCGACTATTGGATTGAATTGGTCATCCCATCATCTTAACGCAAAATTGACTTGAGTTGCAAAAAAACACAAATTTTTAGGTCGGAAAAAAATATATTAATTTAAATTATTTCAATTTAAAATAATTTTTCATATTAATTTTTGTAAATATTATAATTTAAAAAATTGAAATTCTTCATATTATCACATATTTTATATAGTATAGATTTCATAATTAAGTAAAATTATTTATTTATATAAATTATTTATTCATTTTAATTGAATATCTGTAAACCGCGGGCCCGCAACCCGCTTGACACCTCTAAACCTCCTAAAATCTCTTCTCTTCTGTGTTTGAAGACAAAAAAAATACACACTTGTTTCGATCATTTGCATCAGATTTTTCTTCTTGTTTCAGTCCTAGTCGAAAACCCTTATAAAAACTTGATTCAGTCCTAGTAGAAAACCCTTACAAAAACCATGACTTGCTTCACAATCCTTTTCGCTTGTGTTCCTTTTCCAATTCATTGGTCCAACAACACAAGCAAATTCACAATCCTTTTAGCTTCTCTTCCTTTTCCTATTCCTTGTTCCAAAAACACAAAAGAAACTTCACAATCACGAGAAACAAAGAATGGAGGAACAAAGGAGAATGACCCCGTTGTTTCTGTCGGGTTTTGATGCAAAATTACCGAAGTTGATTAGAAGAGAAACATATAAAACCCCAAGTTTTGTAGACTCAACAGAGGATAAACCAGCCAAAAACATATTAATCTGCAAAACAACAGGAAAAATCGCAAAGATTTCATAAAAACAACCTGGCAATGCCTCTTTGATCTGCTTAGATAGATTATTCACCTCACCAACTTTCACCATGTTCTTTCTGATATCTTCGATGACATTGATTAGCTTTGCATCAGGACGAGGATGTGAGTTGATGTTGATAGGGACGTTAATATGAGGATGATAATGTTGATGCAACAATTTTTGTACAAGGTGGTAAGCTGATTTGTCATTTAATTTCTATAGTTTTGTAATTTTCTCAAAATATTTTTATTTTTCAACAAAACTAACAAAAAAGTCACTAAATATTTTGATTTTTCAAAAATTAAGAGAGTGGATCAAAAACATATATATATATATTTCAAATTTCACTAAGTAAGAAGTAAGTTATAACTAATGAAGTAAAATAAAAGTAAATTGATCTTATTCCTAAACGGTTTATCTTGTATTAGTGATGTTTTTGAAAAAAATAATATGGTGCAAATAGTTGATAAGACGGAAAAAATGAGAAGAAAAAATGGGATTAATGATGTGTTATTATTTATTCCTCTCTAACTTACTTATCTCTATTTTAGTGGATGAAAAAAAATTAAGTATATTTTGTTTGTTCATCTAACTAACGTAAACTAGTCCCTAAATATTTTGATTTTTCAAATTAATTGATTTATCTAATTAAGATATAGGATCAAAAACATATAAATTTCAAATTTCACAAAATAGGAAGTAGGCTATAACTAATGAAGGCTATAACTAAGAAAGGCGGTGTACGAGAGCTAATAGTTGGTAAAGACGATGAGCTACTTCAGACAGACACAAAAACTGTCCCGAGGGCTGATGTTGCGGAACTCTGCATTCAGGTCTACTCACCTGCTTTTATTTTCTTAATCAAATCTTCATATCCTCTCCTTGGTTTATTTTCCGATTTTGATCTTTCTTCTTTACAAGTACAGGCATTGCTGTTCGAGGAAGCCAAGAACAAAGCTTTCGATCTCGGCTCAAAGCCAGAGGGAACCAGTTCTCCGACTAAAGACTTCAAGGCTCTTTCTCTCAAGTCACGTCTCGTTTCTAAATCCTTATCTTTGCTGCGGATAAGAACATTTGGGATGTAATGTATCAAACCTTCTAAAATAAATCTCCGGGGCCAATTTGAAAGGAGCCCATAATAATAAGTACGTTTATTATCATTTCGAGCAAAATTGGTTGGGTTTGATTATTTTGAACTTAACATATGGGGAACATTTGGTGATTTATTAAAAATACGGGGTAAAACTGAGAATTTCTCGTTTCTTCATTTGCCTTTCTATCGCCACAAGAAACGAGAATCTGCTGAAGAATCAAAATATATAGATATTATGGGTTTCTTGCACCGAAAAAGTAAAAAACAATCTGAAACAACTTTTGCAAATGTCAAAAGAGGGTTTATAAATTTAGTGGCAATAGAGTTTGATATTTGAGTCAGCCCCTGCAGTGAATAGCCATGGTTGTCTCGGATGAAACTTGCAGTCCAAGACTCCTGCAATCAAAACCCATAATATTTATATTAATCTGCTGAAGAATCAAAATATATGACGATGACGCATAATAGTGTGATCCATAAACTAACCTCCACCATTGGAAGAAGTAGAATGGCCTCTTAGAATCTCCAACGGCACAATCAGAGGATTCTCCTTCAGATCATTATACACCTTTCCATGGAACAAATAAGCTGTTGAGTCCTCTGAGGACGAAGCAAACAACGGATACGAACGGTGAAACACCACATTAGTGATGTCCTTAGGATGATTCTTGAGAGTCTTGTACGGCTTTGAAGAAAGATCCATGTCAAACCAACACATCTTCCCTTCTTTACTTCCTACTATTAGATTATCACCACCCGGATGAATCGCCAGTGATGAGATTTCCCTCATTCCAGTCTCGAGCTTTTTAACGGGCTCATCTACCTTTAACAGATTGTAAACACGCACGTTCTTTCTTGTCGCGATGAACAAGTATGAACGGCTGGGATGAAAAAGTGCAGTCACTGGAAGTCCACGGATCTTGAAGGGCTTTTGTGTAAGCTTTTTCGAGATTTGATGAATTACAACACCTCGCGTTTCGCCGGATGCCATGACTGTCGACAAATAGTCTCCCTTACGATGCCAGTCAATACTCGATACGTTCTGAAATATATAAACTAAAACAGTTTAAAGGATTTTTTTTTTTCCCCTGTGATAGCCGTTACAGAGGATATTTAGCAAAGTATACCTTAAAATGTCTAATCATGATCCCTCCATATTTCTCATCTGGAAGCCATCTTGCAATTGCTGCAACTATGTGGTGCAAAATATACAAAAGATTAAATCATTCGAATATCCATCTCAATCTCTGACAAACTATTGGTGGCTACTTACCAGATGCTTTTGGTTCTATAACGTCTCCTAAGTGCAACAGCTCTTTAATATATTCCTGTTCCTCATCAGTGTCAAGTTCAGTGTTTAGGATAACCAAATCTCGTCCCCTGCAAATGTGAGATGTGATGGTTTCAGAACAGGAGGTTATAATAAATCAAGAAAACAAACTCCCAAGATACACACTCACATGGCAACGGCTAAAATCGATAAGCCGGAGAGAGGATTCCAAGCCACACACTTAATAGCTTCATCAAACTGCCAGATTTTAAGACATCTACCAGTTTCCACTTCCCATATACGGACGGATCCATCAGTTGAACCTTTGAAGAGAGAAACAAGAATCCAAAGGTTGGCATCTTGGAAAAAGAAGAGAGAGCACAACAAAATTGAACAAAAACAATACCTGAGGCTATCCATTGGCCATAACAATCAGTGGATATGGTAGTAACTTTTCCTGTATGGCCTTTATATTCAAGATAACATGAGTCTGGATAAGGTCTAAGATCGTTCCTACTAGGTAGCTTAGGCTTCAAAGATTCAGGATCGATGTTTATCTGGAGAAAGGAAACACACTGAGATTCGATACAGAAAAAATGAGATAAACTAGAAAATGAGATGATCAAATTGGTCCTCACTCTCTTCTTTCGGACTCTCGGACATAGGTATAGATCCAAACAACGGTCAAAAGACTCTTTTAGTGCATTCACATATGCTGGAATGCTTCTCAGAGTTGTAAACCTACGCAAACATTAATTTACAATAAGGCTTAAGCTAACAAATCCCAAAGAAAACTACAAGAGAGTATATAAAGCACTACTTTTACATACCTTTGAGGAATGAGTTTTGGCTGATCTTCCTTAGGCATCAATTTATATGAGGCTTTCTCTTCCTCTGTTGGGATGAATTCCAAACAAGGATTGTATGATTCCTCGTGTCCTGGAAAGCCAAATTGCAAAAATGATTCAAAAATACAATTCCCCGACAGATGGAAGTAGATAAACAATTGGTCAGCAAAAAAGAATTCACCTGGCAATTTTTGTTTCGGTGGAGGAATACAAGTTAATTGCTTGGTCTTTTGATCTGAAGTTGAATCATCACCCCATAAGTTGTAAACATTGGGCTTTTCTTCAGGCTTATCAAACTTGATCAGCCCCTTCCGGATTGCTCTAACGAGCTTAGCAACCATTTTAGCCTCCGATTTTGAAGGGAGGAACCTTCGCTTGGGTTCTGGTGCACTTGAGAGTGGATGTCTTGCGTCAACCCATTCGAACCAGTCAACATAAGGCTGGCACCAAGAGAATCAATCAATCAATCAAAAGGTCACATTTGAAGTGAATATATCAGTAGAAAACAGCTACACATTACGTACCGCATGTGGATCAAAGTCAGCATGTGGCGCTTCCCCTTTGAGCATTCTATGAATGAACATTCTCACCTTTTTAGTCAGCTCCACTTCCTCGTCATTATATTCATCATAAATCTTGTAGCTAAAGCCCCACAGAATTGCATCACCATATATAATCAGGGCTACTAAATATATTTATACAAATAAAGAGACAAGTCTTAAAAAAAAACTGACAGATTCTTGTAGTCATCAGAAGTAGCAAGAAAAGACTCAAGTTTGTCTGGCTTTTCTTTCTTGATAATCTTCTTCCCAGTGATGTCATAACCAATGTGTTTCTCATCCTTATACCAGTCCAAGGGAATATCTCCAACTGTATTTCTTGGAGCAACCTACACATCAAAATATATATGTTGTAGTGGTGGAGAAATATAGTTGCAAATCCTATAATGAATAATAATAGATAAACCCTAAACCTCATCTTCTGAAGAATCGCTCTCTTCATATTGCTGCTCAGAACCTTGGTCACTCCCATCTACTAGTTCACTTTCATCACCATCATCATCTGATCCCTCCAGACCTAATACATACATATAGATGCCGTCTCTCTATCTCTCTTACAAGTTCAAATAAAAGATGAGCTGAACCAGAGGCAAGTAATTACCATCGACTTCGTCCTCGGATGATTCTCTCTCTCCGTCTTCTGTTGAACCATCGTCCTCGGGATCGAAAATATCGGAATGCAAAGACCCGGACAAACTCTACACAAAACCGAGAAAGATGAACAAAAAAAAAGCTCCAAACAATGAAACAAAAGAGAAGGCGCAAGGAAAGGAGAATACATCTCCGTCGTAATCATTAGAATCTAGTAGCAGCAGGTCATCTTCTTCCTCTTTCAAGCTTCTCACAGGGACTCTCTTTCTCTTTGTTTCTATCATTTTATCCTCGTTAGCTGCTTTGCCCGTCTTCAGAGGCGAGAGGTTTCGACTCCTCGTTTGAAGAACAAAAATTCAGGGTTTTATGTTAAAGTCGCAATGCTCCTCCTTAACTCTTATGGGCTTGTATAATCTTAATGGGCCACAAGAGTTAAAAAGACTGCGATTTAATTTTTTCCTTTCTAAATGATATAAATTCATTTTTACTGTATTATCCGTTTTTAATAATCATATTAAAACCATCTTTTTTAATAACAATATATATCCGACATTTTTTTTTTCTTACACATGTTTGGATATAATGTGAAATTCATTTAATTAATTCAGTACAATATTACCATGCTCAAATACATATATCTGCGCAGTCACAAACTCACAATACAAAGATCTAGTGTCACAAACTCACAATACAAAAGATTCATATATTATAAAGTACGTCATTTACTTCTTTTCGAGGAATATTGGTTGGGTTTAATAATTCGAATTTAAAATATGGGGAACATTTGGTGATTTATAAAACATACGGGGCAAAACTGAGAATTTCTCGTTTCTATCACCCGCTTCATTTGCCTTTCTATCGCCACAAGAACACACACAGAGAGCGATTTGCTCACTTCCGATATCGTTCGGATTTTGCTTCTTCATCGTTCGGTGGCTTCTTCATCTGAAGCTACGATGATTTCGGTTAGAGCAATCAATGGTTGCTCCATCATTCGCACCACCACTTCCGGCGGCGGTCCTCCCGTCTCTCTATTTCGCCACCGTATTCAGCGCCTTAGAGCTTCTCATCTCCGTGAATTCTCGAAATTAGGTTTAAATTTTCCACTACTCCGCGTGAATAGACGATTTCTAGGAAATGCTCCGAGCTGTTCGTCTTGCATTCATAGTCTGGTCGAAAGTGTTTCCGAAGAGCTCGAATCCATCAGCAGACGCAAGGGAAGCCGAATCCGAGTTCGTGCCAGTGTTAAGTACGTTTCAGTATCCTTCTCTTAAACAAAATATACTGATTATTAGCAAAACTGAAGTTGAAAGAGAATGATGATGATTCACCGAGTTTTTCTTGCTTTAGTGCTTTATTTGTTGGAGTGGGTACTTCATTGTGTAATTAGATGAATCTGTAGGGTGAAATTAACAAGCTACGGAGAGGTTCTGGAGGATAAGCTAGTAAACCAGGAGCTAGAGGCGGGTTTGCTTCTGGAGTTTAAGAAGGATGCAGACAGAGTATTGTTGGCAGTTGTTCATAGACGTGATGGCAAGAAGAACTGGATGGTCTTTGATCAGGTTTCCATCGAAACTTAGTACTCATTTACTTGCTCTAGCGTCAGTGCAGTGCTTGCAGATTTGTTAGACTTATAAAAACTTTAATGGTGCAGAATGGTGTTAGTTGTTCTATCAAACCACAGCAAATTACATACATCGTCCCAGGTGTTTATAATTTTGATCATACAGGACTTACTGATTTTCTCCAGAGGGCACAGGATAACTTGGTACGTAATGACATCTTAGTCTAAGATGAGGTTGTCATGTTGTTAACCGTGAATGAGCTTCTCGTTATTTTTTGATGCAGGATCCCCAACTGCTTGAGTTTGCTTGGATCGAGTTACTTGAGAAGAACAAACCTGTGACGCCAGAAGAGTTAGCAGAGGTACTATATATTTGAGTTAATGTAGCGGTTGAACCCGTGGTTTGATAATGCTTTTAAATTTGCAGATGATATATGGTCGCGCAGATCCTCTTGAAAGCTATTGTGCTCATTTTTTGCTATCACAAGACGAGATATACTTTTCTGTCTTGGAGTCAAAAGGTTCTCGATCAATATATAGCCCTCGGTCTACTGAACAGGTATTTCTTGTGCATTTTTTCCTGAGTTATCTTTTAGATTATGTCATATTTGTCACTAGAAGGGTGTTCTCTGTAGCTTTTTTTCTTGGTAGTGTAAATCCTATGATATTAGGATTTCATCCATCTATCTAGTAATGCTGCGCTGCATTTGCTCCATAAATTTGTGAAATCAAGAAAGAATTCTATGTTGATGAAATTTGTAATGATACTTGCTTCGATGTAACTTGGCTTGTTGGGTGATGATATGTGATTAATGCCAAGAGATCTAGATTATGAAAGTTGGGACTCTTCTATTGCTTGACATGATTTTCCTGAAGACCTTCTTTCTCTGATGGTCTCACGTCGATTCTTTTTTTGTAGGTGGAAGAGCTTTTACGAAGGCAACGCGTGAAGGAGGCAGAAGAGAAAGAGTTTCAGGAGTTTATTCAATTGCTGAAGTCTGCCAAGAAGGCGCCTAGTCACGCCAAACCCCCCAAATCTTCATGGCTAGCTGATGATAAAGTCCAAGATAGAATTGGCTCACTTGAAGCTTATGCCATTGATGCATGGGCAAGCACTGACCAGCAGAAATTGGCTGGAACGGTGAGTAAGCCATATATTTCTTTTGTGGTAATAGTAATATCTCTTCAGCTGTTTCTATGTGGATGCGAAGCGATATCTCTGAAAGAATATTCTCTTCGAATTGTCTTGTGGTCGTATTTTAACTGTTTGGTTGTTGAACTGTCAACTGTAATCATATGTATTTTTTGGTTGCTTCATGACAGATCTTAAAATCCATGGGGTTACAGAAAACGTCTGTATCAGCACTAAACCTTCTCATAGATATTGGATATTTTCCTGTACATGTCAATCTTGAACTGCTTAAGCTGAATCTTCCAACCCACCACTCAGAAGCTATCACTGAAGCTGCTGAAGTTCTTCTTTCAGAATCATCTGATATTGATGCGGTGAGCACTTTGCCCTGCCTTTGGAGATTTGTGTTATATGAAAATATTGATTCTCATGTTTGTGACTCTTTTGGAAAGTCTTGCCACAATCTTTCCCTGAGGTTCAAAATTCTTACTTTCTCAGACTTTGTTTAGGTTAGGAGGATTGATCTAACACACTTGAAGGTTTATGCAATTGATGTTGATGAGGCTGATGAGGTAAATTCATACAAGTCTCCTATATTTATTCTGTAAGGTCTAGGTTTGAAAATCAAGTCTTATTGCTATCTCATTTAACCGTCAGCATTCTTTTCGGTTTTATGGAATATCTGCAGCTTGATGATGCCCTCAGTGCAACGAGACTGCAGGATGGACGGATAAAGATCTGGATACATGTTGCTGATCCTGCTAGATATGTTACACCCGGGAGTAAAGTGGACAGGTAAGTTTGATGCATATCTCTGATCACTATAAGAGCTTTTTGGAGACTCGGATTAATTAATATGTTCTTCAGAGAGGCAAGGAGAAGGGGAACTTCTGTCTTTCTGCCTACGGCTACTTATCCAATGTTTCCAGAAAAACTTGCCATGGAAGGAATGAGTTTAAGACAAGGAGAAAACTGCAATGCTGTCTCTGTGTCTGTTGTCCTGCGTTCTGATGGCTGGTAACTCAATAATCATAGCTCTTCTTTCGAGTTCTAATCTACCAAATGCTGAGAACTAAAAAAGTACCTTACGACCCCTTCTAACAGTATTGCAGACTATTCAGTAGAGAATTCAACCATTAGACCAACCTATATGTTGACATATGAAAGTGCTTCTGAGCTGCTTCACTTGAACCTAGAAGAAGAAGCTGAACTGAAATTGCTATCTGAGGCAGCTTTCATTCGCTCTCAATGGCGCCGTGAACAGGTTGGCTTGAGTTTTGTGTGGTCTGTTATCAAAATCTTATCATAGAAACATAGTTTTGCTAGAGGTTTTGTCTTGTCTAAAATTTTCAACGTGAAAGGTTCATTAGAGCCTTCTTTGGGCATTAAGGTTCTTGCTGGATGCATTTTTCATTTGTTTTTTATTTGAAACACCTGCTTTTCCTGGGCTTACACAGGGTGCAGTGGACACAACTACGCTAGAAACTCGTATCAAAGTGGTGAATCCTGAGGATCCAGAACCTTTGATAAATCTCTATGTAGAAAATCAGGCAGATCTAGCGATGAGACTTGTCTTTGAAATGATGATTCTTTGTGGGGAGGTTGTAGCAACGTTTGGGTCTCAGCATAATATTCCATTGCCATATAGAGGACAGCCACAGTCAAATATCGATGTATCTGCATTTGCTCATCTTCCGGAAGGACCCGTACGTTCGTCATCCATTGTCAAAGTAATGCGTGCTGCAGAAATGAATTTCAGATGTCCTGTTCGACATGGAGTGCTTGGAATTCCTGGTTACGTTCAGTTCACATCTCCCATTCGTCGTTACATGGATCTTGCTGCACACTATCAGGTAAACCTTTTTCGCCATCATGTGATTTAGATTTGATTCTTCTTGACAATGTCTTAATTGATTAATCTGTTTGGATATCAATGGGGTGAATCCAGTACACGTACTTGTGATTGTGCCTTATCCTTCACTTGAACATTAACCACTTTAATAATTTGGCAAAGCGTGTTGTTTGAATTACAGATTAAGGCTTTTCTTCGAGGAGGTGACAATTTTCCATTTTCGGCTGGTGAGTTAGAAGGTATAGCAGCATCCGTAAACATGCAGAGCAAAGTGGTGAGAAAACTCTCAAACAGCGGTCTCCGCTATTGGGTAATAGAGTTTCTCAGAAGACAAGAAAAGGGTAAAAAATACACCGCATTGATCTTGAGATTTGTCAAAGACCGGATCGCATCCCTTTTGTTGGTTGAGGTAATTGTTTAATACCACCGGAAATTTTTCTCATAATAAGCGGTTTAGATTAAGTTAAATCACTTGTAAATATGTTTCCAGGTGGGTTTTCAAGCAACGGCGTGGGTGTCAGAAGGAAAACAAGTGGGAGATGAAATCGAAGTTCGAGTAGAAGAAGCTCATCCCCGCGACGATCTTATTCTCTTCAAAGAGGTTATCTAGAGAATTAAAAACACACAGTTCAAGAAAAATCATCAAAACCGGTTTCTCTAAACATGGAGATGCCTGAAACTGATAGAAAGCTTGTGTTTACAAAAGAGGTAACTAATTTCCACTAATGTTTTAACTAACCCTGGTATATATCGATGAACTGAATGCAATATTTTTTGCTCTTTTGGTGTTAAAGAAACTTGCTGATGGACGCAGCCATTTGTGGGTTGAGCTATGACCTGCTTTAAGAGTTGAGCACATGCATGGTAATATGGTACGCACTTATAGGGTTCATACAATTTTACATCATGTTGTTATTCTAAGTTAGTATAGGAAACTTGCTTTTGTTCTCTAGAGCAAAGGAAGAAAAAAGGAATGTGAATATACTATTTCAATGTTGAATTTGATCGATTTAAAGTCTTAAACAGAGCTCCAAGGCCTTCGAAAAATATCAACTTGATATAATTAAGATCGTAAGATTGTTTGTTTCTTCCAATTGTGTGGCTTGGAATTTAAGTTAGGTCAGATATGAATCATATGGACTTCCCATTATTGAGCCCTTAACTCTAGGCTTAAGGTATCTATGGATTATGTCTTATATAACCTCCTGAAATATAATCCTTAATTAGAGGTTAAGCTTGTTGTCAATTAGTTTTTTGTTTCGATTTTTGTTTTTACAAATAAGATCGATCGTCGATTTATTTTTTTAATTTAGTGCCCATAAAACCCATAACTAGATGTGGAAAATACGACTCCAAACACCACATGGCTGTCCAAACCTAAAATCACTTGACCAATTACAAATTGCGTTTATACTATAATGCTAATGATTGAAATTGAACCAACTGAAATGGTAGCTTCTCTTTCTCCACGTCTAATATATATCTAATTCAATATCCAACACACGAAATATTTACTTGTGTGCTAATTGATAAGTTGGGTGGGATATAATATTTTTGGTGATAATAACAAAGAAAAGTCAAAATCGTACCGAGAGTTTAGTTGTGGTGGGAAGAAAGAAAAAGTCAAATGCTGAAAGTGTACGTCGTAGCAGATAAGCGTATCAATTAAAAATTAAATGTAGAAGCAACAAACAATTAAAAGAATATTTTCATGTTACTATGTTTTCTAACCATTAATACCACCAGTCACCGACTAGTTGATAATTTGATATTTACGAAAGAACAGTTATGCATGCATGTATTTTCATTGCATTTTCAAGGACGGCTAAGCTAATTTGTCAGATCAATGACACTAATCAAACTGTATACAATACATATTTTTTTGTTCTTTTGACTTCTTATAAGGTAGAAGTTAAGCACAAAATAGCATCTTTTAAAATTAACTAACTAGGAAATTATGAAATTGGAAAATTAACTGATTAGTTGGTCACTCTCTGAAGTGGCCACTAATCTATGATCAATCGTTAATTTTGTAAAGTGACTATGATTAATGAAATCGTTAATTTTGCAAATTGACTATGGTTAAAAAAACAAAAAAAAAACTAGGAGGAGTAAAACAAGAAAAGGTAATTTGCGGTTTCGATTATACATTGGGAAACACAGCATTAGTGCTTCGATGTCAAGTGGTACGGACGAAGTAAGATCTAAGAGCAACAGCAATGGTGGCTCTTAAAGGGTTCTAAGCCTTAGTTCTTATAATAAAAAGCCCAAATTTAAATCAAAACAGATAATAAACTCAAGAAACGTTTCTTGTTTTAGAGTTTTTAGGGCTGTTAAGAGGTGCTACGTGTCACCGCGTCATCGGTTCGAAAAAATGAGAAAACAAATTTTTTTTCCCGTGTCTCTCTCTCTTGCCTTGTTTTTTCCGAATTCCGTCGGCGATTTTTTCTCTCTGGTGCCGTCGTCTTGTTGCCGTTTAACGTTTACCGTTAGCGCCTACCACATGTACAACTGTATAGCGATTCAACCGGTAAGAATTTACTCTCGTTGCTGGTCGATTGAGTAGAATCTCACTGTCAGGCGTTGTTCTAGCTTCAGTTTGTTAAGGTTCGACGATTGACGATCGTTGATCATAATCAGTGAACATTTATGTGTTAGAGGTGACGATTATGCGTTGATTTGATTAAGAAATGGTCGATCAATGTTAAGAATCTGTTTGATTTTACCTTCTGATTCACTTTCTCCTAAGAGTTGCTCGGTATGGTTCAAGTGTTTAAGAGTTGCTTTCCATTAACTATCACGGCATTGCTAGTGAGTAATTCTATTTAAGAAAAGGAATCATGAAGTAGACTTCATGTTAAAAGCTTTACATCAGAAAGATCATGCATGCTATCTTTCAGACTTCTTTATCTTACTTATTGTTCTATTTCCTCAATTTTTTTAACTCTTGTATTTTCTTATGCTGAGTCATTTACCAATGTTGTCACTGATGCAAAGTGTTCACACCAATTCTTTTCTCATATGATATTTTTCATCATCTTTAATGGTAAGCTTAATTTTGTTGAATTGGACTGTGTAGTGATATAAATATCTTGATGACGATGCAGCCTCGTTACTTTAGACTTGTCTGATGTTCGAGTTTGCAGTTTTACATAAGGTGAAGTCTTTTGCCGCTGGTTCATCAAAGGCCGGTACATAACTAACTTTGAATATATATGTTAGTGACATGTATTATATCCAAGATTTATACATTTTAAAACTTTTATGTTCAGGTAAATAAAAATGTTTCTAATTTTTTGTTTTTAATTTTTTTTTTTTAAGAAACCCACTTTAAGGATTCTACCATTGGACACAACTTTTTTTAAGGATTCAACATAAACTCTTAATTTTGAAATTGTCATAATTTATTACTAAAAAATGTTTAAGAGTCCTTTAAAGAACTCTACCATTGGGCTTGCTCTAAGGATTTGTTTGCTTCTAAAACTACCCTAACAAATACAGTATTGATTGCACATGCGTTTATCTTTGCTAATTTATCAGAAATATTGGTAATTAGTCAATAACATCGATTTTTTTTTTTTTTTACATGTAGTAAAAAATTGTAAATTGTCGTCTAATGCCATAAATGATTAGTTCTAGGTGAACATCATTCTTGGAAACAATCACATGTACGTGCTTCTTGGAATTTTACTTGAAATAAATCTCTGACTTTTGTTGACTTCTTGTTTAATTACATACGATCTATGTGTAAACAATGTGATTAGAATACAATTTGTAAAATCGACAAAAAAACCCAAAGAAAAGAGTGGAAACATTTATGGTGTACGTAACGTAGTAATATAAATGTGGAAGCCCTAAGAGTAATGGCTTACGTAATACGTACCTTGAGACCAATTATTTATAGAATTAAAATAATTGTAAAATAGTGGCAATAAATGAAGCCACATGGATATAGTGGTCGAATATTTCTATAAACAACATCATAGCATATATACGACATTTTATGAAATATATATACATTTATATATGTAAATGTAAATGTAAATTTTGTTTTAGAATTCGAGTTTTTTTTGCAAATATGTTTTTTGGTTAGTTTTTTTATTGTGAATTTAGTATATTTTATATAATGTGATATTCTATTTTTTTTAATACATTATACAAAGATCGCGTAATTAATTATGAGTTATTTAATTACATAGCCTAGGTATGTATGTGGCAAAACGTGAAGATGGCCCCGGCCGCAATCAGTTGAGGCCCAACGGCATTTAAATGTGATGCCGTATTTTCCGTGTTCTTATACGGACGGACACTCTCATACGTACATTAGTACATACTTCACAAATAATAATCTTTTCGTACAATACTTTTTTTTTTTTTTTTTTTTTTTTTTTTTTTTTTGGTCACAACTAGGTAGTAGATACCTTGATAATATTTTTTTTTTTTTTTTTAAATTTTAAATTTCCATTAAAAAACTAGAACATACAAGGCAAAAAGCCCAACAAGAGCACACAGGCCCAAAAGAAAAATTACAAGGCATAGAAGCCCAAAAACAAGAGCACGCAGGCCCGATAAGCAAGAAGCAAACCATGCCAAAAAAAACGATTTCTGAAACCAGAGGCATCCAACTTAGTCATGGAACAGCGCAAACCAAGTGACGAGGAGAGAAGATCCCAGAGGTGCGGTTGATTGTGACCTAGTTATATAATTTTATTAGCAATTAGCAATTAGTTATATAATTTTAAAAAATAAGAATTAGTGTGTGCTTGTGCTATCACTTTTTTTTGCTATCACTAATAGATGGAACATGGAAGAAAGGGAATGAGATTGCCGTTATCAAATATTTGTAACCATTTATCTTTGTTTTATATAAACTCAATAATTTCAAAATTATGAGGAAATATAATAAAAATGAACTGGATGGGATCGGATCGGAGGGTTTTGATGGTTCATGTGGGATTTCTTATTGGTGACACAACTCGCAAATTGACCAAAGAAAAATGCATGAGGTGCCCATGTGCGGTCCACGTGCATTTGCCATCTCTTTGGCTTATATACAAAATTTAATTATTAACTGTGACTATTATAGTGTTTGATTTGAAAAAGATGAGCAAATATCAAACTTCTTGAAATTTTTATCATACCGTTGAGCTATTATCACGATTCAAATAAATGTCTAATTAATGACATTTCTATAATTTCTAACAGATTTTTTTTATATTATATTAGTGAATTCGTCGTCATAGAATCACTTTAAGTTAATTAGTTATCAGTTAAGGTCAGTGTGACGCAGATCGCAGACCTATCCCTACGCTACGCGCTACCACCCTCGAAAACTACAATTCCGCCGCGAATTAGGAGCGCGTGAAAGTAACTCGCATGACACACGCGTGGTTGAGAATACAGACTTTAATCACCAAAGCCACGTAAGCCGCCGGAATTATTTGTTACTGGGCCAAAACGTATTTTATTTTGGGCCGATTAATTAATTCCATATCTAATATCGGCCTTTAGTTTTTTTTTACGTTTAGTAAGAGAGCCGACTTTTACATGTAAGTAAAATTTTGATATATTCTTTGTTCTTTTTAGTTGTTGATAGACTTAAGAAAGCAAAACTTTTTTATTTAACCTAAACACGAATAAATATATAATATAAAAACTTTTGAGGCAGAAAAAGCTTAGAAGATTTTTTATTGCTTTACAAAAAGTAAGAAACAAGTGTTCAGTTGTTCTTTTGCATATTTTTTTTGGAGAATAAGTACCAAAAAGATTGGATATTTCTCATTTCATAATCATAAAACATAATTTACGTATTTTTTGGGTTCAAATTTAATATCAGAAAAACAAACTAAATAGTGATAGAATACTTAGATTTGCATTCTCATGAATTCGGTGGAATATATAAATATTAGATCCACGAGGGTTAAAAATGCGGAATTATATTTTTAATTTCATTTAAATATATTATTTAAAAAAATTCCTTAAATTCGAAAAATGAATAAAATAAAGCCGTAAAGTCATTTGAAGCCTCCATAAGTAGCCTTCCTACCTTCCCTCTCCCTCTCACAATCCTCTCTTCTCTCTCTCTTCCAAACACCAAACCTTTTTCTGTACTAAAGCAAACAAATGGCGGCGAGAGTAATAACATTAATGGCGGTTATGGTGGTTACTGCCTTGACGGTGACCGCCAAAATCCCCGGAGTTTACACCGGTGGTCCCTGGATCAATGCTCACGCCACCTTCTACGGCGAGGCTGACGCTTCCGGCACTATGGGTACACACACACTCTCTCTCACCTCCTCTGTTTTTTTCATTTCAGACACAAAGTTTTCAACTTTTGTAAGAATTTCCTCAAGTTTAACTATTTTGAACCCATAAATGTTTCCACTATTCACTGAATATACGATTTTGTAGGTGGTGCGTGTGGGTACGGGAATTTGTATAGCCAAGGTTACGGTGTGAACACGGCGGCTTTAAGCACTGCCTTATTCAACAATGGTTTAAGTTGTGGCTCTTGCTATGAGCTCAAGTGTGTCAATGATCCAGGATGGTGTCTTCCCGGAAACCCATCAATCCTTATCACCGCCACTAATTTCTGCCCTCCAAACTTCGATCAAGCTAGCGATAATGGTGGTTGGTGTAACCCTCCTCGTGAGCACTTTGATCTCGCCATGCCTATGTTTCTAACCATCGCTAAGTATAAGGCCGGTATCGTCCCCGTCTCCTACCGCAGGTACAAATTTATTTCTCTCTTAGTCTATTCTCTGTTTTCGCTAAGTTACTCTCAATACTCTGCTTATGTCTCTTCTCTGTTTTTTTATTATCTATACTCTGTTTTGCCTACCTTGCAACCTCTGAAGAATTGATTTTATCGATTCTTGATAATTAAAAACTTCCAACTTAAAATAAACATTCGTATTTTTCTAGAGAAAATCGCGTATTTTTTGGTTAGCTTATTTTCGAGACCGATCCTATCAAATTGCCTAATGTTGTTGCTCAGTCAAATATGTTAAAGATATTTCTTTTGCTTCAGAAGTAACTTTTTATCTAAAGTAATTTAGAATCTGTGAGTCTGAAGATTTTCAGAGACTTCGCATGTTCACTCTATTCTTTATTCCATTTTATCTTAATTTCCCGAGAAAGTAGTTTCCTTTTCTTTTATTTTTCTCGGGAACCAAACATGAAAAGTGTTCACCAAAAATCAAATAAAAAACCAAACATGAAAAGTTTTTCTATTAACGTACTGTTTTAGTTGAGCCTATGCAATCACCTTTTCTGTCTTTTAGTCCCTTTAAAGCCATAACCTTTAATCAACGAACCTAACCTTTTAAACATAACTAACTAACAATATATTATTTTTTGGGTGTTGTAGGATCCCATGTAGGAAGAAGGGAGGTATAAGATTCACAATCAATGGATTCAAGTACTTCAACTTGGTGCTGGTCACTAACGTAGCCGGAGCTGGCGACGTCATTAAGGTGAGTGTGAAAGGAACCAATACACAATGGTTAGATCTGAGCCGGAATTGGGGACAAAACTGGCAATCCAACGCAGTTCTTATCGGCCAATCTCTTTCTTTCCGAGTCAAAACCTCCGATGGCCGAAGCTCCACCTCCAACAACATTGCTCCCAGTAACTGGCAATTTGGTCAGACTTACTCCGGCAAGAATTTCCGCGTTTGATTTCTCAAAAAAAAAGAAAGAAATCGAGCAGCGGAATATATTGAAGCTTTTTTAATCAAATATATATATTTACGTGTCTTCGATTTAGTTTACTATTTGGAATTGGGGTTTTACCAATTTTCCCTTATTTTCTCAGGGAAAGTATTGGGATTGCTTGGTTTGGAAGTTAGGGTTTTACTTTAAAGATTAGGGTTATATTGTTGTTTTTGTTTTTGGTGTGTTGTGTCTTGTTTGGTATGTAGAGAGGCTGAAGCGGCTGCAAAAAGAAAGGGTTGGGATAAAGATAAATGTAGCCCGCAGCTCTCTTTTATGTTATGATTGTATTAAGTATATATATTATGAAGAAGTTTAAACATGGATCTTTGATTTATATAAATAAATAATTGGCTATTTATTTATTTAGTAACTAAGATTTTAGTATATTTATGTTATGTCTGCTTGTCCTGATTAACTTTTGATATCAAAGTATTTGTCAATTTATATGCATAATTAAATTTATAATTATATCTAATAGTACGAGTATATAAACAAATGAGTGGTAGTTGACAAAACAAAAATCATAAGAGAGGTGATTGCAAAACGTTAATGCAAAGACAAATAACTCGTTCGTACTACGTTTGTATTAAAGCTTTTCAAAAGGCATTAGAAAATAATTCAAACATAATACTTGTTTTTGAATTTGAGTATCAATGTATCATCCATATATATATCATTCAGTAGTCTTTATACATAACGTCACTATACTTTTAGATCAGTCAAGAGTATATACGCACGGAATCTAAAGATTTATACGGTCTAGAATTCCGGGATATATGGTGTACGATATACGTATTTTAGTATGTACTTATGTGAGAGGTGATGTATCAAGGAGAATAGAATTCATGTGATGTGATGTGATGTGATGTAAATGCATTACACCATCATCATGTGCAAACCTGCGATCACAAATTTATTAGAGAAAAAAAAAAAAAAAAAAAAAATTATTAGAGAAAAATAACAAAAACTAATATAAGATATTGAATAAGATTTTACAGAATCTTATCTTATATTCTGATAATATTGGTAGATGGACCAACCAATGTATAATGCTTTTTTTATTATTTATTTAATAGAATATTATTGTTTTTTTTATCCCATGACAATGTGTCATATGCTAACATCTAGATGCAACCTGTTTAGATAGCATCAGTCCATGATTACCTTGCATAAATTTATAGTATACATGCATGCATGCAAATAATTGTTTTTAGTTTATATATCTCATGAATGAATGTTATAAAGTTTTGCCCAATATATCCACTTCTTACTTTTTATCTTTAAATCACCTTTTGTTAGTCTAAATACATCAATTAGATCTGATGAATCATAAACACAACAATATAAGTACCATGCATGATCTAGCTACCAATTAAGAAAATAGACACGCAAATCATCGACATCTGTCATCTGGTTCAAATGAAAATATACTTGCGTCGTCTCATGCAATGTTTCTTACGAATCACAAAATCACGATCGACCTATTAGCGTCATTGTCTACTGCGAATAACCAAACCGAACAAATGAGTGTGTGTGGGTGTATGTGGCTGGTCGAGATTGATAGTTTTCATCTCAATTGTTTTGTGGCCAACAATATGAATCCGAATAATTTTTCAAATGTTTTTCTGCTTAGTTTAAATATATTATCAATTTCCTTTAAGCAGCAATACACAAACCTGCCAAAGGCTTTGATAAAGAGAGAATTCTTAGCCTCAAGCGGACTCCAAATTTGGTTTGCATCAAGGATCTAGAGAAGACTCGGTTTTCTTTTTAATGTCTTAAAAATGTTTCGAATTGCATCGCATTAAGTTGTAGAAAACGTTTATTTTTCTTTTGAATATAATTTAACATTAAATTCAAAAAAAAAAGAGAGAATTCTTTTAACAAGATTGAAAACTTCCTAAATGACTGTAAAAAAACGAAATAAAAGGAAAGTGTGAATTTTCGACCAAAAAAAAAAAGAAAAAAAAGGGAAGTGTGAATAATAGAAAATATGTATATATGGTGGGCTGTCTATTTAGTCGGTGTAACTAAATGAATGTTATTAGAAAAAGAAGACGAAATCAAAGGATATTTTTTGGCAAAAAGAAAAAAAAAAAGATAGAAAGGTTACAGATGGTGGAGCATAAATCCTAATATTATCTCATCGTAAAAGCATCAATGTTTTCGGCACAACAGAACAAAAAACAATAGACGAATTGAACCTAAGAAAATTACAGATGATTTCAAATGTGACATCTTATTTATCTGTTGGAGCAATTCCCATCTTTAACCATCTTTAACAAAGAAAGATACTGGTTACTTATGATAGGAAATGTTATATGACTCATGAGCAAATATGTAATAACATACTCGGCCAGAAAATAGATGTAATAACTTATTAAGTTCTCGTTTTCAGGAACCAAACATTTGAGAAAAAAACATAACAATGTAAGTTTTAATTTTGTGAAAAAGATAAACTAAAAACAGTGTAATACAGAGGAACTTTTGCAATCTCTCGACTATTCCTTCACTCTTGACCAATTACGAAACTAACATATCATTTATAACAATCGTATAAAAGTAATATATAATATTTCAGAGTAACAAATAGTTCCAGAAAAGAAAAAGAAATATTATTCTTGGTTAAAAACAGAAACATAAAAATAATGATTATTCGCCTTCGTCTATCCCTTGCTTAATTTATCTTAGAACTCTGTTTGAGCTTAAGACGAAATTATCCTCACCGCCTGCAACCGTAGAGTGGAGTCTCCCGGCGGCCCAGCCATTGTTCAGCATCCGTGCTGGATCACCGGTCACACGGCTTTCTTCAGTCCGTGTTTCAAACTCCGGAAGCCCATTTGCTTTCCTCTCTTTCCTTCTCTTTCTCTCTTCATCTCTTTCTTTCCTCAGCCAACTCTCAACTGTTCTCATCAATGACTTCTTGCTTGTCTCCTTCACTTTCTCCATTGGCAATGCTAATTGCAGTTTCCCGTTTGCTACATACACCTGCAGATGTGATGTTATTATGTGTTGTTTGTAGGTAGTTTTAGTAGAGGAGCAAAACAGAGAAATGAGATTTGTGTGGTTATATTACAATGTGTGTTGGCCAATCCTCTAGGCCATCAAATATATGAGTTGCGTATATTATGGTTGCTCCTCGTTCTTCGCATTCCTTTCTCAGAAATTTCAAAAGATCTGCTCTTGCGAGAACGTCAAGATCAACAGTTATTTCATCCAAAAGGAGAACCTATTCGAGGAAAATTAGATTCAGATGAGTTGTTAAAGCATGTTACTCAGACCCTATTATGATCTTAAGTCCATAGTTTTAAGCATCAAAACCATTCTGAAGAATCAGGTTTCACTAAAATGTATGTAATTTTGGAGATAGTGTATAGGGTTACCTTAAATGGCTTGAGGAGTCCCATACAAATCTGGACACGTCTTCTCTGGCCATCCGATACCTTGTGCAATCTCCATGAGATATCAATATCCAAAACCTGAACCAACCACAATTAGATCAAAACAGAAAGGTAGAGAAGAATCACATGTATTTGATGTATAAGCAAGCAACTTCATTCCAGCTTGGTAAGTATAGAGTAATGATCTTCAGATTATTAAGTGCTAGCTAAAAAGTTTGGTCTGTGATAAAGAGTAAAGACCAGACAATGCTCTAGCTGATTTCGTTGTTAACATTAAAATTCACAAAGAACAAATGAGTTAATTCTATAGCAATATTTATATCATTTGAATCCGTCCCCACTTCAGCGAATCACATGTAAGAATGAATTAACAGAACCTAAACCATCTCACCAAAGTCTGATATTTGAATAATCTACTCACCTTAATCAACTCATCTCTTCTCTGAGGATCAATACCAGCCACTCCAAATATCATCTTCTCCGCCGAAATGTCCATTTGTATCGGAACTTCAAATCCTGCAAATGCAACATCACGCCTCCACTGGAAAGAAGAGAGCAAAAACATTGTTCTCAGTGAAAAAACGGATTCTTGATTTAGGCTATATAAAGGTTGAAATTGAACAATCCCAATTACTTTGAATTCCAAATCAGAACTCAGGATTCACACTATATTTGTTATTCAATCACATTCACAGAAAAAAAACAAAGAACTCAAAATTCACCACGAACCTCGCCACCGAGATAACAGAGATCACCAGAAGATGTCAATCCGGTATCATGAAACGCCGAGCGACCCAGAACCCTAACCATATGCGGCTCCACCATATGTTTCCCTCCCAATATCTTCAGAATCGTCGTTTTCCCTGATTACAATCACTCATCTAATCAAATTCAGATCCCATACATACACATTTCAAGCTAAAGAGATAAACGAATTTCAAAATACCAGCGCCATTAGATCCGACGAGGAGACACCGATCGCTCGAATTAAGCGTGATTGAGAAATCTTCAATAAGTGGTTTCGATCCCGGTGGTGGATGACCGTCGATTCCAGGATACGTGAAACGTAATCCGGAGATCTCCACCGTTGAATTCCGCTTCTTCTCCTCCTCCGTCACCGCCATTTTTAGTACTTCTTCTCTTCCCTTACTCTTCTCTCTGCTTTACTTATACTTTTTTCTTCGTCAGACGTTTATGGTAGTTGGTGAAGAAAAGTTATTAAACCGACACCGTTTTGGTGAAGATTTTGAACATTAGCTCACGTGGCGCTTTAAGAGACGCTAGTTCTTTAATTGACGACGTCGTTTATATAAATTAGACGACGTGGCGCCAGTAGAGACCATCGATACGAAAACGACGTCGTTTTTAATTTTCTTCATTAAGATCTGTACTGTTTTAGTTGCTTTGTTCTTGTCTTCATCGTCTCGCTGATTTCTGGGATTGGATCTTTGAAGATTATCGGAAAAAATGGCAGCGATTTACAGTCTTTACATAATCAACAAATCTGGTGGTTTGATATTCTATAAGGTACGATCTCTCCATCTTTCTCTTGTTCTCGATCTCGCAGCTTGCGACTTTCATTGTCTAGAGAATGACGGGCTAATTGATGCTAATTTCACCTGATTCATCGATTTTATTTGAGGTATAGACCAAAAGATGAAGTTTTGGAGATCAATAGGTTTAGAAGAAGGAATGATTTAGGTATTACTCTAGGGTTTGTAGATATCTGCTAAGGAAAGAAAATTTCGTAATTTTGCTGAAATCTGAAATAGAAACTGTGTTTGGATTTGAATTTTGATCTGTTGTGTGTGTATTTGGATATGGGAAATTTTAGGATTGTGGAACTAAGGGAAGAATGGATACAAATGATAGCTTGAGAGTAGCTAGTTTATGGCATTCAATGCACGCCATTTCTCAGCAGCTTTCACCTGTTAATGGCTGTTCTGGAATTGAGCTTCTCGAAGCCGACACTTTTGATCTCCATTGTTTCCAATCTCTCCCAGGTAACATACATCGCCAGAACAAGTTATGTGTACTTGTTTTGATTATTGATTTGGCTCTATAACTGATGTCTCAGGAACAAAGTTCTTTGTGGTTTGTGAACCTGGGACTCCTCACATGGAGAGCCTCCTTAGATACATTTATGAACTCTACACTGATTATGTCTTGAAGAATCCTTTCTATGAGATTGAAATGCCTATCCGCTGCGAGCTTTTCGACATCAACCTTACTCAAGCTGTACAGTCAGATCGTGTTGCATTGTTAGGACGATGAGCAAGAGATTGATTCTCTGCTGGAGTCATCTCTCTTCTTTGCCTTTTTTTCAGTTTTCTTATCCCGATAACATTTTGTATGTGAGATACCATGTGAATGTTGTAAGAGAACCTAAGTTTACAACTATTAAGTTTCGTTCTCTCCCTTACATTGCCAGGAAACTGGGATAAAAAGAAGAGACTCTTTTGTTACTCCCAAACAGCATATCACCTAAACAGACATAAGGTAAAGAGTCTATACATCTCTAAAACATGGTAAAAAGTTCGCCTAGGATTGTTACATAATTGAAGGCCTAGGATAATTCACAGCTTGTGGAGATTTGTTGGTGTTGTTGTCAATGCTGATTTGTGGATTCTGCTGCTCTTTCAGTGCTTCCTTCTGGATATGAAGTTCTTCCAGTGTCTTGACGATTTCGTTCATGGTCGGTCTACTCTTGGTATCTATGGATATGCAATCAAGTGCAAGAACTGCAATTTTCAAAGCTCGGGTTAGCGAGTATTGACCTTGGAGGCGAGGATCCATCACCCGCAGAAGTCTTCTCTTGTTTGTTAAGTAAGGTCTTGCCCAATCCACTAGATTGTGTTCTCCTACTGGTTGATTCTTGTCAATTGCTCGTCTTCCTGATAACAACTCCAGTAAAACAACCCCGAAACTGTACACATCGCTCTTCGCCGATAAATGACCTTTCAAATTTGACATAAACATCAGTATTGGAGTTCTCTTCATTGATCATAATAACAGAGAATGCATGCTCATATATACCTGTAGCTAGATATTCTGGAGCAGCGTATCCCTGAGTTCCCATGATTCTGGTAGAAACATGGCTATTGTCACCCATTGGACCATCTCTAGCCAAACCGAAATCCGAAAGCTTTGCATTGTAGTTCTGCAGATACAGAGAAACAGTTAAAGATAAACTTCTCTGGCTGCATCCAAAACCAAAGCTACAAAAAGTATCAATCATGTGCCATACCGAATCTAGCAAGATGTTGGATGCTTTGAAGTCTCGGTATATAACTTGCGGTTGAGCATTGTGAAGAAAAGCAAGTCCTCTAGCTGCACCAAGAGCCATTCGAACCCGCGTGTTCCATGAAAGTGGCTGATAGAATGTTCCTCCTGTTATGAGAAAAAGAAAGAAAAATTAATCATTTTGTATAACAAGTTCTTCCATGAGCATCTTTCTCTTTGAAGATATTTGAACTTACTTCTGAATAAGTGATTCTCAAGACTACCACGGGGCATAAACTCGTAAACAAGAAGCCTGTGCTCCTCTTCCAAGCAGTATCCAAGCAGTTTCACAAGGTTAGGATGATCCAGCTGGCCTAAATAATTGATCTCAGCCTGTTGTTTTCAAAGTGAAAAAAAAAACCAAAAAAGAGGATCACTCACTCAAACTACAAAACCAGGTTCTTCGACAATCTTGAAATAACAAAAAAGGTAGCTTGAGGAGAAAAAATGTGACTAACCAGCCACTCTCGATGACCTTGAAACCCTTCTTGGTTAAGTCTTTTCACTGCAATGACAATCCCGGTCCCTGGTTTAGAAGGAGCGAGTGAGGCCTCATCGATCCAGCCTTTGAAAACACAACCAAATCCACCTTCACCAACCACACTATCAGGCCGGAAATTCCTGGTTGCAGATTTCAGCTCACTGAGACTAAAGTTCTTCAGATTAGCATTTTGCAAGATCTCGCCTTCTGTTCGAGGCATATAAGAGAAGGAGGTGGTCGACGAGCCCTTGCTCCCATCTCTACTCAAGAATTTCGAACTTAACCCTACAAAAATTCTTCTCTCAGAACATTTATAACAAAAAAAAATCCACAAGCCACTGCATTTAGACTCTAATTCTAGAAAGAATGGTCTATGAATCTGGTTTTAGACTTTAGATTATAAAAAGACAACCTTTTTTAGAGAGAATAAAGTGACAGTCAAATCTACTTAGCCGACACTGCGATTTCCATAGATTCAGCTCTTCTTACCAATAATGGAAACATACTATCTTCTACTCTGAACAAAGAACTTAAATCTAAAAACTTTCTACTGCAGGACTAAACAAGAGTGTGAAAGAATAAGAATAATTGAAATCTCCACAAGATATCAATCAAATTTATTAATAATAATAAATAAGAGAAAGACAAGAAAATTGACCAAAGAAGACTCACATGTACTGGAAGCAATATCTGTTTTGATCCGATTGCTGAAACAACCTCCCATTAAAACTCAAGAAACTCACTCAGCTCTATAATTTCTCGATTGAAAGATGAGAACTTTATGTGTGTAAACACAAACCCAGTTCAAGGCGTACAAAATGGAGCGAAACTTGAAAAAGACCCTCAAGAAAAAACCCAAAATTCCCAGAGAAAGAAAGAAAATTGAGCTGGCTAATAATCAATAGCCTAACCTTTTGTTCTCCTCTGGAAGAAAAGTCTTTGTGATAATAATGAAACTAATGAAATGAAAAGAAAAGAAAAGATGGTTTTTTTTTGTTTTGTTTTTTTAAGCTCTTTCCTCTCTCTTTCTCTCTCTCAGTCTGGGACCTTTTGGGTATGCTCTATTGGACTTTGTCTTCTTCCTCATCCTCCTCTGTTTATCGTTGACTTGTTGACTTTTTCTATAAGACTTTGAGTCTGCTACCCACGGGGACAAATAAACAAATAAATACATTACTCCGTGGGATAAGATAACAGACAAACTAATTGATAACGGATTTCGAAAGAAGGAATAAGATAACAGACAGGCAATAGCTATGGGCCAAGCCCAATATATGGAAGTATTGAACCATAATATAGCAATAGCTATAAACAGGCTTCATTTTCATCCATGGCCTTGGCCCCTGGGCCACTAATAGTTGATGATGTATGTATATATTTTAAAAACTTCAAAGGTAATGGCATATTGATAAATATTTGTCTATAAATAAATTTTCAGAAATTTATATATATGATGGAACATTTAATTATTTTTGGGGACACAATTATTTTAAATTTAGTGCATGATTTCATTTCACAATTGCTGTTTTCAGTATATCATCAGTTATATTACATCAAATATTTTCTATTTAGTTTATACACTACTATTGTTATTATATCATTATTATCTCTGAACTTGACTTCTTTTTTTCTAATCTCTGGTCTAATGTGACTATTATTTTTTCCAACCGGGCATTCAAACTTAAAAAAAGACTTTGATTCGTGACAAAAACAAAGACTTTTGGTTTTACAATGGTCATTTACCTTTTCTTTTTTTTTTTTTCTTTTTTTTACTTATCTCTTGGTGGTGTTACAAAATTGTAAATGAAGTAACTAATTTTCAAAATATGTCCTTTATTATAACCTATAAGAAAAAAATTAGAAAAAAAGTTTAAAATAACAAACCGAAATATTTAAAATATATGTTTTTAATGTTATTAAAAAAACTGTCAAATATGATCCAAAGATTCTGTACAATTTCTACTAGTAATGGAGCTAGTGAAATGATGATAAAAAGGAATTTATTTAGTAATTGAAAATGTCAACTACTAAACCAAAAAAAAAAAATTCATTTAGGAAAGAAAAAAAAATAAAAATAAAAATCAAAATAGTGACTTTTTCTTCGTTCGTATCTCAATTCTAAAAGAGACTTCCCTAGCTCCGCGAACTGCCATGGCTTTAACCAATCTCCACCTATAAACTCTTTCGTCGTATTGCTGCAATCGGCGAAATTAGGGTTTACTCTCAGACAATTGGAGGTATTTCTTCTTCGATTTTTTGGAACCTAAGCCGATTCTATTACTGAATTCACTCATATAATCATTGTAATTTGAAGTTATCTCGAACGATTCAGGTTTTATTTAAAGTTCGTCTCGCTCTGGTGTGAAGACGATCACTTGTTGGTTCTATCTAAGTCTCATCGTCTTCGTTTTACTCCGAAAGTTTCCTCCTTGGAGGAACAAACCCTGGAGAGTCACAGTTCCGTGTTGGGGTTAAGCAAGTGTTTCTGCAGTGTTGTGTCGGTGGTGGTTTTGTATATCCGCCGCTCGTTAATTGGGGAGATGGAGACCAATTCGCCTCTTTTTGGTTCAGTTCCTCCTAGCTCGCATGATTTGGTCATTGAGGTATTGTTTTAGATTGTACTTCCCGAACTATTGCTGATTCATATGATCTTTGTTTTAGTAGCCGTGATTGTGTTTTGATTCTTGATTGTAGTATCTTGTAAGATGCTTGGAGTTAACGTTTAGCTTTTTTTGTTTTGTTTTGTAGAGGCTTGCCTCTGTGGGGGTTCCTAAAAAATACCGCTCTAAACGTGGCCTAGTGGAATTCGTTAGAGCTAACCCGGCCAAGATTTCAGAGTTAGTCTCTGCTCTCTTACCTACAGATGAGGATGTTAAAATAGGATTGAAGGAAGCTAGGGAACGGTCTCGAAAGTCTGCGGTGAGTCCTAGCATGAAAAAGAGGTTCAGGGAGAGCATGAATATGCTCCAGTGGTTGATGTTCCAGGATGAGCCTGATGTTTCTTTGAGGAATCTAGCAAAATTGAATCTTGATCAGCGAGCTGTTTGTGGCTCTGTCTGGGGACACAATGATATAGCATATAGGTGTAGGACATGCGAGAATGACCCAACTTGTGCAATCTGCGTGCCTTGTTTCCAGAATGGGGATCACAAGTCCCACGATTATTCGATCATCTACACAGGTGGTGGTTGTTGTGATTGTGGGGATGAGACGGCATGGAAACGGGAGGGTTTCTGTTCAAGTCATAAAGGCTCTGAACAGATTCAACCCCTATCAGAAAATCTAGCAAATTCAGTTGGGCCTGTACTTGATGCCCTTTTTACATGTTGGAATAACAAGCTCTTATCTGCAGAAAGTATTGGTCAGAAAGGTGCTAGATCCAACGATACTCTTGTGGTACCCCAAAAGATGTCAAACGAGCTGACCTTTATAGTCGTTGAAATGCTTCTGGAGTTTTCTATGTCCAGTGAGAGTTTGCTCAGTTTTGTTTCTAGAAGGATTATCTCTTCAACTGGTTTATTGAGTATTCTCTTAAAGGCTGAGAGGTTCTTGGACCAAGATGTTATGAAGAAACTACATGACTTGTTCCTCAAATTAATAGGAGATCCAGTCTTCAAGTGTGAATTTGCAAAAGCATTTGTGAGTTACTATCCAGTTGTCATAAGTGAAGCGGTTAAGCAGGGTACTGATAATGCATTCAAGAAATATCCTCTACTGTCCACATTTTCTGTGCAAATCCTCACGGTGCCAACTCTAACACCATTTCTGGTGAAGGAAATGAATTTGCTGGCTATGCTTTTGGGATGCCTAAGTGATATCTTTGTTTCTTGTTCTGGGGAGGATGGTGTGCTACTGGTAAACAGATGTCTTCGTTTCTCATTGTTTGGTTTAGTGATACTTTCTACTCAGTATTTGTATCATTTTAATGGTGATGAATTTTATTTCCGCTTTCATTGTGCTCCTAGTGAAACATGACGGTTTTCTTTTGTAGGTTACAAAGTGGGAACGGTTGTATGAGGCAAGTGAACGTGTCATTGGAGACTTGAAATTTGTTATGAGCCATGCTGTAGTTTCTAAGTATGCAACACATGAACAACGTGAGTTATCAAGATCATGGTTGAAACTCTTGACCTTTGCTCAAGGAATGAATCCTTTAAAAAGAGAGACTGGAATCCCTATTGAAGAAGAAAATGATTACATGCATTTGTTCTTTCTTTTGGGTCATTCTGTAGCTGTTATTCACTCTCTATTGGTTAAGGGTACCTATTCTGCTGCCAGTGATGAAGAAATAGAAAATGAGAGAACCGCCAAGGAAGAATTTGACAAGTGTGATGGACATGGAGAAAGGTATGCAAAAGTTGGAAGATTGTCTCATGAAGATTCGGTATGTACTGCGATGGTAAGCAGCAGCTCCTTTGATAGCTCAATGGCATCTGAAGTCCACAAAATTGATCCTTTCCATGCCCTGCTTCCTTCTTCTGCCATATACTTGATACGCGAATGTTTGAAAGTTTTGGAGACATGCTTAGGAAATGATGAAGGTATATCAAAATTTCTGTGCAAGTTGTCTTCTCCTAGCGGCAGAAACATCCCTGGAAGTAAGATGTCGTGGCCAAGGAGAGATTTGTTAAAGGTTGAAACTGGAGGAAGTGTATCTAGTAATCTTGCCAGTTCGAGTAGAGATCCGAGTACTGGCTTATCACCTCTATGCGGCGATATACAAACAAATCTTAGCTTGGATAATGTTTGTGGACCGTATGGGGTGGTTCAGACAGATGTTACAGCTGACTCTAAAAGAGTATCTTGCAACTCTGCTGATTTGACAAAGAATGCATCAGGAGTACATATACTTGGTCTGTGTGAATGGCCGGACATTCACTATGATGTGAGTTCTCAGGCTATATCAGTTCATCTACCGTTACACCGGTTACTTTCTTTGCTCATAGAAAAAGCATTAAGGGTATGTTATGGAGAATCTGCATCATACAATGGAGTCAGTATTAGTCATGAGAACCCACAGGCAGACTTCTTCAGCTCTGTGATAGGAGATTTCCATCCTTGTGGATTTTCTGCACTCGTTATGGAGCATGTTCTACGGATTAGGGTGTTCTGTGCCCAGGTTATCGCTGGAATGTGGAAGAAGAATGGGGATTCTGCATTAGGATCTTGTGAGTGGTATCGGGCAGTTCGTTGGTATGTGAGAATACTATTGTTTTTATAAAGTGCTATAATTCATCATTTACTCGCATGTTTAACTAGATGCAGCTTTGAAAACTGGTAAATTGGTTGTGAAGATTACTCGTTTCTCATTCTAGTAGTTTCTATTTACAGGTCAGAACAGGGACTTGAGCTTGATCTATTTCTTCTGCAGTGTTGTGGTGCATTAGCTCCCGCAGATTCTTATGTTGATAAGCTTCTCAGTCGATTTGGGCTCTCAAGCTATCTTTCACTAAATCCGGATATAACAAATGAGTATGTACCTATTGTCCTCTTACTGGTGATTGATCTCAGTATATGGTTTTATTGTTCTGCTACATTCAAACTGTCAACTTACCTCGTCCAATATGACTGTCTCTTCATTTAATAGTTCGATCTACATTGGAGTAGAACAAGCATTGTGTATTATTCTGTAAATTTTCTCAATCGCGAATTTATTTATTACTAGATGTTCAGTCCTAATGACTCTCTTGTATCTAAAGATTTAATATTAATCGGTCTGTCTTGCCTCATTTTGACATGATTCTTATCATAAATTTCTTTTCAGGTATGAACCAGTTTTGGTCCAGGAAATGCTTGCTCTTCTGATACAGATTCTGCATGAAAGACGATTTTGTGGTCTTTCTACTGCTGAAAGTTTGAGAAGAGAGATCATCTTCAAGTTAGCCACTGGAGATTTCACTCATAGTCAATTGGTCAAATCTTTACCCCGTGATCTGTCCAAGTCGGACGAGCTCCAGAAGGTCTTAGATGACGTTTCAGTCTATTGCAATCCATCCGGCATGAATCAGGTCTTGATTCCTACCCATATGCTGGCATCGCCTTTAAGTTGACACGCAATGTAAAAAATCACTTGACATTAGTTCTTTGGCAGGGAAAGTATTCACTACGGTCATCTTGTTGGAAGGAATTGGATCTCTACCACCCTCGTTGGCATTCGAGAGAATTGCAATCTGCAGAAGAAAGATTTTCGCGTTATTGTGGAGTGTCTGCATTGACCACTCAGCTTCCTAGGTGGAGAATGATCTATCCGCCACTAAAGGGGCTTGCTAGAATAGGCACTTGCAAAGCCACATTTCAAATAATTTCATCTGCTTTATACTACGCACTACAGAGTGGTACATCAGTTAAATCACGTGCTCCTGATGGAGTTCTCATAACTGCACTGCACTTACTCTCGTTATCATTGGATATTTGCACTCAGCAGAGTCAATCTCATAGTCAGGATAGTTGCTTACAAAATTCAATTCCAATTCTCGAATTGGCTGGTCTGGAAATAATTGGTATAGATCAAGGGACTGAAAAAAAAAGTTTGTTGTCTCTTCTTGTTTCGTTAATGAGGACTCGTATGGGCGATGGCCTCCATCAATTTCCAGAAGCAGGCAGTTGCAATATTTCGTCCTGGATTGGAAATCTGCTGAAGAAGTTCAGTGCAATTGATTCTGTTTGTATGAACCTATTGCAAAGTCTTGCCCCAGAGGTGGTTGGTCAATCTGGCTTTGATAAAGTCATGTCAGATTCTGCTTCTGATGAGAAGCGCAAGGCTAAAGCTAGAGAGAGGCAGGCTGCTATTATGGTAAGATCCTTTTATTTCAAATCTAGTGCACAAGTTTGACATGGAACCGGTAGCCATTGATGTAGGATCATGCATTTTAACATATGAGGGCTGCTGTTCGCTCCTTGACTTGTCTGGGTCCTGCATGCTCCCTGTTAATGTTTCTCCCTGTTGATAAGCATCAACAAGGAGCATGCAGAACGTAAACATAGATGCCTCTGTGGTAATAGAAGATTTTTGTATATGACTTGTCTAAATTGTTTTCATGCTCATTATTCAAGTTGTTATCTACAGTCAGAATTAAAAAGTTCCAGGATATGCCAGTTATGCTTATTCTAACTTGCATGCAGGCAAAAATGAAAGCTGAACAGTCAAAGTTCTTGTCTACCTTGAGTTCCAGCATGGAAGATGATGATCCAAGATCTGAAACTGAAAGATGTGATTCTGTTATGGAACATGATTCAGAAATTTCAGTCCATGAAGTTTGCTCCCTCTGCCAGGACCCAGAATCCAAAGACCCCGTTTCTTTCTTGATTTTTCTGCAGGTTGGTAGCATGGAATATGCTATAATTTGTGACAGTTAAGGTTAAATAAACATATAGAGGAAGTTTGTTCTGCATCATTCTTAATGATGTCATTTTTCCTGCAGAAATCTAAACTATTGAGTTTTGTGGATAGAGGCCCTCCATCTTGGGATCAAAGTCCACAATCCGAAAAGAAGATATCTGTGGATGGAGCTCCTGATCTTTTGAGAATGAATGCTTCTTCAGATAGTTTAAGAATAAGTTCCCCTCTCATGCTGCAATTGTCAGATGATGCTACCTCTGAGTCTGTGATTGAATCTTTAAAAGCCCGGCTTATAGGGAATGGTCAGACAGAGAAGAGGTCTAGCGATGGGAGGGGAAAAGATGAATCTAACATGGAATCAGTGGAGATAGCCATGTATCAAACTGTTCGCAAAAAAATTGAAAACATGATAAATCAAAGCCTTATACGTGTAGATTATCGACACCATGAAGCTGAAAATAGTTCGGAGAAAAATTCTGTTGGTGGTCCATCTACTTTGCAAGTTAGATTTCCTGATATTCGATCAAGACAGACTTCCAGGCGTCCTGATGCTGGTTCAGATGGGTTTCACCTTACCGACTGTGATGGGGTTTATCTTTCATCATGTGGACATGCTGTGCATCAAAGCTGCCTTAAACGATATTTAAAATCCTTAAAGGATAGGTGAGCCATGTTTGACTTCTTTGGGGTCGTATGTGTAACATAAATCTTAATTAATAAACGTGTAGATAGGGGAATTTATTTTCTTTTATGTTGATACTTCCTTCCTACTTGTTGGGCATAGGTTAATTAGTGTGTTGAATTGATTATTTTCCTTCCTTGATTTACAGCTGTGATATTCACGTTACATTTATAAGCTTTTTTTGTTTGTTTGTTTGGATGGTGTAGGTCTGGCAGAAGAACTGTCTTTGAAGGTGCACATATTGTGGATCTAGAACAGGTATTTGTGTGACCAATTTAGAATATTTTTCTGGTGCTTTAATGTACTCCTTCTGAAGCTTAAACATTGTTTCTTCTGTCAGGGAGAATTTCTGTGTCCTGCATGCCGCCGACTAGCCAATTCCGTATTGCCTGCATGTCCTGGAGATTTATGTTCTGTCTCAAAGCTACAAGATGGTCCACGTACTACAGATGCACCGAAGCCTTCTCTTTGGCTCTCTGAAGCGTTGTGTCTACTACGAACTGCTGCTGAAATGATCGAAGATGCTGATAGCGGTAAAACAGTTACTCTGCAGGGAGATGGACCAAGAAGGAAAGATCTTAAATTTGTCTCTAAAAAGCTCTGGGATTTCTATTTTCCCAAGCGACAGGAAAAAACTTCGAAACGTCCGTGGCTACCACCACAATCAATCGTCATGTGGGACACCCTTAAGTACTCTCTTATTTCAATGGAAATTGGTACTCGTTGTGCAAAGAATTCAATGCTTCCTGTCTATAGTATTGACTCCTTGTATGAAGAGTTTGAAACCTCTACGGGGACTATTTTGTCACTTTTATTACGAGTGGTTTTGAGCACCAGAACAAAGAATGCTATTCATGTTCGTCAGAGATTTGTGGGTTTGAAGCATCTTGCAGAGTCTATATGCTATGGAATTTCAAGTAGTTCTTCGAGCAGCATATATGGAAGTGAAGGTACTTTTTCTCCAACTCTCAGAGAAAATAAATGACATGGAAATGTCTGTCTGCTTGGCCTCCGTATTTGCAATTAAATCTGATAGTAGTTGGGATTTAATGGGATCAATTTTAGTCGATCTAGAAATTTCCAAATATTGATGAAATAGTTGCTGACTGTAGTTGTTTCTTGATAACATCTGAGAATATTTGCCATCTTTTCAGGCACAACAGGTTCATTGAAGAATATAGACCTGCTCTGGAATCGAGCATCTGATCCAGTTCTTGCCCATGACCCATTTTCATCACTGATGTGGGCTCTCTTTTGTCTCCCTTTTCCTTTTCTCACATGCGAGGAATCTCTATTGTCACTTGTGCATATTTTCCACAGTGTCTCTCTTGTTCAGGTATGCCACATTGTTCTCTGTGTATATACTAATTTTACCTCTTTAGACTTACGTCTCCTAATCTCGTTGTCTTTGGTGCAGACTGTAATTGCTTATTGTGCATGTCGCCTAAGTGACTTGAGTGAATTAAATTTTGGGGAAAACCTGCTTAATGACATCTCCAAAGCTTTGAGAGAATCAGGTGGTTGGGAGTATTTCAGGTCTAACAATATGGATTTGTCATGTGATATAAAAGGCACAATCCGTAAATACAGTCTTCCTTTCTTGAGGAGATGTGCATTGTTGTGGAAGCTACTGAAATCTACTCCTAGGAAGTTTCATCAAGAGGCAGATATGTTCGATTTGCCATCTGACTCCACCATCGACACTATGGATTTCATGTACAATCCCCAATCTGAGCTGAATCATGTGCAAGAATTGGAGAAAATGTTTAAGATTCCACCTATAGATACCATTCTCAATGATGAACTTCTCCGCTCTTCAACCCAAACATGGCTCCAGCATTATCAGCGGGAATACAGAGTCAACAGAGTTAAAAGGTCCCTTTGCATCACCCCTGTAGTTCCTTTCCAGCTAATGAAATTACCCAATCTATACCAGGACCTACTGCAAAGGTTTGCAGCGACATCTCTCTCTGGTTTTTGCACAAGTTGTTTCCCATTTGAAGACAATGTCTCTAATCAAAAAGCCTTGTTTTCTTTCTTAGGTGTATAAAAAAACGTTGCAACCACTGCACCAAAGTTATCGAAGAACCTGCATTATGTCTTCTGTGTGGAAGTTTGTGTACTCCCATATGGAGACTTTGTTGCAGGTATTTGCTTCACTTCCACTAGTCTCCAAACATCGTTTTACTTGATGCTGTTATTGTTATAGAAAACCGAATAATGACGTTCGAACATACTTTTACAGAGAAAATAGTTGTCCTACTCATGCAATTACCTGCGGTGCTGGTACTGGTGTATATCTTCTGATACGGGTATTGCCTCTCGTGGATATAGCTTCTCTCCTTTACTTTCTATATTGCTTGTGTATGTATGGTGTTTGCATAATTATTGGGCATTTTAATTGATTACTGCTCTACATTTTTTGATAGCGGACCACAATTTTGCTACAAAGATTTGCAAGACAATCACCTTGGCCATCTCCTTACTTGGATACATTTGGAGAAGAGGTAAACCTAGAAAGATTTTTCTTTTTTCCTTTAAATGCGATGAGTACGATCTTGTTGATTCGGATGTTTCCATGCTATGGAATATTGTTTCAGGATATCGATATGACCAGAGGAAAACCACTATACCTGAATGAAGAACGTTATGCTGCCTTAACTTACATGGTAAACGTTTATCTCAACAATCAAAAGAGCAAGCTTTAGTTTGTATGGTAATATATATCATTGTTTTGCTTTGTGAAATCCTTGTCAGGTTGGTTCTCATGGACTTGATCACAGTTCGAAAGTTCTCGGCCAAACCACAATTGGAGCCTTCGTACTTTAAACGACGCTCTTTCTCAGACCTTGTTTCTCTATGAGATCATCATATGCATATGTTGTTTTGAAATCATCAGTTAAGATTCTAAAGATATTAGAGCTTTTCTGATGATTTTTACCCATGTCACTTTGGTTGATTTCTTTATTTGTGGATATATATGAGATCGTGTTTGTAAATAGAGTATTTATTTTATTTGCAGTGGCGTAGATTTTCTTAGCGATAATCGGTGCACATATTTGCATTGCTACTTTTTTTATTTATTTATTCAAGTTTACTAATTTCTTCTACCTGAAAATGGTCGACAGATGAAAAATCTCCCAATGATAAAAAAAAAAAAATTAAGGGTTGAATCGTTTTTAGGAAAAAAAAAAGATAATGAAAAAAGATAGCCATTTTGAGAAGGTTTATAAATCCGATAAATGTGTACATATTCATCCAAAACCAATGTGTACTTCGATGTCTGAAGATGGAAGAATTTTAGTGTCTTCTTCAACCATGTAACATCATATACTCAAAAAAAAAAGAAAAACCAATTCTAATCTTTTAAACTAGTTTCTGCACAATTATCATTTAAACGTATACAGAAGATCAATTCCCACCATGTAAGTGAACAATAAAATTAAACTACTTCTGAGTGTACCTACCTATTCATTTAAGTTTGTGTGTTAGACCAAAGCCGTAGATTCATAGCTCGAGGCTGCGAGGAAGAGAATGAAAATGATTTTTCTTCACAATTCTCTTCCCAGCAAAGCTTCAATTCTTCTGGAACCATACAGGTTTCTTCACATGATCTCTGTATCAACAAGGATGGATTTAGATTTGTTACTCAGAGTAGTGACATTAAAGGAAAGATTTAAAATTTTCACTCACAGTTTTGTAAGCTGATGTTTCCAGCTTTGTATGCACAAAAGATGAAGAAGATTTCTGCATTAAGGGAAGAAAAGGTTCTACTCAGGCTTGTCTTCTTCAGATGCTAACTCAGATGTTTCGGTTTCATGCTTCTCTTTTGCAAATGTAAACTCAAGCTGTCTTGATTTGATTACAGCTGTTCTTTTAGCTCTTAATCGATATGGTGGAGACACGTTGAAAGCATTCCCATTTGATTCCAGTTTTTCATCATCCCTGCAATCATCACTTGTCTCCAGCAACAAACTTTCTCTCCCAGCTGGAGAAATATC
The DNA here is from genome assembly GCA_019202805.1 of Arabidopsis suecica. Taxonomy (NCBI): domain Eukaryota; kingdom Viridiplantae; phylum Streptophyta; class Magnoliopsida; order Brassicales; family Brassicaceae; genus Arabidopsis; species Arabidopsis suecica. Next base: position 565,587 of record CM032910.1, read on the forward strand.
TGAACTATCTTTACTTTCTTCTTTTTGATCACCTTCCTTAACTCCAACATTAACAACATCATCATCTGCTTTCGCTGCCAAAACAACTTTTCGCCTTTTCCTAAAAATAGAAGGTGTGTTTGGAAAAGTCCTAGCAGCTTCTCTCAAGAAAGATTCAGGACTTCTTGTTGCAGCTAAACCACTGTCTTTATTACACGGTGGAGTCATTAAGCTGACTGGTGATGCAGCACCCGGACTGCAACCACATTCATATCCGTACATATGCTGCAGATCCACTTCTGATGGAAAGTAATAGTCAAATGGAGACTTGTAGTATAGACTCCCATGCTTTGGAGTTCCAAACCCATTTTCTTCTTTCCTCTGGATTGATCTCTCACCATAAGCTTTTGAGTTGATTCTGACTTCCTCTGAAATTGGTTCCAGATTAGTCAACTGAGGCTTGTACTCAACGGGAGAGCAAGCATACTCATTGACACCGATTCTTCGTGAAGCAGCAACTTCTTCCAGCAGAGCTGAAGAAGAGTCAAAATGGTCTCTTCCAACTTCATTTGAATCTGTATTTCCTGAAGAGGTTTGGGTAACAGAATCAGAATCCTTGAAAGGTTTAGTTGCACTAGACTGCTTGGAATCTCTGTCTCCATCACCAATATCATTCAGAACGCTGAATTTGGTTGCTGGCGGTGGCAAGTTACCGGTTGCTAAGTAGAACTCTAACTTTTTCTTCAGTGAACTATTCCAATGGTTCTTTATGGCGTTATCAGTCCTGCATAAAAGTAGGTAGACATCAGAAGCAAAAACTGTATGAGATGTTCAAAAATATCAATCAACTTTATTTCTTATAAGACCTTTTCAACTATGTTCAACAAGAAAGTACTGTGTACCTTCCCGGTAAAACCTTAGCAATTTCCGCCCATTTGTTTCCGTACATTCGATGAGAATTCATGAGAGCTGATTCTTCTTCTATGGTCCAAGCATCCTTTCTAATACCAGGATTTAAATGGTTGTGCCACCTGTAATCATAAACACATTGAGGCTTCCAAATTCAAAGGAGGCATAGACTCTATTCTTCAGATGGTCAATATTCTAATCATTATTACCTTTCTCGACATTGCTTCCCGATACGACCTGGTAAAGATTTCGCGATAACAGACCATTTGGCAGGTCCATATTTTTTTACAAGTTCAACGATTTTATCATCCTCCTACATATCACAAAAGAAAGAAAATTTTAGAGCTAGCAAATTTTACGTGAAATCAAAAGCAAAAAAGTTTCAGAACATGAAAAAGAAAAGAGAACCTCTTGAGTCCAAGGTCCTTTAACAAGCTCTGGATTAAGAACTTTCTGCCACCGGTGCAAGCATTGGACTTCTGTTCTTTCTGGAAAAAATTCCGCTGCAAAATGAAATACAAAAAATCAAACCAGAACAATGATCGAAACCAGCTACTTTAACATTTAAGAGACAAAAGAAATTATGGTTCCCTTGCAAAGTGCACAGCAGATCATGTTTACTGAATGAGAGAAATTCACAAAATTCTCAGCAAATTTAAGATAAGAGTTCAGTTTTCGAATGTATAAATTATACATTCAAGTAAATACATCTAGACAAGAGTTCAGTTCCCAAATACAAATCTTCTAAATTATCCAAATAGGTCATTAGAAGACCAATAATCTTATTTGATGTGTTGCAACACTACTTTTACAGGAAATAGATTCAAGAAAAGAAATTTACCTATTTTCTTCCACCTCTTCCCCTTATACTTGTCAACTGCTCGTCTAAGTGTCTCATCCTGAATAGTGATAGAAACCAATTACAGGCCACAATAAGGCTAGCCTCATCTTTTAATTCAAGTAAACACTAATCCATATACATAGAAGATACATAGTCGAATGAGGTTGCTCCACACATCAACTAAATTATGAAACCGAAAACCAGGAAGTTAGAAACAAAAGCAACCACTAACCTCCTCTGGAGTCCAACCACCTTTTGCTCGTCTCATAGGGCCACTAGTCCTCCTGCAAGATCAACATTAAAACATTGCAGCAAAACCCAAAATGAGTTCGTTTCTGAACTCAGAGTTCGTAGAAAGCCATCAAAGCACAATCTTTCAAATCAATCAATTTCATAACAAGTTGTATAGACTCATAGATAGAAGATGAAATGTTAAAGATAATAAAAGTACCGAGGAGTTGAAGATACAGTGGCAGGAGTTGCGATTTCAGGTGACTTGAGGAAGAAACAGCCACTGCCTTCGGATGCAGAAGAGCACGAAGCAGCTAATGGTTGCTTATTCTCCATACATTCAATCTCAATTTTCAATTCACTTCTTTCCTCCTACAGACCCATGAAAATTACCAAAAATCCAGAATTTTCGTGAAAAAACATAAGATTTGACAACAAAATGAAGCAGAACGGATCTTTCTCAACCAATTAATCCAAAATCAGGAAACCCTAGAAACCCAACGGCCGCAAAACAGAAGCCAGATCTCAGAAATCGGGGAAAATCAGTAAAACAAGTCGATTTCTTTCAAGCATAAGATGTTTAGGGTTTATACAATTCTAATCATTAGAAACCAATAAGACCCTTTTCCTAGACCCGTTAAAACGTGTTCCGATTCAGACCTAAAACCCATGAACTCACACCACAGTAGAAGAAGATTACAATCTGATCACAAGAAAAGAAAAGCCCTAATCAGATTCAGGGAAAAATCTGACCTTTTCCGGTGAACAAGCCGCTGGATTCGAGCTTGAGCTCATCGTGATAGACAGATGGGCGAATTCGCGAGGAAGGAGAGGAAGGGAACGTTAAAAACCGAAACTTTATTCGAAAAAAACTTTGCCCGTTGAACGAGAGAGAAGAGAGAAAGGAGAAGGAGACTAATGGAAACAAAAAAAAAAAAAAAATTGGGATTAAAAAAAAGGTTAAAACTAATATTGTAACGAATACTTCTTCCGCCGACGTAACTGTTAATCGCCGTTAACCTTGCACCTACCGGATAATTACAAACCGAATCAAATATTTTCTTAGAGTACATTTGAGTCGGTTTGGAATAAACCGGCCGGTGCCAGGTTAAATGAAATTGAGAAAATATAATGTGACTGGGCTATTATAATATTCTTTCGAATAAAAACGAAAACAGCGAGTTTAATTCGTGGTTTGATATAAGTATAACCGCCGGTTATCTAAAACCAAACTATAACCGTAAATGGTGACAACAAAACCACATGGGATTAACAGACGTTAAAAGTAGAAGAAGGGTTAACGTTGGAAACAAAAGTTTCAACCTCAAACGGCACTATTTAGCTAATGCGTTGACCATCGAACACGTCGATAATGTAGATGTTTTCGATGATTTTGGACCGTTGGATAAATGAACACTCATCCGCGAGACCCGTCCGATGTATTGGGCCATAAATAAGCCCAAATTCTCGAGAAAAAGCCTTTTTAAAATTGAACATAGAAAAACTTGTATGGATGGAATGGAACCTTCTGTTTTTTTTTTTTCCCAGATCTCGTGCATGGAAGTAAATTTGTGGGGTTTTGTAAATTTCTTAGAGCATTAGCAATGAGACAAGTGGGAGGATGTGTGTTATGAATTTTTAATAGTTTAAATGTATTTAAGATACTTTTTTAAAAACCAATAAAAATGACCTTCAATAAATGCTCGTGAGAGATCATTGGTGGCAGAGGTTCGTGGGTCCTAGTTGCAAAGCATGTGAGAGAGCTAATTTGGGCATTTCGCGACAGCTGTCCTCCCACACCCGAGTGTAATTCTACACGCGGGTGCCAACTTTTTCATTATTTTCTGTTTTTTTATTACTCACACCCTCCTAAAACTTATCCCACTGCGTATGGTCTTAGAACTTGATCATTAGGAGTAAAGAATCAATGGGCTTTTGAACATCATCATGGAGTCCACGAATTTTTAATCGAGCATAACGTCTCTTTCTCACTTGCTTAAAACAGAGGAAATTAGCAAATTATAATTGAAAACATAGTCCATATATAATTTGATAACTAAAACAAGGTGAGATCGATACAAGAAAAGCATAGTACAGATGTAGAAGACGAAGATAAGTAACAAGAAGTATTACAATAAAAGAAAAGATTACAAAGACGGAGAATGACGATAGCAAATAAGAGACCGACGAAGCACATAAGAAGATGGCAAATCGACTGGTGACGATGACATTTACCAAGAATAATAGTAACAACAGTGGTAAGAACAAAATGTCATATTTCTCTTTTCATAAACTACTCTGGATGGACAACGGTGTCCGGCATGATCATCATGGCATAATGGTCGAGACATGGTATTGTTGCGAAGAATTTGAACCTCGTCCTCATGAAACATTATGGCTTGACCAGGTTTTAGCATATACATGTTTTCCCCAAGCAAACAATCGACATGAAGAGTGGTGCAGCAGTCATCGCACGCATAGAACCCACCTTCGCTTGAATATTCTATCTTGCTTTCGCATACCTCACACCAGCCTGAATGATCACTGGCCACTTTCCCTTCCTGGAATGTGAGGTAATGTTTGTCATGCTTATACCTTGCCTTGTATGGCAAGGTAGCACACTTGAAACATATGATATAATCACATTCGATACAATTTAGTTTTCTATAACTCCACTGTTCATGGCAGATCTGACATATTGCCACTTCTTCTTCTTCTGGTGTTAAAGCTAGGAATAAGGGATGTTCATGGCCTTGGTAATTAAATGGTTCAGAAACCGAGGCACACCGTAGATCTAGTCTGAAAACCTGAAACATATCTCTTGCTTGACTCTCATAGACGAAACCACAACTCTTACGCTGACAAGCATCACAGCGGAACATACCTCGTAAATGGTTATCATATCCTCGGTTATCATATCCATTAGTGACAACCTTTAGCGTAAGTGGATGAGCATGCAACGGATGATGTTTCTTGCGAGGTGCATTGGCACAAACTTCGTGGAGGATAAAGTCACATTGATCCATACACGAATAATAGTTACCTGCGTAAATTGGAAGGATGCATGCTTGACAAAACTTCTCTTCGTCGTAAACTCCAATGATCTCGAGTTTCAGATTATGGCCATGAGAAAAATGGAGTATAATTCCATCAGCTATCGTCTCAAATGGCTCGACAATGATCTCATCTTCTTCTGGTATTCCATCGAGATCTTCTCCATCCCACACATCTTTCCGCAACGCACATCTTGGATGAACAAAATAATTATCACACTTTTTGCAAGAATACACATTACAATGGCTATCGATCTTTTGACGACAAACTCCGCAAGACCATTTTCTGGATGGAATATTATAGGAGATAAGAGAGACACGGTGGTGGTGGCGAGATATTTTAATGACATTTGGGAAATATATACAATCTTGATGGACTGCGTAGACACATCGAAGACAGACATAGGTGGGAATATGTTCTTTAAGGAGACCACAAACATCGCAAGGTAAAAAAGCTTGTTTGGGGAAAAAGGTGAGAGGGTGGGGATGCCTTTTTTGGTGGTCTATAACAATGGGTATTGGTTTCATAGCACAAATCGGATGCAGACTCCGTTTGGGTGGACAATGATAAACCATGGTTTCGAGAATTACGTTACAACATATGCAACCCACCAAATATTTCAAAGTGTCTTTAGGAGGAGTGTAAAATTGGAGAGATTGAAAAGGATAGGAAGGGTGTTTGATCTCAAGTGGAGACTCCACACATTCTTTGTGGAATATTTCATCACATGTGAGACATATATAATAGTCAGTGCCGAGCTTTGAAACTCGGCATGCACCGCAAAAAAACTGTACAGAGTCAGGTTCTTTATTGTTGCACCAAAAGAGAGGGACAACAGGGAGCTTACAAATCTTATCATGGCTGTCGGAATCAAGCACATACTGGACTTGGTGGTTAGGGCTTTTTATACTGGCCGGGAAGTGAGGGGAAGTATTGAACGGGATAAAGTTTTCTTCAACAGAATAATCCTCGGTTTTTTTTGCCTCTTTGAGACGTAAAGAAGGACAAAGGAAAAGAGGTTTAAGTGAGAGGTCGTCGCCACCAAAATCAATGGCTGCTTCATCAGAAGAAGAAGAGGTTGGACTGTCTGTTTCAGAAAGTAAAGTGAATATGAAATATGGTTTTCCATCGATTTCTCCCTCACGAAATCCACCAACTGAATTCATGGATGCTGCTAAGACGCTTTTGGAAAGTAGTGATATTTCTCTTCTCCTTCTCCTCCTTCCATATATAACTTGAAAAACACAGCTCACCTTGATCGATATATTTGTATTTTACTTATTTAGTAGGTGTTATAACTATATATTTTAATTTATATTCTTAGTTATAAAAAAATCATTCATTTTTGTCTCTAAGTCTCGATATAAATATATAATCTTTGTTGATTAACTTTTATTTATTTGTTGTTGTTAACTAGGAAGTTCATAGTTTCTCTAGGTCCTAAAGCAACCTTTGATTCTCATTCCTAAACTGATCTAATTTGTGAAGCGAAAACTCCAACTTTCTCGAGAAATCCCTCCCAAACACCACTAGTGACTTAGACCACTATCTATTTGGTTTCATTTCATTTTCTTGTATACATCACTGATTAGTGATTATTTTGTATGCATCTATTGAATATTATTATTATTGCAACTTGTAACAAGTGTATAAAGAATCATACGAACAAAATCTAAAGAACTCACACTTGGGAATTCTAGTAATAAAATCGTTTATGGTAAGATTTTTGAAGCCAGGAAGTCAAATTGAGCACATGGGATTTAACGTACGTTAAAAGCAAAAGGCATAACATATGAATAAAAGTTAGCTGGCAACTTTGATTCGTTGACTATAGAAATCTACAAATATGAAAAGATCGATGTGTTGAACAGTAGTTGAACTGTGGACCATATTCACCATATTTATAACACCAATTATTAGATTTATGTTTATCACGTGGTTGCGCAATTGGCGTTGCCAATTATGCATTTATGCAAGCTCTTTGAATAGGGTAGTGGATCCATTGAAAAAATAAATCACACCATATTAACCGACACTGATCTAATTAAACAAAAAAAAAATGTTATTTAAGTTTATCTCAGGGTCCCATATCCATTCGATAACCGATCCTTAAAGAACCTGAACAATTTGATTAGACCACGTTTTTTCCTTGTGTTCTCTTGAACGCTTGCTTGGGGCACGAAAAATAGTCGATGATTCTGGATCGTCAGATCATGAGGAGAATTCATCCTACGGTCAATTGGAATTTGGTTATTCACCGGATCCCCACGATAGACCTAAAAGGAGAAACGTTATTATGGATGGGCCCAATAAAAAGCCTTTTTTGGAGTAGGAGGTGTCTAACGGATCACTACGAACTCAAAATTTGAAAACAAACAACAGTCACTCACCTCAAAGATCCAGATAACTGGTAAGCATCTTCAAATCTCGTTCTTATAATCTTATTAGTAAAAATTAGATATTAGATTTGGTGATTCGGTGATATCTGGAGCAGTCGTAGCGAAAGCTATTAGCTGGATGCGTTTTACGGGAGAGATAATGATAATGTGAAGCAGATATTCGATAGAGAATTAAGCCCTTTGATTCCTGGGATCTTTCATGGTTTCAACGTTACCGTGCTTGCTTTTGCTTATGGAGCCACCGGAAGCAGATAGACGTTTACGATGCAGGTCCGTTAAAGCTATTAAAGATAGATTTTACAGATATGGAAAAGATAAGAAACAAGAAATTACTAGTGAGATGTAGAAGATTACAATGCGTTTAAATAAAGGAAAAAAAAAGAAGAGAAAAGCAGTTAAAGTGCCAACAGCTAACAAAGACGACAATGACAAAGCCACTGGGGATGACATTTACAAGATTCTATCCAAACAATGGAAAGAACAATATGTCATGTTTTCCCTTTTAAAAACAACTCTGTATGGACAACGGTGTTCATGATGACCATCGCAAAGTGGTCGAGACATGGTCTTGTTGCCAAGTGTATGAAATGCCTTCTCTTGAGTTATTATGGTATGACCAGATTTCATATACGGATGTTTCCCAAGCAAACAATGAACATGAAGAGTGGTGCAACAGTAGTCATTGCACGCATAGAACCCACCTTTTTGTGAATATATTATCTTGCGTTCACATACCTCACACCAGCCTGAATGATCACTTGCTTCTTTCACTTTGCAAAATGTGAGGAGATGTTTGTCATGCTTATACCTTGCCTTGTATGGTAATGTAGCGCACTTGAAACATATAATAAAATCGCATTCGATGCAATTAAGTTTTCGACAACGACGATCTTTTTTTTCGCAGATATGACATTTTGCCGCTCTTTCTACCTTTGGCTTTAAAGCTAGAAATAAAGGATGCTTATGGCCTTGATATTCAAACGGTTCGGTGACCAAGGCACACTGTAAGTCTAGTCTGAAATCTTGATCTTCTACAGAACTCTCGTAGACGAAACCACAACTATCACGCTTACAAGCATTACAATAGAAGTAACCTTTGTTGTTGAGGTCTCCATATTTATTAGTGACAACCTTTAATGTAAGTGGGTGAGGATGCAACGCATGATGTTTCTTGCGAGGAGCATTTGCACATGCTTCGTGGAGGATGAAGTCACACTCATCCATACATGAATAATAGGATCCCTCATAGATTGGAAGGACACACCCTTGACAAAGCTTGTTTTCATCGTAAACTTTACATGTCTCGAGTTTTAGATAATGGCCATGAGAAAAATAGAGTATTATTCCATCAGCTATCGTCTCAAATGGTTCGACAATTATCTCAGGTTCTTCGGGTACTCCCTCGAGATCCTCTCCATCCCACACGTCTTCTCGCAACGCACATCTTGTATGAACAAAATAGTTATTACACTTGCTGCAAGAGTATGCACCATAGTTATTGTCAACACTTTGACGACAAACTCCGCAAGACCATTTTCCAGATGGAAGATAAGAGGTAAAAGAGATACGGTGGTGGTGACGAGATATTCTTATGACATGCGGGAAATAGATACAATCTCGATGGACTATGAAGACACATCGAAGACAGACATACGTGGGAATACGATCTTTAATCAGGCCGCAAACATTGCAGGGTAAGAAAAATTGTCTCGGGAAAAAGGTGAGAGAGTGTTGATGCCTTTTCGGGTGGTCGATAACAAAGGGTATTGGTTTCATGGCACAAACCGGATGCATAGTTAAGTTGTAGGTAGGACATTGATAAGACATTTGAAGGAAATTTGTTTCACAACAGTTGCAAAACAATAGGCACAAGGGAGGACAATAAAGCTGGAGAGATTGAAAAGGATAGGAAGGGTGTTTGATCTCAAATGGAGACTCCACACATTCTTTGTGGAATTGTTTACCACATGTGAGACAAAAATAATAGTTTGTACCATGTTTTGAGCCATAACATGCACCACAATAAAATTCCCCATCATCATTATCAGATTCTTTATTGTTGCACCAAAAGAGAGGGACAACAGGAAGCTTACATATAACATCATGGCTGTCGGAAACAAGCAGATATTGGACTTGTTGATCACTGCTGGGGAAGTGTGGGGAAGTATTGAGCGGGAATAAGTTATCACATGGAGCTTCCTTCTTATGTTTTAACTGGTGAACTTTGAGACGTAGAGAGGGACATATGAAAAGAGGTTGAGTAGGGAGGTTGTCTCCACCGGAATCAATGGTTGCTTGAGTGGAGGAGGACGGTTGACTGTCTATTTGAGATAACAAAGTGTATATGAGATTTGCTTTTCCATCGATTTCTCCCTCTCGAAATCCACCAATGGAATTCATTGCTTAAGATTGCTCATCTCTTTCTTCCCATATATACAAACACAACGTCAAAGACTCAAAATACAGCTAATCTCTTACACATATTATTTTTTTATTCAGGTCTTTTTTATTATTTTCTTATACAGCTAATCTTACATTAATACTTACATTTTTATATTCATTGACATCGAAGAACTCATTCATTATTGTGTAGGAAATTTTGAAAAATGTCCTCTTCCCAATACTGTACTTTTTTTCTTTCAAAATCGCCTTTTTCTAAAAAAAATTAAAAAAATGTTTTGAAAACGATGTGTATGTTACCATTCTTTTAATTTTTTTTTGTTAATATATGTTACCATTCTTTGGATTCTTGATTAAATGTAGGGAGAGTTATTAGATTAACCCAAATTATGATTTTAATTACTAGAATGTCTTAAAAAATTTAAGGGTTAAATGGGTTATTTTCGTGACCATAATACCCTTTCTTTCTTTGTTAGGAATAAAAAAAAAGTCAAAATTACCCTTAAATAAATAATAAAAACGTGGGCAAAAAATATTAGGAAAAAAAAATTTATTTGAAAAGTCTGCTGGATAAGTTGTGACAGATTTAATTTCCATGACAGACTTATTTGTCTACGACAGATTTTTTGCGACAGATTTTTTGTCACTCACAGATTTACTTGAAATAGGTTACGACAGATATTTAATTGAGAAATTGTTAAAAATGCCCCTTTTTCAATACCCCTTTTCAAAAATGCCCCCTTTGAGAGTCCATTTTTAAGTTTGCCCTCTTTTAATTTTTAATGACCATTTTACCCTTATTTGAAACAAAATTAGGTCCACAAAATACAAAATATTTTTTGGCGGGAAAAGTGATCCCGCAATTTTCCCGCCAAAACACTTGTAAAAAACCTTTAAAATACCTTGTAAAATTTTCCCGTAAAATTTTTTCCCGCCAAAAAATTTTCCCGCCAAAAAATTTTTTTTGCGGGAAAAGTGATTCCGCAATTTTTTTTTTTGGCGGGAAAATTTTTGGCGGGAAAAATTTACAAGGTATTTTAAAGGTTTTACAGAGTATTTACAAGTGTTTTGTAAGGTTTTACAATGTATTTTAAAAGGTTTTACAAGGTACTTATAAGGTTTTATAAGGTATTTATAACTTGTAAAACCTTATAAAAAACTTGTAAAACCTTATAACTTGTAAAAACCTTATAAAATAGCTTGTAAAATCTTATAATATCTTATAAATACCTTGTAAATACGTTGTAAAACCTTTTAAAATACATTGTAAAACCTTATAAATACCTTGTAAAAAACCTTTATAATACCTTGTAAATTTTTAGCGGGAAAAATTTTCCCGCCAAAAATTTAACGCCAAAAAAATTGCGGAATCACTTTTCCCGCAAAAAAAATTTTTTGGCGGGAAAAAATTTTACGGGAAAATTTTACAAGGTTTTTTAAAGGTTTTTTACAAGTTTTTACAAGTGTTTTGGCGGGAAAAATTGCGGGATCACTTTTCCCGCCAAAAAATATTTTGTATTTTGTGGACATAATTTTGTTATTTTCCTTATATATTTGTGATATCTTTTATTAAAAGAAGGGTAATTTAGTCATTTTGTACATAAAAAAGGGTATTTTTAAAAATGGACAGCCAAATGGGGCATTTTTGAAAAGGGGTATTAAAAAAGGGGCATTTTTGTGAGTCTCCCTATTTAATTTGTAACAGATTTTTTCTCTACGGCAGACTTATTTTATGATGACACCACAGACTTTTGTAATTTTGACAGATTTATTCAAATATGTGGCAGATTTATTGTTTCAGTGGCGTCAGATTTATATTTTTTGATAAAAATCTGTTATAATGTAGCAGATTTGTTAATGAAAAAATAATTACTAGTTTGACTTATTAGTGATAGCAGATTTATTTTATGTTATGACAGTTTTTTTTGTTTTAACAAAAATCTGGAGTGTGATAGCAGATTTGTTATTTAAAAATAAAAATTGCTAGAATGACATATACTTGCAACCGAAATGTTTTATGTTATGACAGATTTTTTTTATATTACGACAGATTTCAGATAGGATATAAAAAAATCTGTCATATGATGACAGTTTTATCGATGAAAATAAAATTTTAATCTGCATAATTAGGTAATGACATACATATTCTTACCGCGACAGATATATTTACATTAAATGGCTCATGTGTGGCTTTCTCCTCGTTAATATATGATTAAGTTTTTTTTTCGTTTTAGATATATATTTATTTTTTTAATTTCTATTTTTTTTCGTTTTGTATTTTTTATTTCATTTTTTTCAATTTTTTATTTTGTTTTCTATTTTTTTCGTTATATATATAATTTTTTTAATTAATTTTTTTTTTGTTTTGTATTTTTTTTGTTTAATATTTTTTTTTTCGTTTTTTTAAAATTTTTTTTTCTTATTGTATTTTTTTCGTTTTATATATTTTTTTTCGTTTTTTTTTTCTAATTTTTTATTTAATTTAATTATTATATGTTAATTAGTTTATTTTAATAGAATTGAAAATAAAATGGGTATTTGGTCTTTTAACACAAAATTTTTGTTATTCTAGTAAACCACAATATTTGGGTGTTAATCTAGTTATTTTTCCTAAGATTTGGGTCAAACTAGGTAAATTTCAGTTAAAGGTAATATAAAATCTTTGATGTTATCTGGAAGGATTGAATATGTTATCATGTTGCGTAGTCTGACTCTCTCACGTGTTGTATCGGACAAAATATTCGTTTAATATTTTCATAAATTGTCAAAACAAAAAAAAGATGATCAAACAAAAAAAGTTGCAATTAATATCCCATACCTAACCTGACCATGCAAAAAAAGTGTAAAGTACTCTCACTTGAAAATCATAGTTCTCCTTTAACGGACGTTAAATCGTTGGAAGCAAAAGTTTGAACATCAGAGAATCCTTGATGATTCTGGACCGTCGGATCAAAAAGAAACGACATCCTCCGGTCTTAGCGACAGCCGGCCGATCTCTAAATATTAAAAACTTAATGGCCAGACTAAAATTGTAAGTTGGGAACAAACGTGTGAATCTTGGACAGCACTATTAGCTGACCTGTTGACCATCGAGTCACGTACACGATGGAAGGATTCTCGATGATTCTTGGACCGTCAGATCATGAGGAGAATTCATCCTACGGTCATAATTGTAATTTCTTTGCCTTTTAGCGAGAACCAAAATGTAACTAATTTTTTTTTAAAAAAACCATTTTGGGGATGTAAAGTGTTTTCTTTAAAACACTAATCTTACCTATTCACACATTTAAAGATACCCCCATTTTTTTTTTTAATATTTAAAAACACTGTTATAATATGACCAATTATATAAATCAACACTAGAAAGATGATCATGTTCATGTCAATTAAAAATGGTTAGTGGTAAGATATTGGAACCGAGAAAGTCAACAAAACACATGGGCCTCAAACTCAAAGTAACGGCAGTTTCGGCTCGCCAGTGTGTACCGTCGGATCATGGAGATAACTCATCCAACGGTAATTTCTTAATCTGTTAGCGAGAGCCGTCCGATCTAAAAAGTATTAATCACCCAGGGCATAAATGGGCCCAAAATAGGCCCGAAGTCCGAGAAAGTAAAAAATATAAAAATAAACAAAAGGCCTTTTTAAAAATTGAACATAAGCCAATTCAAAAATATCAACGGATCACTCACTCACTAGTAGCTCCTCAAATTTTGAAATTAACTCATCATCTCTCTCTCCTTTACTCCAACATAGAGCGAATGGATTCGAAAACCCCAGCGAAATCCAAATTGTTGGATTCTTCTTTGATTTCTAAAGTCAGGGTCGTCCTTAGGGTTCGTCCTTTTCTTCCCCGGGAGATTTCCGACGAGGGGCGACCGTGCGTTTCCGTAATCAACAGCGATGACGGAGAGGCTAGCGAAGTGACTGTTCACCTCAAAGATCCAGAGAGCTGGTAATCGTCTTTTTGTTGTCCCCTTCGTCAATTTTGGTCTTTTTACTAGAAATTTGAATACGGATTTGGTTCTGATTCGGTGTAATTTGGAGCAGTCGTAACGAAAGCTATCAGCTGGATGCGTTTTACGGGAGAGATGATGATAATGTGAAGCAGATATTCGATAGAGAATTAAGCCTTTTGATTCCTGGGATCTTTCATGGTTTCAACGCTACAGTTCTTGCTTATGGAGCCACCGGAAGCGGAAAGACTTTTACGATGCAGGTCTGTATAAAGCTTCAAAATTTGACAAATTTTGGATTCTGGCTGAAATATAGAAATTGGATTTCTCTTTGATCTGTGCTTAATTTCTGCTGGGAATTAGAGAATTTGTGAATGATAGTAGAGGAAAGGATTGGGAAATATCTCCCTTGCATTTGCATTTGATGGTTTCAGCTCTCTTTGCATTTGATTATCAGGGAATCGATGAGCTACCAGGTCTGATGCCATTGACCATGTCCAACATTCTGTCTATGTGTGAGAAGACAGGAAGTAGAGCAGAGATTTCATATTATGAAGTTTACATGGACAGATGTTGGGATCTCTTAGAAGTTAAAGCCAACGAGATTGCTATTTGGGATGATAAAGATGGACAAGTTCATCTTAAGGGACTTTCTAGTGTCCCTGTTAACTCCATGTCTGAGTTTCACGAGGCATACTCATGTGGTGTTCAGCGGAGGAAAGTTGCACACACTGGTTTAAATGATGTCTCTAGTCGAAGTCATGGAGTGCTTGTGATCTCAGTAACCTCTCAAGGGCTTGTCACTGGAAAAATCAATCTGATTGATCTAGCAGGTAGCTTTTTACCATTTAAGTATTTGGTGGAATACGAGGAGCCTCTATAATATACGTTCTTTTATTTGCAATATTAACAAAAACTCTATGGCTTGAGCAGGTAACGAAGATAATCGAAGGACAGGAAATGAAGGAATCCGTCTTCAAGAGAGTGCCAAGATTAATCAGTCATTATTCGCTTTGTCCAATGTGGTTTATGCACTGAATAATAACCTGCCAAGAGTTCCTTACAGGGAAAGCAAATTGACTAGAATACTGCAGGATTCACTTGGAGGAACAAGTAGGGCTCTAATGGTCGCATGTCTGGTAGGAAGATTAGCTATTGTTGTTTATTGGGTTCATTGCTTTGATCAGGAAATATCCTTAGTGGCTAATGCGATGAATCTATTTGCTTCTTTTTGTTGTTATAGAATCCTGGAGAATACCAAGAATCTCTTCGCACTGTTAGCCTGGCTGCAAGGTCAAGGCACATTTCAAACAATATTTCTTTGAATCCCAAGGTAGAGACCCCCAAGGTTAAGATAGATATGGAAGCAAAACTGCAAGCTTGGCTTGAATCAAAAGGCAAGACGAAGAGCGTGCATAGAATGATGGCAATATGGTCTCCATTGATGGGTACAAACCAGACTTCAATTTCTCAAAGCTCAGTCAAGAAACTCGGATGTCAAAGATCAGCCATTGCAGAAAGTGCTAAACTTGATGGCAAAGGAGAGAGGTATCCCTTTGAATGGTTGAAATCTTAATTGTTCTACATCCTAAAATCTATTCCCTCACATTATATCCATATACAGGGACGCATTTGTGACCGCAAGGAACTTATTTGGTGGGGAGACTCTTGCTGCTTCACATTTATGGGTATGCTGATCTACTTTCATTGTGAAAAAACATATTGCACGTTTTATCTATTTACGTTAAAACTTTACTTAACTAATTAAGTGGTTTGAAAAATCCAGGAACCAATACAGAATCTGCACTTAGCTTCTCCAACCAAAGGAGATGAGAGAGACACTTCTGCCAAAGAGAATCTGTTGGTATCAGAAGCAAGCTTGAGAGGTTCGCTTTCTTGAGCCATTTGTTGATAAGTGTTTGTGGGCATTTTATATGTCTTCTTACTTTTGTTTGTGTTATTTCTAGATAACTCACTTGGGCTCGAGAAGGAATACACAGAACTGAGTCCTCTTCGAGAAGCTCTGTCTCCAATAGACTCAAATGCACCAAAATCAGCAGATGCAAGCTCTCCCATTCTCAAGCCAATGACTCCAAAAACACCTTTTATTTATGCAAATGCTGAGAATATGCAGATGGAAGGCACTTGCCAGAAATTCAATGCTTGGAGCACTAATTTAAAGGTATGAATCAACATTTTCTAAAACATGGTATATGATGACAAGAACACTAGAAATCTGATTCTCTATGCAATTTTTTTTTTCATTTCACAGACTTCTCTCATAAAAGAGTACATTCACTTCTTGAACACAGCCAACAGGTAATAATAGCCTCCAGTCACATCTGCCTTAGATTCTTCATAAACCTTAGGATCACACAAGAACTAACTTCATTCATATATTCATTTGTGAACACACAGAGAGGAGCTAAGGGAGTTAAAGGTAACTTTACTTCTCTGTGAACAGGCACAGACCGCCCCCGTGAATCCAAAAAGCTCTGCTTCCATAGTCAATATTGGTTTCACTGCACATAGCTCTGCTTCCATAGTCAATATTGGTTTCACTGCACATAGCTCTGCTTCATTTTTCATTTTTTTGTTCTCAGGGAATTGGACAGAAGATGGCTGAGTACATTATTGAACTCAGAGAAACAAGCCCTTTAAAATCGGTAACACACTCCATTTCTCCCCCAATTCTATGCCAATTCTATGCCTTTAGTGCTAAACTCTTTTTCATCTACTAACCAATTGTTTGGATTTTCAACAGCTTACAGACTTAGAGAAGATCGGTTTCACCTCAAGACAGGTACATAACCTATTCAAGAAAGCCACTGAAGGAATTCTTGAGAAGCCAGTTACTGCTTCAACAACACCTTAGTTGTTCTCTAGCAAACAACAACACCTTAGTTGTTCTCTAGCAAACAACAACACTTGTGTATTATATCACTTCTGTCTCGTGTAATTTCATTATTGTCTGTTCTTGTTTGTGTAAGCTTTATAACTAGAGAGACAATGGGCTTGAATCTTAATTGTGTAAGTGAGCAAGAAAGAAGCAAACTTTAAAGTTTCTCATTTGAAACTTCATTCCAAAAACTCAAATACAAACCCATAATAGTTTTCGATTAATACAGTCACAGAGATAAAACTTTGCAGAGATATCTTTATGACCAAACCATAAAAAAACACACAGAAGTAGAAGAGAAAGACCAACGTCGCCGGCAAAACTACCGGCGAAATCAGCCAATTATTACATATAAGCAAACCTAACATAACATTAGGGTTATTACAAACTTAGGGTTTATGGAGTTCTTCATTTGCAGGTGCAAGGGTTGCACTTGCAGTCAGATCCGCACTTGCAGGCATCATTCTCGGCCACGAAAGTCTCGCCGGAAGCCTCATACTGAGAGTTCATCGCCGGAGCAACGCCGAGGACAAGAGTCTCGGTGGCGGTGTTTTCCAAGTCAGGGTACATTTTGCAACTGTACAAGGCCAAAAAAAAAGTAAAGATCGTGTGTCAAAATTAAAAACAAAGAGATTTGATTAAAAATTTTGTTCTAATCTCATCGAGAAATTAGGGTTTTTGATTTTCACGGGAAAACAGAGAATTTTTCCGGGAAAATTTACAGAAAATAAAAAAAGTGAGAGACGAGAAAATATTACCCTCCGCAACCATTGCCGCACTTGCAGCCAGATCCGCAACCACAGCTTCCACCACAGCAAGACATGTTTTTTCTAGAAATTTGGAAGAGATCTCACAAGAATTCTGAAGATGATCTTAATTTGCCTTAATTAGCTCTAAACAAATAATCAGTGAATGAAACTTATATATTGAGGAGCTTTGATATTTATAGGCGAAATTAGAATTTATTGACCGTCCACGTGTCAACGATCTTTGTCCACTCTTATCACCTAAATAATCGTTCCTCAAGTAAATTCATTCCAATAAACAGAAAATAAAATTTTGATAATTTAGAGTTGGAAATAAAAGCTTTTTACATCTATAAAGATTTACAAACATGAAAAAAAAATCTAACAAAATCTTAGATTTTAATCAGGAAAGCTAAGTAATAGTTATTACAAATAAAAGTATAAATATATATTTCCATTTGACAATTAAGACCTAAATTTCTTTCAATATTTCCTTTGTTCATTCATTAATCCTCACTAAAAGTTTCATTTATTCTTTCTTTAATTTACATATATTGAGATTAGCTTAGACTTTAGATATAACTTTTTTTGCTTTTGTTAAATGGTTTTCACTTTAGATATGGCTTTGGTTTATCCGATTTGAAAAAAGTATTAAAAAGACAAGATGTTGCCAATGTAAAGTAGTGTTCCAAAGTTTGGCTTCAAAGACTTTTGTCAAAAGGTCCCGTGAAGTGAGAGTACACAAAAAGATGATTCAACTTGTTGAGATGGGCTCTCATTATAAATAGTGGGCCCATTATCGACCTTGTCCGTTCTATGTGGGTATTCGAATCGAATCTCTCCTTTTTCGATTCATTTTCCAAAATTCGGTCTATGTAAAAAGTAATCGAAAAAATATGAGAACCATCCATATGGGAATCATCATGGAGTGTCGATAAGTCTAATTCTATAAAAAGTAAAAGAGTGTCTATATGAAAAAAGGAATTGTGTTTTCTTTTCTCGTGATTCCGTGATAAAGAACTTACGTACGTGAAGAAAACAAAAAGGTTCCAAACAAAAATGATTAATGTAGTAGTAGTTTTGGGGTTTACACGTTCCCAAGAGTTATATACAGTTTCCAAAATTGAATTTAAAAAAAAAAACAAAGCGCCCACCGTGGGGCTCGAACCCACGACCACAAGGTTAAGAGCCTTGCGCTCTACCAACTGAGCTAGACGGGCTATTGTTCACATCTTGTAGTAACGTATTATTTATACCATATTATTGCACACCACGTTTGGTTACAACTTACAAGAACATAACATGAGAACCTTCTTATCAAAAATATATACTCCAAACTTTTTTATCCTTACTCATGTTAACACATGATTTCCTCTACAAACTCTTTTACACACAATTTTATCACAAATTAACAACAACAAAAACTCGTACAAACACCATCCTTTCTCTTTTATGTACCTTAAACTCCAAGAAAAAAAAAACAGAAAATCCAAAAAGGGAGGTATATGAAGAAATGAGTTCTTGAATGCCCTATTAACCTCATACTAGCAATTCTTCTAGAAGCTCCTCAAAGATCAAATCCTCAACTTCAATCCCAACACATTCACTCTCGAACTGCAAATCCATCCATCCATCGTCTTTCGACAAATCCCTGCTCATAATCTTATCAAACGATTGTTGTTCGTCGTATGGCTTGTACCGCAAGTAACAGCTTATTCTGACCCAAACCTCTTTCAAAACACTATATCCCACTGGCATTGGATGGATCTTACATAGGGATGATAATGGTTTGGGACAATAATGGTAAGACCTTTCGTAGATTTCAATTAGTACCTCGTTGATTAGATCAAAGAGAAGCAAATGGTTGCAGTTACCACCTTCTTCTTCGTTTCTTGAACATTCTGGATCTTGAAACATACATCCTGTTGTGGTTGTCACTTCTTCGTAGACTAATGGATCTAGCGGCTGGTAATCTAATTGCCACATTGAGAGAGATTCTGGTGCATTGAAACCGGAGATCTCGAGAATGTCTCTTACATAGTTGAATTTCACTTTATCTTGTGCATCTATGTTGAGGACTTCGTCTAATTGTTTGCTTCTTGAGACAATCTCTGTATTTAGATCTGAGCAACAAAAAAAAGAAGTTTGTCAATTTGATCGAAAACTTTGATTATGGAGAAATAATTGAATGTTAAAGATATATACATACCTCGAGAGATGTCATATACAGAAGCAATTTCATCAATATCAACAGTAGAAACGTTATTAGGTCTTTCTTCTGATGAGTCTTGTAAAGATCTTGTTTCAGTTTCAGCGTCGACAAGCGTAGAGATGTCTCTGTCTTGTTCTGTTTCTGCGTCAACTGGTGAATCTTCAGAAGCATTCATTGTTTGCTCAACTGTTTCATGTTCTGAAGAGTGAGAGTGATCTTCTGAGATCTCTGAAATGTTGTCCAAACCATCTTGTTCTTCCTCGATTGATTGGTAAGGAAGGTCATCAATCTTCAAAGCATTAAATTTCATTTCAGGTAACGAAAGAATCCTTCCCAAGAATTTAGGAGCTCTCTTAGAAGGCAAAGCTGATTCCTCAGACTCCACCTTTGATTTCTCTGAGTTATTATTGGTCTTCGCGTCTCTTTGGAAGCTACATTCATATAGCTGAAGGTATCGGTCTAGCGATCCACACAGTGAAGAAGCTCTTGTTATTTGCTTCAGCTTCACGCCATCTGCTTTGTTGTTGTTCTTAGCTGCAGAGTTTCCTTTCAAGTGTGCAAAAATGTCTTCTCTCAAATCTTTCGAAAAACCGTACTTTCGAGGTACTTTGTCTAAAACAGCATCCATAGTGATACGGTGTTTCTCGTTCTTGTTCTCGTTAATCACATGCTTAATCTTCTGCCTTAGATCCTTAAAACGTTTGATCACAACTTGGTTCTTTCCTCGCTTCCTTGCATAACCAGAACCAGATGAATCTTCATCAGCCAATTTCAACATTGTTTCATTCATCTTCTGAATCCCATCAGCTCTGTGTTCTGCAGCTATGGAAGGAGATGTTGGTTTCTTATCGTTATCTCCCACTGAGTCAAACCCATTATTATGATCCTCTCTGTTGCTACCATGAGTAGGAAAAGATCCAGCTTTAGTCATTGTTTTAGAGCTAAAAGATTGTTGGCTCTGGAAATGCCGGGCTAGAGGAGAACCCGGATCCTGCAATACTTTCAACAAGAAGTTTCTATTCATGTGTATCAAATTAAGAGCATCAAGACATGCTTTTGATCGTCTAGGTGATGTATCATCCTCATTCTCTGAGAACTCCTTGGTGTGTCTCATCTTTGGGTCAAACCAAGCTTCATCATCGTCGCTCTTGTCCTTTTTCTTGAAATCTTTTTCATCAAAATCTGATTTACTTCCATCAGTATCATCAACTTGAATGTTGTTCTCTACTCTAAACTCTTCACTGTCACTGTTGCTTGATTCCTCAGACATGAGATAAAGCGGGTTCAAAGAACCAATCGCGGGTGAAATGCCAACCGTCTTGTTAAAGACTCGGTTACGATCATCACCATTTGAGGAATTCTTATCTGAAGATTCAACCTCACTCAATGACTCCTTCTCTTTTGGATTTGACTGGACAGGATAAGTACAGCTTCGGTGATGACGACCTTTCTTCTTAGACTTGTCCTCTATTACAAGTGCCTTGATCAAAGCTTTGACAGACCTTTTGATTTCAGAATGTGTTTTTCTTGACCTCTCTTCTGAATTAAGTTTCTTGGACTTCTCTTCTGAATTATGCTTCTTTTTTGGTTTCTCCCCTGAGTTAGAAGACTCTTTGGACTTTACTGCAGAACTAGGCTTCTTTGGCCTTTGCCCAGAGTCCTGAAGCAATGACTCCCATAGGTGAGAGTTAATAAAAATTTGATACTAAACCAATGTAAGATAATCAGTTTGCGACTCCCATAGGTGAGAGTTAATAAAAATTTGATACTAAACCAATGTAAGATAATCAGTTTGCAGCAACTTACTACTTCTGTTTTATCTTCCAGCTTGGTCTTGGGTACGGGAATACCATCTGGTATTGTGTTGTTTGCTTCGTTTTTTGTTCCTAAAAGCAGAAAATGGAAAATGTTACAAAAGATAAACAATTATGATCATGAGTTTATTGAAAGCTATGAATATAGGAGCTGAGAACATCAAACAGAACCATGTCATAAACTTATCTATTACTAACTTGGCTTCAAGCAAATCCAACCTAACCAACACTGAGAAGACTAAAATCGAACGAGGACATGACAAAGACACCAAACTAAGGCACGAGAGAGCACAAGAATCAAGAAAACTGTCGTACCAGGAGCATTTCTTCTACAAATAACGGGTCTTTTATGAGGAAGTCGTTTCTTGATGTAACGCCAATGGTTATGTTTAAGAATGTCAAACAATCCCCACATGAATCCAGGGTGGTTTTGGATTGGGGAGCAAGTAACTTTGTGACGCAAGTTCTTCCCCATTATTGATGAGTTGTGGAAAGAATAAAAAGACACACTCAAGCTATAAGATTATCAAACCTGAAAACAAAACATAAGCGATAAAAACACATCAATTAATCTCGTGCAAAAAATTTTAAAGGAAACAGAACAAGACTTTCCAAAAAAGTATGAGCGTTTTTTTTATGGTCAGAGATTTGCTCTGGATCAAAGTTTATAGTACATTACCCCCAGATTGTGAATGTGGACGAGCAAGAACCGTTCATATATCTAAATTTCAAAGTCGAAGACAAGTTTGATCTGAATTCATTCCGTAGTAAAACAGATTAAAATACTAAAATCATAACATAAAAACGTATGTACTTATACGCATTCTGTAACGTTTAAAGGTCATCAATGGCGATTCCAAACCCAAAACGGTAATCTCGATTTTGGCAATTTACACAAAATTCGTAATCGAAAACACCCCAAATCATACACAAATCTAGAAACGGAATAAATGTGGTTACCTTGTGGAGGTGAAATGTTTATGGATTTGTGTTGGAACATCTTCTTCTGGGTTGCCATATCCATGGCGAAAGAGAGAAAGAGGAAGAGACAAGACAGAGCGGAACCATGCGTGCGTAACATGAACTTTCAGAAAAAATTTTGCCGTTTTCACGAATTTTGGGATTATTTATTTTTGTTATATATTAATTTAACAATGAATAAATGGGCCGTTACTGTGTACTAGATAGGCCCATTTAAAGCCTACGGTCCTTTTTCAGTAGCAACGGATTTTAAATTAGTTGACTGACAAAGCCCGAGAAAAGGCAAGTCCAGTCTCCAAATTATTCTTCTGTTTTTAAGACGTAAAAAATATCCGTTTGAGAAATTTGAATGTTAGCTCACGCGCCCTTCGACTACAAATTATTGGATTCAATGATTCTCGACCATAGGGGTTAGACTGCAAAAAACGGGAGCGTTATAACAACGCGATTCAGATGCGCGTGGGATAACTATGATATCTTGACTTTTCATGGGTTCCTTTATGGGCCGACGAGTGACCAATTGGCCCAGCTCATGACAAATTTTTAGCCCTTTTTTTCAATATCTGACAGACACAATAATATCAACCATTTTCTTTATCATAACTTTTTTTTTTTTTTTTTTTTTTTTTTTTTTTTTTTTTTTCTTTATCATAACTTTGTGCCTCTCTAAATTACAATATCAAGTTATCAAGTGCAAACTAGTATTTCTACAATAAAAATTTTCTTTTATGAGTTACTTGTATTGTTATTTTTTCTCTCTTATAAATGTGAAACTGGTATATATCAATTCTTAGATAACCTCCGTGTTAAAAATAATAATAATAATTAACAAAAATAGAAAAAGCTTTTAGTGTTTTGTTGTGTTAGTATGTGTTGTCTAAAGAAAATATGTGACAAATTTGTGATTTATTCAACTAAAGTTAATGTGGTAGAATTCGTGTAACAACGTTATTTTTAACTCCACGTAATTATGATAAACCATAACGTATTTTCTATTTTCCTTTCCAAGATGGTACTATTTTCTATACTATAATTTGGCTATTTGCTTCAACCCATTATCAAGTCATTTGACTTTTTGCCATTAATACTTTAATAACTTTCTTTTCTAATCTCCTACAAAACCACCACACTCTTCCGCAAAAGTCAACTCCTTCGTATAAAAAACATCTGTTTTTTTAATAGACCAAAACGATTTTTTATATGCTAATTATTTTATTTCTTTAACATTGCACGTTGGTTTAGTCAAACCGAATCGAATAGCGCATTCCCGAATCAGAATGTTACCAAGATTTGAATTATCTTTGGGTTATAAATTAAAAAAAATTGTAGTCCAACTCCAACCCACACAAAAAAAAAAGGAGTATATTACAATTAAAAGTTTGTTTTTCTGAACTACACTAAAAAAAGCTCAGAAAAAGACGTATATTATTAAAAAAAAAAAAACAAATCTGAACTAAAATCAAACTAATCTGTAGATTCGTATTTAATTTAATAGAAAATCTTTTGGCCTAAACCCAAAAGTATTTTGTAGTATAATTTTACTAATTCCACTAACAATTATAATAAACCAATCCCTAAAGAATAAATTTCTCAAAGTCAACTCTCTCTCTCTCTTTCTCTCTCCCACCTATGTGACTCTGTCTCTTCTTCTTCATTTGGTTTTCCAACTTCCAACATACATTCAACCAAACTCATTCACAAGCCTCTCCTTTTTATGAACGACGCCGATTCTAGTGGCTAGAGAAAACGACAACGTTTAACACTCTAAATCTCTCAAATTCTCTTCCGACAAATGGGAAATGGAGTCACCACTTTGACCGGTTGCTGTACAGGAACTGTCGCCAGAGAAATTTCCCGGCGATACGACGTATCTCTTGTTCACGACGGTCTTGGTCACTCTTTCTGCTACATACGACCGGATCTCACCGGAGTAGTTTTACCGTCTTCGGAGATTCCTCTTCGTTCAGAAACTATCCAAGAAACCACCACAACTTTCCGTTCAATCTCCGGTGCATCGGTCAGCGCAAATCCTTCCACCGCGCTCTCCGGAGCTCTATCGTCGGATTCTGATTGTCCTTACAGCTCCGCCGTCTCCGCCTCCGCATTCGAGAGCTCCGGTAATTTCGCCTCTCTACCACTCCAGCCTGTGCCGCGTGGCTCCACGTGGCAATCAGGTCCGATTGTTAACGAGTCGGGTCTCGGGTTAGCTCCGTTTGAGCGGCGATTCTTATCGGGTCCGATAGAAAGCGGGTTGTATTCGGGTCCGATCGAATCAACGAAGAAGACGGAGAAAGAGAAACCGAAGAAGATCAGAAAAAAATCAAAAGCGAAGAAGAATTTTCTCACATTCAAAACACTATTCACGAGTCTAATCTCTAACAACAAGCCTCGCTTGAAGAAGAGTGTGATCGAGCCGATCAACGGTTCTGATTCATCAGATTCCGGTCGTCATCATCATGAACCTGTGATTACTTCCTCACGAAGCCACGAGAACCCTAAATCTGATCTTGAAGAAGAAGATGAAAAACAGAGCATCGACTCTGTTTTGGATGTTCAATGGGCTCAGGGGAAAGCAGGGGAGGATCGTGTACACGTGGTTGTATCTGAAGACAACGGATGGGTCTTTGTCGGAATCTATGACGGATTTAGTGGTCCAGATGCGCCGGATTATCTCCTCAACAATCTTTACACCGCCGTGCAAAAGGAGCTCAATGGGTTACTTTGGAACGACGAAAAGCTTCGAACTTTTGGAGAAAACAGCGAGACCCAGATCGGAAAATGTTCCGAAGAGGAAGATTCCGATTCTGGCAAAGAGAATTGTCCTGTGATGAACAGTGATGATGATCCAGTTGCTTCCGGTGCAAGAAACCAAGAGAGGAGTGTGAAATGGAGATGTGAATGGGAGAATAAGTCAAACAACAAGACCAAATCTGATAACAAATGTGATCATAAAGGATCAAATTCGACGACAACAAACCATAAAGATGTTCTTAAAGCTCTTTTACTAGCGCTGAGGAAAACCGAAGACGCGTATCTAGAGCTAGCTGATCAAATGGTTAAAGAGAATCCAGAATTAGCATTGATGGGTTCTTGTGTTCTCGTGACATTGATGAAAGGAGAAGATGTTTACGTGATGAATGTCGGGGATAGCCGAGCGGTTTTAGGCCGGAAACCTAATTTAGCCACCGGGAGAAAGAGGCAAAAGGAGTTGGAGAGAATAAGAGAAGATAGTTCATTAGAAGATAAAGAAATTTTGATGAATGGAGTAATGCGTAATACTTTGGTTCCTCTACAACTTAACATGGAACATAGCACAAGAATTGAAGAGGTAAACAAAGAATCAAGAAGTTATTTTGTTGTTTAAAGTGGACTGAGAAATTGATAGGTTTTGTTTTATGAGGACAGGAAGTGAGAAGAATCAAGAAGGAACATCCTGACGATGATTGTGCAGTAGAGAATGATAGAGTTAAAGGTTATCTTAAGGTCACTCGTGCATTTGGAGCTGGCTTTCTCAAACAGGTAATAACACATCACTCAAGATTGTATACGTTAACTTATGTATCATTTTTTTTGCATTATCGGGTTTGTAATATGAATCAAAACTTATATTCTTATTGTATTTAATGTTCATAAGTTTGAATCTTTCTTTTTTTTCCTTTTTCTTTCCCGCAGCCTAAATGGAACGATGCACTTTTAGAGATGTTCAGGATCGATTATATCGGGACATCACCATACATTACATGTTCTCCATCACTATGTCATCACAAGCTAACGTCACGTGACAAATACCTAATCCTATCTTCTGATGGATTGTATGAATATTTCTCTAACCAAGAAGCCATTTTCGAGGTTGAATCTTTCATCTCTGCTTTTCCTGAAGGCGATCCAGCTCAACACTTAATCCAAGAAGTCCTCCTTCGTGCTGCCAACAAATTTGGTAAGAAAATTAAATAATTTGTTTTTATAAAAAGAAAAGAAGCCAAATTTCTGAATATTGTTGAAATTAATCTGATATTTGTTTGTTTTTATTTAGGTATGGATTTTCATGAATTGTTGGAGATACCACAAGGTGATCGTAGGAGGTATCACGATGATGTCTCTGTGATAGTGATCTCACTTGAAGGAAGAATATGGAGATCATCAATGTGAATATTATTGTTTTCCATGAATTTGAATCTTTTGAAGAACTAATTACAATAACTCGGGTTGATATTTTCCCGATTTAAAGTTCTTATTCTCGATTTGATTTTTTTTCCATAATTTTTTCATATGTTGTATTTATGTTACTATATAGTTTAGTGAAATACGCGGATTCCAAAATACACCGAAGTGGCATATATATTTTTATATCTTTGGCTTTTTCGGTTATATATGTATTTTTCTCGTTGTATTTGTATATATCAAATCCATTTATTAGTTTCTAACACGTTAGAATGTAGAAGATCTTAATGTCAATATTATTTGAAAATATACATACTCTATAGTCTTAATTCTGAATCAGTCTATCATGAGTTGGACTATCGGCATAAGTTTTTCCAACGAGATTATGTACATGGAACATAAAATTGGATGTCCTTTTCAGAATTTTTAAGATTCACACTATTCAAAATTCAAAAGCCTGTAAATCCTAACTTCTAATGGTTGTCATTCTTTTAATCTGAAAAAGTCGAAAGACGCGTTTTGGACAATTTGTCAATGGTTAGATAAAAATCTTATTGACATATATTTTAATTTTATCAACTTCATCCAATTTTTACTCTCAGATTTGAATCTAAAGTCTTTTTCCTCCGACTACCAGTTTTCAGTTCACAAACGAAAATTTTGGTTTTTTTTTTTCTTCTTCTTCTTTGGGAAATATACAAAAAGTGACTTTTCCAGTAACTTTGAGGAGATATTTTTTTCTTAATCATAATCTATCTTATAATGTTATCATATTCACATTTTTTTTTATCAGTCACGGTATATAAATGGAGAAACTTTAAAAGAATATTTTTTAAAAGGAATTTATGCTGTCTTAAATTTGTTTGTTTTAATAATGAAAAGAATCTGAACAGGGTTTAATTACTTAATTTCAAAATATCTTCTCCTGTTTTTCCAAGTTTGGTAAAACTACTAAAACATAGGATTTTGGACATTTGAGTTTCGAACATTCCGCTGTAATCTATTTCTAACAGTTCCCATGACTTTGGAAACTCTCTGCTACATTGACTCACCTAAATTCCCACATAAACTAACCACTTTCCAGATTAATGCGACTATTACTTACTTTACCATTAGTCCATTACATATGTTGTTTTAGGATAAAGAACAGAGACACCTATAGCCACATGGCACAACATCCCGAATCCTGCCTAACTATTGTACTCGATTTGACAAAAAGAAACCTTAAAACTGATGTTTTTATAACAACAGAAAACATCATGAACTCTACAGTTTCTGAGGAACCTAACAGTAACATCAAAAGAGTATAAACCTTGTCTCTACCATATAAACCTCTGGACACCATCTTCATGGCTCCACTTAAAAGGTCTAAACAAGAACATTACCATTGTAAACACATTAATAGAGACAAAAATCGTTCCGATGAGAAGCCAAGTGGCCAAGCCGCTGCTTCTCACACATGAGTGAAGCATGAAGAGGTAAAACGGAATGGTGTAATATCTGAACTCAATCAATGGCGTAGGAACAAGAACACCGCATGTAGCTAAGAAATAGACCAATACCCAGATCTTTCTTCGAGCTTTCGCTATCGAATTGAGGAAGAACAAGTCAGGTTAACAATACAAAAATAAAGGGTAAAGTAAAAGAGTATACTACATGAAACGGTTTTAACATACCTAATAAAGTTAGGATTGAGAACCATGAATAGACGTAAACCGGGACTAACATGTACTTCATTAACCAATGCGCATTGATAATTCTTCTCCATAGGTAGAAAGGATAATGGCGATTATCGGCGAGAAGATATGGATGAGCCAAGCTACAAAGCATTTTCAGAAAATAAAGAGAACTAAGAGTCTGACGTAGAAAAGTCTATAGGTGTTTTGAGAAGTATTCAGAAATCAAACCTGAAAAATTGTACAGAGACAAATCCGGCTACCAAAGCCACAACTGTTAGTAGAAGGCTTAATGGCCAATTTCTATGGAGCTTTTGGAACTGATTTCTCAGTTGATTTACTGAGAAGTGTAGCGGAGCAGTGAAAAGAGCAGAAACGAGGCTAAAATACATTATCTGCGCAAAATGCAGTGAAACTACATGAGCCTCTTTTGCACCTGTGAATTTGAATTGATGGATTAGTAAAATGACAATGTACACCTAAATTTACAGTTCAAGTAAATACAGACAGAACCAATTCCTAATTGAAGAGTAAATAGGTAAACTAAATCAACATACCGAGAACTATACCCCCGTTCCAGAGGATAAATATACCAAACGCCACCACAACAAAGATAAAAGGGCTAAACTTGATCAAAATCCTCCACTTCATATTCCAAGATGTTGAGATTACAGCATAAACATCATACAGTAAGCCTGCATTTTAAACCTTAGATATTGTAAGAGATGAGGAACATTTATACTTTTGCCTGAGGAAAGCAATAATTTGCCAAACTATAAACAAAACATGTAAAGAAGCCTACCTGAAGTATCCTTTGTTGAAGAAACAGTTTGACCGTGGTTAAAACGGTCTGAAGTGTCTGAGCTGATATCAGATTTTCTTTTTCTAAGATTTGATCTGAGAGTTGTTCCTTCCCTATCACTAGACTGATGCAATTCTTGATTTACTTCTTGTTTTCCTTTTTGCCTAGACGAGTCAAGAGTGAAGTCTATAACACCTGAGCAAGCAACGAAAAGCATCCAGACTACATTTGTTTGTCGGATAAAAACTGCTAAAGTGCCAAACTGCAAGAACAAAACCGAAATAAAATTGCCTACATAATTGTAATTCTAAGTTCGAACAAAAACAAAACTAATTTGCTTCAAATCACTTACCAATGCACTGAGCATATATCTTCTATTCAAACAAGTAAGGTACATGGCAAGAACTGCGGTTAGAGAGGCAACATCTGTATAGTAGAGGAAAGTGAAGAACCAATGGAGAGGGTAAAGCGACATGACTAACGCCATAAAAGTCGCCTTTCTATCACTGAGATTCGGCCCCAAGAATCTGATTATCTCATACACTAAAACACCACACAATACTGCAAAAACAGCATTTGTAGACCGCAGGACAGATGTCGAACAAGCTTCTGGAAAGGACTGAGTAGTATTTTTCATCAACAACATTCCTGGAAACAAACTAGCAACATGTGCTAGTGAAAGATAGTACCTACAAAAATTGCATGTATATCAACATTTTCAAATTCAAAAGAAGTAGTAACAACACAAATTGGCATCAAAACACATTGAAAAATCCAGACTTTAAAGGTAACTAATTGAGAATCTACGTAAGAAGAGAGTATTACAAGCCAGGTGGGGTAGTGATCATTGGATCCCAACTCCTGAAATTCCCATTGCAGTATTGCTGAGCTTGAGGCACATGAAATATCTCGTCCTGCAAAATTCAACAGTAATCAAAACAAATCAGAGAGATAGAGAGTGATTCGCAGATTCTATTGAGAACCCAAGTTCTAAAAAGGGGTTTTTTACCATGTACGGTTCAGGAACAATGTGATTGACGATAATCGACATCGGAATCACCCACAAGCTCGTGATCGCTGCAACGGCTAATTTCCCCATATTTCCTCTACGAAAAGAAACCAATCAGATCTAAGTGATTACATTCGCGGATCAATCATGTGTTTTCGTGCCCTAACGAATAACACAATCAAAATCGGATTTTGCCGGAAAATTTAGTGAGCTGAAGAAGACGGTGACAGATATCAACGGAGAAGAAAACTCGAGAGGAGTCAAATCGAAGTCAACGTTTCAAGATTGAAATTGGGCTTCTTTAAAAGCCCAAGAAGTAAACGTTTCAAGATTCAAATTGGGCTCTATTAAAAGCCCAAGAAGTCAGTTGTAACGAGAAATCCTTCGGATTTTTTTTTATTTTTTTTAGTAAAGGGATTTATTTTGCATTTTATTATTTTTGTCAATTTCACTTGTCATGTTAAGTAGAGATCAATTATCACACTAGATAATTGATAAGCCATGCACAGCTGTGTCTGTGTGTGTCTTTCTTTATTTGGTAATAATGCCCAGCTGATATCGATATGACTCTGAATCAGTTTGAATTATTTTCTAACGAAAAAGGTTTTCTAAAATTATCCCCATATAATTATTTGTTTCACATAGTCCACCATTTTTTAAGTTAATCAAACATAGGAGTATTAAGTTTTCTAGTTCGACAAAATTTCACTTCTTATATATTAAGAATTTAATATTTAGTTATCAAGTTGTAGAGTAAACCCATAATATAGAACCAAAAAATGCATCTGCGACTTGCGATACAAAATTCCATAATTCACGTAAATAATGTAAACTCCATGAAGTTTTCTATATGTATATTGTTTTTTTCTTCTAAATGAGACCTTTATTAATTATTTAGAGGAACAAGACTAAGCATGTCCTACACAAATAGACAACAAAGCTGTCTCGTGTCCTTAGGAATATACACTGCAAAGCGATTTTTATTAAAAGATGTGGGAATCACAAATAAAGCTTTATAAGATAATGAAAGCATTCAATTAGGGCATCCGCAGTGGAGCAAGCTGAAGAGTGTTAGAAGTAATAAAAAAAGAAGAAAATTGTCTCTCTCCTCACACCCGAGTGTAACTTTACACTCGGGTGTAACAAACACTCTCCCTCTCTCTCTCTTTCTTTTTCTCTCTCTTTTCTATCTCTCTTTAAATTATAATAATAAAATAAAGTTTACACCCACTTTCACACATGCTCCATTGCCCATGGTCTTAGAATCTCTGGACCCAGATCCCAACCTTTATCTAATTTACTACTATATGTTTTGACTTTAGTTTATACTATTAGTACTTTTTTTTAAGGTAAACTCCATAGATAAGCTGTTTTCTCTTTTGTTTACAAGAGGCCAAATAAATTATAAAACTGCATAAAATTATCTTGAAAAACATATATAATCGTTGATCCTGAAAATATGATGGTTCATAACGAGTAAAATAATTAAAATATTTGACTGGACTATCAATTCATGAACATCACACAATTTGTTTTTTTTCTTCAGACTTTCACAGTGTAGTTTCCTCAAGATACAGTGTGTAGTTTCCTCAAGATCTTACTTAGAGTGATTAATTAGAGGTTTAAAAATTAGGTTTTAACTACTTAATTCAGTGAGGTGAATTAATAGTTGTTACTGATGATGATCATTAGATAGAGTGGGTAAAACCAAGGAAAATAAATGGTCCCAAAATTTGCATGTGGGATTTGATTCATATATGTCTAAGCAGCATCGTTTGATGTCATAAAGTATCTCATTTTTTTTTATCTCTCCATGTGTAAAAAGCACACCACCTTTGCTATATAAAAAGAGAGAAACCACCCTCTTTGAATATTTATATATACACACATAGATAATGTTACTTGATGACGTTAACACTCGAGTTGGATATTTGTAACTCGAAGACAAAAAAAATCTGTATTAATATAATTTGTAATCAGTGGAATCAATTAAATGGAAACCTGATCAACAACTTCTTAATGATACTACAAAATTATGGAAATGACCAATATATATTTATTTAGAATATAATTAGCTTATTAAAAAAAAAAAAAAAAAAAAAAAAAAAAAAAAAAAAAAAATTAGCTTATTAAAGTCTTTCTCTTTTCTTTTTTGTTAAAAGCTATCGTACGTAGAAAGTTTTATTTTAACTTGTTAGTATATGCTTTGTAAGAGTTTGTGAATTTCGATTGTACGATCTTGTTATCTTTTTCAGATTATTAAACATGTTATTTGATCATGTTTGCAACTTTCTCTCGTGACTTTTAATAGTACTATATATATATATATATATATATATACATTTATGAAAATATAAATTTTGTACTTGAGAGAGATTTTTTTCTCCTAATTTTTTGACTCAATAATATGTAATAATTTATTAAGCTAAATAAAGTAAATAACAAAACGTGAAAGATGGAGGACATGATGAGCACCCATGTGCGTATAGTCATCGCACCACATGCCTAGTCGCCAATCTTTCATTATCCTTTGCTAACCTTTTAATTTACTCACTTAATCCATACTTTAATCCCCTAATTTAATATCATTACTTACATCTTTATAATTTCACAATTTGTTAATTTGGACTTTGGAGGATGGTTTTGGTAGGTGGTCGTCGTTTATTAGAGACGTATGGCAAGTTTACCAAATCTAAAGTGGTTCACATTTTACGGCTTAGGAATCCAAAGTTAAAAATTTCCACGAGTATCTCATATATAGATTAATTTATAAATAACATCAATATTTCAAATGTTTAAGATAATAATATCAAGTAAAACAGCAACAGTAATGATGGATAAATACAAATTTTAGAACAGTACTGTGGATTGTTATTGGTTTTGAACATGAAAGGTTGCGTCTGAACTTTGGAGATCTCAATGTTAGGGATATGATTAGCAACGTAACTAGTCATAGGCATACCCCAAACTATTGCTGCATTTAATGCTAATCTTATGTTTTGTTTTCTACTCCTATCACAAAACAGTAAAATAGTAAAGAAATCAAAATTAAAATAGTAAATTAAAAATAATTCGATATATGTAAGAAGTTTAGCTTAAAAACATTATTATTCTTATTTAAAAATACAAAAAAAAAGTAGTATCATTAGCTTGTGCAAATTAGTATCATTAATTCAGTTCATATTTCAAATCTAAAAAGTAACATCTTACAACGTTTAGAGTAAATTTAAACATCAGTTTCTTTAGAGAGGCCGGTATGCAATATTTTTTCCGAGAGATATAAGCAAGAAGAAAATATTATTTTTCGTGTTTGATAAGGAAATTAAGAAACAATGACAAGTATCAACAAATTTCATTAGTGAGAAGTCAATTATTAGTTGGTGATTCATTACTTGCGTGCACGATAAAGGAAGCATCTGAGAAAATTATTTTGTCACGATATTGGACAAATATTATCATATACGACATCGTATGAAGATTGAAGAAACATGAGAAACTAAATTACTAAAACATAGTAGAAATTTCAAAGAAATACCGCGAGGTCCCCATGCAAAGCAAAGGCACGTGCGTCTGATTTGCATCAAAGTTTGTGGAGAATTTTTTTTACCTTTTCGTTTTTCTTCGATATGTTCATTTTCCATTTAATTAACAAAAATCCGTAAATGTAACAAATATAAGAATGCAAATGCGTCAAGTAGTAAAGAAAGCACGGATGTTTTTTGTATCGCCAAGATCGTTTATTCTGAAAGTCAACAAGACTAATTAAATCATCGAGAAAATTAATAATAATTTCATTTACATGAAAGTAAAAAGTAATTTAGTTTTTTCAACTAATTAATAAATATAGCATATATATATACGTATATAAATATTCTTTTTGCATGCATGCATATTGCATATTCACATTGTGGTTTGTAAACAGTGTTAAAAGGCACTGTAAATTGTTGTTTATAAATGGTTTTAAATCATATATTAAAAAGGGCATTCTCATAATTTTTACATCGAATGTCTAGCTTTTTCTAGCTTACTGCTAAATTTTACATAGCAATAGTATACATTATACAATGTAAATAATGAGCCTATAATAAAACAAATCAAATAAATAAACATTTTATGTAATCCCGCCACTTGGGAGACAGATCACTAGTTAGTTGAAATGGAGGCTTTCAAGCTTCGGATCCAACGCACGTAATCTCTCTCTTCTTCTCTCTTTTTCTTTCTCTCTTCTTCTCTCTTTCTCTCTCTAAAACTTGTCTAATGGCAGAGATCTGCTGCGTCAAAGAGATCCAAGAAGAAGACGTAGAGAAGATCCGATTACCGACCCGACCCGAATTAGACATCCCTGACCCTGATCATCATGAAGATCCAACGGTCAACGACGAAGATGGGTGCAAGACTCCAACATCGTCCGATCACAAGATTCCGGAGGTGAAGTATACGTTATGTCCACCGGCTCCGAGAAAACCGAAACCGAACCGGTCTTCCGGTACGAAACGGAAATTAACGCCGGTTAATGTTGTTAACCGTATACCAATTGATCTGAGCCGTGAGATCGAGATGTTCTTCGTGGATTTGGACCGTAGGATCAAGAAGTCACGGAAACAATAAGATTATTGCCTTAATTGGTAATGATCGTTCATTTCTAATTCATGACTGTGTGGTGGTAATTTGATCCTTTGAATTTTTCTTCATTTTTTTTTTGTTTTACATTTTCTGTATAATTAATTAGCTAATAACAATAAGAAAATTTATGTATCATTTAATTTGGATTTATACAACTGAACCAAAGTCAAAGCTCACATTATAATTTCTTCTTTTTAATTTCAACATTAACTTACGTTTTCAATGCATATGTATTAATTGTCTTTTCTGATTTTGATATGTTTGATTTTTGGAGTAGACCAAATTTGTATATGTAATTAGCCCAAAAAATAGCTTGAGGGTAAATTTAGTTTGAATCATGTAATTTTCATTTGGCCAGTTTTGAAATTTTCAAGATTATTTATGATATATTTAATTTACTTTCATTTGAAAATAGTATATTACACAAATATATTTCATATAGAAGTAATTATATTTATTTACCTGATTAGTCTTAATACAATAAAGGCTCATTTTTCCCATATCCCACAATTCTATACTATCATATCACTCGAAGTAATTATACCTGATCAGTGACAAAA
Organism: Arabidopsis suecica; assembly: GCA_019202805.1. Taxonomy (NCBI): domain Eukaryota; kingdom Viridiplantae; phylum Streptophyta; class Magnoliopsida; order Brassicales; family Brassicaceae; genus Arabidopsis; species Arabidopsis suecica. Next base: position 600,839 of record CM032910.1, read on the forward strand.
ATTGATTCAACAAACCTAATTAAGATTTGACAAGAAAAAATAAACTAAAGATTTCCAGTGGAAGCAAACATCCTTCGTAATGGATCATGCTTCCTGCTTTGGGTACACCTTGTTAAGATCGATGGATATATGGATTAATATTTTATTATGTGTGTGCCATTGTGAATTGTGATGTATACAGGGTTAAAATGCACATCATTCAAGGAGAATATCGTTAAATTCCATAAATTTTCAGAATTAATTAGATACATATATTCTTCTACTTTCATGTGTGGTATACTGATAAACTATTTCTGTAACGGAGCTGACCGCAATAATAATTTACTAACATTAATTAAATATAGAAATAAATAACTAGTAGCATCTTTTGTTAGCTCTTAATCCCGGCAAAATGGTCAAAGTTACCATCTGATCTTCTTCTTCTTTTTTTCTTTTTGTCTGATCTAAAAATATGTTCCTGCCATTGTACTAGTTTATGTAATATTGTGTGCTGGGTTTAGCGATGGCGTGTTGGTTAATGTATCCCATTGCAATTAATCGATGATGTTTTATATTTTTTGCTTTCATTTAGCTTTTCTAACTTATGGATTGAAAATAATGGTTCTTCCACGCAAAGCAGCATATCAAAAGAACGGATGACGACTCAGCAGAAATTGGCTAATGACGATGAATATAATCTCCCGCTAACTTTTTAAAAAACTAGTGTCGTATTATCTACTCCCTCCGTATTTTAATAATTGTCGTTTTAGAATTTTTATTTTTTTGAATTAGATGTCGTTTTCAAATTTCAATGCAAAATTTCTTACTTTTTAATGTTTTATGATGTCATAAAACATTAAAAAGTAATAAATTTTGCATAAAAATTTGAAAACGACATCCAATTCAAAAAAATAAAATTTCTAAAACGACAATTATTAAAATACGGAGGGAGTAGTATCTACGGTACTCCGATTATGCAAACACTTACAATTAAAATTAAGTTTTATCTATATTATTCATACGAAGAAAATATTACGCACTAACAACATTATATATAGAACTAGTTAAGACAAAATTCATACCCAATTCCATAAGCTTAGTTTCTCTCTAGTAAAACAAAAAATAGTTTGAAAACAGAGGAACATACACACCATGCAATATACTTTGGAGAACGCAGAAGTGGAGAAGACCGGAGATTCTCACTACTGGTACTGGATGCTTGGTCTGGTTTTCCTGATTTTCTTTTTAATCATCGTGGTTACCCTCGTAAGAAATTGCTGTGGTGGTCGTCGACACAGGAAGGTTCATCCTTTGACTGATGACCAAGAAATGCAAATGGGTAATGCGAATTAGCAGTCTTTATATTTACTTATAAATAATAAATCATTACGAAACCTTCAGTATGTATCTCCTATCTCTTTCGTAACTTCTGAAGTGAAAAAAAAATCATGAACAAAGTAGAAACGACTTTTATTCCTAAGATTTTCCTAAGATCTACCTAACATACTCCCTATAATATGTAATAAGATACTGAAGTTATAATAAGAATCTATTTCGTGGTTTATCTTTTCAAGAATTATTTTGGGCCTTAAGAGCATAAATGATCAGTGGGCCGAAAATTTTCAAGTGATCGAAATAGTTTTTTTTTTTTCCAAGCATATAATATAAGTATAGTGGTCAAGCTCGAGAGTCGAGACCATCAGATTCAGATTCAGACCTATCTTGCAAGTCTCTTCCTCGCTGGATCAATCAAGCTGGCCCAAGATTGAATTGAGGATGTAAAACAACTAGTCCAATAATTTATTTATTATTCCATATAATAACCAAGCACATAATTTCTTTTGTAATGTTAGATTCAACAAGAATCTCCTCCCTCTCCACCAAACGTGAACAAATTTTTGTTTCCCTTTCTCAATCCATAACATTTGTCACTGTCTAATAAGTTTTCCAATTTAGATCTATCAACTAGCTTGAACTTCAAACTAGAATCCATGACGAGAATGTCTAGAACTCGTGCTGACGCCATATCATCTTTATCCTCTGGTCGATGACCATTACCCATCGGTGGACTATTGCCGGAAGGAGAAGTCTTGACTACTCCTCCAACTCCAAGAGTATTCACACCGTTACCTATTACATCAAATAGTTCTTTTGGCCAATAACCAATGGGTATATCGTCTTCTTTATATCTTATATCTGTTACCCACCAATTTCCTGATTTTTTATCCTTTAATAGAAAAAAATACACATGTTAGATTTGATGCATATTACAAAACAAAAAAACAAATTCATACATACATATACATACATAAAACTATCTCAAAAACTATTGGTAAAAAATATGAGTTACCTGTTGAATAGTAGAACCTATGTTTCTTTTACCATCAGGACCTTCAGGTAAAGGCCCACTTATATGATCTGTTTTCGATACTTGAACAAAACCAGGACATATTGTATTATAACACCCTGTCCCATTGGCGCCCTATCATTAATAATTCATATTTATAGATTAGTAGAATTCATGTGATAAAATATAGTTTAACAGTAACTGTAAATTTCTAAAGAAGTACATGATTGTTAAATAACATTAATAAAAAAAAAATAACACTAAAAAAAAACTAGCTAAACCAAAAGATTTACCCGTAAATTTTGTATAAATTTGTTTTGACTTTTGACAGTGACAAGAGATTTTTGAATATTCATTCCATAGTTTCTATAGGTTATAGTATATAATACAGTATTCTTTTTCTATATGTAGAATTGGAACTCATGACCTCATGATAATGATCTTTCCCAAGAGCTCTCTAGTATCAACCGACAAATCTACCAATATTAGGTGCTTTAGAGTAGATTTAGAAATTTGGTTTGTATTAAGGTGGTAAAGAGTGAAATGTTTAATAGATTTACCTTAAAATATCCATAACCCCACACGCGTCCATCACCAAATAAACTTGGATTTATCTATGAATCAAATCAAAACATTTCATTTTTAAAATTATATGATTTATTAAAAAACAAAAATATATTATAAAAAGTAACTTACCATCCAACCGGTTTCAATAAAATTATCTATGTTGTTTACTCGACTGCCAACATATACATGAGCATATGAAACTTGATCCCGACTAACGTTTAAGTTATGTACACTTATCCAAGATGCCATACCATGGAAAGGACTCCGACCTTTGCCATTCAATCTAACTCCGGCAAACTTTAAATTCCAAAAGTTTTAATAGGCTTAAAAATGTGTAATATAACATTAGTGAAGTAACTGAAAATAGAATAATTAGGATATAATCGAGTGCTTACATGTGTCCCATGGCTTTTAACCGTGATCGGATTGAAATGCTCTTCTGCAAAATATTGGGCATTTGCAACATACTCTTTTGTATTTCTGAATATAGGAACTGTTCCGTTTGGACAATCGATGATTGTTTTGCTTTTGACTTGAATTTTTGATTTAGGGATTAGAAAAGATGGTTCCATCTACATAAGTCATAAATATTGTCACACGATATATAGGTGATATTAGAGATTAAGTCATATAAGACTTATAAAAAGTTACAATTAAATTTTGTTTGAAATCAACGTGGTTTTTCTTCCATCTTCATAATAGAAAATTTGACCGGTATTCCAAGAATCCAGAAAATATTCCTTATGTTGTTTTATAATGAAAATTACACTATGATATTGATGATAAATTTGAGAGATAAATCATAGTTAATTCTTCCAATTAAATCTTAACTAAAAATTACAATCTTTACACAATTCAAAATTTTAATATAGTTGATTTGGAAATTAATTATTTAAAATAAAATATTTTAAGTGATAGTTATCACAAATTAAAACTTTATCAATCAAATTTCATTTAGGACAAATTGAAAAATGTATGAGGTTAAAAAATATAATGTGTATGAAAAAAGTTAGATGAATGAAAATACCTGAATTTTGTGATTTTGAAGTAGTGGATGACTTAAGGAAGGTTGTTTGTAGATATCCACACAATCATATATCATCTTCTCATTTAACTATGAAAATAATGAATGAAATATATCTCAATCTCATTATTTACATACAAAAATATCAAAATAATGATTATTATATACATATATTTTAACTTACCTTGATAGATTTCCAAATTTTAGTAGTTTCTCGGGATTGAACAAAGCAGAATGAGATTAGAAGTGCAAAGAGTTTGAGAATGAAATCCATGGGTTAAGGATCAATATTTTGGAAGCTTTTTTAGTAGTATTTTTGTTATACCTATATATTTGAGATTAGACCCAACACTAAGTATTTATAATAACTAGAGATTTTTAATCGTAGATTGGGTTTATATACATAAAAAGGTTTTTGTTACTTATCTATTGGTAAACTTGACTTTCTAATAAAAACTTATTAGTATACACTTTAATTGTGTTTACTGTGTTCAGATTTCATATACTACATTACAAAAATGTGTTCTCTTTTTATTGGCCGACTTGAATACCTATAGATTGGTATTTGGTCCAATTGGACTTTTGTTAACACGCTTTCTTTTTGTCGTCACAACGCACTTATTTAAAAATGAAAAAGTGGTAAAGATTCGTAAAGGATACATAATTTAAAAGTTAGAATATATATTTTAACGAATATTTCACATAACGGAAAAAAAAAAAAAAAAAAAAAAAATAAAAAAAAATAAGAAAAAGTGAAAAGCATAGCAAGAAAAAAAAAAAAAGGCTCTCTCTAAAAACCTAATCGCCGCTTTCTTCTCTTTGTCTTAGCCAAGCTCTGACCGGCGCGTGGCGGCTCCGATAGCGCAGCGCCGGCGTCGGTCCCCTGTCTGGTTTATTGTCTTTGCTTTCCTCGGCTGTGAAGCGTGGTGTTGTTGGTGAGGGAGTTTGTTTATCGTCGAGGTTCAGATCTGATGAGGAGTGGCTCAAGGTGGCCGGAATCGACATGCCTCTTGGTCGATAGTGTAATGGAGTCGCCATTCTCGCTACTGCTTCATTGTGTGGATTCTCGCCTTGTCTCTGGTTTGGTGCTTCATTGTTTTGGAGCAGCGGAGGCTCGGTCTTTCTTCCTTATCCGGATTTGAGGGACAGCGGCTCTGCCTCTCGGTGGTTCGGCAACTCTCTCGTCTCTCCTGCTTCATCTTTGTGTTAGGTTGGTCTAATCGTAGGCTTCAGCTGGATCTATTGATTTGGAGGTTTCCTAATCTTCGGGTTTTCGTATAGCTTTGTTGTACAATCCGGATTTAGGTGTTTTGTGGCCTCTTTTTCCTTGATTTGGTTGTTAGCTTGGTTGACTTGTGTTCTGCGGTTATGTGTCTTGGAATTTGCTGGTGGTTCGTCTCTTTTCGCCCTTCCATGGTGTCTCTAGGCTAAGTGTTTGATCGGTTTCCTCATTTTCAATTCGCGGATGGTTCAGTTCACCCACTTGGTTGGGTTTCCTCCGGTTTTGCTTGAAGGTTGGTTTGGTCGTCTTCGTTTCACGGTCAGCAGGATCCTCTCAATTAGTTGTGTGATCTTGGACTGAAAGAGTTGAGCAAGTGCGTTCCTCTTCCTTCGTCAAATTCTCTGTCAGGTTTCTCGATCTGTTCGTCTTTATCTCGCCTTCCTCGTTGTTTTTATGCTGGGCTTAATTGGGACTAATCGTTTTGCGGTTCTCCTCATCTCCGTAGTTAGTTATTTTATCGGTTTATCAGTTTATGTCTCCCTCGTTTGGGCTTATGTCTCCCTCGTTTGGGCTTAGTTTCCGGGGATTTCTTTGGTTTCCGCCGGCTTAGTGTTTCACAATCGTATTCCACCCTTGTATTTCACAATCGTATTATATAATGGAAAAATTTAGACGAAAAAAAAAAAAAAAAACTAAAGAGTGCAGTTAAATCAATGTTCCAAGTGGTGAAATTATAGAAAGTTCACTTTATGAAATTTAGTTGATGGAAGTAGAAGTACGTAACTTCTTAAAACTTTTACAGAAACAAACTTGGATACATATTCATTTTTTCATATATTAGTATCTGAGATAAATTTAGCTATAATGCTCATTTATTAACAGTTTTTTAGTTAAATAATCATATTTCAAATCTAGATAGTCTGATTACAATACGAATCCATAATTATTAAACCCTGGCCTTACGTTCACTAATTAAAAAAAAAAGAAGTTAAAACACCCTTAAGATTGAATTGAGGATCGGATGTAAAACAACTAGTCCAATGATTTATTTATTATTCCTTATGATAACCAAGCATATAATTTCTTTTGTAATGTTAGATTCAACAAGAATCTCCTCCCTTTCCACCAAACAGGAACAAATGTTCTTTTCCCTTTATCAATCCATAACATTTGTCATTGTCTAATAAATATTCCAATTTAGATCTTTTACTTCTCTTGAACTTGTAACTAGAATCAATGACGAGAAGGTCTCGAACGCGTGCTGACGCCATATCATCTTTATCCTCTTCTGTTGGTCGATGAGCATTACCCATTGGTGGACTTTGGCCGGAAGGAGAAGTCTTGACTACTCCTCCAACTCCAACAATATTCACACCATCACTTATCACATCAAATAGTTCCTTTGGCCAATAACCAATGTGTATATCTTTTCCTACGTTTTTTATATCTGATACCCACCAATTTCCTGTTTTTTTATCCTTTAATAGATAATTAAAAAAATACAAATGTTAGATTTGATATATCTTAAAAACACACAGAGACACATAAAACTATTTAGTAAAGCGAACAAAAATATGAGTTACCTGTTGAAAATTAGAACCAATGTTTCTTTTACCTTCAGGAGCTTCAGGTAAAGGCCCACTTATAAGATCTCTTTTTGACACTTGAACAAAACCAGGACATACTGTATTATAACACCCTGTCCCATTGGCACCCTATCATTAACAATTCATATTTATAGATTAATAGAATTCATGTGACAAAATATAGTTTAGCAGTAACTGTAAATTTCTAAAAGAAGTACATGATTGTTAAATAACAGTAAGGAAAAACACATGGCACTAAAAATAACTAGCTAAATCAAAAGATTTGCCCTTAAATTTCATATATAATTTGTTTTGATGGTGACCATAGATTTATGGATATTCATTCCATAGTTTCTATAAGTTATAGCATATAATATAGTATTCTTCCTCTATCATTAGGATTGGAACTCAGGATCCCATGGTATTGCTCTTTCCCAAGAGCTCTCTAGTACAAATCTACCAATATTAGGTGCTTTAGAGTAGATTTTGAAATTTGGTTTGTATTAAGGTGGTAAAGAGTGAAATGTTCAATAGATTTACCTTAAAATATCCATAACCCCATACGCGTCCATCACCAAATAAACTTGGATTTATCTGAGTCAAATTAAGACTTAAAATCATATGATTTATCAAAAATAATTATATTAAAAAGAAAAATATATTATAAACAGTAACTTACCATCCAACCGGTTTCAATAAAATTATCTATGTTGTTTACTCGACTGCCAGCATATACGTGAGCATATGAAACTTGGTCCCGACTAACGTTTAAGTCATGTACACTTATATAAGATGCTGTACCATAGAAAGGACTCCGACCGTTGCCTTTCAATCTAACTCCGGCAAACTTGAAATTCCAAAATTTTTAATAGGCTTAAAAATGTGTAACTAAAGTAACTGAAAGTAGAATAATAAAGATATAATTGAGTGCTTACATGTATTCCATGACTTTGCATTGTGAACGGATTGAAATGCTTTTCTCCAAAATATTGGGCATTTGCAACATACTCTTTTGTGTGTCTCAATATAGGAACTGTTCCGTTTGGACAATCGATGATTGTTTTGAATATTTTGCTTTCGACTTGATTTTTTGATTTAGGGATTAGAAAAGATGGTTCCATCTACATTAGTCACATATATATTGTCACACGATATATTGGTGATGTGAGAGATTAAATCATATTTGGTTATAAAAAGCTACAATTAACTGTTGACAAAAGAAAAGACAATTAAGTTTTGTATGATAAATTTTAGATGAAAGAAAATACCTGAATTTTGTGATTTTTGAGTAATGGATGATTTAGCGAAGGTTGTTTGTAAATATCCACACAATCATATATCATCTTCTCATTTAACTATGAAAATAATGTATGAGATATATATCTCAATCTCATAATTTACATATAAAATAAAATAAAATGATACATTAATACATTAATACATATTTTAACTTACCTTGATAGATTTCCAACTTTTAGTAGTTTCTCGGGATTGAACAAGAGAGAATGAGACTAGAAGTGCAAAGAGTTTGAGAATGAAATCCATGGGTTACAGATCAATATTTTGGAAGTTTTTTTAGTAGTATTTTTTTGTTATACCTATATATTTGAGATCAGACGCAACACTAGTATTTATAATTACTAGAGATTTTTAATCGTAGTTTTGGTTTATATACTAAAAAAGGTTTTTGTTAATTTTATATTGGTTAACTTTACTTTTTAATAAAAAACTTATACGTATACACTTTAATTGTGTTTATTGCGTTCAGATTTCATATAATCTTTTCCTCTTTTTATTGGTCTACTCTGATTTGTTTTTTTAATACATCTATATTCGTATTTGGTCTACTTAGGTTTGACACGTGGCGAGTTATAAACCGTCAGATTATGGGATATCAAAAGTAACACTTGATTAGAATGGCAGGGATCCCTTAATTCTCTCCTTTCCACAACTCTCCCTCCAAAACAAAAATCATCACAACGAGAAAAAACTTTGAAATCCAAAAAAAAAAAAAACGAGAAATTTGAATTTATTGGGAAAAAAAAAGAAGAAGATCTGGAAGTTTCTATGAACAGTAATGGCGAATCGAGGCGGCGAAAACGGGAAATTGGAACGGAAGAAGACGATGACGATGAATTGGGCGGGATTAGGCGAGGTTGAAGACGACGACGATCATTTTTTCGATAGCTCTAATCGTATCTCCACCGTTGTGCCTTTGGATGTAGCATCATCTTCAGATGAGGAAGAAGGTGAGTTTGATGATTGCCGGATCTCGTTTTCTTCTAACGTTTCGTCCTCTTCTCGCGCTGCACCTGCGCCGGATATGTCGCCGGATTATGATATTTGGATGTCGGCGCCGGGATCTATCACGGAGCGTCGTCGTCGCCTTCTTAATGGAATGGGACTTGAATCTAAGAAGAGTATGCTTGGAGCTATTTCGATCCAACGCGTGAGTGAACCTGTGGCGGCGGCGGGTGTGTGCTCTGGTTCTCGCGTTGCGGAAGCGAAGGTGGAGGAGTCCGATCATAATTCTCCGGTGAATCAACGAGTTCATCGATCTCCGTCGATGTCGGTTTTGCTTGTACGGTCGAGATCTGATTCTGATATCGAAGCCTCTTCTGCTGAGAAAAAGAGGAAGGAAGAGATGTTAGGGAAAACGTCGAAATCGCGATTAACTAGAACCGCGTCTGCGATTGGAGCTCCATGTGCGAGGATTTGTCCATACTTCACCCAAACGCAAGCCTCGCCGCCGGACGCACCAAACGGTCATCAGTCTCAAGGCCAACGTAGTGGTGCGTTGCTCTCTTCGGTAGTTTCCAATACTCGTTTTAGTGCTTTTTTCTTGATTAAGAATCTTGACACTGGGAAAGAGTTCATTGTGAAGGAGTATGGTGAGAATGGAATGTGGAATCGGCTTAGTGATTTGCAAACTGGTAAGCAATTGACAATGGAAGAATTTGAGAAAAGTGTTGGATATTCATCTGTTGTTAAGGATCTTATGAGACGAGAGAACGCGAATTCGACGATGGATTTTAGGAAATTCAATTCGTATGTGTCAAAGAGTTTGAGAGTAAGTAAGAAGAGAGGAGCTGCTTTGTTAAAGAACATAAAGGACGTTGCTCATTCTATGAGCTCTTCTAAGGTTTCAGAGAAAGAGAAGGATTCAACTGGTAGTGGTACAAGTAGTCCAAAAGTAGTGGAGAAGAACAATGAGCAGGCGAATCAATGGGTGAAAGTGAGGCATTCAGGGAAGTCTCATAAAGATTTAAGTGCTTTGCATATGTGTCAAGAGATTCAAGCTCATCAAGGAGGTATTTGGACTATGAAATTTAGTCCAGATGCACATTTATTAGCAAGTGCAGGGGAGGATTGTGCAATTCATGTGTGGGAGGTTCAAGAATGTGAAATCATGTCAATGAATGAAGGGAGCTTAACACCTATTCATCCTTCAATGTCTGGTTCCGCAGATAAATCGTCTACTGAAGGTGATGCTGCAGAAGTGTCACAGGATAAGAAGAAAAAAGGGAAAACTTCAACGAGTAAAAAAGGAAACCAGATACCAGATTATGTCCACGCGCCTGAAACTGTGTTCTCATTGTCAGATAAACCAATTTGCTCTTTCACTGGTCACTTGGATGATGTTCTGGACTTATCCTGGTCTCGGTCACAGGTTAGTTTATGGTCCTTTCTTGCCAACATTAATGAAAGCAGCCATGAATTTCTATTGACATAGTTAATCATTGGTTGCCATATATACACAGCTATTGCTCTCATCTTCCATGGACAAAACTGTGCGGTTGTGGGATATTGAAACTCAAAGTTGTCTAAAACTATTTGCCCACAATGACTATGGTAAGAATGGAAATATATTTCGATACTCATATTCCGTAAATTTCATATGGTTTTGGGAGATTCATGTCTTCCTCTATGGTTTATAGTTACTTGTGTACAATTCAATCCATTGGATGAAGATTACTTCATTAGTGGCTCCCTTGATGCCAAGATCCGTATATGGAACATATCAAACCGTCAAGTAGTTGAGTGGAATGATTTAAAGGAAATGGTTACCGCGGTTTGTTATACTCCCGATGGTCAGGTACATAATTCTCTTGAACTGTCACCAGCATATACTTGCATTAACGAGCTCGTATTGATATCTCTGTGCTCTTTGGTAGGCTGCATTTGTTGGTTCAATTAATGGGAATTGCCGGCTGTACAGTGCAGAGGGTATATTTGCCCAAGATTCATTCTATTTTGTAAACCATGTCTATTAACCTTAATTCTATATAAAGTCGATAGACTCATTCTAATTTTTTTTCTCTAATGATTGATCAGATTGCAAGTTGGAACAAACAAACCAGATAGATCTGCAAAACAAAAAGAAAGCTCAAGCTAAAAAGATCACAGCCTTCCAGGTTTCACTCTTTTTTTTTTTAAAACGTGTACATTGTTGTTTTGTTGCCTCTAGAAGATTCTTACTTACCATTGAGTTTGCATATAACAGTTTTCGCCAATTAATCCATCAGAAGTGCTTGTAACATCTGCTGATTCACGCATTCGGATTCTTGACGGTACTGAACTTGTTCAAAAATTCAGAGGTATGCTAACTGAAACAACTCCATTTGTTTCTTCGTTCAGTTTCTCAAAGTAACATTTTTAATCTCCTATTGATCCAAACCAGGCTTTAAAAACATTAACAGCCAAATGACAGCATCTTACACAGTAGATGCCAAGCACATTGTCTGTGCAAGCGAAGACTCACAGGTTTACGTGTGGAAACACGAGGAGCCACGACTAGGAATCACCGGTAGAAAAACCGTCACCATGTGTACTTCTTACGAAACCTTCCCGTGCAAAGATGTTTCCGTGGCAATCCCGTGGAACGGCGTTGTAAAAGGCGAACCACCATCCACACAAACCCAGTCTAAAAGAAACCCGAAAAAAACTTCAACTACTACTACAACTACCCCGGAAAACGCGACCACGAGTAAAAAATCAGGCCTCCCACCGTTACCTAAGAGAAACAATGACGGCACCACAGATGGAGCAACAGAACAACATCAAGAAGATGATCCCGCAACGCAAATTCCGCAAAACGAATCAGAGAACAACACAGGAGAGTCATTAAAGCATGGGGATTCACCTTCTATATCAATCTCCTCTCGGATTTCTTCTTGGTCTTGGTTTGATAGTAGTGGCAGTCATGGAACACATTCAGTTCAGCCAACAGCTTGGGGAATGGTGATCGTTACAGCCACGATCAAGGGCCAAATCCGAGCTTACCAAAATTTTGGATTGCCCCGCAGGGTTGGTCGTCAAGGCTCTCTGTTTTGACACAACCACGCTCAATTATTGTACATATATACGGTGTATTATGTATAGTTCTCATGTATTCATGTATAGTCATACTGAGTTTAATTTGTATATTGTATAGTCACAAAACAAGAAGGGACTTCATATATAGAGATTCTATATTCTGATGCGAGAGCCACTTTACCGTATAGAGAGTCTCACACCCACACTCGAGTACTTTACCGCATGAAGATACATCCAAAATTTTGATTCCAAATAGTCTCTAAACGTGCTCACAAGTCACAACATCAAAACTCAATTAGATTTAGAGTTTGTACATGAACTTTCATGCTTTCTTTTTTACTTTTATTTATTTCTCAAACTTATTATAGTTTCGATATTGGACTATAAAATAAGCATGTCCATACGAGCTCATGCTATTGCTAGCATGGGCTTTGCTCACTGACACATCACTAGTTTAAAACTAGAAATTAGAAGAATGTAAAACCGTTACAACGAGTTTATCATCAACTGATTATTTTGAACATTTTTGTATGTTGATTGTTGAACCCAACCATGGCGGAAAAAAAAAAAGATTGTTGAACCCAATTTTTAACAAGAAAGAAATAGAAAGCTTACAAAACAGAATGATGTGGTCCAAAAAGGATAAAGTGTTTTGTCTCTCGAGGTACATTGGACGAAGCATATGGTCTTTGTCCATACCAGTTTCTTTTCTCCTTTTCTCAATTTCGAGCTTCTAACGGTAACGGTACTCTACATTATAAGTATACATGCTATGTTTCTTTATTTTCAGATAATTTTCTTCATGTGTTTATTATTCAATGTAGACGACATTATAGCGAAAAACCTAATTTAAACCAGAAATTTCAAGTTGATAACCAAAACTTCGTACCATTATAGGCTCCAAACAATATCAAATTAAACATTGATATAAACCTTGATTTACCTAAATTAAACTATAAATATGATAGTTATTGGTGCAACCATCAACATTATTAGACCAAGACTATTTGGTTTTCCATTCTTACATTGGAGCCAGTGTTATTACTATGTTCCAGTACTATTTAATATATTAAAATAGTAAATGATAGTCAAAATGGTTTCGTGGTGTAGTTGGTTATCACGTCAGTCTAACACACTGAAGGTCTCCGGTTCGAACCCGGGCGAAGCCAATTATTTTAATTTTTAATCTCTTCTGAGTTTTGATTAATTACCAAAATAAAATAAATCAAGTCTTCTCTCTCCGAAAAGTATGTACAACACATCGTTTTTTCTTTCTTCATTAGCTACAACTTTTGTTCCTTAGTTTATTCAACCAAATATCTCTCTCCCTTTGAGTCTCAAAACTTCAATGGCTCACCAGGTATTACTTTCTTTCTTTCTTTTTTTCTCTCTCGCTCTTTAACACAATAGCCTTTATATACACACGCATACATTGATACATATAGATATGTATACACCATGTGTAATGGATGTGATTATGTAGGAGGAAGGATGGCCATTGGGTCTGAGACCAGTAAATGCAAGAATCGGAGGACTCACAAGAGGAACTCATCATCATCACCATAATCATCATGAACAAGTCTCTGCTGGTTCCATCTCCTTCAGCTCTCTTCTCTCTCCTTCTCCCTCATCTCACTCTTCCTCCGATCTTGATTCTCAGGTCAGATATACACTTTTCTACTTATAACATAAGTATATGCTTACACACATACCACATTTCATAGATAGACTATATAGGAGTATATAGTAAACTATTCACGGGTCTTAGCAGATTCTTTTCTTGGTCACATTTCCTTACACATCCCTCCAAAATTTCATATTTTGTTCCCATATTCGGATAGATCAATCAATTATTTTAATAATATTAGTCATATTTTTTGCTTGATAAAATAGTTTATTTCAGTTTTTATCTTTGTTTTTCGTTTTCTTGCATATTAATTGATGAGCCGTTTGAAACTGTCTACGGTTCTTTTTTCTTCTCATGGAAATTTAGAAGGAAGACAATGATTCTACTTTGACTACTAGTTTGGATCTATTGAATTCACATTCTCTTTTAGTTTATTAAAATGAAAATTCTAAAATAGTATTGTTGTTGTTGGTTGAGATGACTTCAGAGCGAACGTGAACCAATTGTATGCACTTTAAAGCTGTGATGGTTTTGTCTGAAAAGGCCACGTTTGTCGAAAATTGTTGATTCTCAAAATAAAGTTATAGTATAAAATAATAATCAAAGCAATTTCTCAAATATATTGGCATGCACCTTTTGTCTTTTGATCACACCATATTAAAAAGTGAAATCATTGACAATTTTACTTATAATCCGAAGGGAGTAACTGTGATTACACGCAATTTTTTTTTCATTCACGCAAAATTTGAAAATTTGTGTTCAGTTTTCTGTTATTCAGCCAATTTATAATTATAAAAACGAGGTTCTGTCATTCATTATGCAGTTTAACAAATAAATTATGTTTTAAACCTGATGATTTCGGCATTTACTCTAAATATTTGAATATTTGATTCTACAACAGATTTTTGTTTATACTTAATTTTCTCTTTTTGGTCACCATTCACCATCACAATTCTAATATTGACCTCTTTTGTGAGCAAACATCGCAACCACTTTGAAATTTATGTTGTCTCAAATTTTTATTTTTTCTAAAGTCCGTATAGATATACACTAAATAAAGCATGTCACACATCTATTTTTTGTCAGTCGATGGGATCATTTTTCCGCGATAGGAGCTACACACTAGGAAATCTAATCGGGATATCAAGCTTTCTTGAACTTTCAAGAAGATCAAACCGAACAAGGAATGATCAAAGTGCTGCAGCTAGAAACCATCAACACCAGAAGAATCTCAAAACTTACTACAAGCCATGGATATTCTCTATATGTTCAAAACTAAGCACAAACGCCACTGTCATTTCGCATAACAGGATTATAAACGAAGACAATGATGGTCGTAGTAACAATGTGCAGTCTCTTGGACACTTCCTCATGGTGGAGAGACGAGCCGTCGGATCAACCATACGGTCCACACCGACTATGTGAATGTCCGAAAGTTAATAGCCAATTGTGCCTTAAAAGTTAAAAAAGATAATGCGATGTGTAATATGATTTCCTAATGGTCTGACGCAACAGATTCTGATTGTACTATTATTTTGTATCTGAGTTTCAAATGTTCAAAAACATTTTTCTTTGCATGAGTTTGCATCAATATATCTGTATTGGGCCTAGTAGAAAGAGACAAAATTTCGTATCTAAAAAGGCCCAATAAAAATAGAAACAATTCTTTATAATGAAGCCCATTTATAGAAAACGCCCAATTAACAAACTATTTCGTTTGGGCCCAATGGTAGGGGTATAATTGGAAATATAGAAAGAAGGTCTTGCAAATTACTAAACCCTAATTCCTTTATTTTGAAGAAGACTATAAAATCGATTTTCTCTCACAATCCTTTTTCTCTTTCGACTTCATTGGCGGCGCATTCAGAGATTGAAACTCAGGTGAGTGATCATCAGATCTTTTAGCTTTATCGATTTCATGCTTAGTCTCTTTCGATTAGTGTGGAAGTTGTGGAATCGACAAATCTTCACGAGTTAATACTAGAGTACATCGCGATTTGCTTATGAATCCGTTTTGAGAAATTGAATCGTTCGTCCGTAGAATCGATAATGGATTTGAGCTGATGCTATTAGAGTATATATAGCTTTGGATTTTGAGACAAAATCGCGTACAAGAGTAGATCTGAGAATCTGTTCTTCATCTTATTATTTTGTCATATTATTGAATTTGCAGAGAAAATGGTGGCGACAGGCTTATTCGTAGGGCTAAACAAAGGACACGTTGTTACCAAACGCGAGCAACCTCCTCGCCCTAACAACAGAAAAGGGGTAATCTCTAATTTTTCTTAATCTTTAGCTCTTTTTCTTGTACTTAGTTCCATATTTTAACTTCTGTGGTTGGTTAGTTAGAATTGTATAGAATTGTAAGGTTCATAGTAGGAGATTAGGTCTAGATCATGAGCTTCCATTCATTGCTTTATTCACTCTATTTATTGAGTCTATTAGGAAAACAAATCAATGGAATCGCTATTACTACATATTATTGAAATTATAGAAGGGATTAAGTTATTGTCTTCATGTCTTTATCTCAGTATGTTGTTATTGTGTATATGATTCTTATTAGCCTTGTTGAAAATCTGATTTGCCTATTGTACACTCTTTCTATTTTTTTTTGTTCATTTTGTGGTAGTATGTCTCCGTTTGAAGTCGAATGTTGTCTTCTCATTATGTCATTTGAGGGTTTTTCTGATATGAGTATTTTGTAATCAGAAAACAAGCAAAAGGACTCTTTTTATCAGGAGTCTCATCAAGGAAGTTGCGGGTCAAGCTCCCTATGAGAAGAGGATCACTGAGCTTTTGAAGGTTGGTAAAGACAAGAGAGCTCTTAAAGTTGCCAAGAGAAAGTTGGGAACTCACAAGAGAGCTAAGCGAAAGAGAGAGGAGATGTCTAGTGTTCTCCGAAAGATGAGGTCTTAATCTCTCTTCTCCTCTTCTTCTTTTATCAAACTAATCATTAATTATGCATCTAACTAAAAAGACTTTTCTCCTTGGTAATGAATTGCTTTTCTACTTGCTGATTCCGCTTGGTTTTTGTTTCTTTGCAGGTCTGGTGGTGGTGGTGCATCCGAGAAGAAGAAGTGATGCAGTGACTCCTGTTCATCGCTCTGTTTCTTCGAGAAACCAGTTTTCTGTTTTTAGTATTTTTGCCTTATGTTTCCGTTGGATATTTTGTAGCAGAGATGATTAAATGTTGAAACGAAACCATTATGACTTATGAGCCACTTGTCTACGGGTGTGGCTACGTCTGGTCCTACTTGGAGATTTCAAATATTCGTTACAATGATCATTTTGCATAACCGATGTTGATGTGCTTGAAAGTTGAAAATGTTGGTGATCTTTCTAAGTGGTGAGCTAAGCATAATCGGTCCACAAAGTTATGATATTGTGATATACTATATTAATATGTGATGATTTATTAGGCCTCGTGTGTTTTCTTAAGGGCCAAGCAACTTTTTATGGGCAGTCATCATCATCCGTCACAATCATCTATTATCGCCCACCATGGCCGATCTTTTTTTTTATGGGTAAAAAAATTAAAATATAGACTGATCTATAAGGTACGACGAAATTATCCTTATAACAAAAAAAAAAAAGAAACATATGAACGTTTATGGATATGTGTTGGTACACATACGTGTGTTAAATGTGGTTCTAAGTGATTGGTCAAGTTAAAAAGGAAAGCAACTTGAGGTGCATGGCTTGTGTTATTAAAGGAAATCAAATTGTTGTACAAATTTGAAAATGATTGGTGCATGTACCAATCACATATATTAATCCATTGTGACGTCAAATATGTGAGAAATTGAACGTAAAAGTGGTGACTAACCTAAGGCCCCGCCTTGATTGTGGGCAGCGATTGGGACAAGTGAACAAAAAGAAAAGAAAACTTCTTTTACCAGTAAACAGACAAAGATAAATATATATGAATGATCTAAGCAAGGTAAGGAAGACAAATAAAAATCTAAGATGTATTAATTGATTATTCATCTACATCCTAAATTAATTCAGATACACTAAGCTCTTAAATTCGGATAATTTGGAATTTTGGATCTAACTGTGCACAATAATTTTGGTTTGAGTCAGCGAAATGTTAGGTTGGCAAAACAATAAGGCTTGCAAACTTTATACTTAGAAGTTTAATCACATGAATTACCTTGAAACGATATTTTGGATACAAAATCAATTAAAATTTATTGGTTAATTTTATTTGACGAAATGGAAGGACCTATCTAATAATTTGATTAGTATGTGAACACAAGAATAGTAATGTAATTAACTATAGTTGTTACTAATTGTTTATATCTATAATCATTAGATTAACAAAAAATGTATACAATAGGAGCTAATTAGCGGGAGATTGTCAATGGTAATGATAAGTGTAGGCGTAGGAGTTGCATAACGTTGCTAAGGAAATCGTCGACAATTTTACTTAGCCATATCAAAAAGGTCCCAAATTGAGGGACCCTCATTGATTTTTTTTTAGGTTGGCCAAAATTTATAATGGGGGAATAACAGAAATAAAATTTTGGCAAAGACTAGCTAGATAGCTAGAGAGAGGGCACACTAAAATGGAATTTTCATCTTAGTTAGAAAATTTCGTAGGACAACTAAATATCCATCACATGTACTTTAGATAGGTCATAGACTCATAGTCTAGAAATATTCACGTAATTGAATATTTGAATCATGGTCGATGCTACATTACTACTAATACGCAGGATAGCATACCACAATGTGGAATTTTACCAATCTTACAGTATTATAAAATTATGGAAGAAAATACAATATATTTCATTGATTCTATCACTCCATCCTACAACAACTACTCTTGCACAGACTTCGGTATATATTTATATTACCAATTGGAGCCTCAAGTCCAAGTACCACAACACTACACTGTCACACTATTAATGAGTAAACGATATCAGTCAAGCCAAGGAATTAGTCTCAGAAAAGTAAAAGCTGCGAAGTTACTGTAAAGAGAGAATGATCTTCACAGAAAACTATACATGGAGGCATCTTTTTGCATAAATTATTTTTGCGGGTGCAAAAAATGTAATATATGATGCTATAATGTGCAGATCCGGCTTGGATTTTTGAGCCAAGAAGGTTCCATGCGCTAGACTTGTAGTGACAAGTAGTTTTCATTGTTAAATTTTATGGAGTACACATATTGTTCTTATACTAAATATTAGCACCAAACAACTTTTAAACTTGTAAGACTCGCATATACGTGTGTATCATCTTTTTCCACGTGGCCTTAATATGTAATTCTTATTATCCTCAACAAATAGTTACCTACAATATCCCAATTTGGAAAACATTATTCAGATTCGCTGGTCCGCCTTCAAGGACTGGTTTGTACCAATTTTACTACCTATGTTATGACTATGAGTCATAGCCTATGACCGAATCTAAGACTTCGATACGAATAAAATATTTATGAAACTGAGTATATGACCATGAAGATAAAATGGAAATAATTCCAACCATTCGTTTTCTTATCCTATGATTGGCTGTACTAAGAACTTGTTGAATTTAAAGATCGAGGCATATATACCCTTTCCTTACGGAATTGAAGCATTACATTTGCCAATATGTTTTTTTCTTTGAAAAAAGTCAATAGGCTTTCAACTAAAGAAAAATTAAGTTGTATACATTTACTGAAATTTAAATTAATAATTTAACCAACAAAATTTCTTTAATAAAACAGTATAGGTAATTCGGTATTTTAGATATTGTAAAATGTAAATTTTTTGTTAAAAATAAAAAAAAAGTTGGTGATGTGTAAAAACAGAGAGTTTAGTTGTCAGTCACATGTAACCAAAAAAAACAGAAGTACAGAGTTTGGGATTTTGTTTTGGGCTCAAATTCTCACGCGTGCATCGAAGCGCGTGTAATTTCAAGATCGAATCTCTCGGTTCTTGCGCGTGGGCTCCCACCTCCCTGACGCACCGTTACTTTTGTCGCCTAGTGGTCCGTGACGGTCACGAGCCTCTTGCTCTCTCCCAAGGCGCGTCGTTTTTCTTGCTCATTGTCCCGACATTGATTCGGTCGTTGTTTACTACGTTAGATTTTTCAGTCTCTTTTACTACAGTATTTATCTGAAATTCTTTCAAGAAATATTATATTTTATGTTAGAAGTACTAATAGAGTTAATTACTTTCAATAATGTTTTTGAAACCTTTATAACTAGAACTACACTAAATTAGGAAAATATTAAGTCGATTATGTTACGATAATGAATTCATGTTGTTATTGTTCGAATTTTCACAAGTGATATTTGTAAAACGATTGAAGTCATATTACATTATATCACTCGTATATTTTTTTAACAACCAATTCAGTTAAATTCAATTGACGTCTTCGATAAAAGGTACGGTATACTTTAGACTTTATAGGTTATATATAGTTTGGAAGTTTCCTTAATTCTATTTTTATGTGCTAATTAATAATTACACAAAGATAGCCTGTATTATACAACTTATCGATGTTATCCAGTGTTTTTTATCATTTAAAACTCTAAAATTTGTCTTCTAGTTGATAAAGCACCATTCCTCTAAAATAGTTGTTGACAAAATAAAATAAAACTAATATTATCTGTCTAGATGCGTATCTATATGTTAATCAATACTTATTTTCCTTATTAATTTAACTACGGTACTAAACTAATAGCAATATTTTCATACTTTGACACACATTATAATAATTTATCATTACATTTGTTATCCTTGCTATATATAAGATGATTATATTTTTTGTCTACAAATCTTGTTTTGTCGTTTATATATCGACGATCATGCTCATGCATGCATTGCGCAAAACTAATCTTATTATGGTATATAGCGGCCTAGCGGGTTGGTCTCCACTACACATATACGTATATTTATAACGAACTATTTTATAGTAGATAGTGAATAAAAATAAATGAATTATGCAGCAAGACAATATTCCTCGGGAGTCACAAAGAACGTTCCTTTGCAGAGCATAACGAAATCATTGTCCCTTAATTACTTCAAGTAATCTGTTCTGCACCATATCATTATATAATCACTATGATTGATGCAATAACAACAAGGTAATATACCATTACAATCATTCTAAATTAATCACTATCACATAGTAATATATATATATATACGTTTTCCTATTAATTTTTGTTTTACCACAACACATTTATTCAAATATAATCTTAGTAAAAAAAATAAAAATAAAAAAAAATAATCTTAGTAGATATATAAATCATCACATGTTTTCAAAAATCTGGTATATATGTCATGAATATAATTGTTACAAAATCATATGTGATGATTAATGATATGTGGAACAAAATATTAACAAAGTCACAATAATTGAATTTCATTGTTGTAGCAATGCGTGTTAAATTGAAATGTTAGTTCAAAATACCTACGAATTCGAGTACACGTAGTTTAGTTAGATGTTCAAATTAATAGCTAGCTTGTAGATAAAGTCTCAAATAGATTCTTCTTTGCTTTACATCAAAATCATCAAAAAGTCTAATTAAAGTATTCCGTAAAAGACTCTATAATTTTAAAAATGGAATAATCAGAAAACTATGCGGAATTTGGACCGATTACATAAACTATAGTTTTAATTTGTTTATGAGATACTAGACTCAAAAGCTCTCCACAATATTTGGTAATGACATATAGTTCATATCATATGTTAAAAAGAAACATAAAATACTTACAAGTCACATGTACGTAGTAGAATCGAGTCTTTAGGTGAATAATCAGAAAACTGGTAATGTTCTTTTTAATATCAGAAATTATAATAGATAATTTTGTGACGGAAATTAAAGGTCACCAACTTAAAATTCCATTTTAGTTTTAAGACATTATAATTCTAAGTGTTAAAATGTGTCATACTTTTTCATGGTTATACTTAAAAAATATTCTCTCTCAACTCCAACAAAAAAATGCATTCTTAATATTATGCCTTCCGGTAGCTAGTGATAATGGATCCTGGTTATAGCTGCTGCGACAGAAATACTTTGATTTATGTGCTGCAATCTAAGTTGGTTAGAGATTTCGATAAAACAAAAAAAAAGCAACAGGAGGACATGTATATATAAACTCATTCAATATTTTGAATAAATAAAAATATGTTATATAATAGAACACATTACACGCATGTATGATCATACCTTCATACTAAAAAATGAAAAATAAATTTGCAATAGAAAAAACCCTAATTTTAAACCTAAAACACCAACCAAGATATCCAAACAAAAAAAAAAACCAAAACTAGTAACGAAAATGTAATAGAAAAAACAAAAACCTAGTATATAGATCGATCGATGTACTAACTTCAAACTAAGTACATAAGATCATACCACACCCAATAAGAAATTTAAAAAAGCATCATCATCATCACATATAGATTCCTTAGAGGGATGATTGATTAGATATTGCTAGTAGAAGAAGAACTGAAATTATTAGAGACATCACTCCACGAACTTGTTGCGGCTGCGGTGGATGCTGCAGCAGCGCCATGAATATTCCAGAGCTGTTGTTCGTTTCCAAAAAGTTGTCGAGACAAGTTGAGCTGATTGTTACTATCTTCCATTTTCACTGAAGCTAATTGCGACGCGGTGGCTGTAACCATAGCTGATGAAGCAGAAGAAGAAGAGGAAATAAGGTTATGGAAAATGTTCTTAGGTCGGTACTGACCCGACCCGGTAATTAATCCGTAACCCGGATTCTGCTGCTCCATTTGATGATCAAACGGGTCTAAACCACCTAAAGGAAGTTGGTTTGTTGCCGGGAATCTCCACTGGTCAAAACCGGTCAAAAGAGCCGCCGCTCCTCCGCTGCTTCCACCGCCTATATGATAAGAAGGAGCTGAAACGGCACCGTATTGTAAGGTGAAGTTGTCAGTGAAGTCTAAAGGAGGCATGAGCTTGAGAGGAGGCAAAGATGATCCAAGTCCAAGTATGTTGTTGTTGTTGTTGTTGTTGTTGTTATCGTTGTTGTTATGATCATGTCCGGGGATTAATCCTGCGTTGTAAGAAGACAGCAACGAGCTCAGAGAAGATGAAGAAGACGGTGGTCCCATCTGATTGTTAGCCATGGCTCGGTGGTGGTATTGTTCGTTGCTCGTGGCGCTGTCTTGTGACTTGCTGTTACCGCTACTGGTGCTACCGCCACCTCCACCGCTGCTGTTTTTGGTTCTTTTGTTTCTACGGCAACCGCCACCGACGGGAACGCTCCTTAGAGCACCGCCACGTGTCCAGTAACGACGGCATGCTTTGCAGAAGTGGCGAGGTTGAGTGAGACTGTAGTTGTTGAAGTAACAGAATTTGGTGTTGGTTGAGTCACATCTTGGACACTTCAAGGCTGTTTCAGGCAGTGGTATGTTGGCTAGCCTTGCCCTTTCCGCCATCGAACCTGGACGGATTAACAGGCCAGGTCCACCGGGACCACTGCCTCCACCGTTACCGTTGTTGTGGTGAAGCTGCGGAGGCGTTTGTTGCGGTTGCGGTGGGAGGGGGTGGTGAGGAAGAAACTGCTGGTTGATGTTGTTGTTTCCCGTGAATCCAACGGTGGTTGTGATTGGTTGATGCTAAAGATAGGAAGAAATGATTCAAAAACAACACAAAAAGTTATTAAAATTTGTGAAAAATTAATAAAGAAGGAAAGAAAGAATTAATTTTATGAGTATATTCAAATTCAACCACAGATATACAAAGATTAAAAGTGACAAAAGGAACAAGAATATTATTATCCTCTTTTCTTGTTTGTTTAATCTCTCTTTATGTTTTTTTTTTTCCTTTAAATTGGTCTTGAGTACTCATCAATTATAAAACCAAGAAACCCAAAAAAAAACCATTAAGAGAAAAAAGAAGAGAAAATCGGATCATGAACTTACTTGTTGTTGCCAGTTTGATGAATGATCAGGATAAGTAGGAAATGAAGTAAAAACCATCTTCGATCTTTCTTCTTTGATGATATCTTCTCTCTTTAGTTTTTTTTTTTGTTTTGTTTTGTTTTTGAGCAAATAAAGGAACTAAAGTTGGTTTTTTTTTTGGTGAAGGCTTATATGAAGAAGTGGAGAATCACATCAATAAAAACAAAGGGAAGAGCTTTAGAGAGAGAAAAGAAGAGGAGATGAGAGCTTGGAGAAAGATAGAGAGAGAAGGCAAAGGTAAAGGAAGAACCTTTATTCATATATATACATACCCACACATATACACATATATATATATGGAATATGTTTGAATATTATATTAAATATTTATAGAGGAGTAAAATATGATTTGAGTGTGTCCACAGTGTTATTGCGAGGCTCTTTTTGTTTTATATATTATATACATATTTGCTTAGGGTTTTGGGAAGGTGGAGGAGAGTGAGTGTGTTCAATTGCTTAACTCATAAGTTTCTTTCTGATTCTCTCTTTCTGGCAATACTGCTACTTATGTACTGTGTGCAAATTATATGTATATATAATAGAAAAAGTACTAACCTTGACTGGTTGTGTGGTTTAAACTTTCAAGTCAGTAAAAATCATAACAATTTGTTTTATTTAATTTTGTGTATATAAAAAGATACCACCAATAACGAGAACATATCTGAGGTTTGGATCTAGGTGACGTTAGTAGTATTCTAAGGAAAAAACTGCAATTGTGTCATCTTAGTTCTTCTATATATAAAACAATTAGGGCTGATATCTAGAGCTTTATGGATTATATCAGCTAAAGTTCTCCTTATTTTCACAAAGTAACTAAAATAAACGATGTTCTCTCAACTACATTCATATATTTTTTATTAAAAGGGTTTGTTTCAAATTAATGGCGTTGAAAAATGTTAGAATAATTCTTATGTATTTTTCGTCAGCTAAGTTCTTATGTATTTCACTGTGTTTATATATACAGAAGATTTGGTACATTTTTCTCTTTGAATTTTAGTACGTCTATATACCTCAACTTTAATCAATTAAGTTATTAAACACTTATCTTAATTAATAAAGGGGGAGGAGGTTGGACTAAATGGGCCAACACTAATTACTAAATAATATTAGATGATATGATTTAAAATATTTGAGAATGAGTAGATTAAGTTGATGAAAATAATAGTATATAGAATTTATTTTGACGGCAATGAAAATAATTAATTGAAAAACAGTCCAACATTCTTCGGAAGTGTCCCCAACCAATTTCGCTTTTCTTTCCCTCGAACCGCCGCGATGTCTCTTTTTTTCCTTTTCCAGAAATAATTTTTGTTTTTTTGCATGGGAATTGGTAATTTTGAATTTTCGTAGAACACGCGCCATTTAAGCGCGTAAATTGAATCTAACTAGCTTCGGGAACCGGACCTAACCGGAAACTAAATTTGTTAGACCAATCAAACAGAAAGCACATAGCCAATAGATTCAACACGGTTAGATTCGGTTTAAACCAATAATCGCAGATAAACTAAACCGAATCGGTTTTTGTTGAAGTATCAGATGAAGTTCGAATAAAAAGGAAAATTGGATAAACAAACATTTGTTGGCCTATGAATTGATTTTACAGTCTCTCTGACTCAATTGAACACTACTAAACCAGATGTATAAATTTTTAGTATACCAATTAGATCATCACTTCTTCTTCTTGAAGAATTTGGGAATAGAAGCTAGGTTTTCTCGGTCAGCGAGTATCAATGGATCCCGAGTTCCAGCAAACCGGGCCTGAGGTTCCAGAAGCAATGCAAGAACTGGAGGAAGAATGAGCTGAGCTATGTTGAGATTGGTGATGTGTAGAGGAAGAAGAAGATACTCTGTTTTGTTGTTGCTTCTGTTCTTGCATCAGTTTCAAAATGTAAGCATCGTCATGGACCGAGAAAGGTGTGCTGCTCACAACAAAATCGAGGGGGAAAGAAAAAAGAGAAGATTTCAATCCCGATTTAAGAGATAACAAAACTGATTTTGATTTTGAAAGAAATGTTGTTTTATTACCTATTGAAGTCGAGGTGTACAAGTTGCATATCTTCAGAAATCTCGATTTCGACTACCGCGTGAGGATTTGTCTATAGAGAGATTAGAGATGGAAATCGATTAGGATATCGAAAAACATGAAATAGAAACTAAGGACGTGAAGAGATTTGCGAAGTACCTCAAGTAGAATGAACGGTAAGGTAAATCCTTCTGCTGGGCCTTGTGTCTTCCCAACCATCTCTTGATTTCTCGACATAAGACTCTCAAGACTTGAGACCTGATGACGACAACATTTGAGGAACATTATAAGCAAAACATAGAAAGACAGTTTAACATTTCATTAAGACAACAGAAAATGATTCAAACACGACATAGCTACGGTTTCTAGATTCAAAGTAGACAGATGATTAAGAATTCTAGAATACCTGCAATAACAATAATTACTGTCATCTCTTGAAATGCATAATAAGATCTCAAATTGTAAGGAGTCTTGCACTTAAATTTTCATCAAAAAGAAAGAGGATCACCTTTTCTCTCAACTCTTTAAGAAAAGCAGCCTTCTTTTGCACACTGCTCATAACTTTATTACGATCCATCTGCAAATACGTGTAGAGAGATTAGTAGAGATGACGAAGAGATAGCAATTAAATAGAAGATAATCGAAGAAAGCTTAGAAGCTAAACCTTGACTTCTTCCACATCCCTTTTGCATGTAATAGGAAGTCCTTTCCACCGGATTTCCTTTTTATCCCTTGCGATAATATCCAAGGCCATGAACACATTGAGTGCATCATAGACTCTCCGCCTTATGTTCTTCTCATTGTACTAATTGATCACAAGAGAATGTTGTTATAACTTTTAGTTATTTTCAATTAACTAAGACAGATTATATCAGCTTTCCATCTCGTTATACCTCATTTTCATTCAAAGGCTTCTCTGCGTTTTGCTTAATTGTGGCAAAATCTGAAATAATTTCGTCTGCAACCTGGAATCACAAGAGCCACAGTCTCAAACATAGATTTTCACATTTTCTGATACAATGCCTCTATATAGGGTAAAGACTCCTGATTAGAAGAAGAGTTTGAGAGAATGCTCAACAACTAACTTAGAGTATTGCTTCTTGAAGTGAGTTAGATCAAATTCTAATGCATCTTAAATTGAAAACTTCCAAGACCACAACAAATCTTTGGCGTAGATAAACAACTCATTGTTTACATCACCAATTCTTTAATGGAGTAGAGAGAGTAATACCTCCTTGTAAGTAGTTATCTTCTTGGCTTCCAACTTCTGACAAACTGAGATAAAATCCACAAACATGTGAAGTTAAATCAAAACCAAAACAACAATACTTTCACTTCAGGCATGTTTAAGCTAAGAAGAGAGATGTCACTGACCCATAACGCTAAATTGGCGAAGCCCGCCTCCTGAAGTTCTTGATTGCCCTTTCTTCTCTGATCTTTTAAAGACAAATTCAATAAAGACATTTTAGCTCCAAGTCAAAAAAACCACAGACTTGTGAGTAAGAAGAATAATCAACAATATAGACAGACCCAATTTCAGAATCATCATCAACTATCAATTTCCTTCTCACTGGAGTTTTCTCTACGCTCACTGAAGGATGTTGCCTCTGCTTCTCTGGAGTGACAAACAATTCCATCTCCATACTCATCCTTCTGTACACATTTTACCAATTAACAAGTTAAGCTACACGAATCAATCGTTGACTAAAACCGATGAATCAATAGACACATAATCTGGAAAACCCTAAATTGTTGTTAACAGCTCCAATTTCAATTTTTTACCAAAAGCTAAACAAAATTATGAAATGGGTATTCATCAACCAGTGGATTAGAGATCTAGCGATGTTGAAGAAACCCTAGTTCAGAGAAATAAAGCTAAAGCTCGAATCCGTTTCAAAAGATCAAAGACGAACCAGTGATCCTCCAATGGCGGAATAAAAAAAAAAAGATGGAGATTTTTTTCTAGGGTTTTGGTTTTACTCTTTTTATTACAATGACGCGAAACAACAACAAATCGGAGATGAAAATTACTTTGGTTGAGACTTGAGAGTTCCCGCTATAAACAACAACTGTAACAATCCACAGAATTCTCCATAGCCCATCAAAAGCCATAAGGGCTCAACAAAAAAAAACAAAACACGCATTCTCTGTGTTCGAACCCAAATGCAACGCTGTCGTTTTTGAACTTTGGCGGGGGATCGAAATGGGCTTTCGTAACTCTTTGTAATTTCAAGCCCATTGGGCTTATTATATGTCTAAAATCGAACACGTATTAACTCCTTTGATAATCGATAACGCTACGTCGCTACCAGATAAATAATGAAATTTTGGTTGTCTGTATTATATGTTGACAGTTGTGTTTGTATTCGATCCAATTGTTTAAAGATAATAATAATATTAAGTTCAGTGAATCTTGAAAATGTTTGGTACGTATGCATTTAAGTTATTGAAAACATTATCGCTTGCTTATAAAGTTTATGATTTTTCGTCTTATATATATATAAGACATGGTCCGTATCATCAACTTGTAAACTATATAACAAAAAAACTCAATATATTCATTTACTTTTTATTTCTTTTTCCAAGATGCTTATAGTTTTACACGTTAGTAGTGCTGCAACGTGTGAGAAGGTTGCGTTGCACTTTCACTAGATCGAAAGAATATATATTTGCTTGAATCCTTTTTTCTTTTCTTTTTCTTCTTTATACGATGATCGTACTCGTAGTACTGAAAACTATTCGACAAATATCAGCTAAACTGTTTATTCAAGTTAACCGATTAAAAGGTTTAGTAAGTTTGAAAAAGGATATGTTTATGATAATTGCAACCACTTGGCACTTTCCACTTGTTCTCCATGATTGGTGGATGAGTTTGCATTTTTTTTCTCTCTATATGAAATTATGAATATTGAATTATATTATTTTGCGTGTATTTTTAACTAGTTAGAGTTGTTACCTTGGATTCAATAATTAGTCTAAAACTTAACCCTTATGTATAGCTTCCTCCTCGTATACCTTAATCAGACCGGTATGGACTAATCATCAATTCCTCATAATGACCTCTATCATAGCTATATACTACTATCATAAGATTTTCTAAGAATATAACTTCAAATTTGATTTGTTTACTTTGATTTTACTGTGTGTTGTCAGGTACACAAAATCTATAAATACAGGTTTGGTCATTATAAAAATTAAATAGTGTGATCTATTTAAATGTTTGTTTGCTGTTTGTATATCTGTCGTTGTTTTTGGCGAGTTGGAGGTGGCAACTCCCAATATCTTTTTGGGGTCATCTTCAATGTCCTCTCAGATCTCAATTATTGAGTTTTTAAAGTCATGTTTGATTCTTTCTTCTCTTTTTCGGTTCACTAATTCTATTCTTTAATTAGTCTTTTTTTTTTTGTCAACTTTCGTTTATTTCATACTATAAACAATTATTTCTAACGCAGTAAATATATTATTCTATAATGTTCAAGTGCCCCTTGAGGAACTGAACATGCAATAAACAAAAATAATGTTACCGTATAATATGATATGCGTATTTAGTCCAGTAGCTTTTTTTGTCTCAACATCTGAAGTCTAGTAAGAAATAGACTATTTATTTAATTTTCCCAAATATTCATTAAATTTTTTATCATTTCATTGGTTTGCTCAAAACTTTTTATACACAACCATAACTCGCCTTCATAAATTATAAACTTTTTTTTTGGTGATCTTCATAAATTATAAACTGATATGGTGAAATACATCAACACGCTATAAAATTGACTCAAAATGTATTTTAAAAAAGAAGGTTAAAATATGTTGTCCTCGTAGTTATCCTCAAACCCTTTGATTCGATTGTTTTAGAATTTATAATACACTTAGCTAGTCAACAAAGCTGTATTAATTAATCAAATTCGTAGGCCGTTGGATACTAAACACTGAAGATGACGCATAATCCTACTTCAAATGGATAAATAATTATACATAAAATATTAATTTGTTACACTCACTTGGCGCACAATAATGCAATTCGTCACTACAATTGATTTAAATAATATTTTATGATTAGTAATCATATCACTCAACTAATCAACAACAATTTCTCCACATAAACCACAACATCTAGCAAGAATAATAACAACACCTAGCACATACAAGAGTTTTTTGCTCCAATAATTAACAACCATTGCTACATATACATACAAAAACTACACTTGTTTATTCTCTAATTAACATTTTTTTTTAGCATACGACATATCAAATACAATGCTAACGAGAAATCATATACTACATACACATAAAAACTACACTTATTTATTCTCTGATTAATTTTATTTTTTTTTGTTGTCAAAATATATTGTGTGATAAGCACATGTAACACCACGATAAGCACGTATAAAATTGAAAGAGAGAAAAAGAAAGATTGTTTAATTTGTAGATGAACCTATAAAAAAAATACTTAAGAAAGAAAGAGATAGAGAGAGAGAGAGTGGGGATCAGGTGGTATCTAGTTCAGGCTCCTTCTTCTCTTTTCTCTTTCACTCAGCCACGAACCTTCCCTTAAACCAATCTTCTTCTTACATAAACACCTCTCATTCCCACCGTTTCCAAAAGAGAGAAGAAGCTTTCACAAACACAACACAAAAAACACAATCTTTGAAGAAGAAAAAGATTGGATTTTGATAATATAGTGAAAATGGGGGAGCTTTTGTGTTCTCTGCTATGGAACCCGTCAAGCTCATCATCTCAATTCATTGTTGCTTATCTCAAAAGGTATTTTCTGGGTTCAGATTCTTAGAGGTGCTTGTTCATGAAAGTCTGATACTTTGAATGTAATTGCAAAGAAAAAAAGGGAAGATTTTTAATTTCGATATGTATATTTCTCGGATGGGTTTGAGTCGGAGTTTCCCGCCGCTTTTTGGGGGATTTCGGGAAATTCTAGGGTTAGGGTTGGATATTGTCTTCCTCTAGCAGTCTCTTCATCTTTCTTGAGATTGAAAGAGGTTTTTTTGTTTGTTCCTGGAATCGAGATTTTGGATCTTAATCGATATGTGGGTTAATTGGGAGATCTGGGATTTGGGAGATCTTGTGGTGGATTGAAGAAAAAGCAAGCTTACAGATTTTGAAAATGAAAGGTTCAATTCTTACTGTTTTTTCAATGGAGAATCATCATCCTTCAACGCTTTTATCAATGGATTCTAGTGGTTCATCACATGAAGAGCTTGATTTGGAGATGAACAATGGTAATCGGCAAATCACTCTTTATAATCCACCAGACATTAATCTGCCTTTGTCTGTAGGAAGAAGCTCTCCTTCATGGAATTTGGATTCTTGTGATAACATTTTGGATGTTGGTCTTAGCTCTCATGTCTATGAGACCGAGACGTTTCTCAATGTGGTTCCGAGTAAAGTCGCTAAGAAATGCTTGAAACGAGGGGATAGTATGTGGGGAGCTTGGTTTTTCTTTAGCTTCTACTTTAGACCGGCGTTGAATGAGAAATCGAAGTCTAAGGTCATTAGGGAAACTGGTGGTGGAGTAGGAGGAGGAGGATGTTTTACTGGGTTTGATAAATCTGATCTCAAGCTCGATGTTTTTCTTGTTCAGCATGATATGGAGAACATGTATATGTGGGCTTTTAAGGATAAACCTGAGAATGCGCTTGGGAAAATGCAGTTGAGAAGTTATATGAATGGGCATTCTCGTCAAGGTGAGCGTCCGTTTCCGTTTAGTGCGGAGAAAGGGTTTGTTCGGTCTCACAGAATGCAGAGGAAGCATTACAGAGGACTCTCTAATCCTCAGTGTCTTCACGGGATTGAGTTTGTGGCTTCGCCAAGTTTGTTTGGTGTCAGTGAAGAAGATAAGAAGAGATGGATGGAGTTGACGGGTCGAGATTTGAAGTTCACTATCCCTCCTGATGCTAGTGATTTCGGTTCATGGAGAAATCTTCCCAACACAGATATCGAGCTAGAGAGACCAGCTCCTGCTACAAAACCGGTACAGAATAACGCCAAGAAGATTCTCAACGGCTCCGGCTTACATTTGACAAGCAACGCGTCTTTCAGTAGCAATGGGGACTCGTCGGATCAATCTCCAGGAGGAGTCATCAACAACAAGAAGAGAAAAGAGTTTCTATCTCCGGGAAGCAGCGAAGAAGAATGTTGTTTAACTGTTAACAACATTGAGACCCACCACTCCAAGGACCCGCCCAGTTGGGTAAACGACTTCACTGGAGTGATGAAGAATAGCTGCGGACCCGTAACTGCAGCAAAAACAGTCTACGAGGACGAAGAAGCTTATCTAGTCGTAATAACTCTACCATTTGTTGATTTGAACACGGTGAAGGTTTCATGGAGGAACAATATCACAAATGGAATCGTGAAGGTCACGGGACTGAGCACTTCGAGAGCTTCGTTTGTGAAGAGACGGGACCGGACTTTCAAGCTGGTTGATCAGACGGCTGAGCATTGTCCTCCAGGGGAATTCATGAGGGAGATACAGTTGCCAAATCGGATTCCGGAAGAAGCAAACATCGAAGCATATTTTGATGGGACTGGACCAGTTTTAGAGATTGTGGTTCCAAAATTGAGAGGAGGAGTGGAGGAAGAACACGAGGTTAGAGTATGTCTACGGTCACACCACCTCGGATAAAAGATGCAACCATGTTTTAAGTGTTTGTAGAAGCATTTTGTTGTGTACAATGGGAAAAATAAGCAAAAGCAGAAGCAGAAGTGCTGTTTTTTAAGTATAACTTTTTTCACTTTAGTTTTTTTTCTTCTGAGCAAGTTGTATTTAACCATAATTTTATTTGATTAGTAACACTATTTTATTTATAAAAAGGCTAAATTGCCTACAACTAAAAATATTATACAAAGGTTTTCCTATGTAAATAAAGTAAAACATATGTTGTGATCATCAAACATGATGTAGTGGTTTATTTTTGTTTTATCTCCAAAAGAAAGTAGTTTTACTTTTATCGTCTCTCATTTTTTGGTAGTTTAATCCCATTTCTTCCAAGCGTTGTGAAAAATTCAACACACTTATGTGAATCTGACATGTAAAGAAATTTTCATAAAGAGAGCTTTCTACCAAGTTTTTAAGAGAAAGGGTCACCAATGACCAAACAATAGAGAGAAAGTACTTAGATCAGAGAAAAAGTAGAACATAAAATCCAACACTAAATAGAGAGAGTTCAAATTAAAAAAAAAAAATAACTAAGAGAACACTTAGTCGACTTCCTCGATCTTGGGACCAGCACCACCTGAGGCAGGAGGAGCATCATCTTCGTCCATTCCAGCAGCTCCAGGACCACCAGCTTCACCACCAGCTCCTCCTTGATACATCTTAGCGATGATCGGATTGCAAACACTCTCCAACTCCTTCATCTTGTCTTCAAACTCGTCAGCTTCAGCCAATTGGTTACCATCTAGCCATTGGATTGCTTCCTCAATCGAGTCCTCAACCTTCTTCTTGTCTGCAGCCGGAAGCTTCTCACCGATCTTCTCATCGCGGATTGTGTTCCTCATGTTGTAAGCGTAGTTCTCAAGAGCATTCTTGGCTTCGACCTTCTTCTTGTGCTCCTCATCCTCAGATTTGTACTTCTCAGCTTCTTGGACCATCTTCTCAATATCCTCTTTAGACAAACGACCCTTGTCATTAGTGATTGTGATCTTGTTCTTTTTACCAGTGGTCTTGTCCTCAGCAGAGACATTAAGGATACCATTGGCGTCAATGTCAAAGCAGACAGTGATCTGAGGGACACCTCGTGGGGCAGGAGGGATTCCAGAAAGCTCGAATTTACCGAGGAGGTTGTTGTCCTTGGTTCTAGCCCTCTCACCTTCAAAAACTTGGATCAAAACGCCAGGCTGGTTGTCTGAATAAGTTGAGAAGACCTGTTCCTTCTTGGTTGGAATTGTTGTGTTTCTTTGAATCAAAGTGGTCATGACACCACCAGCAGTTTCAAGACCAAGGGAGAGAGGAGTGACATCGAGCAATAAAAGATCTTGGACCTTCTCGTTTCCTTCACCACTTAGGATCGCAGCCTGAACAGCTGCACCGTAAGCTACAGCCTCATCAGGGTTGATAGACTTGCAAAGCTCTTTGCCGTTGAAGAAGTCCTGAAGCAATTGCTGAACCTTAGGGATACGGGTGGATCCACCAACAAGGACAATATCGTGAACAGTGCTCTTGTCCATCTTAGCATCACGGAGACACTTCTCAACAGGCTCCATACACTTCCTAAAGAGATCCATGTTCATCTCTTCGAATCTAGCACGGGTGATTGGAGAATAGAAGTCAGCTCCATCAAACAAAGAGTCAATCTCGATGGTCGTCTGCGCGGTGGAAGAAAGTGTCCTCTTTGCTCTCTCACAAGCTGTTCTCAACCTCCTGAGAGCCCTCGGGCTACCGGTGATATCCTTCTTGTTCTTCCTCTTAAACTCTTGCACAAAATGGTTAACCATTCTGTTGTCAAAATCTTCACCACCAAGATGAGTATCACCAGCCGTTGCCTTGACCTCAAAGATACCTTCTTCAATGGTAAGAAGAGAGACATCAAAAGTACCACCACCAAGATCAAAGATCAAAACATTCTTCTCTCCAACACTTGTGGCCTTCTTGTCAAGACCATAAGCAATAGCAGCAGCGGTCGGCTCGTTGATGATACGCAAAACATTCAAACCAGCAATCACACCAGCATCCTTTGTGGCTTGACGTTGAGAGTCATTGAAGTAAGCAGGAACAGTGACCACAGCGTTCTTGACCGTAGTGCCAAGGAAAGCTTCAGCGATCTCACGCATCTTAATGAGAACCATGGAAGAGATTTCTTCAGCAGCGAATTGTTTCTCTTCTCCCTTGTATTCGACGACAATCATTGGTTTCTCTGCAGTTCCGGAGATGATCTTGAAAGGCCATAACTGTCTGTCACTTTGAACAGATGCGTCACTGTATCTACGACCAATCAACCTCTTTGCATCTGTCACAATTAGCAAAATAAAAAAACAGAGTTTAGTCAACAAAACAATTCCAGACCAAAACATCAACTACAACTAAAATTCTTTGTTCAAACTCATTAAAACCCTAAATCCAACAGATTCACACGAATAGTTCATAATCAGCTTAAGGGTACCGTATAACGCAAACAGGTGATTCAAAAACGTCTAAGATCATCCTATAAACCCTAAAAATTCGTACTTTAACTCAAAATACCAACCAACCAGAGTATAAGATGAGATTTACATACCGAAAACAGTGTTAACCGGGTTCATAGCGACCTGGTTCTTAGCAGCATCACCGATCAACCTCTCGGAGTCGGTGAAAGCAACGTACGACGGAGTGGTTCTGTTTCCTTGATCATTAGCGATGATCTCAACACGGTCGTGTTGCCATACTCCGACGCAAGAGTACGTCGTACCAAGATCGATACCGATCGCAGGACCTTCTCCTTTACCAGCCATTATCACACTAACAGAGAAAAAGCTTGAAAAAAGTTTTAGGGCAGCGAAGCGAAAGTTTGGAGCTAGGTTTTTAGGTTTGTGAAGAAAGAGCGTCCAAGTCTTGGTTTTTATAAGGCTGAGACTAATGGTTCCAGAATGTTCCGGGATTGTATTTTTAACCGTTAGATTATGTTTGAGATTGATCTGACGGTGTTTAAGTGATAGATTCCTTTTCCAAATCCTAGGCAAATTTGTTCCAGGAAAAAACAAGGAAAAAAGTGATATTGTCCAAATATTGAAAAGGAAAAAAGTGATATTGTCCAAAAACGGAAAAGCGCGTGTTGAAAATTGGAAACTGCTCTAACGTTCATATGTGGGGTCGGCTTATTAATTGACACGTAAGATTTCTTGGCAGAGTAATGGGCCTAGTAAGAATTAAGGAATAATAAAGGCCGGTCATTGGCTGTGGGCCGCGGTGAGGCTTTTCTTTTAACTGATTGGGCATAGATAGAAGAGAAACTACTTATTTAATTTGTCAGTGAGTAAAAACAAAACTTTCGCTATACGTTACGTGCAAATTAAGAAACATGTGAATTAAAATCTACTTTTAAATTTTATACAAACAACTTGATTTTTTATATTATGTTTGATTTTGCAATTTTTTACTTGATAAAAAAATTAAAATAGAGAAGCATACAACTTTTACAATGACAAAACATGGAGCAACCCGTGGTGGATCCTACATACATGATACATCATACGTTTCTAACTCTTAAGACTAAACTGACGTAGATTTACTTTACATTATATCCAATAGGCAATAGATTGTACACAATTTGATATATAATCCTAAATCTTATCCATACCATAATTAGCAGCAATTCCGAGTTACACTAGCCGAATTAGGTGGTTCCTTAGTTGAGATGCACTTTTTCTTGTTGGATTTAGATTAGTGAGTAAACGAACAATAAAAATGAGTTTTCTTATGATACTTTTAATTTTGGGTTGAAGTCAAAATATTGGTTTACAAATACAATTTTCTTAATTGTTTTTATTATACTTGTAAAGCCATTAGAAACAGCTTTCCCTATTTAAATTTTGATGTTTTTGACGCTCTTAAACTTATATGGAATCCCAACTCTCTTCCATGTGACCATGTTAAACAACAAAACATGTACCACGTAGGAGACTTGGAGGGGTTCATATAATTAACCATAAACAAAATCACAGAGAGAATTTAGAAACTTTTAATTTTATCCGTCATCGTAGCTGAGCTGGGATCAAACCAGCCATTGTTCAAAAAAGTACTAACCAAAAAACACCACAAAATGGGCTCCTTTAAAAAGCCCAACATAAAAAGTCTTAAACAGATCCAAAAATAGCAAGTAAAGAGATAGGGATAGGAGAAAGAGAGAGGTCAAGGTCCAACAGATTAGTCGACCTCCTCGATCTTAGGTCCAGCACCGCCTGAAGCAGGAGGAGCATCATCGTCCATACCAGAGGCACCTGGACCGGCTTCACCACCAGCTCCTTGGTACATCTTGGCAATGATTGGGTTGCAGATGCTCTCCAATTCCTTCATCTTGTCTTCGAACTCATCAGCCTCAGCCAACTGGTTACCCTCGAGCCATTGAATCGCCTGCTCAATCGAGTCCTCGATCTTCTTCTTGTCAGCTGCGGGAAGCTTCTCACCAATCTTCTCGTCTTGGATGGTGTTCCTCATGTTGTAAGCGTAGTTCTCAAGAGCATTCTTGGCTTCAACCTTCTTCTTGTGCTCCTCGTCTTCAGACTTGTACTTCTCAGCCTCTTGAACCATCTTCTCAATCTCATCCTTGGAGAGACGACCCTTGTCATTGGTGATGGTGATCTTGTTCTTCTGTCCGGTGGTCTTGTCCTCAGCAGAGACATTGAGGATACCATTGGCATCAATGTCAAAGCAGACTGTGATCTGGGGGACACCACGAGGAGCAGGAGGAATTCCGGAGAGCTCAAATTTACCAAGAAGGTTGTTGTCCTTGGTTCTGGCTCTTTCTCCTTCGTACACCTGGATCAACACACCGGGTTGGTTGTCTGAGTAGGTGGAGAAGACCTGTTCCTTCTTGGTTGGGATGGTGGTGTTTCTTGGGATCAAAGTGGTCATGACACCACCGGCAGTTTCCAAACCAAGGGAGAGAGGAGTAACATCGAGCAATAGAAGATCTTGGACCTTCTCGTTTCCTTCACCACTGAGAATAGCTCCCTGGACGGCAGCACCGTAGGCAACAGCCTCATCAGGGTTGATAGACTTGCAAAGCTCTTTGCCGTTGAAGAAGTCCTGGAGCAATTGCTGAACCTTAGGAATACGGGTGGAACCACCAACAAGGACAACATCGTGAACAGTACTCTTGTCCATCTTAGCATCACGAAGACACTTCTCAACTGGCTCCATACACTTCCTGAAAAGATCCATGTTGAGCTCCTCGAATCTAGCACGGGTGATGGTGGAGTAGAAGTCAATACCCTCGTATAGAGAGTCAATCTCGATGGTGGTCTGAG
The DNA here is from genome assembly GCA_019202805.1 of Arabidopsis suecica. Taxonomy (NCBI): domain Eukaryota; kingdom Viridiplantae; phylum Streptophyta; class Magnoliopsida; order Brassicales; family Brassicaceae; genus Arabidopsis; species Arabidopsis suecica. The sequence goes on from CM032910.1 coordinate 638,415, forward strand.
CAGTTGAGGAAAGGGTCCTCTTTGCTCTCTCACAGGCAGTTCTCAACCTCCTAAGAGCTCTTGGGTTACCAGTGATGTCCTTCTTACTCTTCCTCTTGAACTCTTGAACGAAGTGGTTAACCATTCTGTTGTCAAAATCTTCCCCACCAAGATGGGTGTCACCAGCAGTTGCCTTCACCTCAAAGATACCCTCTTCAATAGTAAGAAGAGAGACATCAAAAGTACCACCACCAAGATCGAAGATAAGAACATTCTTCTCTCCAACACTGGTAGCCTTCTTGTCAAGACCGTAGGCAATAGCGGCAGCTGTAGGCTCGTTGATGATTCGCATAACGTTCAAACCAGCAATAACTCCAGCATCCTTTGTGGCTTGACGCTGAGAGTCGTTGAAGTAAGCAGGAACGGTGACCACAGCATTCTTGATAGAGACACCAAGGTAAGCCTCAGCAATCTCACGCATCTTAATAAGAACCATGGAAGAAATCTCCTCAGCAGCGAACATCTTCTCTTCACCCTTGTATTCGACGTAGATCATTGGCTTGTCGGCTGGTCCTGGTTGAATCTTGAATGGCCACAATTTCATGTCACTCTGGACAGAGCTGTCAGAGAAACGACGACCGATCAACCTCTTTGCATCTGCAAAAGCCAAAAAGAAAAAAACAAATTAAGTAACCAAACAAATCATTAAACAAGCAATAAAGATCTGAAGCATAATCAACAAAAATAGTAATAAATATCTGACAAGACTTTCCAATTCAAAAAATCAACAGCTATTACTAGTTCAAGCAAGAACTTACTAAATTAAGTATATTTGAATCAATATAAACAGGATCTAACCAATTAGATCTATTGATGAAACCCTAAATCCAACATATTCGATTATTTTCCAGATCATAGATCTAACTACAACACGACTACAGATCTAACTACGATGAACTAGATCTAGATTTCAAGTATAAGAGAGCTAAGAGAACGAGATACGTACCGAAAACGGTGTTAACAGGGTTCATGGCGACCTGGTTCTTAGCGGCATCACCGATCAACCTCTCGGAGTCGGTGAAAGCGACGTAAGATGGTGTGGTTCTGTTTCCTTGATCATTAGCAATGATCTCAACACGGTCGTGTTGCCATACTCCGACGCAAGAGTAAGTAGTACCAAGATCGATACCGATAGCTGGTCCTTCTCCTTTACCCGACATTTTTTTATCGGAAGATTTGGAGCTACAAGAGATCTAAGAACAGAGACTGAGAAAAAAGAATAGAGAACGAAGAAGACAATTAGGGCGGCTAGGGTTTGTTTTTGGTAAGCATTAATGAAGAAGAAGATTTCTTTATATAGAGTTTTGGGTTGAGGCTAGAGTTTGATCGGACGGTCAAAAATTGGTTAATGAGAGTTTAGATCTATGGCGCCAGGCTGTTTAAAAAGTTTCGAGAATGTTCGATGGCTGTGAGGTAAAACCCTAATTTGTAACACGTTGGCGTTTTGGTGTGCTTTGATTGGTTTGTGAGGTGCAATGAGTGCAAGTTGTGTGGAGCGTATCTTCTCTCTCTTCCACGTGCAAGTTGGTTTATACATTGATCTTCCTAAATATGCGGATCATAATTAATTTTCCTTATTTGAAGATGGTATTTAGGAGAGTTCGGTGAGATATTTTTTCCATTTCTTTTCTTGTTTACATAATTTTCCCTTCCTTTTTCAGTTTTGACAAAGTAAAAAGTTATTTCTTGTTCTTGTTGTAAAAAGGAAAAACAAAATTTACCTTATTTGAAGATGGTAACAAAATTTTCCTTTTTTACTTTGTTTACATAATTTTCTCTTCCTTATTCTTGACAAAATAGAAAGTTACAGTTTTTTTCTTGATTTGTAAAAAAAGAAAAAAGCAATTTCTTGTTGTTGTTGTAAAAAGGAAAAACATAATTTAATTGGTAAAACATAATCTGATTGAACCGCTTTTTTGGTTCTCAATGGGACAATTGTAATGGGAGGTTTAAAACGGATAAATGAAATGGACGGTTCAAATAGGCATTGTCGTGGCTTAGTTCAAGCCAGCACTTCTCTTCTTGACTGTTGTTAGGTCCAGTTTCGAAGGACAAATCATCCCATCTCTGGTTCTTTGTTCTGAACAACAAAACTCAGAGCTACAGAGAGTTTCGTTACAGTAGCCGAGACAGAGCCTACAATCTTTGCTATTGGGCTCTTTGTCACTCTCTTTATGATGACTCCCAAAACCTCTCCCAAGTTCTACTTACAAGGAGCTACAACAAATTGGTCATAACCGGAAAGCGTTCAAGGATACTTTGAAGAGGTAATATCTCGACCAACTCTCTAGCAAGACTACGAAAAGAGAGCTATAGAACTAACTATCTAGCAAGACTACATAGCTATAGAAGAGAAAGACAGGTGATGACATTAAAGCATGAACATTTACCTAAACATGGAGCACGGAGAAGCAAAGAGGTTTAAGAATGAACTTCTTTCAATATGTACGCTAGGGTGGTGCATTAAAGAGATTGATGCAATAGACAATAAGTTTCACAACAGAGGTGCAAATTCAAACAATCTGATCTTGAGAGCTACCAAAGGATGAATGCGTATGTACTCAACATTATCGCAGGTAGTCCAGTAAATCAGACTGTATAAACATAGTAACTGTACCGCATATGAGATAAAGATCATGGACTTAACTTTGGATGCACATTAAGCTAACGTGAAACAAGTAAACCATGATTATATGGAGAAACTCATTTTTAGCTTTTTAGCTTTAACAATTTATAAGCTAAGTCTGTTTTCTAAAATACCCGGATTTCGAGAACCTGTCAAGACTGTGTTACAAGTAACAGAGCTACAGAGAAGACCTGAACAACTGGGAAATCCGGGTAGACGATATTCGCCCATGTATGCAATATGCTCTAAACACAAAACTTCTTACTAAAACATGAATGATTAATAAAACACAACGAAAAAGAAGTCTTTAACTCTTTTATCCATCCAAACCAAAACCACATTGTCAAAATACATTGATTACTCATCTATTGGCGAAACATCACAGCCTATGGAATGCTTAAGACATGTTGATTCTGACACATTTATAAGTGTTTTTTAGAAATCAACAAAGATGAAACCTCATTTTCATTCGAATTTTGGCTCCGCTACCACGAAATGGTATGCAATGACCATTATGAAGATGAAAATCCCCAGAAAATTGGCAAAGAAGCCGAGGTCTTGGTCGTCAAACATCTGTAACACCAACAGAAATTAACAATATGAGAAGCTTGGTATCAGACTCAAACTAAACTTATAAAAATCACCAACGAATCTACACTTTTAACATCCATTTCTATCTCAACACCAAATCTGAAAGATGGAGCAAATAGTCCAACACAATTAGGTTCATACGTCAGGATAAATCCACAACAATGGAATACCCAAAAAAAGAAAAACGAAATTGATTGAATCTCGTAGCCGTAAATAAGAATGAGTGTCAGATCTCTACGTAATTTATCCTAGGCAATAGATTCAAGCCTAAGTTCCAAAAATTCAAGGAAGAGATCGAGAAACCAAATTAAATCTAAGAGTGTTTACCTTTGAGAGCTCAAAAAATACAGACTTGCTTCTTCGATTCTTCCCTCTATCGACGCTTCGAAGCAGATCGCAAGTGAAGAACGACTCTGGTTAAGGAGATGGTTGACTCAAAATGAAGTCGTTTCGTAATATGGTAAACGACGACGTTTCAACTATAGAAAAAAAAAAGGAAAAAGAAAAAGAAAAAGAAAGTGTGGCTGCTGGGATTCGAGCCCAGGTCTCCACGGCCACAACGTGGAATTCTTACCACTAAACTACAGCCACTTTGTTGTTTGATTGACAAACTTAATGATAATAGTCGTTATTCATAATTGTTCGTCGTTGTCGTCTTTCTTCTTCACTGCAATACTTTAACAATGGTTGGAAACATTACCGCATCACGGAACGTCTACACTCTTGTCTATTCATCATATATCGCAAATCTTCTCCTTTTGAAAATCACAAAACTTTCCTAATCGATTTGAATAAGTTTTATCAATAGATCGTACTTCAGATTCAGGGGTTTTTCTCTTTTGTTAAAAGTCAAATCTTTTGGGGGTTTTAGGATAATTGCTCGGTGTTACAAATGTCTACAAGAGTTTGCGGTAAACGGGTCGGGTACGACGATTTCTTCGGGTCTTCATCGTCTCCGACGAATAAGAGATCCAAATGGTCAAGCTTTGGATCACCGATCCGTTTATCTGAAACCGGGTCAGAATCCGATGACCCGGTTGCATCTTTGATCCATATGTTCCCTTCCATGGATCCTGAGGTTCGTAGTAAAGTTTCCATTTTTAACTGATGAATATTGCTGCTAATTACTCTTTTCATATACTAAAAGTTCATCAAATTTATCTATATCCAATCTTCCATGTTAAAAGTGCTAAGTGTATATTGATGTAGTTCCTTATACTTGATGCAACATTAGTCTTTATTGCTTTGTGTTGTGGAAATTGGGAACTGACTGGTTATGTTTTGCTACAAAAATCTTTTGGAGTTTGTTGCTAATGTAGTCTTTGTTTTTGGTGGGATTTTGAATTAGTTTGTCAGAGAGGTTCTGAGCAACAAGAATTACGTGTTTGAAGAGGCAAAAGAGAGTTTAAGCTCAATTTTGTTCAATGGGGATTCGGATAGAATAGAAGCTGGCTCATTTGATGGATCTGTGGGAAGTTGGAGGGATGAGGATATGATCGATGGAGCTAAATGGGTTGATAGACTTGTATCCGAGATGGCAAAAGCGATAAACGTTGATGATATGAGGCGACGTGTTGCAGTGATCTTAGAAGCTTTAGAGAGAATTATAAAGAAGAACACCAATGTCTCGAACAAGGTATAAAATGATGACTTTGATAATGGTCAGGTTTTCTTGAGTCTAGATGATAACAAATAAAGAGCTCTCTCAATTCATTGCAGCTTGAATATGCGTCGTTGAAGGAGAGTCTACAGAGTTTGATCAATGATAACCAAATCTTGAAGCGGGTCATTGCGAATCAACACCAGCGTAGCTCTGAAAACGAAGAGAAGGCCAAACAAGTCCAGCATTTGAAAGGCGTGGTGGGGCAATACCAAGAACAAGTTCATAAGCTAGAGGTAACTTAATTGCCTAAACCGCAATTAGAAACTTTGAACATCAATCTTGTAAATCAATCAATCAACGGATTACTGATTTTCCCTTCGTTTTCGTTTGTGAATATCATTCATCAGCTTAGCAACTACGCCATGAAACTCCATCTTCAAAGGTCACAACAACAACAGACTTCTTTCTCAGGGAATTTGCCTCCAGACGTCTACTAAAACTATATGACTGTTTACTACATAATCATATGTATAACAGAGCGACTCATGAATCTCTCTATAGCTTCAGAAGAAGTTTCCAAGTCTTCTAAGTACTGACTTCTTCTGAAACTGTTTGTGAGCACGTTGGAGATCTATTTATAATCAATGTTTAGTTTCATAGATGAGAGTTACTGCCTAGTGTTTGTGTGTTGACCAATGTTGAGTTTGAAATATTATGTACAAATTGTTTTTCTGAGCCAAAGATACTCTTTTTAAGCCGGTTATTAAACTAAACCGGTTATATAAACCGGAGAATCTAGAAACTAGGAAACGAGAACCAAAATACACACAGCACAAACTTTAAACCAAACTGGTTATCTAAACCGGATCAAGTTTTCCCCGCCAAAGCAATTTTCATTCCCATTGTTCCAAACAGTTCAAACCCTAAAAACCTTTTCCGATTTGCTCACTAAAAATCTCACGAATCTCTTCTCCAGAATCTCCTAGGGTTCCGATTATTTCTCAATTGAGATATTACCCAGCTCCATGGCCGAACCAAATCCCGACGACGTTGGTTCGAAGTCGTATTTCCAGAAAACGGTGAGTGAGCTTTATACTTCATCTCCTCGTGTTTGATTCAATCAGTGTTCTAAAAAAACCTATTTTTCATGAAAAAGGTGGTGCTGAGAGATTGGTGGTTGATAAAATGTCCAAAGGAATTCGAGGGCAAACGATTTGGTGTTGCTGGATTCGAAGATTCCGTCGAGTAAGAAGAGACTTTTTGGGGTTTTTTTTTTTTTTGAATTTCTTTATGAGATTAGTTTTTGAATGTTTCGATTTTGGATTAATAGGACTCGAGCAATGCGTGTGTTTAAATCATCCCCAATCATCAGAGCTTTGGATGTTTTCACACTCTTAGCATCTGATGGAATCTATATAACTCTCCGTGGTTTTCTTAACAAAGAACGCGTTGTTAATAGTGGATTTACCCCTGAGGTAATCTAATCATTGCTTACTTGTTGGAACTTGAGCTATTAAAGAGCTAATTATACAAATGTGTATTGATTTGTTCTTTCTCTTTTGTTCTGTGGTCTGGTCCTGGGAATAGATTTCTCGTGAATTCATCTTCGGGTTTCCTCCTTGTTGGGAACGATTTTGTAACAGTTGCTTTGTTGGAGACTCTTTTGGCACTGATATTAATACCGTCCCTTCGACAATCGATAAAGGTTAGGACTTGAATCTTTGTGTGTGTGTTTTTTCTGATGCATCTGTGTTTGAAATATTGTTCTTTTATGATTTCTTATGCAGCCTGTCCTCCTATTTTATCACCATGTAAGTACTCGAACGGGAATGTAGAGGATAATCCAGCTGAGAGCAGAGATAAAAGCAGTGTGACTGAAACGGAAATCGCAGAGATTAATGATAAAGATGGTTCGGGAGCAAGAGCTAAAAAAACTGAAAGGAGAAAGTCTCTTCATCTAAGTGAAGAGGAGGAAAGGAAACTTGAATCGAGTAAAGTCCAGAACACTACTAATGAAGGAGATCATGGTAGTGAATGTTTAAGTAAGGCTAAGAGCGGAGATGTAGAAAAAGATGGATGTGAGGCTATCAATAATGAAGACAATGAATGGAAACTCGATGGCAGTGAGCTCCAGAATTGTACTAATGATGGAGTTCATGGTAGTGAAGGTTTAATTAAGGCTAAGAGCAGTGATGTAGAAAACGTTGAGTGCGAAGTTATCGATAATAATGTGATATCGCCAGCGGTTGGATGTGGTATTAAGTATACCGGTGCAGATAATGTTGATAAAGTAACAAGTGCGAGTGCTACTGTAGAATCACTGACTTCAGAACAGCGAAAAGATGTACTGGGAACGACAGCATCTCCACATTCCTTGCTTAAAGATTTAGACAAGAGTAGCAAATCTGAAAAGAAAGGAATATCGAAGAAAAGTAAGAATGCTACTAAAGAATCACTGCCGTCAGAACAGGGAAAAGGTAGAGTGAAGGTAACAAAGGCATCTCGAGATCCCCTGTCGAAGGACTTAATTAATTGTAGCAAGCCTGGAAAGAAAGGAAAATCAAAGAAAAGTGAGAAGACCCTACAAAGTGACAGCAACGTGGTCGAGCCTATGAATCATTCGAGGTCTGAAGTTGAAGAAGCTGAAGAAAACTTGTCATGGGAAAAAATAAAGAGGAAAATCGACTTTGATGTGGAGGTAACCACTTCCCCTTTTGTCACCTCTTATCATCAATTCAAATATGAATCATAATGATACTTTTAAACCAATAATCCTCTGATTTTCATGTTTTTGTTAATAGTACTTGATGCTCTTGTTGTTATATAACTCAAAGGTAACACCGGAAAAAGAAGTGAAGAAACAGAAGACCAATGCGGCGTCTACTGATTCAGTGGGACAGAAACGGTCAAGATCAGGTTAATAGAGAGTAGAACTTCTCACTTCCAAAGGGCTCTGCTGAAAGCATTTAGTTAAAAGGGTTTTTGTTTAATGTTATGCAGGAAGGGTGCTTGTATCATCACTAGAGTTTTGGCGCAACCAAATTCCTGTTTATGATATGGTTTGTGATTTGATTCTTGAACACTACACCAACCATGGGAACAGTGTCTTAACATTGTCTGGTTTTGCAGGAACGGAACCTTATCCAAGTAAAGGATGGTAGTGAAACTAACTCCACTCCATCTAAAGGTTCGTTCTTTAAGCTGCTTTTGATGCAAAGGGGCTTCACTGTATAATACAATTTTTTCTGCCTTCTTCTTGATAGGAAAAGGATCGAATTCTCGAAAGCGAAGAAGTTGAAAATCACATAAACTATATCAAACTTTGGTAATTATTAAGTAGGGTTTATGGTCTCTGACCCTGTAATCATTTTGTTGGGTCGTGAAACTCTCTTAGTATTTCTAGCTGAGTAATATTTATTTTGCTTTTTCTATTGTTTAATAATATCTATGAATTTATGCAACGACCAAACTCAAAAAATTGGAACTACAACTTAATGCCAAAGCTTATAATGATTACAGAATCTAGATAAATTTTGTTCTGGGGATGAAATGATATGAGATTCATCTTCATTTAAAACCATACACTACCACCCTAACATTGTTCAAACCAAAATCTCTGAAGACCTCATAGGCTGCCCTAAAAATAAACCAACAATGCTTTTGAATTCACTGTGCTCTGCCATCAGAACGTTCCCAACTTCACCATCTGCTTAAAGCCTTAAAACACTATAGCAACAGACAGTAGATGGAATGATGTTTCGAATAAACACTTTAGAGGAGTTTGAGTTCCACGGTACACACAATGCTGTTTCTCTGAACTCAACTGCAAAAGCTAAATAGCTCACATAGAGAAGAAAAAAATAGCTAAACCTCAGATAAGGTCAGACCCATTGACATCAATCTAAAGATCATACTAATACAAAAGCATATCGTGCACTAAAGGAAGGAATACATGTAGGCATGCAATAGGTTTTGTCTGCCCTTTCTAACTTGTTTCCATTGCCTCTTTGTGGTACTTGTCCAATTCAGCATCAAGATCCTCTGCAGATACGTTTTCATCACGTCCTCTTCCACCACTGCCACGACCACCACGTCCTCTAGCTCCCCTACCTCCTCGGAAATTACCACCCCCAAAACCACCACGAGGACGCCCCATATAACCGCCTCTTCCTCTGCCTCTGTTGCATAACAGGTTATCCAAAATATTTAATACAAGGGTTCGTGTAATCAACCTATCAGAATCCACTTAGCTAACACCAGCCAAACCAAAAAAGTATTTCATCAAGATACTAACTCAAGACCAAAACATAAGCCATCTCATTGAAAGTAAGAAACCTTGACTTCGCAATTGGTTATTAGACCCTAGCTAATGATATTATGAAGATTCCATAGTGAACAAGACTGGAAACAAGACAAACCTGAAGTTTCCATTGAAGTTCCCATTGAAATTGCCGTTAAAGTTCTCATTAAAGTTCCCAAGTATCCCATTAGTAGGAAAAGAAAACTGAGCTGGAACAGGAAGGGGAAGAGTAGGAGCTGAAAGATTAGTCCCAACAATCTCTATCTTCATCAGTTTTCCATCCAATTGAACATTGTTGTAACGCTTGACAGCTGCCAAGGCATCACCACGCCTTGAAAAAACAACTTCAGCAGTACCCTGAAGGCATCGTTTTTAGGTTTGAACATGACAAGACGATTCGATAAACAAATCACTAAAGCACTAAAAAGCTTATCAAGTACCTTTGATCTTCCACTCCTATCATAATGAATCCCATACCGCTTAAGGTCACCAACTTCAGAGAAAAGCTCCTACAAACAAAACCAGCTCAAGATCAGAAAAAGGGCCACAATCTTTCTGCTAATTAAGGCTGAAAACTATTATAAACTTCTGAAGCACAAACCTTTATATCTTCGTTGGAGACACCATAGTCTAAGTTGGAAATGTAGAGCTTAGTTCCAGTCTCGATCGACGAGCCACCGCCAACAACAGCAGTCTGATGATGCCCAAAAGCCGCCGCCACAGATGCGTCAGTCGCGAAAACATCGTTTTGCCACATCGCATCATGAGCTTGTTGTTGAATCGGCTGTTTTGTTCGTCAAAGAAGAAACGAAAAAAGATCTCAACTTTTTTTGAATTTTTTTTCATAAAAAACCCTAAAAGGAATTTCTCTGATTCTTGAAGGAAGAAGGTAAAGGGAGATAAAAATCAATGGCTGACCCTTGAATACGGCGCCGTTCTGGCTCCTACACGGTTAGCAAATCGACGAGACGGACCGGAATTGGAACCGGAACCACCGCGACCACCGGTGTTATTACCACCACCAATGCCTCCTCGGCCGCGAGATCCAGTAGGTTTTCGATTAGATTTGATGATATCATCAAGTGACATATCCAAGCCACCTGACATCTTCGCCGGATCTTTTTCTCCGATATCGAGAAGAGCAAGTAGCTAGGGTTTTGTTGCTGTGAGATTTGAAAAGAGGAAAATTCACAACAACGCACCGCGAGATAGACGGAGAGAGACTGCTACGAGTATTATCTTCTCGGAGAATTACGATAAACGCCTCAATGTTTTGTAAATATTGTTTTGTTGCCCTAAACTCTTACTTTTTACTAAATAGACCCTGTGTTCTTAATGGGCCAATTGGAATCATAAATATTTACGGCCCAAACAATGACAACAAAACCCATCAATACAACAAAGACCCACCAACTTTCTCCCCTCTCTTTTTAAGTTGAGACTAAGCCATTTTGTTGGGAAGAATTACGGCAAATGCCACGCTTACTTTTAGCTAATGGGCCTCTTGAAGTCATAAATATTCAGTGGCAATGTCATAATCAAAGATGTGGACAAGTACATGTGAAGCACACGCATTGCTTGTATGGGCACTGTATGTAGTAGTAGTATGTGAGTGTATTATCACTACGTACATTCACGTATTAATAATATTAGTAAGTCAATTTCTTTTTGTTTCATGGACCTATTAAGACAGACAAAGAATAAAATTTGTAATCGTTAAGTGAACTTTTTTGGTATATAATATATAGATTTTAATTCGAATGTGACACATCAACACTACTAGTACAAACCACTAAAATATTAATGAAAATACAATGTGGTTAACAGAAAATGTTTCATATATAGGTCCATGGAATAATAACCGTTACATATTAATAATATTATTAGTGCCTTTTGTGTCAATAATATTATTAGTTTTTTACTTTGATATAAGGAAATAAGTAGTCAATATTGTTAGCCGTTAGCGGGCTGATCACATGGTCGCATCACTTCCCCACACAATGAGCCACTCCCGCCGCTAAAAACATAGATCCCTAGTAAATGCCTTCATTATTCTAATTATATAATTCGACTATCCTAATAGGTATTAGATCTAGCGTTATAATCACTTCTGTTTTTTCTTTCTTTTTTTCTTTTTACTCAAGTAGTTATAAATGTAGTTGGTCTATTCTATTAGATTTGTTTCGTTGCATGCCAAACAAAAATTTGCATGACAAGTGTGATAAACCAATTTCACTCGTTGTTAATTGTGTTATCAACAAGTTGTTTTTGGATTGATTCTTGAATATGTGATACCTCTTACATTAATCGCTAAATTAACTTCAACTTTGAAAAAAAAAAAACTCTCAGCTACCACGACAAGTTGTTCAACTATCAGTTTTACATCATATAGCATTATAGCATTTGATTGTTAAATCACGAATTAGTATGTTGAAACAATAATAACAATAATAAATATGGCATTAATCTCGATAGTGGTGTGTGTGTGTACCTTTGTGTAAATCTACCACCTAACTATATCATTATGAGGCTCTCTCAGCAATCAATTTTGCAAGGCAAAAAAAAGAAAGATCCAAATCTCGTAGTTGGATTCTCCGAACTTGGAAACGGGATGTGAAAGGAACATCGATATCTATGAGCACGGGCTATGAATTAATTTAATACATTCTGTATTGTTTCTTTGTCCAAATAAAGCTTTCTTTAACTGCCGGTCAAAAACTTTGTAAACGACTGATGAAAGTATTCTTGAGTAGAGTTTTAATGATTTTCTTTATAAGATTAATGCTCTCATTTATTTAGAATTTGTACGACAATTGTTATGTTAGATTTTTTTTTTTTTTTGAATAACCGCGGGTCTCCCAAAGGCTTCCTAGGCCAAAAGACTAATCCCACGAGGCTGGCAATTCCCCTATGTAAACCTGCCAGTGGCCGTGCCTCGAACCCTGGTGACGGAAGTCACAGCTGTGGCCCCTTTACCACTAGGCCACAAGGCCCGGTTAATTGTTATGTTAGATTTATCTTCTTCATTTTCTATCAAGTTAGAATATGGACAAACTAACACAAGCAAATGTGCTACATGTTCTTATCTCGGTTTAAACCACTTTGAGTCTGTTGGTTTAGACTGTAGTCATCGCTTTAGTTGCATAACCTCCCTAAGTGTGGAAGAAAAAATGAAAACTAATTAGATGATTAATTAAATGAAATTCGCCGATATATTAGGAGGGATTTGGGTAAGTGGTAACACATTCACTGGAAACATGTGAAGAAAGGAGGATGTCAAGTAGCTGAAAACTCAGTATAGTAACCAACGGCTTCTCACCAACCCTTCATTAATAATTTGGTCAACCCTATTTTTCGATTCAACAGCTTAGTCACCTTAATACCCTCCAGTTTTTTTTAATACTAAAAATTGGGATTAATCATCAATCCCCAAATGTAATGTTTACTTAGATTATGTTCATTTTTCTATACACACAAATCATATTCTTTTGTTGTAATCTTCGAAAAACGAGAGGACATTAACTACCCCCAAAAAAGGAGGGGACACTACTACCAACGTACACTAACGTGTTTGCTAGCAAACGATTTTATTTTATTTTTGAAAAAAACATACAAAATGTGTAAATGATGTAAAGATTAATAAACTTATATGGTAAAGTAACATTTTCGAATAATAAGAGAGGGAAAACAATCGCCATTGTCGGCAATTTAGAACCAATAGCAGGGTTTTCAAGAGAAAAATGACTAAAAAGTTTAGAGACCTTAACAACAACTTATTGAGAAGTAGACATGCTTAAGTTGACAATAGCGAGTTTTTTTTCTCGACCGAAAGAGAAATACGAACTCTTCTTAATTAGATTTCGAGTGCATGCACTATTGACCGCCACAAAAGACTAAAATATAGTATAATAGTACTGTACATAACTACATATCTATATTCAATATTGGTGGGGATGGGTTTAATGTGTATTTATCAATCATGGATAGATTCACACAATAAGGTCTACGAAACTAGAAGGTACCAAAAAAATGCATTAATGACACTTTGCCACTTATAAATATGATTCTCTCATAGTACCATTTTATTCTCCCAAACCTCTCTTCTTCTTCTTTTGTCTCTCTCTCTCTTCCACATTGGTTCTTGAGGGCTACATCTGTTAAAACCATTAAAAAAAAAAAGAGGTCAATCTAATAAAAATGGGATTATATTCACTAATCACAGGAAGAAGAGGACCAAGTGGATTTGGTTCAGCTTCAACAGCTGAAGAGGTTACCCTAGGGATTGATGCAACTAATCTCACTGCAATCATCACAGGTTCATATATACACATGCATTTACACTGCTATATATGTTTTTATTATTCATTTTTTTCTTGATAAAAGATCTTGTTTCCTTTTTATTATTCATTGCTAATGTAATTATATATGTAAAAAGGAGGGACAGGAGGAATAGGGATGGAGACAGCGAGAGTGCTGTCGAAGAGAGGTGTTCATGTGGTGATCGGTGCCCGAAACATGGGAGCTGCAGAAAACGCCAAAACTGAGATTCTCAGACAAAACGCAAACGCACGTGTCACTCTTCTTCACTTAGATCTCTCTTCCTTCAAATCCATCAAAGCCTTTGTTCGTGAATTTCATGCCCTCCATCTTCCTCTCAATCTCCTCATGTACACACACACTCTCTCCCTCTCTTTCAGTTTTAAGCGTTTGGACCGCCTTTTTTAGCGTTTGAATTATTGATTTTTTATGACAATAACAGTCTTTGAATGATTTCCACATTAACAACGTTAATTAACACTGTTTTGGTTACCGTTCCTCTGTTATTGTACTACTACTATTATTTACGTTAGTTAGGTAATAAACAACGACATCCAATAATTATTTATCCAACTTTTCTTTTTTGATGTTTAATGCTGTGAAAAAGAGTTAAGAGTCATTATTTTCGCTCCAAACATTTTACTTTCTGCTTTCTTGTTTTGACAACATCAATGTTACTTTACAATGTGGTACCATTTATTAATACCAAATACACACGTATCATTAGATTGGTAGATCTATTAACTACTTATAGCAAGAAAAAATGTTTTCTGTTTTTTTTTTTTTTCCATTTTAATTATCTAAAAGTGTATAAGAGTTATGTATGTATAACAATTGGTGTTTGCAGAAACAATGCAGGAGTAATGTTCTGTCCATACCAACTCTCTGAAGATGGAATCGAATTGCAGTTTGCTACAAATCACATTGGTAATTCATATTTTTAAATTATATATTTAAATTTAAACACAAGTTAAGACATTTAGTTTCAGAAACTAAACCTAAAATATTGAAATTTTAATTATTGAATTATATACTATATAGGTCATTTTCTGTTGACAAACTTGCTCTTGGACACAATGAAGAACACAGCTAAAAGCAGTGGTGTTGAAGGAAGGATTTTGAATGTATCATCTGTGGCTCATATCTATACTTACCAAGAAGGAATCCAATTCGACAGCATCAATGACATTTGCAGGTAAAAAATTCTATAGTTGTTGACTTGTTTCGAAATCACATTGCATCTTATAAGTAATAACCATCTTCTTCTTTTTTCTCTCAGTTACTCGGATAAACGAGCTTACGGACAATCGAAACTAGCCAATATATTGCACGCTAATGAGCTCTCCCGTCAACTTCAGGTCGCCTTCACACACACACAAACACATATATCAAAGTGTTGGTACTATCTCAAATTCATAAACACTTAAGAAAATAAAAACTCAAAATATTTTTGGGGACATTGTTTGGTAGGAAGAAGGAGTAAACATAACAGCAAATTCAGTTCACCCTGGTCTCATTCTCACCAATCTCTTCCAACACACTGCTCTTTTAATGAGTAAAAATTTCTTAATTTCTCTGTTTCTCTTCAAATTATTCCTTTTTATTTTCGCTAGTATTTATTTTAGTTCCCATTTTTCTCAGGGTTCTTGAAGTTTTTCAGCTTCTACTTGTGGAAAAATATACCTCAGGTACTATACTAGTAGAAAGAATCCTAAGACTAAGCCAAATTCAAGATCTAACTCTATGACCATGTTACTAAATAAAGACGAATATATAAAGAACAACATTTTGATGGTCCATGTGATGTTGACAGGGAGCAGCTACAACATGTTATGTTGCTCTGCATCCAAGTGTGAAAGGCGTAACAGGAAAGTACTTTGCTGATTGCAACGAAGTCACTCCAAGCAAACTTGCTAGAGATGAAACTTTGGCGCAGAAACTCTGGGATTTCAGTGTTAAGCTCATTAACTCGGTTTCTAAAAAGAACTACCTCGGTTTCGGTGACACCACTTAAATCTCTAAGGTGTTGTTGTTGTTTGTTACCTAAGAGTAAAAAAAAAGTAAGAAGAAGTGGAGAGTGTGATGTTTCTTTCCACCTTATCATATGGTAACTCATGAGAGGCATTGTTATATGCTTAAATATTTTATCGAGTGAATATGTAACCGCGTCAATCATTTCGTAGTATGGACAATACAAAAAGAAAAAAAAAAGTGTTGTTCATCACTTTATTTTTCCATAGATAATCAGTGTCTCTAACCTAAGAGCTAAAAACAAGAAAGAGAAGAGTAAAGTTGTTTCTGTGTGTTTAAAGTAACTGAGATCGGAAATGTTTGTTGGCAATATATCGTGTCATAGTTGAAGAGTAGATGACTTGAGAGTAACAGTTCTCACATCACCAATGCCTTATATAGCCTCCATGGACCATGATGGGAGGTCAAGAAACAGAGTTTTGACGAATATGCAATTAGAGAGAGATATTTAAAAACATCAAGAATATACTCAATTAAGTAGTTAAGCATTCATTATCTTAATTAAGTAGCATTAAAGAGCCAGTAAAAGGAAGAAGATTTGGTGAAATCAGACATTCAGATGGGTTAATTCGGTTTATTTTGCCTCCTGCAGTTTGAATTTCGGTTTGTTCCGGTTTATAATGAAACCAACTTCAACGGTACGAAGTACGAACTAAAATATTCTGGTTAGGAATTTCATCTTTATTTAAGAAAAGAAAAAAACACGACATTTAACGACATACTATAACCGTATAACGGTATTATGTTGGGCCGGGCCCATTACAACGTGATTCACCACGTGTCACACGTTTCCATACTTTTTTTTTTCCCTGTTTTTTTATTTGGGAAATTGGGACAGATTTGAAAAACGGGAAAATCACATTTTTAACCCTCAAAGTGTTACTGGGTAGCACTTTAAACCTCGAGAGATTTCCACTAACACTATAAACCACCAAGATAATTTTACTAACACTTTAAACCTCCAAACTAGTTTTCATGTTTGCACCGTCATAAAATATGATGGAACAATTAATTTATGTTGGTTTAATATAGATTTATTTAATTTAATTTAAATTTTAATTAATTTTATTATTTATTATGATTTTTCGATTATTAAAAAACGTAAAAAAAAAAATAGATTCCTCCGATATGGAGAATGCTTTGTTTTCTCACAAAATTTTGACATTCTTTAGTTTTTATTATTCTATTCAAGCTTCTCTTGTACCTCACATTCTTCATTATTTGGTTTATATTATTATACTATAAACTTCTCTTGTGCTTAAATCTAAAGTTTCAGAGGTTTAATTTCGAAATTTCATGATCGAACAGTGAGTAAACAAAGAAGGTGAATTTTTTTTAATGTTTTTTTTTAGATTTTTATTAATTGTAATAAATAATAAAATAAATTGAAATTTCAATTAAAGTTTTTTATATTTTTATTAACTGTAATAAATAATAACATTAATTTTAATTTAAATTAAATTAAATAAATGTATACTAAACAAATAGAAATTAAATTTTCCATCATTTTTTATGGTGGGACAAACAGAAAAGTTAGTTTCGAGGTTTAAAGTGTTAGTAAAATTATCTTGGTTGTTTATAGTGCTAGTGAAATTCTTTCGAGGTTTAAAGTGCTACCCAGTAACACTTTGAGGGTTAAAAATGTGTTTTTCCCTTTGAAAAACTAATACTATATGCAATAATGCAAATATGATCTTTTTTTTTTGAATGAAATATGCAAATATGATCTTTTTCGGAAGTTGTATAAGCAAATATATTATTTTTCTATACAAAAATGTATATATTTTGAAAGATGTACTATTTCGAAACACATCTTTAGTGGAGATTGAGAAATTGGCTGAGTCACAACTACCAAATATAATATTCAAATTTCTACATTTAATAAGAAAGCCAGAAAAAATGATAATTGATGTCTCCATTGAGTTAAGTTATTATAAAAGATATATACATGTACCCAAAAACTTTTGTTTTATGCAAAAAAACTTGATATAGGTTTGTACTTTGAAGTATTACTGTGTGGTAATCCATAATTAAATTCAGTGTTCTAAAAAGCGGTCTAGGCGGTCGCCTAGGCCCCGACTAGGCGCTAGGCTCTTATGCGACGCCTAGATAACCGCCTTGACCGCCTAAAATTATACAGATCTTGTTTAATGTATTTTTTCAATTTCAATTAGAGTTTTATTTATATATATAGTTATAAATATTCATATATTGTTTAATATAAATATAAATAAATGTTTTATCTAGTTTTTGTTTATAATTTCATAATTTTTAGTTTTATATAGATATTTTATATAATTTTATATATAATATAGTATTTATAATGTTTTATGTTATAAACGTCTAAACCGCCTAAAAATCGCTTAGGCCCCGATTAAGCGTTCTAGGCGCTAGGCATTAGATCACCGCCTGCTTAGCGCCTAGCGCTTTCTTGAACACTGATTAAATTAAATCCAACAGATTGCATGTTAACCCATGCTAATTAAACAAAATAACCGAATTTATTAATGAGTTTGTGGCTTTGGTAACCGGGTCTTTTCAAATTTTTTGTCCTTTGGACTTTGACCTTTATTGACTCATTGGGGGATATAAGGCCATACACATCGGTACATCTTTTAGTTGGGTGTTAGAATTTGAAAATCCAAAATAATCAGATTGGATAATTTGTTAGCTCCGTGTTCCCACGCGTTCCCACAACGTAGATAATTTGTTTATTACGCTTCACCTTTTTATTTTACATATATTCATTTAAAGCCAGTACTTTTGTCTTACATTATTTTAATAAGGGCTATATTAATATATATGCTCAGAAGACTTAAAAATTAGATTTGTACCATTGATAATTTAAAAATTAGAAAAGTAGGAAAGAGAAAAAATTTAAAGCCATAACTATCCTTCTTATTTTGTTTTAATTACACAGAATGCCATTGTCGAATACACTGTTCATTACCGGGTACTGTACACATGATAATGTTCATCAACTGTTTGACGACACTATTCATCTGAGATTGCCGATACTATTTATCACCGGATTGCATAAAACATTTTGTGATTTGTGTGGATAACTATTTGATTAACGTGTTAACTAGTACAATATCGCGATAAATTCATATATTATGTGTAAATGCATATTTATCGTGTTAAACCAGTTATCATATCATATAAATTAATGTGAAATATCAATTTTAAATTGTGAATTATAATTTACTTTATTCATCAAATACTTGGGTAAAAATATATATAAGTTAGGTGATTATCTATTAGGTTACCATGTTAACAACCGGGTTAAATCATAATGTATTGCGGTAACTTTATAAATATGTGATAAATTAATATTTATCGTGCTACCTCATTGATTATATCATATATAAAATATAACGAGTTATATATAGTATAGTATTTGTGTAGATAACTATTTAATTAACATGTTAACTAGTATAGTATCGTAATAGATTCATAAATTATGTGTTAACTATTTATTTACCTTGATATAAAACTACGGTAAATAGAATTGTAACGGGCTAATTTTTCATTTAGCAAAGTATCTCACCTTTTTCTAAATAATGTTCTATTACGAGAAAATTTTGATTGAAACGATTTCAGCACTTTGAAAATCCGATTGATGACATCAATTGCGATGTTTTGTTACCAGAAAATTGTAGGCGGAGCCTTTGATGCACTGGATCTAATAAATCCCTCTCGCTCAACTCCGAATCAAACCGCGGTCTCGTCGTCACCATCGTCTTCCCTAACTCTCGACGAAGTGATAGCCGTCTGACATAAATTAGATGACGAACGGTTAGGACTGAGTGTGTTGGTTATCTCCGACGATCCACACCGCCGCTCGTTGGTTATGGAAATAAGCTACGGAAGTGGCCGGAACTCCAATCATCTTCATCGTCTCTATGTCCGGTAAACCAGCCCCATCACAAGTGAATCACACAACTCTCCGATTTGCTTTTCCGGCCAACTTCTGATTTTAATATCTTTGTTTCGATTTTAGATTTATGTTGCCATTATTATTGTCATGGTTTTGTGTCGTCGGAGAAACAAAAGAAAGAAGAAAAGACAACAGAGATATTAAAGGGGTAAAAGAGTCTAAAAGATGGTGAAATTAATATTTGCACAGTGACCAACAGTAACCAATTGGTCAAACTAATTAATGAGTCGTCCAGGCATAGATATTGATATTACTCTTTTAATAATTAATCACTTTTAAGACATATCCTTGCACTTATTCCATTGCTCATGCTCTAAAGAGATGTTTAATTGTTTATTATGATTTCAGTTCCTTTTCCAGTCAATCGTAATAATGGTTTTAAAACATATTTTGTGGATAAAAAGAAACAGACTCATCGGAGACAGACAAAACGTCAGATCGGTGGCAATAATATTTATGTCAGAAAAAAAAAATGTTGGATGTATTTACTTTTTTATTACTTTATCACGTTTTTTTTTTTGTAAAATTTGCCTTTGGGAACACCGACGGAATCTTGTCCGTTGTAGCCACTCTTCTCCCGCTAAAATTGGATCCACTTTAATCATTTTATAAATACTGTTACCGTCTAATAAATTTCCGTCAAGCAACATTTGCCCAAAAAAAAAAAAAAACAACAACATTATTTATTGGTTATTCAGACGAAAGATTTTCAATTTTCAATTTTTTCAGCAAATGATGAATCTTTAAAGCGACCAAAACCACTGGCCACATGAAGTCAATCATTTTAATTCAATGTCATCTTTTTTATCTTATACTCCCTCCGTATTTTAATAAGTGTCGTTTTAGGATTTTCTTTTTTTTAAAAATTAGATGTCGTTTTCAAATTTCTATGCAAAATTTCTTACTTTTTAATGTTTTATGATGTCATAAAACATTAAAAAGTAATAAATTTTGCATAGAAATTTGAAAACGACATCCAATTCAAAAAAGTAAAAATTCTAAAACGACACTTATTAAAATACGGAGGGAGTATATCGTTATATATACTCATATAATTGTTTAGTCAATAATAATTTTATAGGATGAGACATCTCTCAACTAAACTATCCTCGAAAATTAGTTCACAGTTTTTATAAAATTCGAAAGAGTTGTCTGCAAATAATATTGATATCTTTTGTATTTAAATTCATTGAACATGAACTAAACTAAAGTCAAATTTTCTCGTTAGTGTTTACAAGGCCATGAAAAAATAGGAAACAGAAAAATGTAAAGACATTCTGCGCATTTGGGCATTTTATTGAATACGTATGGCTAAACCATTATATGCTTCGTTTGGTTAAATCATTCTAAATTATATTATGAACTATTCTCGTTTGGCATTTAAATGGATAAATATTAGGTTCCATAAAGATGCGACTTCGGACAACATGTAGCAACCTCATATACATAAACACAAAAAAAATAAAAAAAAAATAGTAGATGTTTAAAAGACAAAATAAAAAGATCTGTAGGTATATGCATATAACTCAAATGGAGAAATCAACTATATTTCTTTTTTTTTCAACATATTTTTATGGCTTACCTATTAAATGTAGAAACTCGAATATTAATATTTGTCAAAAAATTTATATTGTCAGCTTTGAAACCAAAACTTATGTTGACTAATTAGTCAAATCAATAAAATAAATACTCTCTCCGTTTCGTTTTAGTTGTCGTTTAAGGTTTTCGCACATAAATTAAAAAAATCATTAAATTTTTTGTTTTACCCTTTATTAATATATTTTATAATTATTTTATTGGTCAAAACATTAAAACATTAATGACAAAACATGAATTTTCACCAAACATTTGCATTGAAAACCTAAAACGACAACTATTATGAAACAAAATTTTAATCCTAAAACGACAACTAAATTGAAACGGAGGGAGTAGTTTGAATATGCAACTGAAATTTTGAAAAATATCATCATTTTACACATAAGAATATATTTGACTCTTGAGTAATTTTTTTAAATATATATATATATATATATTAATTTTGAAAATATATATATTAATCTTATTGATGTTTGCGTCTATTTATATTTTAATATTATTGTTTTAGTACTTCAAAGCCTTTTCCATCTTTCAATATAGAAGACCCACGGATCTCGCGGTCAACGTCAACCATAAGGTCCATCCGTAACATAGTAGATTCTAAGTAAGAAATAAATCGATACTTGTATTTTCTTAACAGTTACAGTTCTTGTTCAGTAATTTTTTTTGTCATAATCAAACAATTGTTAAAGTTTAATTCAGATTTTGTTATAAACTAAATGTTGTTCTTCATTCAATACCACCATAAACTAGAAATACGAAATTACGATTGATTCATTTATCACACACGAGTAAAGAAAGACAAAATCTGATTATTAAGAGAAAAAAGGCTTATGCGATAATTAAAAGGCTGAAACTTATATTAAAGAACAAAGAAAAAAGCGATATTAATTAGAAGAGGCGTTCCCTTTGTGGTCCTTGCTAACATTGTCGTCATTGTTGCTACGGTTTACCGGAGGAGCTGCCGGAGACGGCGGAGGGATCTGGTGGCGCGGCGGGTTAGTAGGAACGGAGGAGGGAGGATTTGCTGCGAGAGAAATATCGGAGAGATCGTCAAGGGAGATCGGAAAAACGCTCTGAGAAGGTCTTCTCTGGTGACGGCTTGGTCTCTCCGACATGGTTAGCTAAAGATTCAGACAAGAAGGATTGGGAAGAGAGAGATAAGAGGAGAGAGAGAGAGAGAGAAAGATTGTTGTGTGAGTGATGAGATCGGGAGATAGAGAGGGACTGTTTATATAAAGAGGGTGAAAAAACAAATGTGTTAGGTAGACAGTGATTATCCGAATTGAGAGCATGTATTGGTAAATTCTGGTATATTAAAAGAATTGAAAGTTAGTTTTAATACATAGTCATTTTTTTATTTAATTATGTGAATATCATTTTATTTAATTTTTCAGTAAAAACTAGTTCTGTAAACTCTTTCCTAAGTAGTAACACTAATATCTCAATGCATGGTCCAATGGTATAGTAAATGTTCTGAGCATGGTCAAATGGTTCAGACATAAAATTATGAATTATACTTTTTTTAACAAGGGAAATAAAAGTATATTTACACCAGTTCCTTAAAAGTTTACCTTTTGTTAGGTAAACTATAATTAAGATTGACCAAAATTTTGTATTTTAAGTATAATTTATTTAGGTAAAATAAGTTACTACAATGTATCCATCAGATACATGAGTCCATGTGGTGAGGGGGATACATAATTTAATAAACACCATTAACTGTATTTGAATAGTCTTTACTTCTGCAATCTCATAATGTTGAAAAAGTTAATTGCAATTAAATGTAAAACCTCTATAATAACCATCATGGTTCATTGCATTTAGTGGAAACAAAATTGTTCATTGCATTTGATGAGAATTCATATATATAATTGGTCTGACAGATCTTATAATTTTATTTTATTTTAATATTGAAAACTTCCGATAAGCTTTGTCAACAGAAATAAATTAAGAACCCAAATAATTGTATTTTCTTTTCCTTTTCTTGTCTAGAAGACAAACATTTCTCCCCCATGTGAGGAGATGTCAGTCTCGTTGGAATTTAATGTTGTTATACGTTCCATAGAGCCATACGACACGAATGCAAACATGTATTTAATTTTCTGTGTCTGAATTTTCTAGTTGATAAGATAGATCTAAATGAGACACAGAGATGGTGATTTCACAACACGTATATTGCTGGTATTTGTTACAAAATAGTAGATATAAATTATAATCATATAATTAGTGATTGTTGGTACATATTATTTTTGGTCAAAAGAAATATCTAAAACTAAATATAAATTAACATACAAAAAAATATATGAAAATATCATTTTTTTTTTAAGTTTTGTTTCCAAAAGTACAACAACTCTTTAAAGATTAAAAGTTTTTTTATTGTGTGCTTATGCTATGAATATAATTACTCGATTGCTTATTGAACAATAACAAAGAGAAATACATGTGAACGATTGTATGATATGGATTCTCTTTGAATCATAATGCAAGGTGAAGAGTACGAAATATGTTTTGGTTGAGTTGTGAAATGTTAATATGCTATTACAAATGATAAATTCATAACAATATTGTAAGAGCCATGTTTTGGGATATGGTTGGTGAATACATTAACAACATAAATGTGATTATGTGAATACATAATAATTTGGTTGAAAGCATTATTTTTTTAAAGTTTAAGTGTTAAATTTGTTCAAGTGAAATTTTGGAGAGAGTTTGGTCGCCATTTTCGAGAGAGATTCTCTTTCTTTAAAATTTAACACTTGGACTAATTTTTTAAAATTAATAGTAAAATTAAGATAGTTTTAATTAAAATTATTAATTATTTGCTTAAAGCATTAAATTTGTTTTAAATTTTAGTGAAAATCGTTATTAATTTTTAAAAATGAGTTTAAGTGTTAAATCATTATGTGAAAACCATGCCGAACTTCGAAGACCAAAGCTTACGGACCAACTAAGGACAAGATGCCTATGCGCGGTTAGTTTTGGACGTTTTTAAAATTTAACACTTGAACTAATTTTTAAAAAGTAATAGTGAAATTAACATGGTTTTGGTTAAAAGCATTATTTTCTTAAAGTTTAAGTGTTAATTTTGTTTTAAATTTTAGTGAAAATCATTATTAATTTTAAAAAATGAGTTTAAGAGTTAAATTTATATTACGTGAAAACCATGCCGAACTTCGAACTCCGAAGCTTACGGACCAACTAAGGACAGGATGCCTAGGCGAGGTTAGTTTTCAACGTTTTTAAAATTTAACAATCGAACTAATTTTTAAATAGTAATAGTGAAATTAACATGGTTTTGGTTAAAAGCATTATTTTCTTAAAGTTTAAGTGTTAATTTTGTTTTAAATTTTAGTGAAAATCATTATTAATTTTTAAAAATGAGTTTAAGTGTTAAATCTATATTACGTGAAAACCATGCCGAACTTCGAACACCGAAGCTTACGGACCAACTAAGGACAGGATGCCTAGGCGCGGTTAGTTTTCGACGTTTGAAATATTTAACACTTGAACTAAGTTTTAAAAAGTAATAGTAAAATTAACTTAGTTTTGGTTAAAAGCATTATTTCTTAAAATTTAAGTGTGAATTTAGTTTTGTTTTTAGTTATTAAGTTTTTAAAATTTTTGAAATTTATTTTTATTTTCTAAAACATTAAAAAAAAAAAAAGAAAAAAAAAAGAGCAAGAGAAGGGCTGGAAAAATTGACCTGTTTTAGTGGGCTGGAATTGTTGTTGTTGGGCCTTCTAGGATCACCACTGTCACCGGCATACGAATCACCGTCGCCATCTCCGTAGACGGAGAAGCAGAGCATCCATCACGCTCAGAGTAGTATTCTTCGTAGAGTTTCTTTGACTTTGTGGTTGTTAGAGAGAGAGAGACTGCGATGTCTCGACACCACATAAGAGATGGGAGTGATTTGTAAACGAAGATGAATCATCATCATCCGTCACGCTCGTATCTTGTCAGCAAAGAGCAACGAAAAAACCCACAACAAATAATAAAGCGTTGGAGCCAAAGATGAAATATAAGCAACGCAAGCAAGAATCGAGCGAAGAAGATAATGCTACAAAATCAAAGCATGAAATTGCAGTCTTTCACAGTTTATAACTCTCTTTCTCTCTGTGTTTCTCTGTTTTTTGATTATACTAAAACAGATGGAGAAAAAGAGGAGACGCGATACTATATTTATAGACGGTGTGTTTTGGGATTCCAAGTTTCCTTTTTTTTAACGCTTGTGTGGTGTTTCCTTTTTTCATTTAGTTTTGTGAAAGTCTAGAGCTTAGGCTCGGTGATAATCTAGCCGTTAACTGAGTCTTTTCCTTTTTTGACCCTTTGCTTTAGAGTCGGTGATAATCTAGCCGTTAATTTAATTTACCTAAAAAAGCAAAGATAAGAATGTTTGTGTCTTATTCTTATACATTCTGTTATCAACTTTTGTGGTTTTTGTTCTGTTCTAAGGTAGTAATGTTTCGTTGACCATCTATAGGTTTAATTTAGGATGTCTTCTTCTGGTTTTTAGGGTAAATTACGTTTTCTTATAGATTTTCTCGGGAAGTAAATAGAACTAAAATGGTTTCTCAATTCTTGATTCTTCCATTGATAATCATGTGAGGCTGTAAAATTAAACACTTAAATAAACCATCTGCAAGTACTTCATTGAGGTACCTTGAGAAACATGTATCACCGTTCTTAGAATCGATGTGTTACATTGCAAATAACTTGGATTGATGAGCATGTTACAGATCAACATATGTCCAGAACCCATCTTTTGAATTGACTTCTTACATTTTCAAATCTCTAGGATGTTCAAAATCTTGCAGACTAATCTTTTCGACGAATGTCACTATCTTTATGTTTCCAAGCCTGATCCTTTATATATGTTGTTGATTTAGGTTCTCGAGCTTGCTGGTAACGCTGCAAGAGATAACAAAAAGAACCGTATCATACCACGCCATGTTCTATTAGCAGTGAGGAACGACGAGGAGCTAGGGACGCTTCTCAAAGGCGTAACCATTGCCAAACATAAACCCAATTCTCCTCCCAAAGAAGTCTGAGAAAGCAGCTTCAACCACAAAAACTCCCAAGTCACCATCAAAGGCTACCAATCCAAATCCCCTAAGAAAGCATAGTTCTTCTTCCTCTGTATAAACTGAAAATCTCTCTAAAGTTTCTATCTCTCTGTATGTTTCTCTGAAAAGACAGAACATAACATCTATTACTTGTAATCAATGTGTCATGTTCAGAAATAAGAAATGCAACGTTTCATATAGATTCTGATCTTATATCAATCTTACGAATTGCACTGAAATAGGTCTCAAGAATCAGAAAAATCGAAGGCTTTAATCAAAAAAGAATTCATATGAACAATGTATTATTATTCAGGTATCATCATATAAGATCGAAGATTTGATCAAAAGACAGAACAATAATCTATAATTTCGATAAATAAAATTAGATCTAATCTTTAAGAGCTTGTAAATTTGGTGACGGCTTTGGTTCCTTCAGAGACAGCATGCTTAGCCAATTCACCAGGCAAAACAAGTCTCACAGCGGTTTGGATTTCACGAGACGTGATCGTCGGTTTCTTATTGTAACGAGCGAGACGAGAAGATTCCTGCGCGAGTTTCTCGAAAATGTCGTTGATGAAACTGTTCATGATTCCCATTGCTTTACCAGAGATTCCGATATCTGGATGAACCTGTTTCAATACCTTGAAGATATAGATCTTGTACGTCTCCGTGCTCTTCTTCGTCTTCTTCTTCTTCTTAATAATCTCGCTCGTTCCTCCTTCTTTCGCGATCTTCTTCTCCGCCTTTGGTGCTGGTGCTTTCTCCGCCGGTTTCTTCTCTGCCTTCGGCGCCATTAATCGGAGATTGATCGGTTCTGATTAATAACTTCTGGGCAATGAAAGATGATGATGATGATGATTTTTGAGGGTTTCGGTTTCGAATTTATACGTTTTGTTGGATGATATATAATTGGATCCTGAAATATGGCATGGATTGCTGACGTGTTCTATTTAATGTCGTTAGATGAGGTTTTGTTGTCATACTAATCAACGGTTAGCGCTGGAGTCGGCGGTTTATGTGGGCTTTATTGGGCCTTGTGAAATAGTTTAGGCCCGTTGAGAAAGTCGCCACGTGAATTTGTTTTTCGGAATTTAATTAATTTTGTTTAGAACATTGAAAAATAAAAATAATTTTGGTATCTCACATTTTCCGAAATTCCAGTAGTCTTTTCCTACTATTATTCACGTTTTTTTTGTGGTCAGATAAAAAAATTTATTTTGTGATTTTCCTTTTTTAGGGATTTCTACTACTCTACTAGCTAGACGTTTGAATATTATGTCTGAGTCCAGAGCCGGCGCAGGAAATAGTGGGGCCACAAGCTCAATTTAATGTTTGGACCAAAGTATGGTGTGAACAAAAGAAAAAAAAATCAAAACATTTAAAAACTGTTGCACTAAAGGATAGAACTCAAGTTATCAGAGAGTATCTCCAAACACTTAAACCACTAGACTAACCAGACGTTTACAAAAATGAGGCCGATTTAAACATTTATATTATGGGGCCGCACACACATGCTTCACTGGCTTTTGCTTAGGGCCGGCTCTGTGTCTGACAAGAGTTTACCAATCAAATCCTATGATCACTTAGCAAATAAATTTCAATGAGGTTTTTATTAGGTAAATAGAGGATCAGTACTATATCAATATGTCAACCAAAATGGCATTAGAGAGAAGATATCTCTAAATCAAATATTTTAAACTTAGAGAACTTTATTCACATGCAAAAGATATGGTGAAAGTGGTACCAGCTGATGGATGAGTGTGTAAGAAGTATAATATAAATTTGACACTATAGTATAAGTGATTTTATGAACTTTTGATGATGTAAACTTTGTACCAGCTAATGTGTTTCCAAGAAACACTTCTTTCGACATATACAGTTACCAAACTTGGTGGTCCCTAAAAATGTTCGGGAATCCAACCAAAGCCTTCCCAAGGATGTGGGGAAACTCCAATGACCAAAGTACATCGAACTCATTCCTACCTTACAAAGTATATCAAAATGTTAAATGTTGTTGAACACATATTGGATGGTTTTGGATTTACTTATTCTGATTGGTTATGTACGTACTAATGCAAAGAACAGTAGGGTTATATTGCTAGAATGGAACAACAGGTTCGAGAAAGAAATCATTTTTAGATATTGGGGGTGAATTTCATTTTTTATATTTGCGATTGGATTCACGTTACGTCGATTAACTATTCGAGCATAATCTTTGTATGACGGGTTTTCTGTTTAAACGCGTTCGAAAGAGTTTTTCTCTCTTCCATTTGGCATGGAAGCCATTAAGCGTTTATATAGTTTTAAGCTTTTATTTTAATTACTATTTCTACAGCTATTTTTTTTAAAGGAACTCCAGACTTAACTGTTATACAGTATGTATACGAATAGCCTAATATAGAAATTATTTGATACATCAATCGAAAAAAAAAAAGTAGAAAACTTCTTAAGACCTGGTTTGGTTACATTACCAAAGGGCTGAACTATTCGACATACCCACACCCACACTCACTCATATGCATAAGTGCTCCATCTCCCATGCATGTGTCCTCACTTATTGTTTGGAAAAGTTAAGGGTGGCTTTTGATTTTGATAATGTTATTATAATCTCGAAATCATTGATGATAATACATTATCAAATCTAGCCGAACACCACCGGAAAATAAATGTAATGTTAATTAATTCATTGAGCACAACAAACCAACCTAAGCGTTTTGAAATGGGGATGCATGGTTATTACAACTATGTAGTTAATGCGATTAATATGGTATAAAATCACAGTTGTTAATTACTCTTGTAGATAAACTGTCCCAAAATATTTTATTTATTTTGACATTATTGTCACAATTTGTCGGTCTCACTCGTTATTTATATGCAAAACGTTTCAAAGCATTCATGTATTTTGTAAATAAAAGTATTACAGCATATACAGGTCAATTCTTGGTGGGTGGAATTAGGTGGTGGCATACAAGGCAATATACAAATAAATTGATTAAATTCAAAAGTTAGCATTACTAGCTGTATTAAGAGATGCTAAACGATAATGATTATTTATGGGTCATAACGTTACTACTATACATATATTTTAACTATGTAGGTGGGTCCTACTTCACGTGGTAAACGGGCCAATCGCCACGTAAGCAGTCGAAGGATGCGTTCCCGTTCCGTAAAATCTATTGTAATCTCGTCTCAGCCAATCATAAGCATATGCCCACGTGGGATTATGGGCCCTATCACGAGCCCAATGTTACAAGTCAGCAAAACTGATACCAGCACGCCGTTTTGATTAAGGATAACATATTTTAATTATTTAAAAACTATTTATAAATTTATCATATTGTGTTTAATATATTATCTTTTTTTTTCTAAGAAAAATAAAAATATATGCACTTTGAATTTAGTTTTCCCTTTTTCTTCTTCTAAATATCGTCTCTCAAGAGATTAGCACAATTAGGCGATTCCTTTGAATACAGAAACATGTCAATTTTAACAAAAAGCAAAAAGTAACATTCGCAAATTGATTCGATATTTTGAATTATTCTGTAATCAACTACACAAATAAAACAAACCCTGTCCATTTTAGGTCATTCCGTGACTATAGTGTATCTACATATAATTCAATGAAATTATAATTTCCTTGTTTTTCTTCTAAGATATTTATTTTTTTCTTATAAATATTTTAATACTCCTTGTTTTATATATATTTTCACCTGCCTTTCTTCTCCCATCCATCATCATCTCTTCTCTCGATACTCTTTAATCATCTTCATATGGGTGATCATAATAGCTCACAAGCATCTTACATCCATTTGGTACGATTCAATCAAATTCTCTTTTTTTTTTTGTTGTTGTTGTGTTTCTTGTCAAATCAATCTCTGATCTTGATCGATATTTTGTCACTTAACCGATGTTGATCCTGTCATCATCATGTGTATATATTGGCTGCAGGTGCATCATTTGATAGAAGAATGTATAGTATTCAACATGGGCAAAGAAGAGTGTATGGATGCTCTGTTCAAGCATGCTAATATCAAGCCCATCATCACTTCCACAGGTACACATATTATAGTATAGATATACATATATGGCATAATAGTATATATGTAAGATAAGGATTGAAGAATTGATTAATTTTGCAGTGTGGAAGGAGCTAGAGAAAGAGAACAAAGAGTTCTTCGAAGCATACGAGAGAAGACGAGAAGAAATACCGACCGAGAAAGAGACAGCTCGAAGAATCCGAGATTTGCTTTCACGAACTACAATCTAAGATCATGACACCTACTTTTACTTACATATACATACACTCATCTATATTACTATAGGCATGTGTGTGTATATATGTATGATCCGATTCTATATAGACTCTTTAATTAGACAATAATATGTATTATAATCTTCATTAGGAAATGAATAATTCACCTTTGAGAAAATCTTTTCTTTTTCAGCTTAATTTAAAATCCTTTTGCACCTCTTTTCTTTACGGTAAGATTTATTTGCGTAATACCAATTAGATCTTAACCATTTTTTATGTCTAAAAAATATTAGTGGAACATAATATACTCGTCTTTGTGTTCTCTATATCTCTCCGGCTCTCCCTGTGTACAAACAGAGTACATGACATTCATATAGTTAAAACCCTTAGAATCTTAAACACATAAAATGTATATAATTCATCAACAATTAATGGTCATTAAAACTAGCGGTAGATCATTTGCGATAACCTCTTTAGTTTTGTCGTACCTCATTGTTAATCAGTTTGACTCGTGTTTAATAAAAAAAAAAACCAATGCTGGAAAAAAGAAATTGTAGGACAGAGATCAAATGGTGGAGATGCCACGTGGAAGGCACGTGGAAGCACGTGGGAATGTTGGCGTCACTACATAGGATTGCGTGTTATGATTTGGTGATGACCCCTAAACTCTGGTGGCTATTTTTGTTTTCTTATCTCTTTCGATTTTTTGGTCAGTGTTGAAGCCAAAGTTTGGTGTTTGGTCTGTTTGGTGAAGACACTCTTCTTCTTTAGTACCGCATTTTCGGTTCTTGATTGGACCGACCTGACTGGTCCATTTGTTTTTAGGATGTATATAGTGGTTCTTTAATTATTAGTTGGAGTCTTAAAGATGATCATGTACTCTTAAAAGTATTAAAAACCATTTACTATAATGCATGATTAAGAGTTACTTCTTATATAATCAAACTTTGTAAATCTCTAGTTCAATTTGTTGATTTCGGACAACTGCTTTGCAAGACACCTTTGGAATAATTAAAGGAGTGCCAAAAAGTTTTTGATTTACACCGCTTGCCAAAATTCAAGGACAAAAGTACGTAAATGTGAAAGTCAATCAATCTTTGTTTCTTCAAAATATATAGATTCGAATTTGATGGTTTCTTCTTCTTTTATTCCCAACGTTGCAAAACGAACAAAAAAGTTAAAAAGAAGAAGAAGAGAAATGTCAATAACACGAATGATAAAAGAGCAAACAAGAAAACGAAATGTCATGCATGTAGTTCCAAGCTCTTTGGCATTCCGTTTCAATTATATTAATTTTTGTTTGTTATACGGAAAAAAAAAAGAGTTTCGACGGTCCAGTTTATTTGCGTAACGTTCACACATACGTCTTAGAACGTTAACATCTCAATTTGGTCAATCAGAGTCAGTGGCGGATCTAGGAAATAATTTTACCCGTGGCAATAATATTAACCTTAAAAAAATCGTTTCTTACAAACCCCATAAAAATACGAACAAAAAAATAATACTTTACGAAAGTAACCCACGATCACTCATAAATCGAAATCTTCTTATCACTTTTCACATTAGTGACAGATCCAAATAAATCTTTGTCAACATAACATACGAAGCAATCACTTAAAATTGGTTTCCAATTCAGCTCTTTCTAAGCCAAGACACTAAATCCAATTATAATGATCATCATGGTTGTCTTGGATTTTTAATTCTATATTACACATTATATATGTTTATAAATTGTAAATTTGTAAGACAAATCATTTTTGGTTTACTTCTAAACATAAACCGAATTCTCAGAGATTTGATATACAAATGTACACAAAACAATGTTCTAAACTTAAAAGTAAAAAAAAGAGAGATTGGAGTAAGAGAAAATAATAAAAATCTAATAAAAGAGAAATAAAATATAGAATAGAAACGTGTGTATAGAAGAAAATAAAGTTATGGGGGCATTAAGTAATATATTAACAGGGGCAAAATTAAAAAGTGTTACAAAATAACATTAGTTTTTGAAAAATTGACGGTGGCAACTGCCCCTCTATAATGTCATGTGGCTCCGCCCCTGATCAGAGTGTATTCATTAGTGTAGAGGGAATCAAAATTTTGTAGCCACAAGTTTACGAGTATAAGACGAAGAAGTGTTTCAATGAACAAATCAACAACAAATGATGGAAGGGTTTTGTATTTTAGTTTAATCATTAATGACTTTTATCTTTTGTATTTGATAAGTGCTTATATCGTAATTCTCAAGGAGAAATAACTTTTTAGACGTCGCGACAATTAAGAGTTTTAGAATCGAAACTAATTGGTCAAAATAGTCAAATATCGAATAAGTAGGAAACATATATTTTCAAGTGTCTAGCACGAGATTTGGTAAGCACAACAAATGTTGTACGTAGAACATTGCATCACTCATGAATATCAAATGAGGTATAGAAAGCGAACCCAAACATCTTCTGGATCTCAGACGACGTTTGATTATACAAAGCCCATTAAGCTTACAAAACAACCTCTAAGCCCAAATAGATATCAAACGACGACGTAAACTAAAATTTCCTCTTCTTCTTCTTCTTCTATCTCAATCTCACCGCCGGCGTTAGGGTTTTTTTTTTCTCTCAACAATGGCGTCTATGGCCAAGTTTCACTACTGTGACCAAACACTTCACCTCCGACTCGATACTCACCGTAAACCCCAGCCTAAACCTGTTTCATACCGAATCTTACAAAAACCTCCTCCGTCTCGAGCCATCAGAGCTTCTTCGTCTTCATCATCATCATCATCAAACCCTAAA
Source organism: Arabidopsis suecica (assembly GCA_019202805.1). Lineage (NCBI taxonomy): Eukaryota > Viridiplantae > Streptophyta > Magnoliopsida > Brassicales > Brassicaceae > Arabidopsis > Arabidopsis suecica. Next base: position 671,565 of record CM032910.1, read on the forward strand.
CCATCTTTCTTCAAAACCACCTGCGTAACCCTAACAACAGCCGCTGCTTTATTCTCCGCTTCCCTCCACCTCGCCACCAAACCGGCCACCTCAGCAACTCTCGTCTCACCCCCTCCTCCACCATCCACGACGGCCGATCTCACTGATCAAATCTCGTCGCGTCAAAAGGAAGAAGAAGAAGCAGCGCTGGAGAAGCATCTCACTAACAATCCAAACGACGTCGAAGCTCTTCAGTCCCTAATGAAAATCAAATTCCAATCCAAAAACCTCGAGCACGCTTTAGAGATTCTAAACCGTTTGATCGAAATCGAACCCGAAGAACAAGAATGGCGGATCTTAAAAGCTCAGGTACAAACTTACGGCGGCGATTTCGAATCAGCAACGAAAGGATTCGAAGAGATTCTAGCTAAAGATCCGTTTCGTGTCGAAGCTTATCACGGATTAGTAATGGCTTACTCTGAATCCGAATCAAAGTTATCAGAGATCGAGAGTCGAATCAATGAAGCGATTGAGAAATGCAAGAAGGAGAACAAGAAGAAAGATTTCAGAGATTTCATGTTGTTGATTGCACAGATTAGGGTTATAAAAGGTAATCCAATTGAAGCACTTAGGGTTTATCAAGAATTGGTGAAAGATGAGCCTAAAGATTTTAGACCATATCTATGTCAAGGTTTGATTTATACATTGATGAAGAAGAAAGTTGAAGCAGAGAAGCAATTTGAAGAGTTTAGAAGATTGGTTCCTGAGAATCATCCTTATAAAGACTATTTTGATGCTAATGTCCTCAATACTAATAAGCTTTGAACTAAGAAATGTTGAGTTTGTTGTGTTTGGACCTTTATTTTGTTATCATACTAAATTTGCGAAATCATTCTACTACTAGTTTACAAGCTTATCATCAGATTCATTCACATACCAAAGTTTACAACATGTAGAATTGAATTTTATATAAGGATCCTTATTAGAATATGCAAGACGAAACGATTATCACACGGATCTAGGAGGCGATGGAGGAGTTTCTTTACGGCTTGGTCCGGATGGCGGGATTGGAACGTATTTTGGTAACATTTTGAAAATCACGCGTTGTGATGGTGACCATGGTTTTAAGCCGAACATGGTTGGTTTATGTGGACCTTGTGGTGGTGAATCATCCAGTCCTCTAGCCGATGGTCTAGACCAGAGCAAACTGTGTGTCTCACCATGAAGGTTATTCTCAGTTGTTCCGATGACACAAGCGAAGAGGAGACTAAAAGAAATTACCACAAGAACAAAAGTTGATTTCGCCATTACAATATTACTTTGTTGTATACACTGACACAAGTTGATATGGTTTGGAGGGTTTATATAAGCTTTTGGATATCTTTAATCTTTATCTTCTCAATAAATATTTTTCTCTAGTAGTAGACCAAAGTTATTTCGTAAATTGGTTCAATATTTTTCTTGTTCATAAAAGCTATGTTGACTAAAAATGATCCAATTCCACCAAAACGTTCCAATTTCGCCATAGGAACCAAGCAGAGGAGACACGTTCCAATTATGCCATAAAAGCTATTCAAATTTTTAACCACGATGCTGGGATTTTTTTTTTCTTTCTTTGTTGCTGTAAGTAATATAATGGTTAATCCATTTGAATACATTTTTAGATAGGCATGATATAAATTTGTCTTGTCATCAAAGAAAAAAGAAATGCAAGATACTATAATTAACAAACTTTTGATTTTTTTTCCCTTTTTTGAGGGAAAGATAAATAAATAAAATTTAATCTTTGGTGTACATCTATAATGGATTGAATAACATTATATTTTTGGTGTAAATAAATCTTTGATGTAAATCTATATGGATTGAATAACAATATATTTTTGGTGTAAATCCAAATGCATTGAATAACAATAGATTTTTGGATTTTTAAAAAACATCTTTGGTGTGGTGTAAATCCATATGCATTGAATAACAATAGAAACATTTCTCAATACTAATTTCTTAGGAATTTTTAAAAATTCTCATGCCATAACCAACACAAATAAACGCACAAAAGAAAGTAACATTTTCACAAGTTTTGTCTTCCAAAGTAAAGATAAGAACATCGAAGAAAACAGAGAGAAAAAAAAAAGTAATTACTTCTGAATAATCTCAGGCCAAAACTGTGCGTTTTTAACTTTGGAAATACTCGCCAACACAGTTAACGGCGTCACGTCTCCCGTCACGGTAACCTTCTTTGCTGCGAAGTCTATGTTATACGACGTCACTCCTGCATTCAACAATGATCAAAGGACCATAAACAGAGTATTTTTACAAATCAAGATTATGATCTCTAATTTACAGTAAGTTCATCAAGAATATAATTTCATGAAAATAAATATTGTAGTTGTTAGTGTTACCTTTCAATTTCGATAGATGTTTCTTAACTTTCCCTGCACAGCCTTTGCAATGAAGTGACACTCTCAAAACAACCACCTTTTAAGTATAACGAAAGAAAGATTAATGTTAAGTTTGACCTCAAAACATTAAGTCATGATTAAATATTATGGTTTTATTCGATAACTTACTTGATCGGAAGATGAGTTTTTCACTGGTGGTAGTGGCGGCGAAGACGGAGGAGGAGAAGGAGGTGGTGGAGGTGGAGGAGAGAATTTGAAATCCGGGGACGAAACATCTTTATCTTCAAGAGAGCTCAGAGATGCTGTAGGAGAAGCTTTTGTGGGTTCAGAGAAAGGATTATCCGGAGACAGAACCGGTTCATAATCCAAGAACCCCTCGAAGAAATCGGGTTGCTTCTTCTCCAAGAAAGACGCAGAAGTTGATAGATACTTTGAGGCGTTTATAATCAGTTGCTCTTCATGAAGATTATCCAAATCATCAGCTTTGGTTATCCCCGGTTCATCAATAGGTAGTGGAATCGGTTCCGAATCCACAAACCCGTCAAAGAAAACCGGGTTACTCAATAAGTACCTTGAAGAACCCTGAGGAGTATCACTGCTAAAACAACTAACCGGTGACTTACCAACGTCACTGTCACCTTTCTTGCTCTTCCTCTTCGCTGCATGTTTTTGCTCACTACTCTCTAGACCTAATCTAGTCATAAGAGGAGTATGATAAGTAGAAGAAGACGAAGAAGATGGATTAAGGCTTGGAGAAGGTGGAGGAGTCAGTCTCCGACCGTCACGTATGATTGGGTTATGACGGTCGATGGCTCGACCACCGAGCCGGATTGCGGATGAAGAAGAAGATGAAGGTTGTGAGGTTTGGTCCATGGTTGAGCAAAGGGTCGTTGTTGATGCTTGAGAAGCACACAACATGTTTTGTATCTCTTTTGCTTATGTCTATAGTCTTTGACTCTTTGCAATAAAAATGTGGAGAGGTTTCTGTAGTAACATATAAATTAATCTTAAAAAATGTATATATTTTTAGGTTCCTGTTAAAGATATTTTTTTTGGTTGATGGGATCGACTTTATAAAAAGTAATTTTATTCGTATTCTTATCAAACCAATGTGTGAGAGATTGCTAGGTAGACCTAGAAACCGTGTGAAATTATTTTGATTCGATTGAACTGACGATTTTGGACCATCTACAAATAAATACAGTATGGTTTTACTCTGTTTTAAATTATAAAAAAATAAATCATTTGGTTTTTAATAATGTTTTTGCTTCTGATAAGAAAATGTATGAGTCAAATGTTCTGAATTTTGTACATCATAAGGAAGGAAAAAAAATGGTTAGAGATAAGAAAATAGAAGGCCAATTCTTTTTGCCAACCCTTAAATCTTAATGATAGTTCCGAATCTAATTCTCACAAACACCAAACTCAAAAAAAACAACAGAATCTGATGCTTTTGGGTTTTATTGACGAATTTATTCTCTTTGCTTTCACTAGTCACACCTTTTTCTCTTCCCGTCTTCCGACCCATTAATAAAGCCCATGTTTCATAAAAATAACTATTGGGCTATTACACGGCCCATTATAATTGCCAAAAGAATCTCGAGGGTTTTGTAACTCGATTGATTTCACAAAGGCATCGTATAAATTATCTTCTTCATCAAATTAGGGTTTGTAGCCAGAAACGAGCTAGTAGCGGCACATCAGTTCTCAACACTCACGATGGGTATGATGAAGAAGAACAGATCCTTAATATCCTTGATCTTTTGATTTTCAATTACATAATTCTGATTGGGTTTTTGTTTTGGTTTGATTATGTTGTTTAGCGAGGATTAAGGTTCATGAGCTTAGAGATAAATCAAAGACTGATCTTCAGAATCAGTTGAAGGAATTCAAGGCTGAGCTAGCTCTCCTCCGTGTCGCTAAAGTCACCGGAGGTGCTCCTAACAAGCTCTCTAAAATGTACGTCTTTTTTTATTTCTACATATGAAATGTGTGTATATATTTCATTTCGATTAAGAGTAGTATCAGTGTATTTGTAAGTCTAATTTAGGAGTTTTGGAGGAAGTGAATATATGATGCTCTGTTTCGGATTTGCATTTGCATCATCATTTGGATTCCATCGCATGTTATAGAACGTGTAGTGTAGATATACATTAAGCTTATATCTCAATGCTTATGAGTAGAACTGGTGTCGAAAATCGATCGAATTCGGGACTTGTATGTGTTCTTTATTAGAATTTTGGTTGACAAGTAACTGATTGAATGTTGTGTGTTTCGATATCCAGCAAGGTTGTGAGGAAATCCATTGCTCAGGTGTTGACAGTGATCTCCCAGAAGCAGAAATTTGCTTTAAGAGAAGCATACAAGAACAAGAAGCTCTTGCCTCTTGATCTCCGTCCCAAGAAAACACGTGCTATCCGTAGACGTCTCACCAAGCATCAGGTCAATTGGTAGATTAATCATATAATGTTGTTTTCAATTGGATAGTAATCGTAACTTTGGTATATGGGTTGTTTGTGGTAACAGGCTTCGTTGAAGACAGAGCGTGAGAAGAAGAAGGAGATGTATTTCCCAGTGAGGAAGTATGCTATCAAAGTGTAGTTTCATTCTCCAGCTTTAGCATGTAGAAATGATTCTGCTTTTGATTATCATCGGCTTATGTATTCTCCTCTCTTTTTGTCCAACCTTTTATTTTGTTCTTGTACTGAAGTTTGTTTATCACACAACCTCTCTCAAATCACTAGTATTTCATAAATATTGAATTAATTCTGGGTTTTGTGGTTTCTGTCGGTTAAATTTTTTGGTTGTTTGGATTAAGGGAAGATTGAATGAAATCCAGTCTAGTTGGGTTAATAACTTGGTAATTTTAAGGACTGTGAATCAATTAAGGTTGATTTAGACCGAGTAATGCTGATATGTAGTATCGTATTAGAAAGCCTGGTTCTTTGAAATCATATGATAGGTTAGTAAAATGGCCTTTAGAAATCTTGAGTCTTCGATTATTTGATATCCAATTTCGAATTTCTTTTCCAAACTTGACTTTATTCAGGAAGAGAAACACAGTTGCAAAAAAAAAAAAATCGAAAGAAGATTCTTAAACGACCACAGTGGGAGTCGAACCCACGACCTTTTGATCCGAAGTCAAACGCGCTAATCCACTGCGCTATGCGGTCAGTACGCATATTAAAGTTTCAAACTTTATTAGATAGCTCTTCTTATTAGGAGCTTGTAAATGTGGTGAAATCTATTTTTTTCATTGGTTGGATTTGTTACACTAGTGGTGGACTGGTGGATTATCTTTTTTGCTGTGAATTGAGGAAAATATTTTACAATATCAATAAAAAAACACATTTTTCCACGTTTTAACTGTAATTGATGAGTTAAAATTTCCATAATGTTTGGTATCATAATCGTCGGATATTTTCCAACGTTCACACAGATACCACCAATAATGGAGGCTCATTTATTATTTTCTTCATATGTCATTTTCCTTCGCCAATTAGTGGCACGGAGAACATTTAAAGTTGATTCTGTTGGTTATGATCAAATGCTCTGATATTCATATAGTACAGTTTCTTTTCTGGTTAAATTTTAAATTTTAATTTTTAATTAATCAAATATACTCCTTTATTGTTTGTTGACCTAAATATGATATTTTGTTTTGAAATAGAAAAAACACAAAATAATGCTTCGAGTGGATACTAAGGTTTGATTTTGTTTTGTAATAAGATAATTAAGATATGATTTAAGATAATGATACAACACAAGAAGCCAAAACTACGAGGTAATAATATTTTTTGTTGTTTCTTGTCCAGAGATTTCATGTTACTCTTGTCGAATTTCTTCCTCAAATCTACTCATGTAGACCTCTCTATCTCGATCTAAATTTCCGCCAAATTTTTTTTAATTCCAAAGATTCTTTAAACAGAATCATCATCATCATGAAAGAGATCAAGAAGACGATGACGAAGCAGATGACGGCGAGACGTGACGACACGCCGTTACACACGGCGGTTAGAGAAGGCAAAACGGAGTTTCTTTTGGAGATGATCAGAGAACACGACGGCGTGGAGCTGAAAGAGTTGTTGGCGGAGCAAAACCAGTCTGGTGAAACGGCTTTATACCTTGCGGCGGAGTCCGGTCACACCGACATGGTTAGGATTCTGATGAAACACTCCGACTCTGTCTTAGCCGGAACCAAAGCCAAGAACGGCTTCGATGCCTTTCACATCGCCGCCAAAAACGGAAATCTACGTGAGTTTGACTTGATTCTCAAAAGTCGTTGTGCTCAAGAATTAGCAATTTTTCATATAGATTACTCTAACTGTGTGCAAATTGCTAATTATCTGCTAGTAAATAATCCACTTTCATTCTCTAATTATGTGACAATTGCTATTTGTGTGCTCATTGACGACAAAGATTCACATAAATCCCTATAGATCATTGACTAGCAAAAGAGGAAAATGTTTATGTGGATTTGTATTTTGCTTTTGTTGTAGAGGTTCTTGATGTGTTAATAGAGGCAAATCCAGAACTCTCATTTACATTTGATTCATCCAAAACGACGGCATTTCACACGGCGGCTTCACAGGGCCATGGAGAGATTGTTTGTTTCTTGTTGGATAAAGGTGTGGACTTAGCTGCTATTGCGAGAAGCAACGGTAAGACTGCTTTGCACTCTGCGGCTAGGAACGGACACACGGTGATTGTAAAGGAGTTGATTGAAAAGAAGGGTGGAATGGTTACAAGAGTAGACAAGAAAGGTCAAACCGCGCTTCATATGGCTGTAAAAGGACAAAACACTGAGATTGTGGATTTGTTGATGAAGGCGGATTCTTCGTTGATCAATGCCGCGGATAATAAAGGAAACACTCCTTTGCATATCGCTGTCCGTAAAAACAGAGCAGAGGTAATTGATTGATTGACTTGAGATTGCAATCTTTATTGTTTCAAAAGTTAAAATGTTTGTTGTTTTCTTTGCAGATTGTTCAGACAGTTTTAAAATATTGTGACGTCAGTAGAGTGGCAGTTAATAAATCAGGAGAAACAGCTCTTGATATCGCTGAGAAAACCGGACTGCATGAGATTGTATCGCTTCTGCAAAAGATCGGTATGCAGAACGCAAGATCCATCAAGCCAGCTGAAAAAGTGAAACCATCAGGCTCTTCAAAGAAATTAAAAGAAACAGTTAGCGAAATAGGTCACGAGGTGCATACTCAGCTTGAACAAACCGGGAGAACAAGAAGAGAGATCCAAGGAATCGCTAAACGGGTCAACAAAATGCACACGGAAGGACTCAACAACGCGATAAACTCCACTACCCTAGTTGCCATTCTCATAGCAACTGTTGCTTTTGCAGCGATTTTCAACGTTCCAGGCCAGTACACGGATGACCCGAAACAAGTGCCTCCAGGATATTCACTCGGAGAAGCGAGAGCAGCTCCAAGACCCGAGTTCTTGATATTCGTCGTGTTTGATTCTTTCGCGCTTTTCATCTCTCTAGCCGTGGTTGTGGTTCAGACATCAGTGGTAGTTATAGAGAGAAAAGCAAAGAAGCAAATGATGGCGATAATCAACAAACTCATGTGGATGGCTTGCATTATGATCTCAGTAGCGTTCGTATCGCTGTCTTTTGTTGTTGTTGGAAAAAAAGAGATGCCTTTGGCGGTTGGTGTAACCGCCATTGGAGCTTTGATCATGGTTTCAACACTTGGTACTATGTGTTATTGGGTGATTGCTAACCGAATTGAAGGCTCTAAATCATCTCCAGCGTCAATGATGTCAGATCCTGAGTTAGCTGATTCCAAGCACAACCGGAAACTTTATGCGGTTTGATTGGAGTGAAAACAGAGCATTTTAGAAATCATTAAAGAACAGAGAGATTTTGTATCCAGAAATAAAAGAGATATCTCTTGTGTTCATAGATTCTGTATATGTAACAAATGGAAAATAGTATAAATCATCTGTACTTTGCAAGTTCTTGTCTTTACAAATTTTCAAGATTAGAATCATCAATGTTGACTTTGACTAGAGTCAACAAAAACGACGATTCCCCTACAAAGAAAACAAGGCACGAGTAGAGAAATACTGTCTCTTGAACTTTCTCCGGCGTTGAAAATGACGATATTACCCTTTTTCGCCGCCGTCGTCGTCGTCCAGCTCTTCTCTAGTCTCACGGTGGCGGAGATTAAGTCTCTGACTATCTCCAACGATTCTCGACCAATAATTCTCTTGGAGAAATTCGGTATTATTGAGATTGGTCATGTAACCGTCTCTGTTTCCTCTGTTTCAGTATCGTCTCCTTCATCTTCTCCGGTTCCAGACTCGTCGAAATTAGGCTTCTTTGTTCTATCAGAAGAATCTCTTCCTGAGGTACTCCTCGAGCTCCAGAAAAACTTTAGCTTCTGCGTTCTTGATTCACACTACATACTCTATTTCTTCACCTTCATCGATCTCTCTCCTCCTCCTCGCTCTCAGTTCAATAGATCTTATCCGATAACGTCTCCGAACGATTACTCTCTGTTTTTCGCTAATTGCGTACCAGAAACTAGGGTTTCGATGAATGTCCGAGCAGAGATTTATCACAACCTAGATCCAGACGGGTCAAGAGATTACTTACTAGCCGGTTCAACCCAGTTACCCGGTTTGTATCTCGTCTTCTCTCTCTGTTACTTGAGTTTCCTCTGTTTCTGGTTCTGTTTCTGCTGGAACAATATGCAAATTGTTAAAAGGATTCACCTTTTAATGACGGTTCTGCTTCTAGTGAAATCTCTGACTCTGATTTGTGCTGCTATGTATAAACATTACGTGAAAGTCACAGGCACAGCTCATGGCTGGAACATTGTTTTCTACATTTTCCATTTCATTAGTGTCGTTTTGCTCTTCATGGTGATTGTGCTAGTCGGAAACGGTTGGTGTTTCTTGAAACCGAAGCTACATGGTAAGGAGAAGAAGTTGTTGATGATTGTTGTTCCGCTTCAGGTGTTAGCGAACATTGCTTCGATTGTGATTGGAGAAACTGGACCGTACACTCAAGATTGGGTAATTTGGAACCAGATCTTCTTGCTTGCTGATGTAACTAGCTGTTGTGCGATTGTATTCGCAATGGTTTGGTCGATGTGTTGTCTACGAGAGACATCGAAAACCGATGGGAAAGCGGTAAAGAACTTAGCCAAGTTACCAGTTTTTAGGAATTTCAACGTTTTGGTCATTGGATATTTGTTCTTCACAAGGATCGTTGTGGTTGTTATGAAGATGGAAGCAGATTTTAGGTATCAGTGGGTGAGCAATGCATCTGAGGAAATTGCAACTCTTGCGTTTTATAGTTTGATGTTTTACATTTTTAGGCCAATGGAGAAGAATGAGTATTTTGATGTTGATGATGAAGAAGAAACTGCAGAGCTTTCCTCAAGGAACAAGAGTTTGGGATCGGAAACAATTTAAGACCAAACTGTTTTTCTTTGGTATTAAGTTCTTAGTGCTCTGTTGTACGGTAGCTTAGGCCTGTTTGTTAGTATGTGTAACTCATAATTTTCAGTTGAAACTATACATTTTCGAGCTTGTCTTTGTGCTGACGAACACTATGGACGGACAAAAAAAAAAAACTTACTGATGGTGATGGACCCCCCCATCATAATTCGGGATATATATTCACACTTTGTGTAGCCTAATTCTTCTAATGTGATCAAGGACTATAGTGTACGTGGAAATTTATGCAATGATTATAATGATTACATTTGTAAGCAAATACTGAAATAAATTAACAAAGAAGAAAGAGTTGAATAATATGGGCCGACATAATTGTCTCTTTGATGAGCCGTGGAGCTTAAGCGTCAGAATTAAAGCATGCCTTGTTATGACGGTTTTTATTTATTGTTTTCAATCTTATATCCAAGAATTGTTTTTGCTACCATTTCTGATTCATCCGACACTTTATCCGGAAATTAATAATCGGGATTTTGAATATTTCTGACATTTTGTATGAATGAAGCAACAATAACTCAGTCGTTAAAGTATTCCGAGTTTTACGAAATAAATTCAGGTTTGTATGATTGTATCTTCCACGTATAGTATTGTAGATAAAATATCGTGACACATGAAAAAGTGAACTATATTAATCTATTGTCTTTTGTAGTCGTGATTATGTGTGGTTCACTAATAAGTCCCCACTAATGATAACAGGCGTGACATGAAGTTTGGTAAGTCCTTGTTTTTCTAATCCTAATATTGTTCCACTAAACTATTTATCACGCAATTAACATTCTTCATATAAGTGTGATTAATGCGACCAGACCATCATTATAATTTATTGATTCTGCTAGCTTTTTCATTTTTTTTGTCAAAGGATTGTGCTAGCTAAAATCTTGTAATTCGGTTCGTAAAACGACCGGCGTTGACTCCTCCAATTCTAAACAGTAAACACGACGATGCCACGTAAAGTGGGAGACAAATTTTAATTGAATGGATGTACCTTATCATCTTCAGAGAGATTCAAGAATTTAGAAATTGTTTTTGGCTACTATCTTCTTTATCAAGTTTTGAACAACTTTGTTTTAAACCTTTTAGTAAATCCGTTGGCATCCGATGCTGGAATTGCCCGCCTAATAGTTTCAATATAAGAGTTTTTTTCTTTTTATAAACATAACTTTTGTCTACATAACTAAAGTACCCAATATATATACACTTTTAACAGCTAAAGATTAAATCAACACCAGCGAATTTGTTTATTTTCCGATATTCTTAACTATTACAAAAAACAATTACTCATGTACGAAAGATCATCTAAACTACAAATAAGTACACATCTTCATACAAAAACAAAATAACCATGAAAATATATTACAAGTTTAAATACAAAACAAAACGAAAAAAAAAAAAGCAGATATAATTAAAAAAAAACGATGCATTTAAGGATAACTATTAAAACAAAGAAACAAATTCCAAATATTAATTATAATTTTAAGAGAAAAAAAAAGTAATTTAGTTTGGATCAACAACATCTACGGTAGCAGCACAAGACAATAACCTTCGAAAAAACCTGAACATAACAGAACAAGCCTGTTCTTGTTTCTTCTTTCTACTAATTCTCCTCTTCTCACCACGACGACGCGGCTTTGTACTCTCGACGATGACGCCATTTTCCTCCTTACTCTTACGTCGAAACGACGCTGTTTCCTTAACCCTCCCTAGACATGACGTCTGCGTAGTCACCTTCTCCGATTTGCTCTCATCGTCTTCCCGAGAGAAAGTGTAGCTCCGGAGATACATCTGTCGACAAGATATGCTATCAACTACACGCGCCGCGGGTACGCCGCCTCCACGACGAACGGAGCGGACGAACTCGGCGTCGGACTCCGGCCACTTATAGAGATTCACGTAGGAGGCACGAACAGGACGAACCGGCACGCGAGGATCATGTCACATGATTCATGTGCATCGTTGATGCAGCTAGAGATACACACTGAGTTCATCCTCAAGTTTTATATTTTTATTTGTGATATTATTTTTTTCCTCGGTGATTCTGTATCGTATATGTGTAATATATATATGGATTTTTTTAATTTTATTTTAAGGTTTAGTAACGTGCAGGAATAAGTGAAGCTTAAATTTGAAGATAAGATAAGTGGAAATTAAAGGAGAAATGATTAAGGTAAGGAGGGTGTCATTAATTGTACTTAATGAGCAGGGGCGGACCCACGGTATAAGGTATGTGACGCCTCCTTCAGACGATATAAATATTTAAGTTTGTACAACAGACAGAGAATAAAACGTGTCAGAGTGGTTGTGGATGTTGTATTATATACACAAAGGTGACGGGATCGATTCTCTTATAAATATTTACACTTTTTATTTTTTTCATTGTCTAGACATTTTTTTTTGGTTTGGCACAAACTAATATAATTATCAACTAGATCTTGTAGCCTGAATGAATGGTATATTTGGTTTTGTTGTATCATAAAGCGTATTCTTCTAACTCGATAAAATGAATTGCAAATAAAAATAAAAACTAGTAATGGTATATAATACCATTCAAACTTTTTATTAGTTACTAAAAAAGCTTTTGTTTTTTTTTTTTTTTTTGGCGGGAATGATCTCTTGGAGGAGAAGAGAATAGGGTGTCTAATCAAAAGCGTAATTGGTGGTATGGTGTATATAGTTTGCACTTTTTTTTAAAAGCATTTTAATGTGTTTTCATATTAGTTTATCTTAAAAAGGATATATACCTATTAAATTAATTTTATAGTTTTAATATTCTTAGTTTGTTTGAGTATTAAAAAATATATATACAAGGGGAGGTTACTAATTTTGATAATGAAGGATGAATTGAATGTTATGATCCCACTGTTTATTGTGCCACTGTTTATCCACATGGAAATGCTATTTTGACATGGTTAATAGACTGCTTTCCAGAAGATGATGCATTCCAGTTTCCGAAACCCGTAGACATAAACCATCTTGAGATTTGGGTGGCCGTACTCGGAGCAATTCAGTTCACCATTTGTATCTTGGAGGCCAAACTTTCTGAGAAGCTACCATTAGTCGAATATGATGCTGCTTTGTGTGAAGCAAGAGATTTGTGATAACTATCTATAGTCGAACTTCTAAAAGCTCAACCAAAAAACAGTAAAATGATTTATTGATTTGTTTAATATAATATGCATTTTTGTTTACCTAGCTAATATAAATGAAGATGGAGCTTACCTTTCGTATTTAAGAAAAATTCTCAAACTCGAAATCAATAGAATCAAGATAACAATTGTTCTTCTTTTGCACTTCCAATGGCTCATTATACTTGAATGATACAATATGTTGGTTGCACACTCCAATGGTTAAAGGTACCTCATTTTTAGTTGAGGATGAGCTGAAGAGAGCTTCATCGATCTGAATTAATGTGCTTTACACTAAATATTGAAAATTTATCATATCTTAAACAAACATTTGCTTATCTTTGACATTAGTGTATTTGATATTTATTCATCTTCTTAATTATATGACTATTATTTTGTTCGTATACCATACAATTTTTTTAATTTGGTCACAAATGAATTTTTTTAATAAATTAAATAAATACATTATTTGCATCATTAAACCAATTACGAATATTTAAGGTATGCATATATGAAAATAAAGTTGAGGTTGTAGTCCGAATATGACATCTTAAAATAACTAATCAACAAAAACCGTTTAAGAGAGGATTAAAATCGCAATGACACCGTTAAAGATGACATTGTGAATAACAACAACTCCAAATATTTCTTCAAAAGGAGTTTCTACACGTAATAAGACATATATTTGGTTATGAAATGTTTCAAAGAGTAACCCTTTTGTCAAAAAAATCAAATCAAAAGCTATATTAATCTATACTTTATTTTGCACTAGATAATGTCTATCTAAATAGGCGGTATAAGATATAAATGTAAAATTTTGTTGATGATATTTGAATTTTGAATAATAAACAGTAATCCAACTAATATTTAATTTAGTAATTTTTGTTTTAAACAAAATTTCAATCACACACATTGCTACACATGTTAACTATATATTTCATCATAATAAACTGAATTTTAATTCTACTTGCATGTTTACTATATATTTCATCATAATAAACTGTCTTTTTGGTTAAAAATGTAGTTTTGTATGAGAAAATGTTTTCTATCCCCTTTCAATCTTTCATGATGATGATGATTCGGTTAGGGAAAGAACGAGTTAGTCTCAGAGAAATATTTAAAAGGGAAAAAAACAAAATCATGCCAATTTATTAAAATTATATTGAAGAATATTTATGATTGAATGAAAATTAAAAATCAGAACAGAAAAAGTGTGCTTAGTTGGTCTACGTGAAATTCAGTTTTTAGTTTGATTAATTGATTACTAGTACTTTCTCAGCGAACATATAATACTCTTTAAAAACCTCAATTTAGGTTAAAATCAAAAGAGCAATTTAAAAAGAGACAACGCCATGAACAAAAGAGTTGGGAGACCCAAATGCCACATGTCACTCACTCTCTACGACGTGTAAGAAGAGTAAGACCTTGGAGACCAAATATGCTAAGAGATTGACGTTACTAGAATATAATGAAAGCGTTTACCGAAGCAAAAGAAAATGAGAGGAAAATGGGACTGGGCCTCTATATCTCTATATATATGTTGAAATTATAAATCAGTTATTTTAGGACAAAGAGATCTTTCTCGTATTAGTGTATAACCAAACAAGAATCAACAAATATTGATTAACAGTAAAATACAGATCACAAGCTCTTGCTGCGTGTAAAATAGTAACATACACATCTTATTGCATCATCCGGTTCTTATTTCATATCCAATGAACACACCAGACCAGTTCGTACCGGATGCATCTTCACAATTAGCGATTGAACCGGATAAAGAAAGGTTTCCGTCTGAACCGGATGCATCTACACAATTAGCGACTGAACCGGATAAAGAAAGTTTTGCATCTGAACCGGATACATCTTCACAATTTGCGACTGAACCGGATGCATCTTTCACAATTTGCGATTGAACCGGCTTTCGCAATTTGGGTTCTTAATCTTATCTTGAGAACATTTCTTGCTTCTAATTTGCGCCAAAAAAATGGTTATTTCGCTTGCGTTATCGACGGCACCAATGAGTACGACGATTATCTCTGCTACGAGGCGGTCCCAAGTTTCACAACCTAAAGCTAAGAAAGTCAAGCCGGAGAATAAGCGGCCAACGACGACGTCGACGAGCGGTTTTTCCGGCAGAACAACGAAGGAATTGACTTGGAAGTGCGTCGAAGGTTGTGGAGCTTGCTGTAAGATTGCAAAGGACTTCGCTTTCGCAACACCTGACGAAATCTTTGACAACCCTGATGATGTCGAGGTCTGTTTGTTTTTTCACCCACTACTTGTTCGACGAAATTCCTCTGTCGGTGTTAAATTGTTAATGTATTATGTTTTCGACGTTAATAATCTTATGCTTAATCCAGCTGTATCGAAGCATGATCGGAGATGATGGATGGTGCCTAAACTACAACAAATCTACACGCAAATGCTCTATTTATGCTGGTACGTTCATTATAAGCTATCAGATTGTAGAACATTTGTACCCAAAATCTCCTTGTGAAACAAACAAATTCTTATGTTTTTGAACGTTTTCTTCCTTTCCTGAGTTCAGATCGTCCATATTTTTGTCGGGTTGAGCCCGAGGTTTTCAAGTCACTCTACGGGATTGAAGAAAAGAAATTCAACAAGGAAGCTGTCAGGTAACATCACTCATTCTCTTTGGTTGTTATAATTCTCTTTCACATGCTCTTACACTGAGAGTGTTGAAGCCAAATCAAACGTGTATATGAATCTTAATTAGGGGATAGAACAAATGTGGAAGACATAAATGTGAGAAAACAGTAATTAAGTTCTTTTATGTTGAAGCTGCTGCATTGACACCATTAAGACGATATACGGCCCTGATTCCAAAGAATTGGATAACTTCAACCGTGCCATCAGAAATAGTCCGAGTTCGAGTTGATAGTCAGATGAACTCAAAGGCAGGTACTGATTCAGTTTTTACTTGTTAATTCATTCCTTAAAGTTCCCTCAATGCACTTTTGGTATACAATGTGAACAATAGGCTTATAATAGTATTGGAAAATATTGGTATTATTTTGACTGATTACTAAATTACGTGGAAGAGACTCAAATACCAAAACCGAATGGCCAAAAACTGAGATTTCCTACTGTCAATCCTCTTCCCTAATATATGCTGCAAAATTCATGAAACACCAAAAGTCTTTGTGCAAAAAAATCGTGGACGAACCTGCTTAAAACATATCATATCACAGGTTCAAGTCCAAGTTCATCTTCAGGTTCATCACTTTCCTCAAATAGCTGCATAAACCTAGCTTGATCTCGCTGCTTCTTCATCCTTTGTGAGTGCTTGAACATAAAAACGCCTCCAACCACAACAAGAGTTGTACACAAAACGCCTGCTACGATTGCTATCGTGACTGTTAAACCATTATATCCTTCCTCTTGCGGAGTTGAAGCATTCATTGCTTTAGAAGATACTACACACATTATTGCATTCAATTCATAAATGTTACTTATGGTCATTCATATATTTTCGTTTCGTTTGACAGGAAACAAAAATGCGGGAATTAGTTTTACTCACCGGAGTCGAGCTTGGCGCAACCGTGGCAGACAAAAGTAGCATTAATCTCCTTTTCTTTAAAATGCATATAGACTTGGCTAGCAGAGAAGTCAGTGGGACAAACTTCCCATATATCGAACTCTTTGTCTGAAACGAGGCTGCCTTGCTCATAGATTCCGCATCGCTTACACTTTTCGCCACCAATTTCAGTCATAGGCTGGAGCAAGCGATAGAGTGAAGAAACATATATGTATTTAAACAATCTTATTAATAGAGTGTAGTAATAGATGGTTGTAAAAGAGAATTGGGACGAACCTGCCATGATTCTTGACCGCGGAAAGTGTACAAGACACCGGTTTTGGTAACATCTGGCAGAACAGTTTTGTTCTCTCCTTTGCATTGAAAATAGACAGTGTGTTTGAGCTTGAACCAGTCGTGCTTTGTGAATATCTCAATAGAGTTGAGTGTGATAAATTGTGCTCTCACAAGTCCTGAAATTTTAAAGATAATCAATATTTTAAGGTTTATTTGGATAACTAAACAAATAAGTCGGTATGTCCGAGTGGTTAAGGAGATTGACTCGAAATCAATTGGGCTTTGCCCGCGCAGGTTCGAATCCTGCTGTCGACGATTTTATTTTTATTTTACAGAAAATTCCCGATTAAACTGAAATTCTTTGAATCTATTTTTCTTTTTTGGGACGTTTTCTATTCCTCATGCAAATCTATACAAATCGATCTATGAAAACAGAAAAAAAAACATCAAGAAGAGATCGATAATTTTCGATCGAGCAAACGGATAAAAGTTTGTTGGTTAACAAAAGAAGCTGTTTTGTTTCCCGGGAAAATTAGTCGTGTAGATTTGTTGTTGTTACCTGGAATCCACATGTGGATGATGTACCAGAAAAGAAGATTTCTCCAGATCATCGTATTCTTCCGAATCGTCATTTTTTAATTTAATTTTCAGGATATTATTATTTCGTATATTTCTCTCTCTCTTTTCTTTCTTCTACAAATGAAACAGAGGAAGAAGAAAGAAAGAAAAAGAGGGACATAGATCCACGATGACACGTGCGTCTCACGCTTACCCTCTAAACACTCTCCCTCTTCAATTGCACATTCAATAGCACATTACATTTGTAACGTTCGTATAGAATATTTACATAGAAAAATAATTATCGTATTTTTACATTCAAACATCACAAAATCCCAACTTTTACCGAATTTATTAATATTTGAATATTAAAAAACGAACAAAGTCAGCTTACATTGGTTATGGTATGGACGTTCTCTTGTCAACAAATTAAGAAAAACTGAAAACAAACAGATGAGACACAATCTGTCAAAGCTTGTCAGAAAATGGCAAATCACTAACCGAATAATGAATGTTTTGAAAAGTAAAAACAAAACCTGAGAGACAGAGAAGATTGAGGATGAGAGACACGAAGACGACGACGACTAAGAGATATGTCGTCGTCTTCGTTATATAATCCGTTTTGTCTCTCCATCTCCTCTCTTCTCCTCCTCCTATTAATCTTCTCCGGCGCAATTTCCTCCACCGCCGGAACTTCCTCGGCGGACACCAAAGCCGCAGCCGCACGTGCTATTAACAGAGGAAGGAGGAATAAGCAATCGGCGGAGTTCTTACTCGCTCACAACGCAGCGCGTGGAGCTTCAGGCGTGTCGAATCTAAAATGGGATCAAGGCCTGGCCCGTTTCGCATCTAAATGGGCCAAACAACGTAAATCAGATTGTAAAATGACCCATTCAGGTGGGCCTTACGGAGAGAATATTTTTTGGTACCAAAGGAGTGAGAATTGGTCGCCGAGGAGAGTTGTTGAAAAATGGATGGATGAAAGTTTGAACTACGATCGGCTGACTAATACGTGTAAGTCTGGTGCGATGTGCGGTCATTATACGCAGATCATTTGGCGTACAACCACAGCTGTTGGATGCGCTCGTTCTAAGTGTGATAACGACCGTGGATTCCTAGTGATTTGCGAGTACTCACCTTCGGGAAATTACGAAGGGGAAAGTCCTTTTGATATACTTATATAACATTGAAATTATACAAGATTTAATCAAATATTGTTACTTCAATTCTTGAAACATTTTTTTTCCTTTAATGGTCAAGTTTTTTTCGTTAATCTTCTAATGTAATATGGACCGTATTGATGTTCGAAGTTATGGGCTTGGATCTGTTTTAATTATTATGTGGGCTTTTGAATTATTTTAGTATGTGAAACACTGTCGTTTAGCTAGCGAATTTGGGTAATTTCGAATCTTCGTCATCGTCACTGATACTCTCTCTGTGGAGAAAAACCCTAAGATTTTCCGGTGAGAAATGAGTATCATTCGTAGCGCGATCAGATCGAGCTTCTGTCTCCGGCAGTTGGATCCGGAAATCAGTCGTAGTTCTCTTCCGTTTCTTCAAGAGTGGAGGAAATGCCTATCTACCGCCACGGAGCAGCCTCCTCCTGCCTCTCCGTTACCACCGCCTCCGGGAGGTTCTCCGGGAGAAGGTTTTTTCTTTATTTCCTTCCATGTCTCTAGTGTTTCTTTGAGGGCAAAGATCCTAGATCACAGATTGCAGGGTTTTGTTTTGCTTGGAGTTGGTATATCTGAAGCTATTGAAATGGAAAATGTTGGTTTCTGAGTTTAACAACAGAGGCTACCATCGAAATTTTTATCCAAAAAGGGAACTATTTGTTATTTTGATTGATATAGAGCATAGAAGGTTTCTGGATTGTTATGGTTTTGGGACTTTAGCTCATTATGAAGTATGCACTATGCTTGTCTTCTTTATCTTTGGAACGCGCAATAATGAAGGATGTTCCTTGATCGTGTTTTTGTTTTTGCAGATAGGTTTTATGGGAAATTTTCAGGCTTTTCAAAACATGCTCTGAAGACTGATATTATGAACATACTCGAGGGCTGCAGTGTGATACCAGATGATCTCAAATTCAACTATCCGCGTGGTGGAAACTTAACTCCTGCGGCAGTGTAAGTGTTAAGCTTTATCGATTCTCCGGAATATTACAAGTTTGATTTTGGAAGCAGGGAATTTGAATCCATACTAACGAATTTCTGTCCTTCTTCATTCTCGACAATGTTGGTATATCAGTTTTGTGCAGTTCCCTTCCCTTTCCGCATATGATAAAGCACTGCGGAATATCGCAAAGAAAGGAAAGCTATATAGATTAGAAAGGGTAATCCTTTAAGAAACTACAGAGTCCATATTTATTTCCGTTTTACAGACGAAGAATCCTCATATGATAGAATGGCTATTTAATCCGGAGTTGATTCCTTTTCGATGATTAGGCTGCTCGTGGTCAGTGGGATCCCATTGTTCCTTATGAGGGGAAAGTGGTAAGCTATATTTTCTGTCATAACTTATTGTATTATCAAGGTCTTGTTCTCAGATGACTGGTCCAATTAATATTGGATGAGATTTTATATTGTTTAGGTTGCACTACATGGGCTTCCGGTGAATGCTATAACAGAGGACATAGATAGGTTCTTATCTGGCTGTCTCTATTACCCTGGATCTATCCAGTTCCTCACAGTGTGAGTAATTATTGGTTTACTAGTTCTTATGTTATTAGTACTCTGTTTTGGGTTTTACTCGATCCGCTTTTGATTAGTCGTTAGTTGGACTTGCAGTCTTGCAAATCCAGTGCTCTCCTGTTTGATTAATCAGTTGCAATGATCTTTCTCTACTGTGCAGTAATTCTGATCTACTGATAAAATTAGGACACGAAACAATTTTAATGCCTTCTCTTACCTTGCAGCCAAGGACTTGGAACTTCGAAGAGGGTGGCGTTGGTGCGTTTCACATCACAGACCCAGGCAATGAACGCATACATTACAAAGAACAGGAACTTCCTTCTCAACCAACGAATCACATTGCAAGTTCTGCAGTAATTTCTCAGTTTCCCGTTCCATTCTCGGTGTATTCCAATGGTAAGAGATCCAAAGCACAGTTTTTTTTCTTTACTGTTGGGATGTTTTCGGTCGATTTGATTATCAAAAAATTCCATCTGAAAACTTCATGATGCTAGAAAAACTATTGTTGTCTCTTTTCCCTGGTTCAGTTTGAAGTTGATGAATAACAAATAAATGTGTCTTAGTAGGAGCAGAAAGTTTCAGATAAGCTGATGCTAAATTGTTAACTATGTGATCTTTTTTCTTTCGTGTATTTTGACTAAAGCTGTTATCTTTGGATGCCCATGTGGCGAAGTGATCCGTCTTGCTTTTAGAAAGTGAATGACTTTGTACTCTTCACTAGTGCAATAGAAATCGAGCACAGTAGAATAATATTATGAGTTTTTTATTGTTCACTTGCTTTTCTCAAGTGGGTCATCTTTACTTGTAATTGAAGCATCTTGATATCATATCTTCGCAGTTCTCACGGTATCCAATCTTTCTTCATGAGTCCATTTGATTGTGTAGAAGATTTGATGCTTTATTAAATTTGTAGATTTTATGACTAGTGAAACTGTACGTCCTTTTAATATGCTTATAGTCAAGATGCTCTTCACTGAGCTATGGATCAATCACATTGGTGAGCTTATTTTTGCTATAGTGGTAAGTTTTCTTTGGAGTGACTGTGAGGGGGTAATAATGTCAAAAAGTCATTGACATCCACCGAAATCTTGTTTAGGGATTTGGGAGACATGAGAGTTTGTGCTAGTATGGACAACACACGGGGACAAATGCATAGAGACTAGAGTTATAGAATGGTGTGGTCATGTGAATTATTATCTTTCAATACTGTTTCTTGAAGACAACAGTTGAAAAGTAGAAGAAGCAATGGATTTAGCCAAACCTTTTGTTATAGATCTCTTTTCATAGTTTTGACTTTTGATCATCTTCCTCTTGTTTTGTTGTTTTTGTTTGGTCATGTGGACTAACAAGAGAAAGATCTCTTTGTCCTGAACAACAACATGAGTTTGGTGAATAATCTTATCTGATCATTAGGTATGAATGATAGGTTTGTGCTTTGTGTGATTTGTGTTGTGAAAGTTGACAAATAGATTTATATAAACAAGCCGATCCAAATTCTTACTCTACTCCACAGACTCTTGTCTGGTCCCACTAACTAGCTGCACATTATCAAACTCTTTGGTGAATTTTGGTAAATGTAACTAAATTTACAGTTTTGTTTAGATTCTGGAGCTAGTAACATTAACAAAAGATATAGTTTGTTAAGTTTCAACACAATCTTTCGGAAAAATGGGTAAAAAAACCCTCACCTTTTTAAAAAACATAAAACAAACCCTCACCTTTTTTTGTGGGTTTTAAAACCCTCACCTTTTCATAAGTGGTAAAATAAACCCTGATATTAATAAACTCCACTTATTTTTTTTTAAATCGTCATATTAAAACAATAAGAAACAAAAACAATTTAATTTATGATTTTTTTCAAATTCGAGTTTGCAATTTTCTTTCTAAAATTAAGGTTTTTGCGCTATAAAAACTCATTCACAATTTAGTTGAGATTAGGCAAATCATTTTTGTTACCATTAGAAGTTATGTTATATAAACTACAAAAATTTATAGGATAGCACATTTGATTTTTTTTTGTTCGAGTTTTCAGGTTTTGGATAAAAATATAGTTAAATAATTATTAACTATATGTAATTTATATTATTTTTAATGTATTGTAATATGTATATAGAAATATTAAATTTTAGTAAATTTTATTTAGTTTGTGCGATGAAAATATTTTGATGTGGAAATTCATATACTCTTCATAGTATTATAAAATTTGGTTTGGTTTTACGTTAGCAAATTTATGTGATTGAACAAAATAAATCTTTATTAACATAAACACATATTCGATTCAATATAAGAATTTATATATTATTCGTAACAAAATCTGTCTGGTTTCACTTTGATGAATTTTTGTAACACAACCGAATACAATTAATTTTTTTACATCATGACTTAAAAAATTTTAATTTAGAAAAAAGATTGTAAACTGGAATTTTAAAAGAAAAATCCTAAATCAAATTTTTTATATTTACTATGTTTAATATAACGATTTGCTTGAATTTAAATTGAGTTTATTAATATCAGGGTTTATTTTACCACTTATGAAAAGGTGAGGGTTTTAAAACCCACAAAAAAAGGTGAGGGTTTGTTTTATGTTTTTTAAAAAGGTGAGGGTTTTTTTACCCATTTTTCCCGATCTTTCAAATAATTTCTCGGAAATTTCCAATTTCCAAGATTTATAGTTAAAGCGTAACGAAACACTTTTTAATTGCATAAAGTTTGCAAGCAAATTATGTCTGTCACCACCAACAGTAGCTAAAGTGTTAAACTTTTGCCAACTCTTCTCCATTCATTGCTTCTTCACCTTTATTCTCCAATCCCAAATATACATCTATCAATTAAATCAAAACCCAAACAAGCAAAGCCGACAATAATCTCTTTTGTACCACAACCATTTGTTTTTTCCCTAATTAAAAAAATCACAATATTTTATTATTACTTCCACCAAATTCCTAATGACTTGATACATGTATATAAAGCAAAGATTCATCAAAAAGTGAAAGTGTTAAGAGAAGTGAGAAACGAGCACACACAAGATCCAATATGGAGGAAGGAAACACCACAATCATCATGGCGTCACTCTCTACTCTTTCTCCTTCACACCTCACAAATCTGACTCACTCCATTCTCTCTATCTCCCACCACCATCGCCGCCGCCTCGCCGCCGTCCTCTCATCTCCGACCCTTTTCTCCCTCACTCTCCGCCACCTCCTCTCTCTATCTCTTCCCGACAAAACCCACCTCATCGCCAACTATCTCCTTTCTCTCCTTCACCCTCTTCTCATCCACCGTAAACATCACTCCTCCTCCACCGTCACCATGAAGCTCCGGGACCTAGACGCGGTGGTCCTTCTCCTCTTTCTCTGCGAAACCCACCAGCTTCATCCAGATGTTTTAGAAGCTTCCGCCGATAATTGGCGGGAAATTCTCGGTAATACGTACTCTAATACCATGTTAAGTAATAATTCCGGTCTTTGGACTTGCGATGCCGGAATCTTGATGCCTTACATAGAAACCCTAGTTAGATGCAAAAGATTTGTTGACATAATGGGAGGCTACAACCATCTTCGCCGAAGAGATCAAAAAGAAGGCTACGAAGTTCCGGCTGCTAGAGCGGCTGTTGTGGCGTTACGAGCGGTTGAGGTTTTCAACGCCGCTGCTTCAAACGCCGGAGAAGTAGAATGCGTGATATGCAAGGAAGAGATGAGCGAAGGAAGAGATGTTTGTGAAATGCCATGTCAGCATTTGTTTCACTGGAAGTGTATCTTGCCGTGGCTAAGCAAGAAGAACACGTGTCCTTTCTGCAGGTTTCAACTTCCCACCGACGATGTCTTCTCGGAGATCCAACGGCTGTGGGAGATCCTCGTCAAGAGCAGCGAGTTACACGTGGCGTAATCTCAGCTTGCGGTGATGAATACATGTGTAAGAAGAACTAAAGAAGCGTGTACATCGTAATAATCTAGTAATATCTATATGTAGAATAATATATCACGTACTGCTGTTACAGATAGGAATGTTTTGGACCGTTTTGATATATAGAAATTTTGGATAGTTTTCTTTTGATAAAGACACATGCGTGGTTATAAACTCACGAGGACTATTTTTTTATAGCAGATGTTGTTATTAAAATAAGTTAATAGTACGATGAACTTCGTATATTATGTTGTAATGGAAATGAAATTAATAGTAAGAAAAACAATTTAATTGTTTCGTGTATTAGCATTGGTTTCGATCGTATAGCTAGAGTTAAGTGTTTTTCCATATTCTATAGTCCATTGGTGGGAAGAAGTAACTCGAAAAAGCGAATCTCGGATTATAAATTTAATCGTTAATCTTGTTTTCCATATCCCCCATCGATGATTTCAAGTTGCTCTATGATGTGAGTCTCTGAGGTACTAATGGGCCTAAATACAGTACATTTTTGAGCTTGCTATAGATGGGCCTTACGTAGCTAATACAAGTTAGATCATTTAATGGAAGCTTGTTTTGCTGTCTTTTCATTTTCAGAAGGGCTTTGATGAGCTTCTTGAAGCTGGGCCGATTATACTGGGACTAATAACGGTTCATATACTAAATTTAATATACGACTATGATATAATAACATAACGAAAATATCTATTATATAGCCGTCAATAAAGTTTATTTTGATCACAAAGTCATGTGCATCTATTCTATCGCGAAAAGTCAGGAAGAAAACAAAAAATGATAAATATTCTAATATTATATAGAGAATAAGATTCGAAGTGTATTGTTCTTCACAAATAATTTAAACACACAAATCATCAATAAAACTATAAAACTTATGTTATCAAAAGAAAACCTACCATCTAATAGTTGCACACTTGCACGTAAAAATTGTACCCGTCAAAATGAAAATAAGCGATTCTCTTTATCAAAAAAAAGAAAGAAAATAAGCTTCATACCAAAATAAATTCTAATGTATTTAACTATATACTAAATGTACATAAAATATTTTTAAAAATTGCAGAAAACAATGATATGATGGATACTAAGTTGCAAGCTAAGATGAGAGATCAAATAAAAGGTACAAAATCAAAGTGATAATAGTACGTCCAGATACAATTGCAACTAGATAACAAAATCAAAATCTAATATTATATAACTAAGTTAATTGTAATGTGATGAGATGATAATTGATAAAGTACTACGACAATACGAAGAACACTAGTTACTAGATAGATAGTGTTGTGATAATATGTCAAGGTTTGGTTCGACCAGACAATATGGGACCTTCACGATGTCTGTCTCATGTTTCCTGCATGCCATGCATTCTATTTACTCTCGTCTTCTCTACGTGCCCACGTCTCCACTTTTATTCATTTTCTTATTTGTGGTAAATCAAACCTAAAGAAAAGGTTAGTATGTCGTCATGTCGACTAAGTTGGATCTGTTTTCTTATATATATGTTGGTACGATTAATCACATATAATTAGCGTTTAAGATTCCTTTTCTTGACGGTAGGTTCAGTTTACTTGTAACATAGGTTTCTCGAAAGATGAGATGTTCTTAAATGCTCGTTTATTATTATACTCCAAATTAAAATACTGTAGTAGATAACATCAGAAAGGTTTTCAAATTAGAGACAGTGTCGATGCGAGTGCATTCAATTTTTATTATTAACCAAATAATTCGATTTATTTTTCTTTCTTTCTAAGGACGTTGTATCGATGCATGCGATGTAAATTTTGTAGAAGCAATTCCGATCCATCCATGGATATCGCAGAAATCGAAGTAACTTTATAATAATCACTTGGGCTATATATAGTACATCTATTATTAGCTTATTCATACCCATTAGTATTTAAAGTATTGTTTGAAATTGTTGTTTCTCTGTATGAAAAACCAAGACACAAACCGACTTTAGATTATATATAGTGTACCAAATTGCACATTCTATCGAAGAGTACTAAACCTTAGAAAGATAGTTGATAAAAGTTACTAAAGAGAAGTAAGTTAATGAATGTTGAATAAAAACACCAATGGCAAGCTACAATATTAAACAATACGATAGAAAACAAAGCTAAGTAAGATGTAAGAAGTAAGAAGCTAAAGAGATAGACTGACATCCATGCTCCCTCAACCAAAAGACAAAACTCAGTGCATCAATGGCCCAGCTGTCACCACAACTCTTCTTTTTCTTTTTTCCTATAAATATAGGAACTTGTTTTAGTTTCTATTTCATAATTTATATTATTCTTTTATTTTTCTTATCTTTATTTAATCAAAACGAGAGTGAAGTTGTCCACTTTTCCTAATAAGATAAGAAATTAATTAGGGATAGAGAGCACATGAAAATACAGTGTATGTACTGTAATGGTGCCTTCAATACGTTCCAAGGCCACATGTGTTTCTCACAAAATGGTTCAATATTTAATCGGTCCATATATGAAAGTTATTTGTGAATATGCTATGAGAAAATGTACCTGGACCATTCTTTCTATTTCTATTAGACTATCTTACTCTTTTGATTTGACTTTAGATCTATAGCATCAAACTTTTAACCAAATTATGCGTCAAGTCACACGATCTGGCCGACACCAATTGGCAATTGATGAGATTGTTGGCCTTATCGAACTAGTGGAACCAAATATCAGCAATGAGTGAGAGCCTCTTCCTTCAACAAAATTGATAAGCCAGAGAAGCGTATCCAATACAAAATTCAAAATAGTATATCTCATCAATTGGTTAAACCTAAAATCTCTCCTTTTTTTTTTTGTTTTTTTTGTAGCTTATAGTCCGTTTAATAAATTTGAATACATTTACGTATCAAAATTCTTTGCGTGGAGCCTAATCTTGCGGATCCACTTGTATTCCTTATTTGAATATAATCATTGTTATCATTTCTCATTATTTGTGAGCTAGAAAAAAACGAAAAGAGAACAAAATTTTGTACTCCCGATGTTCTTTAACTATATAGTAAATTTCGTTGTGATGGAAAGAGAATGTACTTTTGATATTGAAAGTGAACTACTATAAATTCTGTGTTTTCTTTTTTTCTTGTTTAAAAGATCGGGATTAGGGACCCTAACATGTTTTTGTCTCAAAAGATTATTATCATTTAAAAGAACAAGTGGAAGTGGAAGTTGTGTAACCCACTTGTTGAATTCTTAATTTCGAAGCACACAACAAAAAGGTATAGAGGACGAAAAACGAAAACTCAATCTAACTTCGACATATGCATTAGATAACATTAGAAATTTAAACATCTAGTTGATGTAATTGGTCTATCAACACACGA
This sequence comes from Arabidopsis suecica, assembly GCA_019202805.1. Classification (NCBI taxonomy): domain Eukaryota; kingdom Viridiplantae; phylum Streptophyta; class Magnoliopsida; order Brassicales; family Brassicaceae; genus Arabidopsis; species Arabidopsis suecica. Next base: position 698,885 of record CM032910.1, read on the forward strand.
CAATGGTTCTCTCTACCGTAACATCTCGAATCTGTGGATCCATATGAACAGAAAAACGAGGAGGGACAGAGGAAGGCCAATGAGGGGTCATGCAAAATGGAACTTAGGAAAAGTACCAAAAAGATCCATCCTCTTCGGAAATTCATTTCAACCCCATAATCCATGAAATGAATTTCGATCTGAATCTCACAAGTAAGAGATCAGCTTTTGATAACATTAAAGAACCAAAAAAAAGTAAAAACAAAAAAGAAGACAAGAGACTGAGAAAAGGGCAAAACCTGTAGGGGTTAAGACAGCTAAGAGTGTTCCTCAGTCGCCCCACAAATGTCTTCTCTCCTCTCTCTTCAGTCTTTCTCAGCTCTCAAATCTTTAAATGGTTCCAAGTTCAATGCTCCCAAAACCCACGCCCACACATGCATCCTATGACCTTTCCTTTTCTATCCATTTTCTTCCCACAAATTACCAATTTGCAAACACACAAAAGCCAAAAACACATTTTACAAGATGAAGTAATAAAGACACTTACACAACTAATGTGAAAACAGACATTTACATGAGATATTATTACTTCTAAGAAGAAGTCATCAATCATATAATGAGTCATTAACCAAAACTGACTGTGAACATTCTTGCTTCCTAAGTTTACAAGATTAACCTTTAAAGAGAAAAAATACTTCATGATATATAAATATAGCAGAGAGTAGAAAAGAATATGACAGCTTTTACTTAACCCTACTAAGACAGAGAATCATCATCGAACAGTAAAGAGGAGAATCTCTGAATATCCACTTTAAACTACTGCCCTCTTGTCTTAACTCTCAGAACCATTTAATTTTTCAGTTATTTTGACCCATACCTTTTTGGCTCCTTTCCCTGGTTACCAACACCTTCACACTTACTCTAGGGCTTCCACGGCTATATATATATGGTCCCTTCCTTAAACTTGTAACTCATAATTCACAACTAGCACTGCTACTATACTAGTTCTCATTCTTCCATCAATTTAATCTATATAGTCTCTTATCTCTCTGTATTTACGATATTGCTCGAATATTACATACCTGAGAAGATGGTTAAACCCTGTTGGAGAATAGGTGCCAGTATGGAGAGAAGTAAGATCAATCCCACAAAGGTTGATGGCTTGACATGGTATAAAGATCTTGGCCTTCACACCTTTGGAGAGTTTTCGATGGCTATGATCCAAGCCAACAGTGTGATGGAGGACCAGTGCCAGATCGAATCAGGGCCACTTACATTCAACAATCCGTCAGTTCAAGGCACGTTTGTTGGAGTTTACGATGGTCATGGAGGTCCAGACGCTTCCAGATTCATTGCAGACAACATCTTCCCCAAGTTAAAGAGTAAGACACCACCATTCTCATTCTTTCTCTCCTCATTCTTAAATATGTCCGGCATACTAACACTCATGTCTCAAATTAACAGAGTTTGCCTCTGAGGGTAGGGAGATTTCAGAGCAGGTGATCAGCAAAGCATTTGCAGAGACAGACAACGACTTTCTCAACGCAGTGAAGAAGCAATGGCCGACGAACCCACAGATGGCATCAGTTGGGTCCTGTTGCTTGGCAGGAGTGATATGCAACGGATTGGTGTATATTGCAAACGCGGGAGATTCCAGAGCTGTGTTGGGCAGATCTGAGAGAGGTGGAGTGAGAGCTGTTCAGTTATCTGTAGAGCACAATGCCAATCTAGAGTCTGCGAGGCAAGAGCTATGGTCAATGCATCCTAATGACCCCAATATTCTTGTGATGAAGCACCGCATGTGGCGAGTGAAAGGCGTCATCCAGGTAAACATTCATACCTGTTTACACATCTGAAAACCTGCAGAGTTTTGTTTCATCAGTTTCTATGAAATACAAAAGCTTAAGAAAATCATCTATCGAAGCCATATCTTGTGTAAGGATGTAAAACTGACTAGCAAATGTGTTATTACCTTTAACCAGGTCACAAGATCCATAGGTGATGCATACCTCAAAAGAGCAGAGTTTAACAGAGAACCTTTGCTGCCCAAATTCAGACTACCAGAACATTTCACTAAGCCAATCCTTAGTGCTGATCCATCAGTCACCATTACCCGGCTTAGCCCACAAGACGAGTTTATGATCCTTGCTTCAGATGGGCTTTGGGAGCATCTTAGCAACCAGGAAGCTGTTGACATTGTACATAATTCCCCGCGCCAAGTAAGTTCAATGCCTAAGCCATATCAAATAGGTTACATGCCAAGAACTATTTGTTAATACCGTCTCAATTCCAGGGAATAGCAAGGAGACTACTTAAAGCTGCATTGAAGGAAGCAGCAAAGAAAAGAGAGATGAGATACTCAGACCTACAAGAGATCCATCCTGGTGTAAGAAGGCATTTCCACGACGATATAACCGTTATTGTGATCTATCTCAACCCCCAACCGGTCAAAACCAATTCTTGGGCTTCTCCTCTGTCAATTAGAGGGGGATACCCAATGCATTCAACATCATGAACAGATCTTACAACAAAAGCTCTTCCTGTGTCAAGGGCAATAAATTGGAGCCAGGGTCAAGAAAGAACTAGTATAGCTAGAACAATATTAAATTATGAGATCTTTGATATGTTCACAAGAAAACATGAATTCTCATGTACCCCTGTATGCAAAATTATACACGAGGGTACTTGAATGCAATATCATCAATGTCAATGCTGGTAAAATTCGAAAGCGTTGCAACATACTGGAGTTGAGGCACAAAACAATAGATAGACAAGAAATGTGTTGAATAAGAAGAACAAAGACAACAATCAAAAATAAGTAGCAAAACTTAATATTACATTCCCTTCATAAAAGTTTTCTGGCGCTTCATTCAAAATTAACAGAAAGCAAGTATCAACAAAAGTTTATCTAAAATCTATTACAGAAACAAAGAAATTGTGTAGCATCAGAACGCCAGCAAAGTCCCAGTCCCACGAACAGAGAGATTTAGAATCTGAGGCTCTCTTTCCTTCCACTGCCATAGAGAGACCAGAGATATGGAAACCAACAAGTACCTCTATAGTTCTAATGATGTCTTACATGACAAAGAAATTCTGAAGTAGCGGCTTGAGAGGTCATATGAAAATAAGTAACCAAAGAACGACACGTTTATGGGATCCATTTTGCATGCAATATTCGCAATCAAGCACAGAACACCAGTAGACCAGCTTAATTTCGTAACCATGACTAAGAAAAACTACAGACCTAGATAGATAAACTAGCAAAATAGGCACAATTCAAAAGTAATCAACACTTCTTATTTCTAACTAGCCTTCAAAACAGCAAATCTCTTCCTTAAATATTTGCTGCATGCAGTACAAATTTTCGATTGCTGCTGCCTGTGCTTGATACGAACATGCAATACTAAAGGACCATCCACATTCCCATATATTAAAACGAAATAAAGGTATTACTCAAGCTATACTTACCACTTCAAGAACCTGCAACATGGAAAACATCAATACCAGCCACTTCAGAATTCCTAGGTCCTAACACTTTGATAATCGCCATTTAAGACAATCAGAACTATAGGTTACTTATTGGTTTCCCAAGATCTCATCTGGTGACAGCTTATCTTCCGTCCATCTTTGCATGACCGCAAAACCTTGGCACGACCGACCAAACTTCAAACTTAATAAAGATACTACACACGGGGACTTCTAATTCAGAAATAAAGAGAGAATGAAGCAGCCAGAGAGGGAATCATAAAACGCTAGCACACTACCTGCCAAAATCAAAGATTGTTGAGTCAGATACAAGAAAAAAACCAGGTATCAACAAGAGTTTGCAATGCAATAAGAATTATCTGTAAGAACTCACCTAACTACAAAGACGGAAAAACTTTATTGAGGAACCTTAGGCAGCGTTTCCTGATACAGCTGCCTCCTGATGAAACAAAGAGTTAAACAAGAGATATCATTAGTTTTTCTATTAATTCTCTCATTCTAGCAGATGGAAGAAACAACAGAAGTTAAAGACTGTTTACCTTGCCAATATTTTGCTTCCCAGGTAAATCTGAAGATGCATCTGCTGAAGCCCCTTTTGAAAACCTAATGATTGGTAAAACACAAACCACAGAAATCAATAATTGAAAAAACATCGCACACTACTTCAGTTATCAGGAACAAGTAAAATTTAGGTTGCATGGAAAAAGTACCTCAATGCTCTAGCTTTGCGCTTATCTTCTTCAGCAGAATCAACTTTAGTCTCTTTCCCAAAACGAGCAAGCCTAGCTTTCTTCTTTGCCTCTTCCTCAGTGTTACCAGTAGTAGAGGCCGCAGCAGGAACCCCAAATCTGTTTAAAATACAAAGATGAGTGTGAAACTCCTTTGTATATAAAAACCAAACAATAAACAACTCAAGTACAAAGAAAGCATTGTGACATACCTATCAGCTCTAGCCTTTCGCTTCAATTCCTCTGCTTTCTTCGTTCCCTCTGAGCCATTCACCACTGCTGCTGCTACAGTACCAAACCTGCATCGAGGGTGAATTCGTTACAACACAGGTTTGACAATAAGTGAACAAAGCAAATAACATTATCCCTATGCATATTAATGGTTCACAAAGAAAAACAAATTCCGAAACCCTAATCTTCGAAATCCCTAAATACGACGGAATCTACACGAATAAATTTCAAATCTTTACCTCTCAGCACGAGAATTGCGCTTTTCTTCTTCGGTTAGTTTCACCGAAACACCAAACCTCTCAGCACGTCGAATCTTCTTCTGAATATCATCGACCGGAGATATATCTCCAGAATCAACACCAGCCGTCGATCCAATACCATTAGAGTCAGCTTCGTCCTTCTTTTCACCAGAATCTGAAAATCCCTTGACTTCTCCGTCGAGAATGTCGTCAGTACGATCTAACTCCGTAGTGTTGAGGTCTACGATTTTCTTAGGGTTTTCACCAGAAGAAAGCCCTCCGCCATTCACCACCGTAGCCGTGACCTTATCGCCGTTGGTCGCCATGGAATCGCAGCTCCGTTCGAAATACACGCTTCGGGAGATAGAGAGATTCGTTGAGATATTTCTTTCGCGATTTAGCCGAAGAGTGTAGGGTTAAAGTCGAACCGTCGTGTCTCGGTCTTTTAAAGCCCTCTACACGAAGGGTAATATCGTCAAATTTAATCTTTGATTCTCATGGACCGGACCGGACCGGATCGGATCTAAAATAGTCTGATCCATTAAGGACCCGAAACAAGGGGCAATATCGTCTATTTAAGACTTAACTCTAACGTGCCGGGTCGGATCTAAATAGCCGAGCCGGCCCAAATAAAATAAAACGACAACGTTTCGTAGTTTACATTTTTAATTTTTTACGCTATGAGCCTCTCCACCACGTGACCATGTCCACGACTTATCTACCGGCGAAATCGGATTGGAACTTTGTTAGCATTCTTAAATATGCACGCATGTCTCGTTTCAACACTTGTTCCTCCTCTTAGGCATCGTTGCACTTTCTCTTCTTATCGCCGGATTAAGGACTGAGAACGAAGTTTGTGGTAATCAATATTCAAGCACTTGGTGGTATTGCTCATCAAATAATTTAGTAGATGTATTTTAAGTGTGGATGAGATAATGTTTTGCAGACCTCTTTTACTTTTGTTTGGTCGTTAATTGCTGCAAAAGAACATAAAAGATCTCCGAGATACTTTCTTAATCTATTATTTGTGTCTATGTGTTATGTGTTATGTGTTTTGCTTCTTTGTTTGACCGTTGGATATATTCTGTGGCTGTGTGAACAACGCATGTGAATATATAAAGTCTGCTTACTCGGAAATTACAGCTATAAAAACATTTAGAAGAAAAAAGGGATCCTTTGGTTCATTAATTTCACCTCATATTTCAAAAAGAAATCTGTATAGCACAAATAATGGCATGTTCAAACTTTATATTTAGATGCGTTCAAAGAAAATATAAATGTTTTTATTGTATCTTCTGATAAAAATATTAGAAACCAGAAGCTTAAGGCTCTCAACAGAACAAGAAAAAAAAAAAAAGGCATGAAAGAAATTATATATTCACAATAATAATTTTGTAAAGTTTAAACTATACGAAATTGAACATAAATGATTCGGTAAGGTAGCGTCAAATGGCGTGGATAACAGCATGAGCCTTTTGACCACCATGTTATGCTTTTTTTTTTGTGTGTGTGTGTGTGTGTCCACTTGTCGTAATGAATGTTACGACAAATCATTTACCATTTTTGTCTTTTAGACTTTTTTTTTTTTTTTTTTATAAATTTGCGAAAGCTTTTGTTTTCATTTGATATAGAGAAAAATCATCACATCAAAACAAAGCAAAAAAAGAAAAAAAAGAAAAATCGTACTGATTAGTATTCACGGACGTGATTACTATTCTCGCAAACAAAATTACTAGAAGCTTTTTGATCAATATCTTTGACTTTAACAATAAAAAATAGAAAGTTCAACGACAGAGATTAATCAAACGCTGACGTTTACCTTTTTTCTATTGATAGTCACCGTTGGATAAGCATGAACCAAGCCTTTTCCTAATTCCAAATTCCATTGAGTATATATATACACACGTAGTTTATGCAAAACATCATCTTAATTATTTGTAATAATAAGAATCCCCTGAAGAAACAACTCTTATCAAATCCTCTCCATGGCTCAATCTCCTCAGTAAGATCCTCCTTTTTACTTTATGAGGTTTCTTGCTTATTATAAAGTCGATTTATCATATTAACTCTAATTTTATCTCTCCTTCACTTTTATTTCTTGATCAAGAAAATGTTTCGTAGAAGATCGTCAAGTTCCGCTCGATGCTACCTCTGATCCACCTGCTCTGTTCGACGGAACCACAAGGTTGTACATAAGCTACACCTGCCCATTTGCACAACGTGTTTGGATTACCAGAAACCTCAAGGTACTTGTGTTTTTTTTTGTTGCTGTATGTATGTAAATTGAGATTGACTTGAAAATTTAAAAGCAAGAATTGTTTATATATTGGGGAGTTTAGGGTCTGCAAGAGGAGATCAAATTAGTTCCTATAGACCTTCCTAATAGGCCAGCTTGGTACAAGGAGAAAGTGAATCCTGCAAACAAGGTGCTCTTTATTTTTATGCAAGACCGATTTTTGAATCCTTATAAACTATATAAGGTTCTTTTAAAAGTGACAACAGAAGAGTCTAAGATTGCTATAACGATGTATGTAGGTTCCTGCCCTCGAACACAATGGAAAAATCATTGTGGAGAGTCTTGATTTAATCAAATATGTCGATATAAATTTCGATGGACCTTCACTTTACCCCGAGGTAAGACCTTGTTCGAATGTTATAGAGCTTGTTCTTGTCATATATGTAACAATCTTTCAATTAGATTTTTTTTTTTTTTTGGTCTAGGATTCTGCAAAGAGAGAGTTTGGTGAAGACTTGTTGAAATATGTTGATGCAACATTTGTAAAAACTGTGTTTGTCTCTTTCAAAGGTGACCCGGTTAAAGAAACAGGTAAGGTTGATTTTCGTGTGTCTTGTTAATTGTATAGGACCTGAAACTTGTGTGTTTTTGACGCTGAAAGTTGTGTGGTTTTGACGCAGCATCGGTCTTCGATCACGTGGAAAATGCTTTGAAGAAGTTTGATGATGGTCCTTTCTTCCTTGGCGAGCTTAGTTTGGTATAAAAGTCTTCTTAAAATATGTGTGAATGAACCTTTTTTTTTAAATGTTTCACTATGGTTAAAAAATTTCTTGAATTTGTTGCTAGGTTGATATCGCATATATCCCATTCATTGAGCGCTTTCAAGTCTTCCTCGACGAAGTTTTTAAATATGAAATTATAATCGGACGTCCAAAACTAGCTGCTTGGATTGAGGTACACATGATGTGATATACATATGATATATATATGTACATGACGACATGAACATGGTGAGGCTTTTATATGAAATTAGCTGCTTGATTGCTTTAACCTCAATGTATGTTTTGCAGGAAATGAACAAGATGGTTGCATATACGCAGACGAAAACCGACTCAGAATATATAGTCAATTATTTCAAGAAGTTCATGGTAAGAGTTTCTAAAAAGCTCAACAATATTAGAATCGCTTTTCTAAACTGTTTAACTTCATGTTAGCTTGGACACAAATGCCTTTTTAATTTTACTTTAATGTTAGGCTTAGCCATTTGTCTTGCTCAATTCCGGTTAACGTTCTATAACAAAACGAACCGATTCCGTTTTTTTTTTCTTTTGCAGTAAAAGTAACAAATCTATTGGACTTTGGTAACGATGCCATGTTGGCTTAGGAAGAAGAAAGATTACTACTACTTAAAAAAAAAAAAAAAAAAAAAAAAAAAAAAAAAGATTACTACTACTTGAGAGTGTTATAAATTTCTGGATTTGGTATTGTAATTGTAGTTTGTGATAAATAAGAAAGATTTGGTATTGTTTACTTTTTCATCAAAGAGAGACCTGGTTTACTCCGGATAATACAATGTCAATAATAAAATGGGCTCGGTTATGGTTGAAAATTAATGGGCTTAATAATACCTTATTGTGATGTATCAATTACGGCCCACTATGAGATATTGAGTTACCGACAAAGATCTCAAAACTGCCACGTGTACGATGATGACTGTAATTTCGAGAAACGTATGGAAAAACGCTTCCACTCTCTGTTCTTAGCTTCGTTTTCTTTAGTGTGTGATAAAAAATCCTTACTTTTTACAGAATCAGATCTTTGAAAGAGTTTTGCTCCTTGATACATATCTTCAATGGCTTCTCCTATGTAAGGATCTGTGTTCTTATCCTGAAATTCGGAATTTTTATTGAGTTTGATCGATTTTTGGGATTATAACTTCCCGCAAATTCATGTTTTTACATTTAAGTTTACTCGATTATCAGCTATTGGAATTTTGGGAATTTAAGTTTTTGTGGCTTTGATTCTATTGAGACAGTGTTGTAGAAGATCGTCTAGCTCCGCTCGATGCTACAGCTGATCCACCTGCTCTGTTCGACGGAACCACTAGGTTAATCTTCATTTTGCGTCCTTATGTTTTTGGTTTTAGCTTTGTTCTGTTCTTTTTTTTTGTATTTCCCTTGTATCTTAAAACCTCTTATTGTTATTGTGTTACCAAAGATTGTACACAAGCTACGTTTGCCCATTTGCTCAACGAGTTTGGATCACCAGAAACTTCAAGGTTTAACTCAGCTTCTCCTTTGTACTAGTCTCACCTTCAACAACATTAGATATTAGGGATTTTTGAAGCCGGTTTGGTTATATTAGGGATTTTTAAAGTAGTTGGATTCTGTAAACAAGATTTGGTTGGTTTCGGGTGATTGTAGGGTTTGCAAGAAAAGATTAAACTTGTTCCTTTGGATCTTGGGAATAGGCCTGCTTGGTACAAGGAGAAAGTCTATCCAGAGAACAAGGTTAAAAAGCTTATCTATAATCAGTCCCAAATTCATTTTTGTTTTTGGTTATAACTTAGGAGGAAACTTCTCGTTATCTTTTGCAGGTCCCAGCGCTTGAGCACAATGGAAAAATCATTGGGGAGAGTCTGGATTTGATCAAATATCTTGATAACACTTTTGAAGGGCCTTCGCTTTACCCTGAGGTATAACATTATACCATACCGGGTGTTGTTTTCCTTCATGATTCTCTGATTCCACAATTCATTTCTCTCTAGGATCATGCAAAAAGAGAGTTTGGCGACGAGTTGCTCAAGTATACTGATACTTTCGTTAAAACCATGTATGGGTCACTCAAAGGAGACCCCTCTAAAGAAACCGGTGAGACTGTAAACTCTTCAAAGTTTCGACCCTTTTGCCGGGGTGAAAGCAAAATATATAACCAGAAATTTCATGTTCTTGTTTCAGCACCTGTGTTAGATTATCTGGAAAACGCTCTGTATAAGTTCGATGACGGGCCATTCTTTCTCGGTCAGTTAAGCTTGGTATAAGCCTCACTGGCCCTTTTTTAGATCCTCTATTTCTCCTTTTGTTTGCCTTTAATGAACTGTTTGAATTCTTTGTTTTTCAAGGTTGATATCGCCTATATCCCGTTCATTGAAAGGTTTCAAACTGTACTCAATGAACTATTTAAGTGCGACATTACTGCAGAACGTCCCAAACTATCGGCATGGATCGAGGTATATATGCAATCTCCATTAAGTCGGAAAAGATTACACTTATCCTCATTAGGGATTCGTATTAAAGCGATCAGTGTTATGTTTGCAGGAAATGAACAAGATTGATGGCTATGCACAGACGAAAATCGATCCTAAGGAGAATGTGGAGATTTTCAAGAAAAAATTCATGGTAAGCATATAATTAGACTCTATTAACTGAAACTACCACATGATTTTGATGGATCCAAAGGTGAGTTGCTTCATCTTGTCTAGGTGTGAATGTTTGTTGCTTTGGGTTAGTTTTCAGTTTTGGGAATGAAAACCGAGTCGGTTTAGCAACTGGCTCAGAGACAAGCTCATCTTTCTTCAACGAGCGTTCTGCGTCTCAAAACGTTTTGAACGCAAAGGCCATGCACTAATCATCAGCTAATGGCCTATTATTATGGCCAAATGACTTGTTAAATACTTTCGCGGTTAATGGTCTATACCAAATCTGAGTCTAATTCCGGTTATATTCTTGCAGTAAGGAAGCACTAAGTAAGAAGAAAAGTGTACCGGACCAAACCACCTTTCTTTGGATATGAACTATGAAGTAAGAACCAGACGATGCAATAAGATGTGTACTTGAACCAGATGATGCAAAATAAGATTTGTACTTTACATGATGCAGTAACAGCTTGATGTGTATTTTAAGTGTTAATCAAATTATCAACCATTGACATTGTTAATATATAAGCACATGATTAAAATCTTAGAAAAGGCAATAATTTCTAAGGAAGTCGTTTATTTTTGCAAAATTTACATTGCCTAGACGAAAATTAATTAAAGGCAGTATTTTAACAGAAACGTGTTGTGCAAACAAAATAAAACCTAAAACGTCTGTGTTACCATGGCGAATAGGCGAGAGAGATGGGGCCGGCGAAAACGTCATAGAAAGCCTAGCCACCGCAAAATCAGAAAAATCGACGGTGCAGATTTCATCAACTCTATGCCAGATGATATTCTCAACCATATTCTCTCTTTTATTCCCACCGATTTGGCTATGAGAACTTCTGTCTTATCCAAACGATGGAGGCATGTGTGGTACGAGACACCTTGTCTCGACATCAATGTGTGTAGACTCAAGGATGGAGCGACGAACCAAACCCTAACTTCCTACACGGCTCCCAAAATCACTAGTTTCAAACTTCTTACGAGCTTGGATCACAACACTGCACCCGAGATTGATAGCTGGATCGAGTTCGCTATCTCCCGCAATGTGCAAAATCTGTCAGTGTTCATTAGGGATTTCAAATACCGCAAGACTTACAGTTTTCCAGTTTTCTTCTATCTCAGTTCCTCCTTAAAGCAACTCACCGTGACGTTGGACTTTTGTGATATGATTCCCACATGCATAGTGTCTTGGGAATCCCTAAGGAACTTGTCTCTGCGTTCTTGTCGAATTTCAGATGAATCCATTCATAATATTCTCTCTGGCTGTCCAATTCTCGAAAGCTTGACATTAGATGCATGCTCATTACTTGAGCGCCTTGAACTGAGTAAAGCACCGAGTCTGAAGAGATTGGATATAAATCGGGAATATCGCCACACAGGACCAATTGCGATTGTAGCGCCACACATACATTATTTGAGACTGACATACTCTAGTACACCATCTACTTTAGTGGACGTCTCCTCTTTGATCGAAGCTAACCTTAATATTATCAGTAGCCTACTCAGTCCCTTGACTGCTGATCGTTATCAAACCATGGCGCTGGAGATGCTAGCAAAATCGCACAACGTAAAGAGGCTTACTGTTGGGGAAACCCTTCTTCAGGTATGTTAAGCAATTCTTGCATATTGATCTAAAGCCTAAAAACTTACAATTATTATTTGATTGCACGGTTAATGTTTGTTTGATGGTAAAGGTTTTCTAGCAAATGTTTCATTAGTGTGACCTTTTAATTTCATCTTGTTTTGTTAGATTCTATCGCTTGCCGAGCTCCGTGGTGTTCCTTTCCCAACACTCAAGGTCCAAACTCTGATTGTTAAAACGGAGTTTGTTCGATCTGTTATCCCTGGTATATCAAGGTTACTACAGAATTCACCTGGATTAAAGAAGCTAACATTACACACGATGCAGCAAAGCCACGACATAATGGTATCTTTACTACAAACCTCTTTTCTTTCCTTGCAAAAACTAATAATTGACAAGGAACATTCCTCGAACCATGTCTTTCACTTTTATTGGGTGGGATATTATTATTAAACCACTAGTGTTAATTTGCTTGGGATAACTTTTTATGCTCTACAGGATATGCATCGTTTAAAAGGTTTATATCCGGATCAATGTTGGAGATCAAAATGTGAGGTGTTTCCTACCTCGAAGGAGATCTATGAGATGTTAGGTTGTAATGATGCAACGTCGAAACTTGTGGCTTCGTTCTCTGAATTGGTGCTGAGAAACGCAAAGACACTAGAGATGATGGTTGTATGGTTGGGAGGTAGTTACTTTAATGATGCACAATGGTTCGAAGAGCTGCTTCAGATGGTTGAAACACTTTCTCACGACAATAATGTCTCCATTTTGCTCAAACGAAGCAATTCCTAAAAATATTTGCATCATTGCTATATTTAGTCTTAATGTATCTTTGGATATGAGTAATAAGAACCAGATGATGCAATAAGGTGTGTATTTTACTTGCAGCAACAGCTTGATCTACATTTTACTGTTCACCAATAATCAATCGAAATCTCAAACATAAAAAGTTTTTAAAACTATAGTATTTTAATAGTTATACAATAACTTTGGAATCAAAACAGACATCCTCAATACAATAATGAGAAACTGTCACATTTCAAAGCAAGTGCTCAATAAACATTACATCAAACAACATTACCTATAACAACATTATAAACCGGCCTCTATATGAATCTATCTCTTCTTACACATATCTACAAGCAGCCCTTAAGCCATACTTTCCACACTTAAGTCTGAAAATCATCCACCTTTCCTCCTCAAGAAAGACAGCCCGGTATGGGTTTAAGCTAAATAACTTACACAGCATTGCGGTTCTCGGGATTGTCTTCAGACCCTCTTTGATCTAGGTGGAGTCCCGGGAGCGAAAAGGGAGCCTTGGACTGGCTGAGCCAGAGGATCGAACTTCTGGGAGGCGAGGTAAGAAAGTGCAGTGACCACGTCAGCAATGAGAGGTCTAAGATTTGGCTGCTCTTGCACGCACATCGCTGCTACAGCGAGTGCTTGGTACAACCCTCGCGGAGGGTATTGACCTTGAAGCATTGGATCAGCCATTTGAGAGAATTTCCTCCTGTCTTTAAACAAAGGCCTTGCCTGAAATAGAGCATTCCAAAGAATACAATTAAAAGGAAGAATCTACAGAAAAAACAAAGCTCGTTCCCAATTAGATTTTTTCTTACCCATGCGACTAGATTCTGTTCTCCAGTGGATCTTGAACTGTCTATTGCTTTCCTACCGGTTATAATCTCCAACAGAACAACACCGAAGCTATAAACGTCTGATTTGAGTGTTAGTTGGCCTGTCATTGCATACTCGGGAGCACAGTATCCGTATGTTCCCATAACCCGAGTCGACACATGAGACTTGTCACCCACTGGGCCAAGTTTAGCCAACCCGAAGTCGGATAGCTTTGGAAAGTAATCATCGTCGAGCAAAATATTGGAGCATTTCAAATCTCGATAGATCACTGGAGGCATGGTCTTGTCATGCAGATACTCCAATCCTTTTGCAGCACCTGCAGCTATTTTCATTCTGGTGTTCCAGTCAAGTGGCTGCTTACCAGGTGAAATATCTGGAAAAAAATGCATCACTCGATTGAAATTCAAAGACTTTTCCTCTACATTATTTGATAATAGAAAATTATTCATAGACGTGTGATCTTAGAAGCGCATACCGTGCAAATGATCTTCAAGTGAACCTAAAGGCATGTACTCGTACACTAGAAGCCTTTGATCTCCATCAGCACAATATCCTATTAAGTTAACAAGATTCGGGTGATGAAGAAGACTCAACATGAGAACCTCGACGAGGAACTCCCTGTTTCCTTGTAAACCATTATGATCAAGTTGCTTGATAGCCGCTGTCTACAAAGGAAGAATAATGTCAGTGAGCTTTCACTAACAAGAACATTCAAAAGGTTAAAACCAGAGAAGCAAGCAAAAAAAAGGAACAAACCTGGCTAGTGCTGGCTAAGTATCCTTTGTAAACTCTACCAAATCCTCCTTCTCCAATAAGACATTCTTTTCTGAAGTTTCTAGTGGCAGTAGCTAACTCAGAGAATGTAAACGTTTGTGCCACAATGTGATCAGAGCCTTTACTTTTGGATTCACTCAAGGACGACTTGGCCTTAGATTTCTCTACAAAAAAAGAAATACTTAATCAACACAAGCTGAGCAGAAGTGTCTCAAGATCAACAAATAAAAGTTTTGGATTTCAGATGTCAATCAATATGTATGAATCAGAATTAGATTAATCCACAACTTCCACTGGAGAACAATCTAACCGGAAAGAGACATGCAAATAACACATCATTTAGGTCAAATTATACTACTAAGAGTAAAATCGGAGAAGTTCTAAAGCTAGTGAAATGGAAGGAAAAAAAAAGCAATCTTTAAACAAAAAGTCAAAAACCCTAATCAGCATTAGCAAACGATGGCTCACAGGAATCAGAAAGCTTACAAATTTCCAGAATTTTAGTTAGAGAAGCTTAAAAGCAGAATCAAAGGATGTAGAATTGAGAAAGCCTCTAAAGAGCAATTACCTGAAGTAGAGACAGAACAATCAGAAGACTTCCTGTTGAGTTTTTGGTCACCGTTCCTCCTTGTCTTAGTCCTCCCACTCGATTTCCCAGAACACGGGATCCAACCCATTAAGCTTCTCGATCTTCTTCTTCTTCTTCCTCTTCAAGTGGATTCTCCGTTTTTATTGTGTTCGATGATCTCGAAAGCGAGAGAGAGAGAGAGAGAGAGAAAAAGAAGCTGAGAGAACTTTGAAATGTAGAAAAGAGCACGCCAAGCCAATCTCGGCTCCAATCGCTGGATTTTTCGATTTTTCTTTTTATCATCAAATATCAATTTACAAAATAAATTAATTTTTGTGATACAAATTAATGTGTAACGGGTTTGACTTTGACAAATCAAATTAAAAATTAATGTCAAAGAAAAAAAAGACAAAACAAAAATTTATACTTTTATCGAAGCAGATTGGTATCAACTATCAACTAACTACCCCATGAAAATTTATTTTCTTTTCAGCAACAATCAAAAAAGAGGTTTATTTAATTGAATAAATTTCTTGAGTTGTAAATATTGAAAGAGAAGTTAAATAAGCAACAATCGTGGTCAGCATGATAGTTTCCAATCATTTGAACAGAACATAAGAGATTAGCTTTTTTTAATTTGGGTTTAAAAAACGAGAGAATATTTTTAACTAATGAAACTAACAGTTTTATTCTAGTAAAATCTCTATTTACGGATAATAAGCTCTAATGATATTGAAAGAGAGATAATGTTGATACAAATACGACACCGTATTGTGCTCGGCTCCAAAAGCAAGCTTATACAAAAATATACAAACAAGGGGTTATTGTTTTACAAGTTTACAACATCTACAAAGCTTTCACTGTATATCCTGGTGGTGGTACTCATGAAACCAAACCCTTCCTCCTAAATTCATAAACCAGACCAGACAACGACAATAACAAACGATCAAATGTCCTAGTGTCTTCGTTTCGTGAATAGTGGTATTATCAAAGAATCAGACTTTGAAGGGGAAATGTTAAAACATGTGATAGATAGATAAGATAGATGATGAGCACATTACTCATGTATTTGGGCTGAGATAGAGTTGGTTTTGTAGATTTTCCGTTAGCTATCCTCAATGTTTTTTATGTCGTTATCATCCGTTGCAGCGGCTGTTTTACGGACAAATTGGCCACGGACACGAGGTCGTTGTTCCGCTAGTTTTTTCCGGCTTTGGTATCGTACCTGAGAAGAAGAGACACATTTTTTATAAACAAAAACCAAATCATCATTAAACGTTTGGACACATTTAACAAAATTTCGAATACTGGTTTTGTTCAACCATGGATTTATATCGGTTCAAGAGTTGTAACCGTTGTGGAAGCCAAAACGCATATGTATGCATGCATATAAGCTATTAAGACCTTGATAATTTATCAGTGTTTGCGTTTCTGTTTACATGTTAAAATTAGTATGTTGAACCACATTTTTTCTTGTAAACTGTAACACCAAATGCATAACACAAATCGAAGAAAAGGTTCCATTTGCGGTTTGCATTTGCTTTCACAATTTACATGAATACTTTTTTTCTTTCTTCGTAAAAAGACACGAGAATATTCTAATATTGAAACAATCAGAGGTTTGATCAAGAATTTACCTTCTTTCTAAAGCACCTTTCTTTTCTCTTCTGACGGAACTTTGTCAAAGCAGCTTCCCTTTGAGAGATCTTATTTTCATCCGCCAAGTTTCCGCTACCACTTCCGCTTCCGCTTCCACTACCATCACCATTTCCATTTTTGCCAGCACCGTTATCACTTCCCATATTCATTCCTCCAGTATTCATACCATTGCTGCTTCCATATGGCCCATTGCTCCCATGACCACTACCTGATACACTACCATTCACACTGTAATTCACTGTGTTGTTGTTACCTTCAATCGTTTCGTTGTACACATTTGAGGATCCACGTTGTGGCGGTAGCTTCCTCTCAGCGACATGGACAAGATTATAGGAGGCATGATTATTATGATGATCACATGGTAAAGGCTGAAACGATGAATGCTTGACTGATGAAGATCCTGCTGAGCTTACTTTTGGAGCTCCTGGTTTTGTGAAAGCGTTGTTCTCAGTCGTGGAACTCATATCAAAGTTATTGCTACCGACATGTGAGCGGTGATTATTGGGGAGACTCTCATTCATGTTTGAGTGACAATCACATGCAGCTTCAGTCTTTTTTATAAGATCCTGGCTATTATTATCATGAAGCGAATTGCTTCCTAAGTTCCCGCCAGAAAGCTTATTGGCATTTGAGGCTGGATTATACCTGCACAAGTCCAACAATCAATCCCATACTTCTTCAATAAGGCATTCAAAAGGTTGTATACGGAAGAAAAAGCAGACCTTTGATTTTAAGAAAGTACCTTGAGAAAGCTGAGCCCTCTGAACGCCTCAGCACATTCCGGTCATCCCTAACTAGTGTCCCATCATCTTTAGTTCCTCTATGCCTCTTTGAACTATGTTCCATGTGAATTAGCTCTTCGGAATTTTTGACAGAAGTTTCATTTGAATCTAAAGTTTTCAAGTGAGTGTTAAGTGCCTCGGGTTCTCTGTTATCTTGAAGGTGGCTAGACATGGCTTTAAAACCCGAGCCTCCATCTTCATGCATTTGTTTACTTGAAGGACTTTCGCTGCTGAGGTCCACTGGTCCTTTTCCAACTTTCATTTTCCATTTACTAGAGCTCTTTTCAAATGAATTATCCTGTCTCATAATGCCAGTAGTTTTAGATAGGGGTTCATCTTTTGGCTCCAGTGCCAGATCACAATTTCTACGAATGCTAATCTCCAAGTCTCTACCCATTGTGACATCTTCTGCAAAATTGAAGAAAAAACATTCAATATCATGTTTTTAAGTTTCAGTATAGAGAAAAGTATGGAAGAAACTAGGAGATCACAGTTTCCTTTCATTACCAAATTTATCATCCTGTTCTTGAGTCTCCTTCTCAGCAGGTGGTGCAACCAACTGATTACTTGGGAACTCAGGGTTAGAATGTACCACTTGGGCGCAAGTGCTATCGACTCGATCCCATAGAGATACCGCTCGTGGACTGTCATCAACCTCCACAGCTTTTTTCGTCCAAGAGCTCTGAATAAAAAGGAGTATATCAAAATCAATCTAGGTTTTGGACATAAACCATGTACAAAATAAAACTTCAGAATGAACTAGAAATTTTCACCCAGTTTATCACTGAAAAGATCTAAGTTAAACATCAATTGAGTTCTACAATTGGTTAGTTAAGCGCTTCCACCATTTATAAGCATCTGAGTGCACATGCGAAGTTCGATCATCCGACCCCTACCATTTATGGTGAAGAAATTTTTAAAAGGGTAACTTATGAGATGTATATTTAGATTATCGGTATTGCACATTCGTCTTACCTGAGCGCCACTCCCATCACTACTTCCATCACTAGCATTCAGGCCAATGCTCCCATTTTCATTCTCACCACTGCTTCCCGAATCGTGATCAGATTTTCTAATACTCTTTGATTTCACAGACTTTTGAGTTTGATGCGTTCCGCTCTCACTTCCACTACCGCTAGACTGTGAACAAGAAACATGGAAAACCATGAGAAACCAAAAAGTAGATACTAATCCACAATTAGACCATGACTTTCTAGTTTACTACTTATCACCAGTTGTACATCAAATGGATAAAAAAAAAGACCAACAGTTTTTCAGACTAATCATATATGAGCAAGGACATACACTTTGGCATCTTCTCCAAACATGCTGCCAAAGGATCTTAAGCTCGTTTTTTCTTATTGGCTTAACAAGAAAGTCAACTGCTCCTTTCGATAAGCACTTAAAGACCAGCCCCATTGAGTCATGAGATGACATCACTGCAACACAAATCTCACAGGGGAATGTAGTTAAAAGCATCTACTTCCAACATAAGCTAGAGAAGACTCAACAAATTGTGTAACTTCAAAAGAAAGAGCTCAATGTTATGTACAACGACCAGGGAAAAAGAACTACGACTAAGGACAAAGAACTCACTGATGACAGGGATGTTACGACGAGATTTGTGGCTCAAAATCTTGCTCAAGAGACCGATACCAGATAAGTAAGGCATGATCACCTCTGTTAGCACAATATCAATATGATTGTTTAGATCTTCTAACACCTTCCAAGCTTGTATCCCATTTGAAGCCTCAACAACTGCCATGACAGAGTTAATAATCAATCAACCAACAAAATCCATGGCAAAAAAAAAGTTGCTATTCATTATCGATCAGTGAATGCAACGAGGGAAACACAAAAAACTGAAACTGGTACAGATATGCGCTATAGATTATAGATCGGACTGAGTTCTAGGCTTCAAAACTGACCTTCATAGCTACAATTGCGAAGAAGTGCAGTAACAATATAACGAGTGCAGTCATCATTTTCCACAAGCAGAACTCTAATTGTTCGCACATGAAGAAACCTTTCCCAACAGACAGTTGCCGCTGTTTGTTGCGACAACGGAATTTGCAGTCCACCTGAGCCTTGCCCAGCCCCTGAACTCCCATTTCTCACATCTATAGTGATTCCATTGACTTTCTCTTCTTCACTATGCTTCTCTGTCCGACTCTCAACCCTATCGAATTTCGTCTCTCCGTTTTTTCGATCAGTGATTGGGTAACGTGAACCCTCCCCCTCCTCGTTAACATTCATCACACCAACTCTGCTTCGCTGAATTCAAATGATCAAAAATATCAAAACACTTTTCAACTCAAAACACAGCCATAAACCCTAATTTCGATGATTGCAATAGCTAGAGGAGTTAGAATCGAACAATATCTCCGATTAACAGAACAAAGAATTGAAGAACCACGAATTCTCAAAAAACCAACTCAATCAAGTAACTTTTTGAAGAATCATCAAAAACTTAAAAACCGAATCTCGACAAATTACAACGAAACAAAAAACCAAACAAAAGCATCTGAATTCTAAGAGAGTACTGATCTTACAATAGTCAAATCTTATAACGAAGAATCGAGCTCCAAAAGTTGCATCAATCACCAGAAAAATGGATCTAGCACAATCAGCTAACGGTTGGGGAAAAAGAAACAAGGAATTCAAATCGATAAACAGAATTAAGAATCGAAGCTTCTTAGAGCTTTAGAAAGAAGATAAACACAGTGAACAATTTTTGTGATTATGAGGTTTTTCTGTCTCCCAGAGAGTGGAAATCGGAGACGACCATAAGCCACCGATTTTTATTTTTCCGGAGATAGATAGATATTAGAAAGATTTGCCTCGGGCAAAAAAAAAAAGAAATTAAAAAATCGTAATTTCTGACGTGGACAAAACTAGAGGTCCCGAACGTTCGAGAATTTCCACGTCAGATCGGATATTTCCACATCATATATTGGCGAGGATTGCTGAGGTGGACGATATATCAAAAACAGTCGTTCAGGAAGCTAGTGGCAGATCTGAGATCTTTTTGAACTGACACGTGGAATGGTGGAGAAAAACGTCAAATGGTAAACTCATCTGGACCGTTGATTAGATTTTGGCGGAAGAGACAAGCGTTTAAAGATTTTATAGATGTAGTTTAATATTGGGCTTAACATATGGGCCGTAAGAAAAGCTTTTAACCCAATAAAAAATATTTAAAATATTCGTCGACAGCAGGGTTCGAACCTGCGCGGGCGAAGCCCAATAGATTTCAAGTCTATCTCCTTAACCACTCGGACATATCGACATCTTGCCCAAAATGTAATTAATTAACTAAATTAACTTACATGTAATTCTATCCCTTAGTTTGCCCTAGAAATGACATTGACGAGATACGTTGACCTAAAAGAGTGAATTTTCCCGCCATTGTTAGTACCAGAACTCTCTCAACCGCCGCATCTCCGTCGCTATCTACAGATGGCGGATAAGAAGAAGCGAAAGCGATCAAAAGATGACGAGGCGGAGGAACTTCCTTTCAAAAGCATTCTGGAATCAGACGACGTTATCACGGAGCTTCTCAAATCCTATATTTCCTCTTCTATCAAAGCCGCCGCCGGAGCTGGCGGTGCCTCCTCCTCTTCATCGAAACCACTAACCCTAGCGGACCTCTCTCTCTCATCTTCCTGTCGTGAAGTCGCAGATCTCTCACTCTCCTCCGTGCAGACAGAGATAGAGACAGTCATCGTCCAGATCGCCCGTTCGATTCTCGCCGGTGATGGCTTTTCCTTCAGTGTTCCTTCACGCGCCGCCTCGAATCAGCTGTATGTACCGGAGCTCGACCGTATTGTGTTAAAAGACAAATCCACCCTTCGCCCCTTTGCCTCCGTTTCTTCTGTCAGGAAAACCACCATCACCACTCGTATTCTCGCCCTTATCCACCAACTCTGCCTCAGGAACATTCACGTTACCAAGCGTGATCTCTTCTACACCGACGTTAAGCTTTTCCAGGTAGGTTCTTCTTGCTTTCAATTTTACTTGAGATGATAGTTTGTTCTCATTGAATAGAGAATGATAGTCACTGTTTTAGATCCAGCTCTTGTAAACTCGACGCATTGATTCTGTGTAGTTGAGCAAAGAAAGTTTGGTTTTTGGAAGGTTTTGAACCAATTTGCAACCTTACTGAATTTTCAGGACCAGACACAGAGTGATGCTGTGTTGGATGATGTCTCGTGTATGCTCGGTTGCACAAGGTCAAGCCTCAATGTAATTGCAGCAGAGAAAGGTGTGGTGGTGGGTAGGCTCATATTCAGTGACAATGGAGATATGATAGATTGCACAAAGATGGGGATGGGTGGGAAAGCCATTCCACCAAACATTGACCGGGTTGGAGATATGCAGAGTGATGCTATGTTCATACTCTTAGTTGAAAAAGATGCAGCTTATATGAGGTTAGCTGAAGACAGATTCTATAACCGGTTCCCTTGTATCATCGTGACTGCAAAAGGCCAGCCCGATGTAGCTACAAGGCTGTTCTTGAGGAAAATGAAAATGGAGCTTAAGCTTCCAGTGCTTGCCTTGGTGGATAGTGATCCTTACGGGTTGAAGATCTTGTCAGTATATGGATGTGGGTCGAAGAATATGTCTTATGATAGTGCAAATTTGACTACACCTGATATTAAGTGGCTTGGAATCAGGCCCAGTGATTTGGACAAGTATAAGATACCTGAACAGTGTAGGTTGCCAATGACTGAGCAGGATATTAAGACCGGGAAGGATATGCTAGAGGAGGATTTCGTGAAGAAAAACCCCGGGTGGGTTGAAGAACTTAACCTGATGGTGAAAACAAAGCAGAAGGCTGAGATTCAGGCGTTGAGCTCTTTTGGTTTCCAGTATTTATCAGAGGTTTACTTGCCCCTGAAACTGCAGCAGCAGGATTGGCTCTGATCATCAGGTTGCTGTCTTCCTGTTCAATTAGAGACACCAACAAGTGCACGCTACAGATTTCGAGTTTCTGATAATGTAATTGCTTGTTTCCTAGCATGTGAATGGTTGCAACGGTTGAAATTTGGTTTGAATTTTTGGTTTGAATCTACACAGAACTGGGAAGATAGCTGATGAACCTTTAGATACAAAGGGAAAAAAAGCTCTTTTGTTTATTTAGAAGGTACACAATACTGTATGCGCATTAAGATTACGTATATGCAATATTGCCTTATTCTTTTCTGCAATTTAGTTTGAAATTAGCATAGAACACAAAGATGATTGATTAGTAAGTACTAGTCGGAAGCAGCTACTTTTTGCGCTGCAACCACTTAGACAGAGACGCCTTTGTCACCATCAACCTCTCCAGAATCGCAGGTCTCCTCGTTGAGGATATACTAACAAGTGACGTAGTGGTCTCTAGCGTATGCGCTGTATCTTGTTTTGCATCATCCACACAGTGTGCATCCTGTTTGATATTTCTTTGTCCAGCAGGAAGAACCACAAGAGACAATTCATCTTGTAGAAGCTTTACTAGCGCTTCTTTCACAGTAATCTCTTGCTTTCCTGAATCGGAATTTGCTTCACCGGTTCCTAGGATAATCAACACATCATCTATGACAACATCACCTGCAAAGGGAGATTCAGTTAGTTACAAGTGTGCTTTTTAGTCTCTATTGGCACAAACCTCAACCACATGTGATTTTTAGTCCTAACTTCTGCTTGTATGATATTCCCGTTTGAAATGTTTACCGATTCAAAAAAGGTAATGCAAGAGAAAGAATGTATTGGTCGAATCTTACCACGCATATAGTCTTCCTTGATCATTCGCAAAACTGCTAGAACAACAAGTCGAGCCTCAATCTGTAAATGGATGCAAAAGTTTGACATGGGCATATTGCTTAAGGAGTTGAATTGATAGGATTACAAGCGCACAAAATACTTCATTGTCTCCATTAACTTACCTTGGTAAGTCCTTGAAGGTCAATTGCAAGGTTTCCGGCTGTTCTCTCTTGCATGTGTGTAGCTACTTTTTCAATGAGTAGGCTTACAGGTCTCCCTGCATCTCCTTCTTGGTCGCTTACTTCTTGGCTCAGACCGTTTTCCTGTATGACTCCTTCGCACCACTCCTCAATAAGTTCCTTGAGAAAGTGATCGTTAGGTTTGTACCTGCAGTGTTGTGGTGTTGTTTGTGAGTAAAAAGGAATGCATCCCCACTTGTCTGAAGATGTGGAACCATCAAGAAGAGAAATAAAAGTAGACCATAAAAGTAAATTGTTCTTACCCTGCTTTTCGCATGTCCTGATATATGGCCAAGCATTGCCGCACTTCAAGTAAAGAACCATATTTGCTTCGTGCTTTAAGAAGTGTATTATAGGTGACCTGAGAAACAACTTTCTGGACTGAGAAATGCTGAAATAAATTGAGAAACGGCTTCCATGTCTTAGCATGCATTCCGTCAATTTAGACTAGTCTAATAATAGCTTCAGGACTTTATATGCAAAATTTTGTACACAGCACAGATAATTCCAGTCTTCTGATACAGCATTAAAGGGAACTTCATATATGGAGGAAGTTAGTAGCTGAAAGGGACAAAAAGAAACAAAGCCAATTCGAGCAGGAGAATTACCCAGTTTGGCTTTATCTGATATCTCCTCATCTCCTCAAACAAAGAAAATGCCAACTTCAAACTTTTATTTTCCGCACAAATCTGCAAGATAATAAGGATTGTACTTTCAAACCATTGAGTTGAGCAATAATTAAGAACAAAACAGAAATGTTGGCACCACTAAGAGAGATATTAATACCTTGATTGCTGTTGTGTAGGCAACAACATCAGGTCTGGTTCCAGCCGAATGCATAGTTCTCAAAATCTGTGCTGGAAAAAGAATGTCTCTCAGGGAACTTATCACATACTGCGTTAATCCTATAAATGATACTATAAATGCATATGGAAGCTTATAAACAGAAGCTGGAGAAGTATGATCACCTTAATGCTATATCTTTGTTTTAGGAAAGAGATTTGAATAAATAATTTCAAAAAATCAAGAGAAAATTTAACTCACCCGTACCGCACCTTCTACATCGCCTGAACCACCACACATATCAATCAAAGTCGACCATGTTATTTGATTTGGTGCAAGACCTAGGCTCTTCATCTCATCCATCAATTCTTTTCCTCGATAGTAATCGGTACCACAGGCTTTCAAGAGTATATTATATGTAGCAGTTGTTGGCTTGAAGCAAAATCTATTTGAAGCTTGGATATAAGGTGAATTAGAATTGCTATTCACCAAAGACACAGGACCATGATTTTTCAATCTATTTTGGCTGGAAATGCCACCTTTACTATCATCTGCATATAACGCTTCCTTAACTGAGCTCCCCTTCCAAGATTGAAAAAGACGAAAAGCTCGGTCATACTGGCAAGCTTCAACGCAAGCATGCAGTAGGATGTTGAAGCATTGAGAATTAGGCTCACAACCAGATGCAAGCATTTCTTCAAATAGGTGATTTGCCTGCTCTACTAAACCTGCATTGGCACAGGCGCTAATTAATGATGACCATGTATGAGTATTTGGGGTTACACCAACAGATTTCATATCATCTTTGACTTTGAGTGCCCATTTCCACATCTTTGCATCTGCAAAAACCTGATCTTAAGGCATTATTCAGAGACTTAGGGATACAAAAGCAAAATCTAATGATAAACTTAGTTTTCCAAAAATACTTATATTGTACCTTTATAATAGTACAATATGTAAAGGCATCCAACTTCAAAAGTCCGGAAGATTCCATTCGCTTTGCTTCTTTGTATATGTCCTGGGCAAGATCAACCCGTCCAGCCAGGCAACATGTTTTCAGTAGTATGTTGTAGGATGTCATGTCAGCTGTAACATCAAGTTTCTGCACATGACAGGTAGAGTTTCAAGGTCAAATCAATACCCACTCATAAATCTGAAAGTTTTAGGGTAGATTAACAACATCAAAATAGAACTTAACAATTCGATATATTATCTAGACAGTTAACTTAGCCATATCTTAAATTTACATATAGTGTATCAAGAGATAAATAGAAGAACATACCTGCATATTCTTGTATACTTTTAGTGTGTACCCAAGATCATGAGAATTAACATTCATTAGGCTGTTCATAACATAAATGTTTGGCTTAATTTTTTCTTTGAGAAGATCCTGCCACAAGATTCAGAGTTAACTACAAATCTCAATGCCGGATGGCAGACAAAATCGAGCGTAAAGGATACTTATGCAAAACATCCAGTATAATCAGGGAATTACCTCATATATGTACCTCGATTTAACGTAATCACCACACAGGCCACAAACATCTATCATGGTGCGGCATATATACATGTTAGGAGTATCCAAAATCTGTTTACAGGCTTCATATGCTGTCATAACAGAGACCATATCTCCTTTCTTTCCGAAACCATGAATAATTCTACAAAGCAATATCTCTGTATGCGGCAAAAGACATGCGTATCTGCATTCCATATTCATCAAATCGTTATCAGCACACTATATTCAGCAATCTTGTGGTTACTTTCTGAATCGTTATGTGGGGAGTGTAAACAAGCCTTACCTAATAGCTAATTGAGGATTGGAAATGTCAACACAACTCTTTACAACATCAAAAGGATCCACCAACTCTTTGATTTTGAATCCGAGACCTGAAATAAGAAGCAGCCACTCAATTCAAGAGTTCATAGTCACAGTGTAAGACAGTAAGAGCAAGATTGATATAGTATTTACCCGCAAGTATCTCCATTAAGTCAATAGCTTTCTCCACTTGCAAAGAGTTAGCCATTGCACGAAATTGTTTCCTCATTAATTTCACAGACGATTCATCGACGAGGTCCAATGGAGCAATCCCTACCTTCTCAATTCTCTTCAAAGTGTAAACAACGCTCTCAATCTTACCTTGTCGAAGATTCGACGAAATCCCTTTTGATAAGAGATCATAATCAACCATGGAAGCGAAACGTGCCACATTAGCTCCGGACTCTGCAGCCAAAGTCTCGGCGATGAGAGCGACGTCCTCAATTCGGCCATCCTCAGCGAGCTTCGAGGCGAAATCAGCGTAATACTCAAGCGAGCCATCTGGAATCCATCTTACGACGTTAGAAAAGTGATTAGAGAGAGAATGAGTCGCGGAGACTGGAGCAGGAGAAGGTGAGTGTTGCTGCGGTAGTGACCGAAGTAGCTTGGTGAAAGAAGAATTGGATTTAGCTTTTCGGTTGGTTTCTGGTGCGGTGGCGTAACAGCGACGGTGGTGATGGTGAGGATTAGTTATGGCGGAGGAGGAGCTAAAGACGATGACAAAGTCTCTCATTCCTCGCCGACGGTTGGAATCATCATCATCATCATCAGTGTGGCTCAGTTTTTCTGGTTTTCTATTTATTTTTTTCATGTAAATTAAATGGATTGGATTTGAAAGGCTATTTTTACAAGTCCCGAACCGGACCGGATTTGTCGTGTTAAAATACACCGGTATGTCTAAACCGATTTGGTACATTGATTATAACATTTAAGAAATATAAAAAGAAAAAGGCGAAAAAATGGATGGCCTGAAATTGCAAGTGAAGCGTCTCCACATATTTGACACCAACTGCTTGCCCGCCATGTGGATATCGTCGTCATTTCTCTCTCTAACCCCTTCTCTCTTCACTCTCTCTCTCTCTAGAAGATCGCTATCTTGAATAAAAAAAGACGATATGACTTCAAGCAATCCGGTGGTCGTCGAAGTACTACCGTCGGAAACTTCTACAGATGCTACAGAGACGACGATGACAACGACGGAAGCTGGGGAAGCACCGGAGAAGAAGGTGAGGAAAGCTTACACAATCACCAAGTCTAGAGAGAGTTGGACTGAAGGAGAACACGATAAGTTTCTCGAAGCTCTTCAATTGTAATTTTACTTTCTTCCACCAGCAATTTTGTTTACTGATTCTGTGTGTTTCGAGCTCTAATTTTAGCTGAATTTTGCGTAATTTCGCTTAATTTCTACTTAATTTACTTGATCCGTGAAGTTGGCTCTTCGGTTAAAATGTTATGTTAAGGTTGAGAAAGTGATAAACTTTTATCAGATCGAAGTTTGGTTATGTGGTAGATCATCTGGAGTTTTTGCCTATGTAACTGGATTCTGCAGAAGCAACAATGTCTTTTTTGATTGGTTAGGTTAGATTGTATATATTAGATAGACCAGAATTTATATTAATAGCTGATGAATGTGTTTTCTCATAAACCCGAAGTTTAGCTTTAGCTTAATTTAGGTTGCCAAAATGATTCAATCGAGGACTTGGCATCTGGTTTCTGCATAAAAAGTGGGATCTTGCCGAAGTCGTATCTTTCTTTATTGAAAATATTCAACATGAGAACTGAAAAAGCTTCATACAAGTCAGCTTTTAGAGCTATGCATGAAACCAATTTTCAATAAGTCCTAAACTACAAGTCAGATTTTGGTTATGGTTCGTTACTTCCAAATGTTACATTACTCTTTTGTGTGTGAAAGCCTTCTCTCTCTTTTTTCTGAAAAAGAATCTTACTTTGTTGCTTACAATTTCCTTGTGTCCTTAGGTTTGATCGTGACTGGAAAAAGATAGAAGATTTTGTTGGTTCAAAGACAGTCATTCAGGTTTGAGATCAGCTTCTTTGGATTTTTGGTTTAATATACAACCTTGGCACACTTCCCCACTCAATCTTCCTGTGCCTGTTTGATTTACTGCAGATCAGGAGCCATGCCCAAAAATACTTTCTAAAGGTTCAGAAAAATGGGACTTTAGCACATGTGCCACCCCCTAGGCCTAAGCGCAAAGCTGCTCATCCATATCCTCAGAAGGCATCGAAGAATGGTTAGTTCCATTGTAATAGATATTACTTTCGGTGGACAGATGGAGTAACATTTAATCAATCTGAGTTCAACTCAAATCTGCAGCTCAAATGTCGCTACACGTTTCCATGTCCTTTCCTACTCAAATAAATAACCTGCCTGGATATACTTCATGGGATGATGATACCTCTGCATTGCTAAACATAGCCGTAAGTGGGGTTATTCCACCAGAAGATGAACTTGAACTTGATACCCTTTGTGGAGCAGAAGGCATGCGTTCTCATCTGTACTCAGTTTTTGTATTTTGCTTTGGTAGTCGAGTTACTCTATCTGCTGAAGTGTCATATGCTAAATGCGGCTTACAATATCATTGTTTCAGTTGTTGTTGGATCAAATGGCATGATAAGTGAAACTAGTCCTTCAGCATCTGGTATTGGAA
Organism: Arabidopsis suecica; assembly: GCA_019202805.1. Taxonomy (NCBI): domain Eukaryota; kingdom Viridiplantae; phylum Streptophyta; class Magnoliopsida; order Brassicales; family Brassicaceae; genus Arabidopsis; species Arabidopsis suecica. The sequence continues at coordinate 727,463 of CM032910.1, forward strand.
GCTCAAGCAGAACACTATCAGATTCTAAGGGTTTAAGAGTGGTGAAACAAGCTCCCTCAATGCATGGTAATTATCTGAAGAATTGAGGGACTATTTCTGAGTTTTCATTTTATGGTGGACACTGTTATAATGGTTGCTTTGCAGGTCTTCCTGATTTTGCTGAGGTTTATAACTTCATTGGGAGTGTCTTCGATCCTGACAGCAAAGGCCGCATGAAAAAGCTCAAGGAGATGGATCCTATAAATTTCGAAACTGTGAGTTGGAGCTTACTTGCCTTTAGAATAAATGATGTGTGTGGCAGCATATCCATCATTTATGCTTCTACTTGAATGAGGCTTCTTCTTTGAGCTCCCTTTCTGCTACCGTACTTAGGCTTTTTGGTGTTTCCAACTCGTGAATCTATATCTTCTCTCACAGCTGAATTTAATAAAGGATGTATCTATAGATTCCGTTTCAAAATTTGTTTGGTACCATGATTCTATGGAGATGTTGGTCCAATAATGGGGTTTTACAACCATGGGTCAGTTTTTAGGTGTCATGGTACCTATTTGTAGCTGTCAGTGATTGTTCTTTTTCTAGTATCCGTCACTAATCACAGTTTTTCTTTCAGGTTCTGCTGTTGATGAGAAACCTCACAGTGAACTTGTCAAACCCTGACTTCGAACCTGCTGTAAGTGTTAATTTTATCATTACTCTGTGATCGTTGAGCATGTGAGGCACATTTGTCTTTTCGTGTTAAGACTGAATGAAAAAAAGTCTCTTACAGCTAACAGATCCACTGACTATCTGCCTTGTAATTTAACTAAAGAATTTATTACTAGTTCGCCCTTAGTTTGTGTTACTTCTTTAACCACTCCAATGATTAAATGAAGATTGTTGTGCTCTTTGAGATAAATATCTCTTCTATTCACACATCAACCGTTGGTTCTGGATTGATTTCCTGCAACAGATGTAATCTAACCATAAATTAGTCTGAATATGTTGATGCTGCAGAGGAAGGTCATGAACACTTGAGCTCTTAGCTGTTAGTGCACTCAACAAGTTATATATCTTCTTGACGACTTCTTGCTTGCAACAACTGTCTACCAGCTATCAAGTAAGTGTGGTTTTATATCTCACCCTCCGACACCAATATAAAATCACTTTGCTATAATTAAGAACGTTCGTATTGACTTAATAACATTATATCGAAGCCTAACACAACAGTTCACTAAGGTTTTCGCTTTTCACCCTAGTGTTTCTCATCTGTAGATCATAACTGTTAGAATCTCAGCTTAGCTGCTATTATTCTGATTACACTTCCCTTGAGGTTTAGAAACTATGGCTCTTACAGTCTTACCAAACTGCTATCTAATCTCTGTATATGGTGATTGTGTCAGATGCTTCTTACGGTTGTTGTCTGAGGAGAACATAACTGAGTCGTCGTCACAAACAAAAGGAACATATGCAGTTTCGGTCAGAACCAGTCGAGTGAATGGTAGATATATGTATGTGTGTGTAGAAAATGGTTACCAATTGTATCTTCTTTTTGATAATAATTTGTTCATGCGTTTTGTAATATGTAAGTTTCTCTACCTCTTCTTCTGATTGGTTACAAAAACTATGTAACACAGTAGCAAATTGTTACTTATAAGTTATAACTTTATAAGTGAGATACATAACTATGTTGTATTCTTCTTGTATCAAGCGTTAACGTCCAGGTTGTGTCTCTGTTCTTCTCAATAACAATAATTCTTGTAAAACCTCTAAACCGGTTAGGAAATTGAACCGTGTTGTTATGGTTTTGGAGGGTCTTTAGAACCTTCTAATCGATACCGAAGGTTTACGAAGTTTGTATAAACTCTAACGTATAAACAGAGAAGAGAGGCTTCTTCTCTTAAATTACCTTCGATTTAAGAGATTCCTTCGCCGTCGGCGAAGATGCTACAGCATCAGATCGTACAATCTCCGGCGAGATTAGGGCTAACAGGCCCTGGTTCTCCCTCCGTACAAAATCCAACGCCTACTCGTCATGGCCATCCAACTTCTTCTTCATCTTCCCAATCTCAGCACCAACAGATCCAACAACAACCTAATCTACTCCCTTCCTCCACCGTCGCCGCCGCTTCCTCAGCCTCAGCTGCGTCGGCTATTTCATCCTCCGCTTTGCTATCTCTCCTTCCTCCATTACCGCGAGCTCAAGCTCTTCTCCAGCAGATGGCAGTTTTGACGTCTAAGCTCTTCGACGTATCTCCCAATCGAGCTCTCTGGCTCTCAGCTTTTCGTGGCTCTCTTCCTTCGTTCCTCTCATCACACTCGTTACCACCGCCTCCGCCGCTTGAAAACCCTAATCCTTCATCCACGAAGGAGATCCTCTCTCAATTCAATTCCCTTCAGACTCAGCTCTTCGAAGCCGTAACGGAGCTTCAAGAGATCCTCGATCTGCAAGACGCGAAGCAGAAGGTCGCGCGTGAGATCAAATCCAGAGATTCATCTCTTCTCGCGTTCGCTAACAAACTCAAGGATGCAGAACGTGTTCTCGATATGCTTGTTGACGACTACTCCGATTATCGCAAACCAAAACGAAGCAAAATTGTGAGTGAAGAAGAAGACGAAGACAATGATAATGAGTCTTCTTCTTCAACCACAGTTTCGTCTCAGCTCAAACTAAAGGACATTTTAGCTTACGCTCATAAGATCAGCTACACCACATTTGCTCCGCCGGAATTTGGTGCAGGGCAAGCACCGCTCCGTGGTGCATTACCACCTGCGCCACAAGACGAACAAATGAGAGCTTCTCAGCTCTATGCTTTCGCTGATCTTGATATCGGTCTGCCAAAAACAGTAGAAAACATGGAGAAGAAGGTTGAAGCACTCATTGAGCCGCCACCACCACCAGAAGCTATGGATATCTCTGCAATTCATAACCTGCTTCCGCCGAATATCGCAGTTCCTTCAGGATGGAAACCAGGAATGCCAGTCGAATTGCCAAGAGATTTACCATTGCCACCTCCTGGATGGAAACCAGGCGACCCGGTTGTGTTACCTCCATTGGAGTCAATTGCTGCACCTAGAGCGGAGGATCAGCAACATATGCGACCTCCTCAGGGACTTCACAGACCGCCTGATGTCATACAGGTCCGAGCTGTTCAACTTGACATTTTGGAGGATGATGATAGTAGTGATTACAGCAGCGATGATGCAAGCTCAGATGATGAGGATTAATCAACATTGTGATTTGATAATTCTCTGTAAGGTAATATTTGACCAATGTTACTGCTAATTCTTGATCAAGTTTGAGTGAAATTTTCTACTTGGTTTCGTTTTGTTTTAGCAATGTCTTTATGTAGATAGATGTTAAGTAGTTTATGCTTCATCGTTATCAGTATCTTTGATGTATCAAGATTGTTTCTTACGAAACCATGGATTCTAATTCAGTTTACAGAATTATTGGTCATCTTTTTTCTAGTTTCAGTCTTTTTAGCTTCAAATTCAGTGTTTACTTCTTCTAGTAAGTATTTTTGAAGAAAGTTGGATTGTTGTAAATCTTGTTTCAACAATAACAAGGTGAAATTTCCAAATTATAGTAAAATTCAGAATGTTCAACTGGTTGAGTTTATGCAACTTGACATTTTGGATTGGATCTCTCTACAAAGTAAAATCCCTCTTAGGTCGCACATACTCAAACCCATGTGTCTTAAGGCCTCTTTCTGCCAAAATCCGGCCCGTTGAAGTATTAGCCCATTTAGATCTAACCTGTTGAATCCGGACTAGCCACGTCGTTAAATTGCCCACTCCTGTAAATAAAACTAAAATTGTGTTCTTGGAATTAAAAATATAATTAAAAAAATCTGACAAAAATATCCATTCATTTCTTCTCTTCTTCACTCTCGCTTCCTCCTGGTTTTCTTCTAGTTTCTACTACTACCTCTAATGGCGGACAAGCTTGCTCTTCCTCTTCTCCTTCCCTGTACTCCTTCCTCTAAACCTTATTCTCACGACCAAAACCACCATCTCTCTCGGACGCCTTTTCTCACTACGTCTCTTTCGTCACCACCTCCTCCGCCTGTAGAACCTCTCCTCCACGATATTTTCCTTCACCAGAACCCTAATTCCAGACAACCCATCACCTCTCAAACATCTAGAAACCGTAACCGGACGCGAATTGGCAAGTCACGCGACCCTAACCTCGGGAAACCTTGGTCTTACCATGGTCTTTCTCCACAAGGTCAGCAAGTTCTTCGTTCCCTCATCGAACCAAATTTTGATTCCGGTCAATTAGATGCTCTACTCTCTGAGCTCTTCGAGCCGTTTAAGGATAAACCAGAGACTACCTCGTCGGAGTTACTAGCTTTTCTTAAAGGATTAGGATTCCATAAGAAATTCGATTTGGCTCTTTGTGCTTTTGATTGGTTTATGAAGCAAAAGGATTATCAATCCATGTTGGATAACTCTGTTATTGCTATAGTTATCAGTATGCTAGGTAAAGAAGGTAGAGTATCTTCCGCTGCAAATTTGATCAATGGTTTGCAGGAAGACGGGTTTTCGCTTGATGTTTACTCTTATACTTCGTTGATATCAGCGTTTGCTAATAGCGGAAGGTACAGGGAAGCTGTAAATGTGTTCAAGAGGATGGAGGAAGAAGGTTGTAAACCGACTTTGATCACTTATAATGTTATCTTGAATGTATTTGGGAAAATGGGTACTCCTTGGAATAAGATTACGTCTCTCGTGGAGAAGATGAAGAGTGATGGGATTGCTCCAGACGCGTATACCTATAACACGCTTATAACTTGTTGTAAACGAGGCTCTTTGCATCAGGAAGCTGCTCAGGTTTTCGAAGAAATGAAGGCTGCAGGGTTTAGTCATGATAAGGTTACTTACAATGCGCTATTAGATGTTTATGGGAAGTCTCATCGGCCTAAGGAAGCTATGAAGGTTTTGAATGAGATGGAGCTCAATGGATTTTCTCCTAGCATTGTGACTTACAACTCCTTGATCTCTGCATATGCGAGGGATGGTATGCTGGATGAGGCAATGGAACTTAAGAATCAGATGACGGAAAAGGGAACGAAACCTGATGTTTTCACTTACACAACACTTTTGTCGGGGTTTGAGAGGGCTGGGAAGGTCGAATCTGCTATGAATATTTTTGAAGAGATGAGAAATGCAGGGTGCAAACCGAATATTTGTACATTTAATGCCTTTATAAAGATGTATGGTAACAGGGGAAAGTTTGCTGATATGATGAAGATATTTGATGAGATCAACGTGTGCGGTCTCTCCCCCGACATTGTCACTTGGAATACACTATTAGCAGTCTTTGGCCAAAATGGGATGGATTCAGAAGTATCAGGTGTATTCAAGGAAATGAAGAGAGCTGGTTTCGTACCTGAAAGGGAAACTTTCAACACCCTAATCAGTGCGTATAGCCGCTGTGGTTCGTTTGAACAAGCTATGACTGTTTACAGGCGAATGCTTGATGCTGGGGTCACTCCTGACCTTTCCACCTATAACACTGTGTTGGCAGCTTTGGCCCGTGGAGGAATGTGGGAACAATCTGAGAAAGTTCTTGCAGAGATGGAGGATGGTCGGTGCAAACCAAATGAATTAACTTACTGCTCTCTATTTCATGCATATGCAAATGGCAAGGAGATAGGTCTGATGCATTCTCTAGCAGAAGAGGTTTATTCTGGAGTTATCGAGCCTCGAGCTGTGCTTTTGAAGACCCTTGTCTTGGTTTGTAGTAAGTGTGATCTTTTGCCAGAGGCTGAACGCGCATTCTCTCAGCTGAAAGAAAGAGGGTTTTCACCAGACATTACCACATTAAATTCCATGGTCTCCATATATGGAAGAAGGCAGATGGTGGGAAAGGCGAACGAAGTCTTGGACTACATGAAAGAAAGGGGTTTCACACCAAGCATGGCGACCTACAATAGCCTCATGTATATGCACAGTCGGTCTGCGGATTTCGGGAAATCAGAGGAGATCTTGAGGGAAATACTGGCTAAGGGGATCAAGCCAGATATCATATCATACAACACAGTCATTTACGCTTATTGTAGAAATACTCGGATGAGGGATGCATCTAGAATATTCTCAGAGATGAGGGATTCAGGGATTGTCCCTGATGTTATCACCTACAATACGTTTATTGGTTCTTATGCGGCTGACTCAATGTTTGAGGAGGCCATCGGCGTCGTTAGGTACATGATCAAGCATGGCTGTAGACCAAACCAGAACACCTACAACTCCATTGTAGATGGATACTGCAAGCTAAACAGGAAAGATGAGGCAAAACTGTTTGTTGAAGATCTGAGGAATCTTGATCCACATGCTCCCAAAGGCGAGGATCTCAGGTTGCTGGAACGGATAGTGAAGAAGTGGCCATAGATAATTGTTGATGAGAAACCTCACAGTGAACTTGTCAAACCCTGACTTCAAATCTGCTGTAAGTGTTAATTTTATCATAACTTCCATGCTCGTTGAGCTTGTGAGGCACCTTTTTTTCTTTTCATGTTTATACTTAGAGAGAAAAAGTCTCACTATGTGCCTTCAAATTTAAATTGGGATAAACTGTTAGAAAGAAGAATACTTCAACTGCTGACTTCTGGATTGATTTCAATCTAACCTCAAAATAGTCTGAACACTTTGTTGCTGCAGAGGAAGGTTCTGAACACTTAAGCTTGTAGCTGTTAGTGCAGGATCCTTGGTGAAGAACTCAACAAGTGATATATCTTCTTGGTGACTCATAGTAAGAATTGTCTCTGCATAAGAGCTAAATGTTCCTCAGTTCTCACTTTAATTACCGTTTCGCATGATCTTAAACTTAAGCTTTTGTATTGACTGTAACTGTTAGAATCTCAGCGTAGCTGCTATAAGCCTGATCATGTTCTCTAAAGAGTTATTATGAATCTTACCTAATGGCTATTTAATCTCTGCATTAGGTGTATTCTGTCAGATGCTTCTCACCATTGTTGTCTGAGAAGAGCATAACTGAGGCGTCTCAAACAAGAGGGACATATGGCAGTATCGGTCAGAACCAGTTTTTCCGGGGAATGGTATATATATATATGAGTCCATGTGCGTGTAGAAAATGGTTACCAATGGTGTTTTCGTTTTTATATTTGTTCATGTGTTTTGTAGTTACTCTGATTTGGTTATCTATTTAACCAAAAGCAATGTAACACAGCTAGTAAACCAAGGCAGCTAACAGTGAGATACATACTGTCAACGTCCATGTTTTGTTTTGACCCTTTTTGTTGTTCTTGTTTTCAATAACCAATACTCCAAAACCCGGTTAACAATAATCAAGAAACCGAACCGTATTGCTGGATCCTATAGAATTAAATCAAACCAAGGCAGATAAATCAAATAGAACCAAATGAGAGCTAAACCGAAAAGTAGTAACTTGAAATTCTGCTGGACCTAATTGGGCCTTTCGGCCTGTATATGCTTCCACTTCCACAATTTACGGTAATACCCTTTCAAGAAACCCTAAATTAATGTGCTTTAAAAGCGCACAGCCTCACTCACAAACCCTTCGTTTCCAGCCAAAAAAACGAAAATGGTTGCCTCAGCCGCCGCACGACCCCTCGTCACCGTCCAAGGCCTTGACGGTGACATGAGCACCGATCAATCCACCACCGTCACTTTACCTGACGTCATGACTGCTCCCGTTCGTCCAGACATCGTCAACTTCGTCCACGCTCAAATCTCCAACAATAGCCGTCAGCCTTACGCAGTCTCCAAAAAAGCCGGTCACCAAACCTCTGCTGAGTCATGGGGAACCGGAAGAGCCGTGTCTCGTATCCCTCGTGTTCCCGGTGGTGGAACTCACCGTGCCGGTCAAGCAGCTTTCGGTAACATGTGTCGTGGTGGTCGTATGTTTGCTCCGACTAAGATCTGGAGACGCTGGCACCGTCGTGTCAATGTCAACATGAAGAGGCACGCGATTGTTTCTGCAATCGCTGCTACTGCTGTTCCAGCTCTTGTGATGGCTCGTGGTCACAAGATCGAGAATGTTCCTGAGATGCCTCTTGTTGTTAGTGATTCAGTTGAAGCTGTGGAGAAGACATCAGCTGCGATCAAGGTATTGAAGCAGATCGGTGCTTACGACGATGCGGAGAAAGCTAAGAACAGTATTGGAATTCGTCCTGGTAAAGGTAAAATGAGGAATCGTCGTTACATTTCTAGGAAAGGTCCTCTTGTTGTGTATGGAACTGAAGGAGCCAAGATTGTGAAAGCTTTTAGGAATCTTCCTGGTGTTGAGCTTTGTCATGTTGAGAGACTTAACTTGTTGAAATTAGCTCCTGGTGGTCACCTTGGTAGGTTTGTGATTTGGACTAAGTCAGCTTTTGATAAGCTTGAATCTATCTATGGCTCGTTTGAGAAACCATCAGAGAAGAAGAAGGGTTATGTCTTGCCTCGTTCGAAGATGTTGAATGCTGATCTTGCTAGGATTATTAACTCCGATGAGGTACAGAGTGTGGTGAACCCGATTAAGAAGGATGTGAAGAGAGCTGTTCTGAAGAAGAATCCATTGAAGAACTTTAATGTGATGCTCAAGTTGAATCCTTATGCTAAGACTGCTAAGAGGATGTCTCTGTTGGCTGAAGCTCAAAGGGTTAAGGCTAAGAAGGAGAAGCTCGAGAAGAAGAGGAAGGTCGTCACTAAGGTAAACTCAATACTTTCTTTTCTCTATGCTTGCCATTTTTGGATGAAATTTCTGATTTCCTTCATAACTTTAGTGTCCATTGCATCTGGTGGTGATATAACATATACAAGTTCCAAAGCTTTTTGTTTAGATTGTGTTTGTTCATTACTGTACTATGCATGATACAAAGTGAGTTTGAATTTGGAATGTTTCTTGGACTTTCTGAGTTATTTCAGTTGTGCTCTTTGACGTTATTTGGGAATGGTTCTTTGTTTGATTAAGATTGGTTTTGGAGAGACCCATGTTCGTTTGTGTCATTTTCATTAACTTATGCTGTTCTAGTTGATTTCGCATGTTTTCATTTGTTCTTAGTCTTGACATGGTTCAGTTCACTTGTTTTCTCGAACTGACAGCTTTATTTAGATTTTGAGTAGTTTTTACTGGTTGCGTGATTTAGAATCACAAAATTGTCTCATTTCTTGAACTTATTTTTTTTTCCTTCCTTACTATAGGAGGAGGCCCAAGCGATCAAAGCAGCAGGCAAGGCATGGTACCAGACTATGATCTCAGACAGTGACTACACCGAGTTTGATAACTTCACCAAGTGGCTTGGCGCTAGTCAGTAATGATGCTTTCATCATCGCAAATTCTCTCATATTTAGGCAAAGATTTTGGTTATCTGTTTTATGATCTTTATTTGTCATGGATTTATCTGGGATTTACTTTCGTGAGGTGTTATGTTGTTGCGTTGGTAAGAGGATTTTTAAGAACTATGAACATGTTTTTCAAACTCTTTTCAATCTATTTCCCCCCTTAATGACTTTGCTCTATTCAAATTCATCCATTGGAAGATTCAAGATTTGATGAAGCAGTCTCTTTGATGATAATCATCTCTTATCAAACAATTGTCATGAGTTGACAAGAACTGAAACTTCAGGTTCAAGAGTAAGACAACACATAACTATCATGTCTATCTGAGACGAAGTTTCATCAGCTAGCCCACTAAACAATTAAACCAACCTTTGATTGGTTAGACTCAAGTTGGACGTCTACATACCTACTACATTAGTGTGTTGTAGGTTTTCTTCCTATGGAAAGTTAAAATAGACTTGTGCCTCAAGTTTTCTTAAATAGTTCCTAACTATATATATAACATCGAAGTAAGATTTTGTATTTTTGTGGGAGGCACAGCTTTACAAAAGTAGGAAACCCATGAATTGGCTAGTATCAAGAGGCTACCCATCATTGGGTTTTGAACTCTCCACAGCTATTGGAGGGTCTGCTGCAAACCCGAATGCGGTTGTTGTGTACATTGACGGAGACGGGAGCTTCCTAAATAGTCTTCATGAGCTACCTACTCTCTATACAGAGAATCTTCGTATCAAGATACTTTTACTAAACAACCACCACTTTGGTGTCTTTCAGTGGGAATATATGTTGTACATAAAAAGTTTTTCCTAGGAGAAGCTGAAATTCCCAAATATGCTCAAGATTGCAGAAGCTTGTAGGATCCCATCGACGCGTGTGTCCAGGAGAGAAGAGCTACAAGGGGCTATACAGACCATGCTCGACACACCTGGTTCATATTTGCTTGATGTGGTAGCTCCAAGCCAAAAGGAGATTGCATGATCGATCAAAATTCCAAGCCATCAAACATGGAGTGGTGATTGATTATCTAACTTTGTGGCCTTTCCAACTTTTTAGTAATTTAGTTTTTACTAGACCACCACTTTGTGGCTCTCCCTCTCCGCTCTCAGCCCTTGCTGAACCAGTCCGATTGATATTTTAGTTGTATGTTGTCTTTCTTGTACCTCAAGTTTTCTTATAATCCTGGAAAAAAAAACAAAGTAAGATCTTTTTTGTCAATAAGTAAAGATTTTCTTTAAATTAATTGAAAATATGAATATCTTAACTCCAAAAAGTTCCTTTCCGTATAATTTGATCAGATAAACAACTTTCGTGTCTCTTTCCTTGCAACATTGCAAGGAAATTAGTTAAAACTTAGAATATTATGTCAGATTTTCCGTGTACATATGGGAATTATCAATAACATTTTAATCAATTGAATATCTAGTATTATGAAGTTTTATCATTTATGTGATCGTCCTTTAAAGTTATCACGAAAAAGTCGGGTTCAACTTCATTATATTTTTTTTTGGAGATATTACCTTGATTTTCTCTTAAGAAGAAGATATACTCTTGATTTCCCTTATTAGTTGGCGAAAGAATATTATTTTAATTGACCTGACGTGTATTCATTTAAATTTCCTATACGAAACCCTAAAGTAAACGACTAATAAAGCATTAACTTTGTTACTTTAATGTGATAAAAATTTAATTTCCAATGACTAAACAAAAAAAAACCAAAAAAGGGGACTAATTAAGCTATTAATAATCAATGAATTAATTGTAAGCTAAGGAAGAAAATAAAAGCTAGCTATTGGATTAATTGTATGGTTTAAAATTGTTAATAATGACACGTGTCACAATTAACCCCACATGAGGCGGTGCTAAATACTCTGATCCTAATATCGGAAAATAAACAACATACTTTTATTCACGTCCCTTGGATTTCCTTCATCCAATTTTAAACCGTCCGATCTAATAAATGTTTCGAATATTCGATGTAACACAGTACATACCGTGTGAACATCCGCAGAGGATAAATTCTATTAACATTAAGAAGTCCCTCTAATTAACAAACCAGCGTCTTAGCAAATAAGCTAAGGGAAAAAAGTATATACATACAAAGAGAGATATTGTTATATATATATATATATATATCTTATGTGTGATTTCTTCTTTGTGGAGATTAAATTTTCCAAAGACAAAACCCTAGATTCTCATCCTCTTTTCTTCAATCTCTCTGAGAATTTTTAGGTTTTCGTTACCAATCAAACGATTGGGTCAATCTGGTGAAACTTTAAGGTGTGTGATTACGAGTGTTTTTGTTTGTTTTTCTTTGATTTTAAAGCGATCATGATCGTTTTTTCTTCTGTTTGTGTGGTTCTAAGTTGATCGTAATTGTTATTTCAAATCTGTTATCGATTGTTATATAATTTGTCTCCTGTGTTTTTTTGTTCGTTTTCGATAGTGAAGTCTCTGTGTGTGTGTTTGGTTTGATTTTCTTTGCGAAATTGATCGTCTTTGTCTGTGTTGATTCTGGTGAGTGATAATTGTGTTTCTAAGAATTGCAGGAAAATAAAACCCTAATTTTTGTTGCTGTTTATAATCCACTGAATTTGGGGTAGTGATTGACTCTTAGTTGTACCTTCTCTTATCTTTTTTTTTTTTTTGGTTTTGTCTTTTTAAGTGTGAAGACATGTTGATATATAAAGACTTGAACTTTGATCATTTTTTCTTGATTACAGGTTGAGATCAGATAATTTAATTGGAAGACTTAAGTTATGGAGAACAGAGGCCAGAAACGAATGGAGGTTGTGGAAGAGTTACCTGCTGATAAGAGAGCTTGTAACTCACAGGATTTTAGGCCAAGCACATCTGGATCATCTGTTCAAGCTCAAGCTAATGGGACGAGTTCAGGACATGAAAACGTTGACGCTGATATGGACACTTCTTCATCTGCTTCGCCTTCGAGTCGATCAGATGAAGAACAGGATAAGGATTCGGACTATGGATCTTGCGATTCTGATGAGGAAGATCCCAGACAGAGGGTGCTTCAGGATTATCAAAGGCAGAGATCATCTGGTGATCAAGGGAAATTGAAGTCTCTCTTGGCGAGTTTGACTGGAGAAACCAATCCTTCAGGGCAGTTATCCGGGCTTACAGAGTTATGTGAAGTGTTGTCATTTTGTACTGAAGAATCGCTGTCCAGCGTTATGGCCGACATGCTATCACCGGTGCTTGTAAAGTTATCTAAGCATGAGAACAATGCAGATATTATGCTGCTTGCGATTAGAGCAATTACTTACTTGTGTGATGTTTATCCCCGGTCAGTAGCATCCCTTGTAAGACATGATACTATCCCTGCTCTCTGCCAAAGACTTTTGACTATTGAGTACTTGGACGTTGCTGAGCAGGTACGCTATACTTTCCACTGAATGACCTTATTGTTTACACCTAAAGAAAGCTAGTTTTGATGGGAATCTCATACTAACTATTGGCTTTTCTAGTGTTTGCAAGCACTTGAAAAAATATCCCGAGATGAGCCGGTAGCCTGCTTGAATGCTGGAGCAATTATGGCAGTGCTTTCGTTTATTGATTTCTTCTCAACAAGCATACAGGTTACTCATCCCAAACAATAACCTTGCTATGTCAGATTTCTCTGTTTTCTGTTATTGTGACTTGGTTTAGCTCGAATGGGTGAGAGGCTTATGGTTTTAACATCGCATTTGCTTCAGAGAGTCGCAATTTCTACTGTGGTCAATATATGTAGGAAGCTTCCTTCTGAGCATCCCTCGCCTTTCATGGATGCTGTTCCAATACTATGCAATCTTCTTCAGTATGAAGATCGACAGGTAAGAATGATCCTCAGCTCTTTTGCTGCTCTTTCTCACTGAACCAAATATTTCTCTGCAAAGTATTGATAGCATGTGTTTCCATTTGCAGCTGGTTGAGAATGTGGCTATTTGCCTGACAAAAATAGCAGATCAAGTTAGCGAGTCACCGGCAATGTTGGATCAACTGTGTAGGCATGGACTAATTAATCAATCAACACATCTCTTAAACTTGAATAGCCGCACTACCCTATCTCAACCTGTCTACAATGTACATGAGATTTCTTCTCCATTTGTTTGACCTCTCTTTTCATTACATAAAGATAACACCATGCACTTTGGCTTTGGTTGGCAGGGTGTGATTGGACTGCTAAGAAAACTTTCTTCTGGTTCGACTTTAGCTTTCAGAACGTTATATGAGCTTAACATTGGCTATAGATTAAAAGAAATCATGTCCACGTATGACATTTCTCATTCAGTGTCGTCTACACATCCTATCAATGCATGTTCTAATCAGGTTTGATTTTTATTATCGATCACTCTTATATTGTTTGGTACTCCTACAGAGGGTTTTCTTTTCAAAATAGTTATGTATCCAAATAACATTAGGTGGTAGGAGAATATTTGTTAGTAAGTCTGACTTTCTGAAGAAAGGTTTTAATGTTGTTTGAAATCAAACTTACAATTCAGGTGCATGAAGTCTTGAAGTTAGTAATTGAGCTTCTTCCAGCCTCACCCGTAGAGGATAATCAGCTGGCATTGGAAAAGGAAAGTTTTCTTGTCAATCAGCCTGATCTTTTACAAAAATTTGGAACAGACATGCTTCCTGTTATGATTCAGGTTATTTCTGGCATACAATTTTATTCTCTGCACATATAAATTTTCTGGTTATTTCTCTCTAAGAGTAAGATATAACTTTTGAATGTTTTGTAGGTGCTAAACTCTGGAGCTAACGTATATGTTTCTTACGGTTGCCTATCAGCAATTCACAAGCTGATTTGCTTGACTAAGTCAGGTGATCTTGTCGAGTTACTGAAGAACGCCAACATGTCAAGGTAATTTCTTTGTAATATTTTCGGCAGAGCTTTTATCTTGTTGTTTTCCAGCTAATAATAGTGCATTTCATAATGCTGCAGTGTTTTGGCTGGCATTTTGTCAAGGAAGGATCATCATGTGGTTGTAGTAGCACTACAGGTTGCGGAAGTGCTTCTTGAGAAATACAGAGATGCGTTTTTGAATTCCTTTATAAAGGAAGGTGTTTTTTTCGCAATTGAAGCGCTCTCAAATTCTGATAGAGGGAAACAAAATCCAGTATCTGGTATCATTCAGGGATCAGCTGACCTTTCACAAAAGCCTGTCACAAAAGAGATTCTGAAATGCCTGTGCCAATCTTTTGAAAGATCGCTATCCTCTGCTTCACAAACTTGTAAGATTGAAAATGATTCTGTCTACATTCTTGCAACACGTATCAAGGAGAGTTTCTTTGGACCTGAGGTATTCAACTCTGAGAAAGGCCTGACAGATGTCCTCCAAAACCTCAAGAACTTGTCAGTAGCACTGAGCGATTTGATGACTGTACCCATTGATGCACATGTCCTGCATGATGAGAAATTCTTCTCAATATGGAACCAAATCATGGAAAGGCTGAATGGAAGGGAATCTGTGTCTACTTTTGAATTTACAGAGAGTGGAGTTGTAAAATCACTGGCAAACTATCTTTCTAATGGACTCTATGAAAGGAAACTTAGCAAAGGGGATCCCGAATGTGATAGTTTACCATTTGTTGGTAAGAGATTTGAGGTGTTCACAAGATTACTTTGGTCTGATGGCGAGGCAACTTCATCATTGTTAATACAGAAGCTCCAAAATTCCTTGTCTTCTTTGGAAAACTTCCCAATTGTCCTAAGCCAATTTTTGAAGCAAAAGAACTCATTTGCGGCTATTCCAAATGGGCGTTGCACTAGTTATCCATGCCTAAAAGTTCGTTTTCTGAAAGCAGAGGGTGAGACTTCTTTGCGTGATTACTCCCAAGACTTTGTCACTGTTGACCCACTTTGCTATTTGGATGCTGTCGATCAATACTTGTGGCCTAAAGTTAAGATAGAACCTATGGATTCTGTGGAAGCAAAAGATCAAGCTATAGAATGCCAATCTTCTCAATTGCAGTCAACTTCGATATCTTGTCAAGGTGAAAGCTCGAGTCCTATGGAGATAGACAGTGAGTCTTCTGATGCGTCTCAGTTGCAGGTAATTCCTAAAATGACTTAATCTAGTCTTATGGAAGTAGTGTGTGCAACCTTTCTTTTTATCGTCAGGATTTTCTTCGATTAGGAGTGATTCAAACTTCTCCTACATGAGTTCAGGGGAAGCAATTATGTACTAGAACTGAATTCTCTTCAAATAGTGAAAGTTTTCAAGATGAGCATTAGGTAGTGGTTTGGTTGTTTACTTGACACGAAGTTTTCTTCCTAGGTGTCTTTCCTTCTCTTTGAGCTTCTTGTTCAATAGCCCAGGGGTATTTTAGTAAATTAATCTTGTGTCTCTGACTGTCTGGAATTTTTTTTTTGTGTCAAGGGATCTCAAGTGGAAGATCGGACGCAGCTTCCAGGACTATGTAGTGGTTCAGGACAACAGAATGCTTCCTCCTCTGAAACCTCCTCTGGAAAAGAAGATGCGCTACCTAGTCTTTTGTTTCGTCTTGAAGGGCTTGAACTAGACCGTTCTTTGACAGTATATCAGGCAATTCTCTTGCACAAACTAAAATCAGAAAGTGAAACTACCAACGGTTTGAAGATGAGTGGACCCCACAACATCACATATGAAAGGGCTGCACAACTAGGGGATTTTCGTGAAAATCTGTTTCCACTCGGATCTATGGAAGATGATGAGTATCGCCCGTTCTTATCCTATTTGTTTGCTCATCAACTTGCTTTGCGCCTCAAGGGGTCAAGTCCTCCTGCATATGACATATTGTTTCTGCTTAAGAGTCTGGAGAGCATGAACAGATTTCTCTTTCACCTGATTTCTCTTGAAAGGGTTAATGCTTTCGGTGAAGGTAGGCTGGAGAATTTGGATGATCTGAGGGTGCAAGTTCGTCCTGTGCCACATTCTGAATTTGTTAGCAGCAAGCTTACAGAGAAGTTAGAGCAGCAGCTTCGTGATTCTTTTGCTGTGTCAACCTGCGGTCTGCCACCATGGTTTAATGATCTAATGGATTCATGTCCGTTTTTGTTTAGTTTTGAAGTAAAATCTAAATACTTCAGACTTGCAGCCTTTGGTTCACAGAAGGTCCATCATCATCCACAGCACCTTAGCAGTTCAAATGTTCAAGGCGAAGGGCGCCCAGTAACTGGGAGTTTACCTCGTAAAAAATTCTTAGTTTGCCGTGAAAAAGTTCTAGAGTCTGCTGCCAAAATGATGGAGTTATATGGCAACCAGAAGGTGGTCATTGAGGTTGAATACAGTGAAGAAGTCGGAACTGGTCTTGGGCCAACACTGGAGTTCTATACACTTGTCAGTAGAGCATTTCAAAATCCTGATCTTGGTATGTGGAGGAATGATTGTAGTTCCTTTGTTGGGAAGCCAGGTGAACACTCGGGAGTTTTGGCATCTTCTTCAGGACTCTTTCCACGACCTTGGTCAGGTACATCAACTACTTCAGATGTGCTGCAGAAATTTGTCCTCTTGGGGACAGTGGTAGCAAAGGCTTTACAAGATGGTCGAGTCTTAGACCTTCCCTTTTCCAAAGCCTTCTATAAACTAATTCTCGGACAGGTAAATTGGGTTCTTCAAGTATCTCATTTACATTTCAATATCTCTTTCCGACTTTGTTGGAGAATCTTACAGAGCCTGTTTTCTTTTAGGAGCTGAGTTCATTTGACATCCACTTCGTTGACCCTGAACTTTGTAAAACAATGGTGGAATTGCAAGCTCTAGCACGTAGGAAAAAGGTTTTCACTGAAGCACATGGTGATTCCCGACCAGCCAAGTGTGATTTAAGTTTCCATGGAACAAAGATTGAGGACCTTTCTCTTGGATTTGCATTACCTGGCTACACAGACTATGATCTTGCTCCCTATTCTGATAATGATATGGTATGTAGTGTTTTAGTCCTGTGAATAAATCTATTTCTTAAGATCCTTCAACAAGTGGATTTTTATCTGCTTTCCTCTCTTTCTAGGTAAATTTGGATAACCTCGAGGAATATATCAAGGCTATTGTCAATGCCACAGTATGTAATGGTATCAAAAAACAAGTGGAAGCATTTCAGTCTGGATTTAATCAGGTATGTAGTCGTCTTTTCTCTTTAGCTATACTCGTCTCTATAGATTTAAGTAAGATTAAATCATTCCTTCTGTTATACATGCTTTTTTCTAGGTTTTCCCTATTGAACATCTTCGGATATTTAATGAAGAGGAGCTGGAAACTATGTTGTGTGGAGAACGCGATCTCTTTAATGTAAGTAAACCTTCAGATGCTACGTGTTGAGTACGTTTTTCATCAGCTGAAAAAAAGTGATTTCTTTGCAGATGAATGAAGTCTTGGATCACATCAAGTTTGATCATGGATATACTTCTAGCAGCCCACCGGTTGAAAATGTTGGTTTTTAAAAACTTTTAAAACATCTACTTTTCTTTCTGCATTATGTTATTCTTTTCTGGGATAAACTAAAAGGTTGAATTATTTTGTATTCCAGTTGTTGGAGATTCTGCATGAGTTTGACAGGGAGCAACAACGAGCGTTTCTGCAATTTGTAACAGGATCTCCTCGGCTACCTCATGGCGGTTTGGCGTCTCTCAATCCCAAACTAACAATTGTCCGCAAGGTCCAGTGTGACTGAACTTCCCTGTTTATTCTCACATTTAGTGAAATGATCTCTTCTGTTTTCTCATAGGCCTTTACTTTTGTTGTGCAACAGCATGGTAGCGATTCTTCAGATACTGACCTCCCTAGTGTGATGACATGCGCCAATTATCTGAAGCTTCCTGCTTATTCATCCAAAGTGATATCTCTCTTCAATCTTGTGTTAACCGCCCACTTACTCCGGGTTTTTTTCTGGATAAAAGCCGGTCTCATGATCAATCTCACTGTGTTGTGTTTCTGTTTTTTTTCTTGTCTGTGTGTTTGCAGGAGAAGATGAAGGAGAAGCTAATTTATGCCATAACTGAAGGTCAAGGTTCCTTCCATCTCTCTTAAAGTTTAGGTTCTTGTAAAAAATTAGCAGAAGCGGTAGGAGAAGAGAAGAGAAGAGTGGATTGTTAGAAGAGACAAGAGGAAGCTCTTTTTTTCTTCTTAACATGGCTTTTTAAAGTTTTCTTCTTTTTAGGATTTTGTACAAAAGAATAGTAATAAGTAGACGTAGGGAAAAAAAAGAAACTCTCTTTTGAACTGATGGAAAAAGTTGTATATAAAGAAATTCCTAAACTGGTTTTAATATTATTGTATATATTAATTTGGAAATGACACTGTTAAATCGGAAATGTGTGAAATTGACATAGAGAGCGAGAGATTTTGTGTCTGAAATGGGTTTGAGATTTGAGGTATGTAAGAGAGAAGTGATCGATGTTTTCACATGGCTCTTCTGTACCACCATCATGATATTTATGCCATTCATATTTCTTCTACCCACACGTTCATTATGAGATTGCATGGTTAATCTTATTTACATACATGTTCCAATAGAAGTTGCAATGTCAATTGGGTATAATAATAAATGATATGCCCCTTACCTACTTTCATATCAGACATTTACATCTTTTTCCCAACATGTCCCGTCGATATTTAAACCAATCTAATCAAATAATTAGGATTACATTAGTAGGAGAAATATCAGATCCATTCTTAATCAATGTTCTTCTACCTTACCTGTCATGTTAGTTGTAATAGCCAATAAATACTCGAATTCGGATATAGGTCGATGTTCTGCATTAGTGATGGCTTGAACTACTATAATTAGCTAGTAAATAAATTGTATAATTTGCCTCTGTGTATGGCCGTAAGTTCCAGTATTTATTTTGCATTATATCGGAAATTATTCCATTATCATAATTAGCTTTACCATAATATTTTCATTGTATGTTAAACAAATAAATATATATATCGAATTCAGTGTTTTACAAGTTAAGATACATCAATGACATTTCAGAAATATACAACTTTACAAGATATTTAAACCAAAAAAAAAAAAAAAAAATCACAAGATACCAAATCAATACTCAACAAACATTATAATAGTAGCATAGTACATCTACATTAAAATTGATAACATTACTCGAAACATTAAACAAATCGTGTCACTGATATTACTGAGTTACTCTTTTGGCAGTGCAACAATAAATTTGGCTAGCGACTTGGCATCTTCAAAAATAGATGGGAAAACAAACACAACCCCTTTTGAGACACACCCAACCCAACATGAAGTAACTTCAAGTCTTTCCCCAAACGTTAAACTCTTATCAAGTACTCCATCATTTGTCTCCTCCAAATCACTACCGCAATCGCAACCGTTAATCACTTCATCACTCGAATGTATCTGTACCTTCATACCATCACATCCGGTACTATTTTCGCCACCGCCTTTTTCCTTAATGAACAAGAAAACATCCCCCCTCGTTTTTTTGCGGATTCCAATGCAGGCTGGTGAAATCTTCAGACATGTTTTGGCCTGAAAAGCAACAAGTTCACCGCGGTCGAGAACAGAGGCTGACCTCGAAAATTCAATGAGGAAATTACCAAAGTCTTGCTTGAGAGAAGGGAGGTGGAATATTGGTTTGATTGTGGTTTGAGAATGAGCTAAAGAGGTTTGGATTTGAGCCCATTTGGTTAAGAAATCTGTCTCAAGGAGGAGATCAGCTATTAGGATGCTGCAGCTTATCCCAATTGAGTACCCACCACTCTCAAAATTAGTCACCTATTACCAAAATATATATTAAAAAAATCTCAATGTTTTTTAATACCAAAAAGAAAAGAAAAAAAAAATCATCTTATGTCTTGAGGATTTTATTAAAATAAGTTTTTTTAATTATAGTCTATAATATTGTATTCATTAAAATTTGATAAATATCATAAATACTGAAATTGCAGATAACCTGAACATAGAACAATGGAGAGTATTGAGGTTCATTTTCATCAATGTCTTTCCAGAAGACAGTCTCTGCTTCAGCTCTGCTTTTGTCTCTCTTCACCATTTCAAGAAAGTCCGGCAAACTCGCCGGAAACTTAGCCTCCACCATCCTAATACCACTGTCATTGGCCACCAACTCCAGACCAGCCTCCGCCGACGTCGTCCTCCTCCGTAGTCTACCGGAAAGCATCGGCTGCTCCGTCAAGGCTCTCCCTAAAGATTCCTTGATCCACCCGGCGGCAAACCACCCTCTCTCATCACCACTATCGCATGCTTCTTTGTAATAAGTAACTATGTTCAGCGTTCGCCGGAATATTCCTACTCCGACCGGATCTACGACGGATATGGAACGGATTTCCCGGTGTCGCGTCACTTCCACCGGCATGACACTCTGTACTCCGGCGATCATTGACTTAGGTATTTTGGTTTCCATTTTGGTTCGAATTGTGAAATTGTCTTAAGACCGTCCTCTGCTATTTATAGGAACTTAAGTTATTACACAACTTGCAAAACAAAACTTTTGTAATAAAAAGTTGTGCAAAAAATCTGGCTAGTAGTATAAGAGATGTGCTTTAATGTTATAAATGAAACCCAACAGTAAAATACAGATCCAATTTGAACCAACCTTGAACTAATTGATACTAGTATTAAGTTATTAGTAACAAGTTTTATTTGATCAATGCTTTTTCTCAATTTGCGTATAAGATTAATATGGAGTATTAATGATCATTGACTATTGAGACCCTGAGTCAAGATTTGCGGTTGGGGTAATTAATGATTTGATTTATGAATTTTATCAAACCATAACCTGCAATTAATGATTTGACCTCTGTTAGAAGCAATGTAGTTGTGGGATTCATTTTATGCATTATTTTAGCCGATACAAATATAGGTCGAATTAATTACTTGCCATCTCTTAGATATGTCATGTGCTTCAAAGTTTTGATAAGGACCAAACATATATCTACCAATATTGCATAAAAGAAGATAAATTAAATCATTATGTAGTTATATCAGAAATAGAAATGTTTGATGAGGCCACCGGGTAAATAATGAAGATATAAATCATCTTTCTTGTCTGGTAGTCCTTGAATTACGAAATATGGCGTGAGCGGAACAATTGACTTCGTTCATCAAATCTAGCAAGAACTAAAGCTCAAATCTGTAATAAGACCATTGATCTCCTTGTACGTAACATGGCAATTGATGAATACAAAAGCATAATGATACGATAATGATATCGTATCATTATGCTTTTGTTTATGGTTGATGCATACAAAAGCATAATGATACGATAAAGACAGGCATGTTTTATCCGTAAACAACATCTAGTTAATGTATGTGTTAGTAAACAAACACTACTTATATCTACCAACAGTGCCGGTTCTACCCATGTGCGGGGAGTGCTCATGCACAGGGTCCATCTAATTTTGTCTTTTTTTTTTAACTAAATTTATTAAAATTAGGGTCCAAATTTTTTTTTTTATAAAAATACATAGAAAATAAAGTCCAATTATTTTTTTCAGCTCAGGATCTTTAATTTTTTTGAGCCGGCCCTGTCTACCAACTGTATATAAGTCGAACCTTATATTGTTGTTAGGTAATGTCTAATTGTCTACTAGTACGTTAATTAGATCTTTTTAAAATATCAAATCATAGAGTCTCTATCGGTGCAAGACAATCAAGAAAGCACTTCCGCAACCTAATGCAACTGTGGTTATCATGAAATCACTCTTTTGAGCCAAAGCTCTGTTTCTGTAAAAGCCAAAGTTTTTCATTTTAACTAATGATATTATCATTCTTAGCAAAAAAAAAAAGTCTCTATCGTATCATAATCGTTAAATAACCTGCATTTTTATCAGAAAAGAGATATGTTCAACTTCTACCTGTACTATTTACATTATTGTTGGACTGCCGCCCCGCCTAAATTCATTTCTCATAAATTGAAACCCATGATTTCGTCGTGCATGAAGAAATCTATCCAAACTTTGGATAGTCACTCCATTAAATTGTATAATATTTTTTCATAACTTATAGCAATTCGTTGGCCCTATGTATTTATTCGAGTAACTATATAATTACAGCTTTTTTTTTTGACGAATTGTATAACATGTATTTTTTTTTTAACATCTACTTTATTTAGATAGTAAAAGGTTGATACAAGCAATTCACCAACCAACGTGGTGGAACATTGAAAGATTGATACAAGAGATTCATTTTTGTAGCTTGTCGTGATAACATGTATTTATAATTATTATTTTAGATCTTAAAAAAACATATAATTATTCTTTTTTACATCAATTAAACGTCAAAATTTGGTGATTGTTAACGATATTTTCTCTTTATTTTTCACAGAATCCAATTTTGTAATTCTCATGCAAATCTTACACCAAAGTTACCCAAAATCTTTCTTTCCTATTTTGTCACATGTTTTTAATATGAACCTTTTTTCTAAAATCTTAACAGATTCACTGACAATGGCGGACGAGGGCCGAGAAGGTGACGGCGACACCGCCGCCAGTGAAATCGCTATCCACCGCGAAATCAAACCAAACGGCGATTGAATCGATTTCATCATCTCTCAACCAGACGTGATCCTCCCACACATCCTCTCCTTCATTCCAACCAAATTCGCCATCAGAACCTCCGTCTTGTCCAAACGATGGAAGCATATCTGGTCCAATGGCAATACACCTTCTCTCTCCGTCATTGATAAGCCAAATCCTAACTTACTACAGAGCTCCGAAGATGACGAGTTAGCAAGTTCTGAAGAACATAGCGATACAGATGGAACAGAGTCATACGCAGGAGCAAGTGAGTATATGCATGAAGAGTCTCAAGATCTTCCTCCTCCTCGAGATGCTTTAAGACAATCTTTTAAACGTTCTCGTAACTCGGATCCAATTCAAGAAGCAAGACTTATAGTTTCTCAGATTCATTCTATGTCAATTTCAAATCTGAAGCAACTCAAATTGGATTTGTATTATTCTGAAATGATTCCCAAATGCTCAGTGTTTTGGAAATCCCTAAAGAGCTTGTCTTTTAACTGGTTGTAAATTTTCCGATGAGTCTTTTCCTAAGATTCTGTCTGGTTCTCCAGTTCTGGAAAGCTTGGAATTGAAGTTATGTGATTCACCTCGGCTTCTTGATCTGAGTACATCACTGAATCTGAAGAGTTTGGTTTAAGGGGCCATTGCAGATTGTGGCGCCACATCTTCATTCCAAATTTTATAAAAAAAACAGTACTAATTATAAAAAACGATTCATTTTTAATGTCAAAAAGGGCATTCATTTCCTAATAGTTCAAAATGACATCTGTAACAACATGCATGTTTTAAAAGTTACTTTTATTCGTTAGAAATTATTTTGTCTTTTACTTAATTTTTTTTTGGTCCTTTATAATTCCAATAAAAAACTTATTGTATTTTAGAAAAAAATTATTATACAGAAAGACAGCGTCTCCGCGGCGGTTGAAATCCCTAGCGACCACTCTCTGATTCTCCTCCCCGCCAAAACATGATAACAGGCGATTCAATCGACGGTGTAGATTTCATCAGCTCTCTACCTGACGTAATTCTCCACCATATCCTCTCCTCTGTTCCGACCAAATCCGCGATCAGAACCTCTCTCTTGTCCAAACGATGGAGGTATGTTTGGTCTGAGACACCTTCTCTCTCCATTGATTGCCGTAGAACCGACCCTAATTCGATCGACAAAACCCTAGCTTTCTTCTCCGCTCCCAAAATCACGAGCTTCCATCTTTGTACAAGCTTACTCAACAGGATTGATCCTCTTAATAGCTGGATCGAATTCGCCATTTCTCACGACGCAGAGAAGCTTTCACTGGAGTTTCGTGATTTCCGTGTTAGGGATTACAAGTTTCCTGATTTCTTCTACACCAATTCATCTGTGAAGCAACTTTTGGTCAACTCTGGATCTGTTGATTTGATTCCCAGATGCTCTGTCTCTTGGACATCTCTAAAGAACTTGTCTTTGAGCTTTTGCACACTTTCTGATGAATCATTTCTTAAGATTCTCTCTGGTTCTCCACTTCTGGAAAGCTTGGAATTGTTGTATTGTGCTGAATTCATGTGTCTTGATCTGAGTCAATCACCGCGTCTAAAAAGATTGGATATTGACCGTAGCGATTGGTTTATGGGGCAAACGAAGATTGTGGCACCGCATCTACATTGTTTGAGATTGAGACACTCTCGATTACCATGTAGTTTAGTGGATGTCTCTTCTTTAACCGAAGCTGACTTGAACATTTACTTTTGCGATCTTAAAACACTTACTACTGGTTTTCTTCAACATAATGTGGTAAAGATGCTACAAATGTTGCAGAATGTAGAGAAGCTTACTATTGGGGGTACCTTTCTTCAGGTTCGTTTGCCATTTTTCGCATTCTTTAAGACCTACAAATCTCTGTGTTTTAGAATCACATAGCATGCTCTTATAGAATCAGTGTGTTTTGCATAGGTATATATTGGTTGATCAGGCTTTGATATTCAATTTCATGGTTATGTTCTAAACTGTCCTTCGTTCTTTTAATTTAGACGTGTCTCTTGTGTAGATATTAAGAAAGTATGAACCCTGATGCTAAGTATTTGATCAATGGCTCTTGTCTTGTTGTGCTTTGGTTATTTCTTTTGACTAGGTATGTGTTTTGGACTTTTGGTCTATAAACTATATTTGCATACCTTTCAGATGTTATCTCTAGCTGCGCTCTGTGGTGTACCTTTTCCGACGCTCAAGGTCAAAACTTTGACTCTTGAAACGATGATTATTCGGTCTGTTATTCCTGGTATAACAAAGCTGCTACGGAACACACCTGGATTAAGAAAGCTAACAATTCACACTGTGAAAGGCAGCAGCATATCGGTATCTTTACCATGAAACCTCTTTTATTTTCCTTCGTATATCTGACCAAAGTAGTATTTATCCAAGAACATGATGAAGCTTTTTAGATACAAGTAGTATTTATTCTCCTTACAATATTGATTGACACTCTTTTTGGATACAAGTTTTTAGTTTGCATGATGAAATCCATTTTGTCTGTTTGACAGGAATTGCATCTCAATGATTACTTGCGTTTGCATAGCTTGAAGCAGCGTCAATGCTGGAGATCAAAAGACTCGGTCTTCCCGGGCTCTCTTGAGACCATTTCGATGTTGGTGGGTAAACATGCAGAGTCCAATCTCGTGGCTTTGTTCATGGAACGTCTACTGAAAAGTACAAAAAGTCTAGAAACCATGGTTGTACTCTTGGTAGGTTACCTTGATGCATCAGGTTTTGAAGAACTTCTTGCAATGGCTACAACACTTTCTCACAACAACGATGTCTCCGTTTTGATTAAACGAAGCTATATAAAGTGTGTATCCAACACTTTCCCTCAGCGATAATGTCTTAATTGATCAAAAGCAAAAGCCATTGTTAAATATGTATCATTAGATTTTCGACCTGAATCTCTCACAACATTGTATACTGAATCTGTAAGTCAGATTAGTAGTATTTTAAACTTCCAATAAAATTTCTATAGCTTTTTGTTTCGTGTCACTTCAAATTCAAGTTCAAATCCGATCCAACTTGAAGTGATGTTTTATCTACGTTCGAATTTATCAATTTGATATGCATCAAGAGCTAACTAGAGATTTAGGGCCGATTGGTAACGACGGTTACTTTTGGCAGTAGAGATTAGAAAAGTAACCGTCATTACCAATCGGTCCGTGAAAATTAGATATAGACTAGAAAAAAATTAATACCAATAGAGAAAAATAAAAAAAAAAACAGAAAAAGAAGGTTTTTAATCTAACTTAATAAAAGAGAGATTCTAAAGCCAGGACTATTTAAAAAAATATATATATAACTAAACAAAATAGTAGTGACTTTAGAAACTTTAAAATAGAAAAATATGTAAAAATATTGGTAAAATTTTAGTTTTTAAAAATAAAAATCTTTAAAGTCTCCACCAATCACCCCCAGATTTGTTTAGATTTATATCAAAATCTGAAAACAGTTTAGACTTTTTAATACTAACAAATAGTCATAAATTTAAATCCTAAATCTTAACTAAACATTTAGAAAAGAAAAGAAAAAAACACAAACATTTATGTCTAGACACTAACTCCAGAAATTAATTTCTTCAAAATCTAAACAAAAATAATTTAATTTCTTTACCCTATCTTTTTCCTTACCCAATGTCTCGATAAATTTACCCATCATAAATTGATATTTAGCCTCTTTCTATTGTACTCTATTAATCATTAATAAAAAGTATATAATCTAATTTTTGAAACATAAAAGATTTTTTGAAATCTAATAGCCATGGAAGACGATTTCCGAGAAGAAGACCTTGCCACCGCCGTCGCTATAGGAAACCCTAGCCACCGTTTCAGTCGTCCCCTCAAAATCGAACAAGCAAGTGATTCAAGCGACGGTGTAGACTTAATCAGCTCTCTACCCGACGACATCCTCCACCGTATCCTCTCCTTTATTCCGACCAATTTCGCCATCAGAACCTCTGTCTTGTCCAAACGATGGAGGCATGTATGGTCTGAATCACCTCATCTCTCCCTTGATCAGCATAGAATCTCCGCTAAATCGATAAACGAAACCCTAAACAACTACTCGGCCATCAAAATCACAAGTTTCCATCTTCTCACAAGCTTGCTCAACAGGAATCACTTTGTTAATAGTTGGATCGAATTCGCCATTTCTCACGGCGCGGTGAATCTATCTCTGGAGTTTCGTGATTCTCGTGTTAAAGATCACAAGTTTCCAGATTTATTCTACACCAATTCCTCTGTTAAGCAACTCTCGATCAACTCGGGACCTGTTGAATTGATTCCCAGTTGCAACGTTACTTGGACATCACTACAATACTTGTCTTTAAGCTGTTCTAAACTCTCTGATGAATCTTTTCCTAAGATTCTGTCTGGTTGTCCACTGCTGGAAAGCTTGAGATTGCATAATTATGATTCAGTTAAGTATCTTGATCTGAGTAAATCGCTCTACTTGAGAAGATTGGATATAGATTGCTGCAATACGATTCGAGAATCAATGAAGATCGTAGCACCACATATCCATTATTTGAGATTGAGAGGACAATGCACTCTACTTGATGTATCGTCTTTAACTGAAGCTAACGTAGACTCTTCAGTTACCTATGTCTTTCAAAGTATCTCTTATTATAAATCCGAGCCTATGAAGCTAGTCATGGTGCAAGCAATGCTAGAGAAGTTGCAGAACGTAGAGAAGCTTACTCTTGGGGTTAACTTTATTCGGGTAATGTTGCCAATCTTTAAATCCTTAATTCTATGTTGTAGACTCACTTAAGCTGCAATTAGTTGGTTATACAGTAAATATTGGTTGATGGATAAGGCTTTGATATTCAAGTATAAGCACATATCCTTCTTGAAGATGCGTTTCCATGTAGATGTTGTGAAAACATGAACATGATAACTAGATTATGATTTAACGGTTTTCTTTTTGTCGAGAGTTCTGTGTTTTGATATTCACTATCTTTTTATACTTTTGTGTCAACCTTTTGTTAGATTTTATCTAAATCCGAGCTCCATGGTGTTCCTTTACCGAAGCTCAAAGTCAAAACTTTGACCCTTGAAACAATGATTATGCGACCTGTGGTTCCTGGTATAGCAAGACTGGTACAAAACTCGCCTCAAGTAAAGAAGATAATAATTTACACAATGCAGTTCAGCACCGTACTGGTATCTTTTACCATGAACCTCTTTTACTATCCTTCATATATTACACAATGCATTTGTCCTTCCCTTACAGTCTTTAAAAAGGTGTTAGTTTTCAAGATAAAATCTTATTCTGGTTTGCAGGATAAATTTGACAGCTTCTTGGAGTTTCAGAACTTGTATCCGAATCAAGGTTGGAGATCAATAGATGTGGTCTTTCCGACCTCGTGGAATTCTAAAGTTCCTGAGCCGGAACTCATGGTTTCGTTCATTGAACTTTTGCTGGCAAAGACAATTACCTTAGAGACATTGGTTGTACGGTTGGGAAGTTACACTGATGATTATAGATCAAGATTTGAAGAGCAGTTTCAAATCGCTCTTACGCTTTCTCACAACAATGAGGTCTCAATTGTGCTCAAGTGAAGCAGTGTTAAATCATGTAACAATCGGGTTTTAGTGTAGGATCTCATAGAACCATATACTAGTGGGGAAATTGCTTCAGCTTCACAGAATTTACGCTCTATGAGTGAGTATATATGGTCCTCACATACTAAACTATCCTGCTAAGTATGTCTTCTAGTTATTATTTCTTTTGATGAGGTCAAGCCTGATTTTCAGTTGATCACCTTTACGGAACCCTAACCCTAAAAAAATACTCGTATTTGATAAATTTCCAATAAAATTAAGGAACCCTAAAAATTATTTGATAACTTGAAAACAGTTAGCTATTTTTTAATTCTAATTTTTCCACTAATAAATAATCAGCCCCACGAGGCCACGACACATATTGCAACACAGAAGATTTTTTGACCATGGAAGAGGAAGACCACGCCACGGTCGCTGTACAAAACCCTAGCGACCGTTTTGATCGTCCTCTCAAAATCAGACGATCAAGAAGTGATTCAATCGATGGTGTAGACTTAATCAGCGATCTACCCGACGCGGTTCTCCAACATATCTTCTCCTATATTCCGACATGGTTGGCGATCAGAACCTCTGTCTTGTCCAAACGATGGAGACATGTATGGTCCGAGACACCTCATCTCTCCTTTGAATGGCTCAGTGTTTCCCCTAAATTGATAAACAAAACCCTAGCCAGGTACTTGGCTTCCAAAATCACGAGTTTCCATCTTGGTACCATTTACGGCTACAAGTGCCCTCACCATGTTAATAGCTCGATCGAGTTTGCAATGTCTCACAACGTGGATAATCTTTCTGTGGAGTTCAGTAATTTGGAGTCGTATGAAAAGTATCCTGGTTTCTTCTACAGCAACTCCTCTCTAAAGCGAGTCAAGTTGAGAAATGTTGATTTGTTTCCCAGGTGCATTGTGTCTTGGACATCACTAAGGAACTTGTCTTTGAGCTCTTGTAGACTCTCTGAAGAATCATTTCTTAAGGTTCTGTCTGGTTGTCCAATCCTTGAAAGCTTGAGTTTGCGGTTTTGTGAGTCACTCACGTATCTTGATCTGAGTAAATCGCTGCGCTTGACAAGATTGGAGATAGAACGCAGATCCTGTTTACGAGCACCAATGCAGTTTATGCAGATCGTGGCGCCACATATCCATTATTTGAGATTGAGAGACTCTGAGGCACACTGCATTTTTCTTGATGTCTCTTCTTTGATCGAAGCTAATGTGGACGTTAGCGATTTCCATCCTAGATCATATTATAATAATTTGGACCCTAATGTTCCTCTAGTCATGGTGCAAACGATGCTAGAAACGTTTCAGAACGTAGAGAAGCTTACTTTGGGGGTTAACTTACTTCAGGTAATATTGTTACCATTCTTTCATTCTTTAATGCCTAGAAATCTCAATGTGCAGAATGATCATCTTTAGAATCATTTGGCTACACACAGTCAATATTTGGTTTATTAGATTGATAAGTTTTCATAAGGCTTTGATATTCATATTATTTTCCTTTGTCTATCATCGTTTCTCTGTAGATGTTTTGAAAACATGAAAAAAAAAACATGCAAGTTTATGACTAAAGGCTTTCTTAATTTGGCTTTTCATTTGTTGAGAGGTGTGTGTTTTGGTACTCACGTATTTTTGTGCTGTTTCGTCAAATCTTTTGTTAGATGTTATCTCTTTCCAAGATCCCTAGTCTCCCATTACCGACGCTCAAAGTCAAAAATTTGACACTTGAAACAAGGATTATGCGAAATGTGGTTCCTGGTATAGCAAGGCTACTACAAAACTCATCTGGATTAGAGAAGTTAACAGTTTACACAATTAACGAGTGCAACTCCTTACTGGTATGGTTACTGTGAACATCTTCAATTACCTTTAATATGTTACACAGTACAAATAACCCAAAAAAGACGCATGAGCGATTATATTGTAGAATCTGAGATATCTCAAGTCTTTAAAGGATTTTAGTTTTCAAGATGAAATCTTTTTTTCTGTTTTGCAGTGGGACTGTGTCAACAGGTACTTGGAGAAGCAATGTTGGAGATTGAAAGGTGTGGTCTTTCCGACCTCGTGGGATAATAAATTTGTAAAGCCGAAAGTCATGGCTTCGTTCATGGAACTTTTGCTGGCAAACACGAAAACGCTAGAGACATTGGTTTTACATTTGGGAAGTTGCATTGATAGATCAAGATTTGAAGAGCTGTCTCAAATCGCACTCACGCTTTCTCACAACAATAAGGTCTCAATTTTGCTCAAGTGAAACGGTGGCTGCAGATCTCATTCAACATTTTTATATATGGGTTGATTCTCACTTAGAGAAGTTCCGTGGAAGTTTAGTGGGGAAGTTAAATTATGCTCAAGTGATGCGATGTTAAATTATGTAACATCAGGTTTTAGTGTTTTGGTATAAAATACTATTATCTGCCATTATTATGTTATGTTAAGTATGAATCCAACACTTTCTTACAATGTGTTAAATATGTTATAAATTTTCAATTAAATTAAGGAACCCTAAATTATAGTATTTGATAAACCTAATTAACAAGCAGAGATAATTAGTCCCAGTGCCACAATTTTCAGATATTTAAAAATCCGATGGCCATAGAAGAGGAAGACCACGCCACCGTCGCTGTACGAAACCCTAGCGACCGTTTTGATCGTCCCGTCGAAATCAAACGATCAAGAAGTGATTCAATCGATGGTGTAGACTCAATCAGCGATCTACCTGATGCGGTTCTCCAACATATCTTCTCCTATATTCCGACAAAGTTCGCGATCAGAACCTCCGTCTTGTCCAGGCGATGGAGACATGTATGGTCGGAGACACCTCATCTCTCCTTTAAATGGCTCAGTGTTTCCCCAGAATCGGTCAACAAAACCCTAGCCAGCTACAAGGCTTCCAAAATCACGAGTTTTCATCTCTGTACCCGTTTAGCCATCACGGCTCACCATGTTAATAGCTGGCTCGAGTTTGCAAGGTCTCACAACGTGGATGATATTTTTCTGGAGTTCCGTGGTTATATCATCACAACGAATTACAGTTTTCCAGATTTCTTCTACAACAATTCCTCTCTAAAGAACCTCATAATAGACTCACGATGTAATGAGATGATTCCCAGATGCACCGTGTCTTGGACGTCACTAAAGTACTTGTCTTTGAGCTGTTGTGAACTCTCTGATGAATCCTTTCTTAAGATTCTGTCTGGTTGTCCAATCCTGGAAACCTTGAGATTGTATATAGTTATAATTCAGTTAGGTATCTTGATCTGAGTAAATCGCTGCACTTGAGGATATTGGATATAGATTTCTCCTGTTTTTTTAGAGGACCTATAAAGATTGTGGCGCCCCATATCCATTATTTGAGATTGAGAAACTCTGAGGCACAATGTACTTTAGTTGATGTCTCCTCTTTAACTGAAGCTAAAGTAGACTTTAGCTATATCGAACCAGGTTGCTGTTATTACAGTTTTCAGCTCTTGAAGCCTGATGTTCTTCAAGGTATAGTGCAAGCAATGCTAGAAAAGTTTCAGAACGTAGAGAAGCTTACTTTTGGGGTTAACTTTCTTCAGGTAATAACCTTACCCTTCTTTCATTCTTTAAATCCTTAATGCCTATAGAACTCTCTATGTTAAAGAATCACTTGTGCACGCTAAAGTGTCTATGTAGATGTTCCGAAAACATGAACAAAGATGGTAATTAGTTTATGATCAAAGGTTTGCTTAGGTTTTTCTTTTATTGAGAGGTATGCCTGTGTTTTGGTTTGGTACTCACTATATATTTGTGCCATTTTGTCAATCTTTTTTTATAGATTTTATCTCTTGCCAAGATCCCTAGTCCTGCATTACCGAGTCTCAAGGTCAAAACTTTGACTCTTGAAACAAGGATTATGCGATCTGTGGTTCCTGGTATAGCAAGGCTGCTACAAAACTCACCTGGATTAAAGAAGATAACAGTTTACACTACTAAGAAGTGCAGCACCATAGTGGTATCTTTATCATGAATCTATTTTATTACCTTTTATATATTATTACAAAACTACAAACAACCCAAAAGAAGCAGCACCATAGTGATATATTGTGGAAATCTGAGATATATTTATCTACAAGGTTTTAGTTTTTAAGATGAAATCTTTTTTTTTCTGTTTTGAAGGAGACATGTGTTAACAGCTACTTGGACGCGCAAGACTTGAATCCGGATCAATGTTGGAGATTGAATGATGTGGTCTTTCCGACATCATCAAAGTCTGAAGTTGTAAAGCCAGAACTCATGGCGTCGTTCTTGGAACTTTTGCTGGCAAACACAAGAACGCTAGAGACATTGGTTTTACATTTGGGAAGTTGCATTGATAGATCAAGATTTGAAGAGCTGTCTCAAATCGCTCTCACGCTTTCTCACAACAATAAGGTCTCAATTGTGCTCAAATGAAGCTGTGGCTGGAATCCCATTCAACATTTATATAAAATATGGGCCTAGGTCCATAGCCCAAAAACTGTTTGTCTTAGGCCCTATATTGTTTTAACGGGCCTGAACATAGCCCATTATGAATAAGATATATTGATTAGAGAGATTTAGAGCTAATAAAAGAATTAAGATTTGTTTTAGAGCGCCTGTGATCATTTACTCTGATTCGATTCTCCGCTACCAAAACAGAATGACCGGAGATTCAATCGCCGGTGCGGATTTCATCAGCGCCTTACCGGACGCAATCCTCCATCTCATTTTCTCCCGTTTTCCGACTAAGTTCGTGATCAGAACCTCCGTCTTATCCAAGCGATGGAGGCATGTATGGTCCGATACACCTTCGCTCTCCATAGATTGCCGTGAAGCCGACCCTAATTCGTTAATCAAAACCCTAGCCAACCACTCTGCTCCTAGAATCACGAGTTTCGATCTCTGTATCAGCAGCAAGGCTCACGACATTAACAGATTGATCGAATTTGCCATATCTCGTAACACTGAGAAGCTTTCTCTGGACTTTCGTGATGGTAATTACAATTTTCCTGAGTTCTTCTACACCAATTCCTCTTTAAATCAACTTGTGGTCGACTCAGGAGCTCTTGTTACGACGATTCACCACGTCTCTTGGACATCTCTAAGAGACTTGTCTTTGAGTTTCTGTAAACTCTCTGATGAATCTCTTGCTATGATTATCTCTGGTTCACCACTGCTCGAAAGCTTGACATTGCATCACTGTGATAAACTTGGGATTCTTGATCTGAGCAAATCGCTGAAATTAAAGAGATTGGATTTAGATAATCAGGGACCAACGCAGATACTGGCGCCACATATCCATTGTTTGAGATTGAGACACTCTCAGTCACAGTGTGGTTTAGTGGATGTCTCTTCTTTAACCGAAGCTTACTTGAACATCTACTGTACAAGTTTTTATCATTTCAAATCTGATTTGCTTCAAGTTTATGTGCTAAATATGCTTGAAAAGTTGCACAATGTGGAGAACCTTACTTTTGGGGCTGCCTTTCTTCAGGTAAGCTTGTGAATCAGTTGCTTGCACACAGTCAATATTGATAATTTTAGTGGGTTTAGATTGTTTTAAGCCAAAATATTTTTGTTTGTCATTGGTAGACTGTTCTGAAAACATGAACGATAAGCTTAGTTTTGCATTTTTGTGATTTTCTAGATGTTATCTCTTGCCGAAATCTGTGATATTCCTTTTCCGATGCTCAAAGTCGAAGTTTTGACTCTTGAAACGATGATTGTTCCGTCTGTTATTCCTGGTATAGCAAAGCTGCTACAAAACTCACCTGGATTGAAGATGCTAAAACCCCTGTTCTAAAACGCGGCCGCCTAGGCCGTTTAATCGGCGATTAGGCGCTCGGCGGTGGGTAGCCGCCGCGATTAAATCAAAATCGGTTATATAATCGGAAATCTAAAAAAAGTTTCATTTTTTTGGATAATAAGGTTGATAAAGTAAGAAAGATTGTAGATCTGTTGTTATCCAGTAAAAAATCAAAGAAAAACAAAGCAAAAATGACAGAATTGTGAAAAAAAAAACGAAAAACGGCAGAGATTAGGGTTTATGGTCGCAGAGGAGATGAAGAAGACGAGGGCATTGTTGTCATTTCACGTTTTATTAAAGTTTAAATGAAATAAATAGCAAAACAGCATTAAGGAAGCATCGAACCTTGGTTATCTTCATTCAAAAGGCCAACATGGACCACTAGACCACGCAACTATCACATGCATATGACCCGAATCTTAATATATATACATATATATAATAAAATTACATAAAAAAAAATCCCGATTAATCCCCGTTTAATCTCCGATTTTCTCGCTAGGCGCTAGGCCCAACCTGAGCGCCCGACTAGCGCCTAGCGATTTTTTGAACAAGGGCTAAAACTAGACATTGTGAACATTATATACTTACCATGAACCTCTTCTCTTATTCCTACTGTACATTATATCATAATCCAAAAACCATGTCCTTTACTTTTCTTTTCTTTTCCTAATCCATATTGATTGACCAAGAATCTTTAAATTCAACATTTTATGTTTTACAGGATGCTGATCTTAATTACTACTTGGATTTGAAAGACTTGGATCAGAATCAGTGCTGGAAACCAAAAGATTTGGAGTTCTCGACTTCTTTTCAGCCGAAACTCATGACTTCATTCATGGAGTTTCTACTGGAAAACACTAGAGAAGACAATATATCTCAGTACAATTGGCAACTAAGTTGACGGTAGGCAATGATAAGGAAGACTAGGATATAAACAAGACCCATTTGTTCAACTGGATTGGGAGGTTACATTGATACAACAAATGATTGAGATGGTTCTTACTTTCTCACAACAAACAATTGTTTAGTTGTCTATCATGTTATCAACTCAATGCTGTCTTAGTCTTTAAATCATGTATTTATGTTTGGAACCTTTTTTTTTTATTATTGCATATAATACGTTTTACCATTTTCCGGTCAAAAGACTGATTTTATTTCGGGGTCAAAGAAAGAATGAAATGTACAAGGATTTGTTTCTTTGTACAAAATCAACAGACTTATCTTGATGCTTGCATTAGTGAGAAACTATAACATGTGGAATACCAATCTCTCTATAGCTTCATAGTGTTATAATTTGGTCTCCTTCTAG
Organism: Arabidopsis suecica; assembly: GCA_019202805.1. Classification (NCBI taxonomy): domain Eukaryota; kingdom Viridiplantae; phylum Streptophyta; class Magnoliopsida; order Brassicales; family Brassicaceae; genus Arabidopsis; species Arabidopsis suecica. The sequence goes on from CM032910.1 coordinate 762,903, forward strand.
CTCGGATATAACAATCAATGAGTCTCCCACTTCGAGGGAGAGAGGATCTGTCTTTGGAATCGGATTGATTACCTGCAACAACAACAACAAACCTGAGTTTGTGAAGAGGAAAGGGGTTAATGTCTGTTGCAGAGTAATAAAAAACAGTACCTTTTTACCACTTTTTATGTAGCCTATGGCAACTTCTCTCCTTAGCCAAGCTCGCTCTGAGAGCTCCGTGAATGAAGGGTTCTCGCCCTCTTTCATGTACAGTTCAATGTCCTGTGTGTTCGAAGCAAACTCAAGATTCTCAGACCAGGATTGTGAATATTGTAAAAGTTTACTGGCAAAAAGATTTGAAGTAAGAGTGTGTTTTTCTTGTTTAACCTTTATGTATATCTCATCACCCTCTGCGTCCAAAATGTCCTTCCATACCTCGTTTAGTTCGCTGTTTTCAGCAACTGATTATAAAGAAAAGAGTATTAGTATTGTTCGGATTGCGTGTAGATAGACAAGAAACAAAGATCGAGTAGATGAAATGTAACCTTGTGCTGTTACAAGACTCATAATTTCCTCTGCTGCTATGAATGTCAAGGACGGCTTGAGTCTTGTTATCTGGTATGGTTTTGTATAATGTTTCAGCAACTTAACCGTAAAAAAGCTAACAGGAACAAAACAAAAAAGCCTTTCTATACCTGCTTGCCGAGTTTTGTGTCGACGATTTCAGAGGCTAGATTATGTACCTAAAGTAACAACAATAGTAAGATGAAAGTTCAATGAAGTAGGATGCGGTTAATAGTCACCAACATTACCTTAACTCCAAGCTGGTTGCAGATGCTTTCAGCAAGGAGAAGAGAGTAAGCAGATTGTTTGTCTGCTCTAGATGGATCTAAAAGATATCACACTATTTGTTAGTGTTATCATTATTTCCAAAGAATCAAGAAGAATAAATCATGAATGCATACCTCCAAGAAGCAAGTCTCGATCCGATATAACAATGATAGTCAGACGAATATCTTCTTCACCTTTTTCATATTTACTTTGCATGTTCATTATACTTTCCTTCAATGTATCATAATCCATATGATTCCCAACCTGCAAAAGATTGAAAAACATCAATACACAATGATTTTGAAGCTAATGCTTGTTCTTTCCAGTGAAAATGAAATTTACGCTATGTGAAACTTGGATGTTCTTGATTTTTCCAAAACCTATACTCTTGTCCACTCCTCTTCTGTCCTCTAACGGTACATCTGATAATATTTCCTGTGTATAAAGAAAATTATTAGTAACTCATTTCATGAGAGCCAACCAGAGAGAGATAAAGGTATATGAGTATACCAATGAACTTCCTGGACCAAGATAATTATCAAACTCCTTGATCATATTCACAACATCTCCACGCCAACCAAGCAAAAGTATAGATTCTTTGGGTCCTTTGAAAGAATCTGATACCTGTGTAAACCATAGAAATGAACGTCAAAGGTCTCAAAAGCCTAATATCATAGATAGTTCAAGCATTGTAGGGGGACAGTTCGGAGTCAGACCTTTGATAAGGATTTACTAGGACGCGTTACAATCTTTTCTAGCCGTGATTTTTTTTCCTCGAACACTTGCTTCCTAGTATCATCAGTCTCATCTACTGTCATGTTCTCAGTTTTCATGTCTGTATATAAAAATTCCTTCTTGAGAGGTGAAATAAACAATAGTTTGTCGGTTTCCATGAGCTCTTCATCATCATTTGGATGGAAATTTACTTTCCCATCTCGTAAAAGGCCACAGACCACAACCTGGAATGAGGAATACATCTCTTAAAAGGCCACAGACTAAAAGGTAATGATTCAAAAACATGCTCAAAACATTGTCAATCCTACCTCCTGGAACCCCAGTCTTAATTGTCTATACTTCATCATAGTTAGATTGGGGAAGCTGCAAAGGTTAAATACATTTTCTGCAACGAGTAGAGACTTGGTACTAATCAGTCTTGAATACAAACTTAATATAAAAACATTAAAATTTCAGACATATAGTATCTTACTTGAGTAATTTAGTAGGTGCTTGTAGATCTTTATCAGGTCCTTTTGACGTGAGCATTGGACAAACAATTTGGATGTAGAATTTTCAACCGGCTCCACTTTCAACCCCGATATGGACTTGAGAAGATCATACGTATTAGAGCTTGATACCTGCATTCATTTTCAGAAGCAAAGAAAAGCAAAAGATAGGAAACAAATCAGCACTATAAACAGAAAACCATTGCTGCACAATCTTCAGTTACCTCTACAATGGTTGGGATGGATTCCATCTTTTGTATAGGTTCAAGGGCCAATACAGAAAGAAATGCGTCTGTATCAACTTCATACCTGCAACAATGTTTAACTTAATTGATTCCTCTTTTACAAACTACTGACAGGTTTTAGAACAGATTTATTCTTTGCTCCCCATGAAAGTTTCTTACCGATCACCTTTCGTTGGTAGTATGATAATGGCACGGGCCATACAGGCGGCAGCCCTCTCAAATGACTTTGTCATGTTAAGACTACAACTGCACTGGTAGAAGCATGAAATCAGCATTGTAAAATATATGCAAACCAACAAGAACAATAATTAATATGGCATGAATTTATTTCAGGTTCACTTGTGCATATTACCTCTTTGTAAGGATGTCAAGTTGATCAAAATCTTTGGCGTACGCCTCAGCTAGCTTGTCCATCTCTTTCCTTGGAGTATCAGACATGAGCAGAAGTGTCTGCTTCCTGAAAGCATATAACAAGGAAAAGTGATTAGCCAAGTCAACATAAGCGGGGAAATTAAATTAATGCAGTGACCAAATTTAAATTACCTAGCTGTGGCGGTACCTAAGCGGACAGCATGCTGTTGATAACTGTTGAGTTGCTTTAGTATGAAAGGCAGATGACTGTTTATTCCACAAATGATGATATGGTCAGATTCTAGGACTTGCATATGTGCCCCTTCCCTCACTTTTTTCATATGATACTGCACAAGACAAATCGATCAGGATAACTTGTACCAGTTAACATTCAGTAGTGTTTATATCTCAAAAACGTACCCGAAATTGCTCCGTCATTGTGCTTAAAAGACGAGAGTAAAACACTATTCCCCAAATGGCTAGGACTAATCCAATGAATCTTTCGAAGCGTGTCTTTTGCTGCAGTTATCAGTAAACATATACACATGCACTTATTTAGTAGCAAGAACTCCATAGAAATATGGTGAGACTTATATAAGTTGTTCTGTGAAGAAGCAAATCATGACCTCCAGATGAGTATCAGAGTTAACGAGGCATGCCCAGGCCTCCCAGAGGCAGTCTTCTAAGGATGTGTCTTTCCTTCACAACAAGAAGGGAATACAAGTAAGAAACCATGCAATGGAAATCACAAGAAGTAATTCTTAAATAAAGCTATGTTACCTGAATTTGAAAAAGAAGAATCCTCCAATGATAACAAACGAAAAGCATGTTATCAGAAGCACCACAAATACCCTAGAATAGCCATGACAAGTGATCAGAGCGGATCTCAAATATAATCACATGCCTGCTAACAACAATACTCGAGCAAAATTCTGATACTACATAAAAAGTATTGGGTATAGGACATACGTGCCAAGGTTCTTCTCAAGCTGAGTATTGAAGAGGTAAGAAGACCTTGCAAGACCCCATTTGATATCATGGGAAGAAGGAATGGCCTTGAGTAAAGGATGTTTGTCTATAGAGTTTGATGCACAAGCAAAAGGCAAGCCAGCCCTCACTGAGTTCTGAATGAGATTGGGAAGCTCTTGAAATATCTTTTGCGCTATCATCGACACCGCATACAGTGGGATGCATCCTATCACAAGTTTATATGGAAGACTCTGCATATTAATCAAACAAGATTATATTATAAGCATATGGAGAGATAATACATTCAATGACACAAGTAAACACAAAGAGATCATAAAATTCATTCTATAGCTTCACCTTGAAGAATTTGGAATTGAAATCTTTCAAGTTTTTATTAGGCGGCTCTGTATCTCCTGTCTTTTGAGATTTGACTTTGAAGGTCCCTGTCATATAGAGATAAAATAACATTAGCTAATCAAGTAGTAGGAGTCTCATTGAGGAAGAACACCAATAACGAGACCCTGAAGAATTGCATAAAAATTGGAAGAATATTCAGAACCTGACCTCTGAGACTAAAAGACTTAATCCGACCTAAAGGCAGAGAGTGTAAACTCAAGCTCCTGCACAAACAAAATTCAGATACACAACTTGTAAGCATCACAACCCAATAAGCTTTCATTGAATGACAATTTGCAGATTTGAATCATTTTACGATATAAATTATCTTAAAAACATCAAATTCCATTTGAAACTAGACCCTAAACCCAGATTCAGAACTTCCATTAGAACTCCAGATTAAAAAAAAATCGTCACATTTTCTAACCGAAACCATTGAGCTTGGCTACATTACAATTACAGTAAGCAAAACATGAAGCAGCTTCACCGGAAGATAAGGAAGAAGAAGACTCTGACGGAACTAGAGGGTTCGGATTAAAAGAAGAGAAGAGAAGACAGAAAGAAAGAAAGAGAGGGTTTGGCTTTTCTTGAGAGGATTCTTGGGAGAGAAGCTCAGGAGATTCTCTGGTTACTTAGTATTGATCACTTAGATGATAAAAGATCGTGTTCTCTAAGTCTTTTTATCAGTTTATTTGGAAAAACAGAGCTTATTTCTAACAAAAACACTCAAAACTTCTGAGCATCACACACTTCGTAATCATTATCTTATGGATAAGTCACCACCATGCAATTGTTTTCAAAAATATCAAGTATAATTAAGAAAGGAATTTTAAAAAAAAAAAAACCTGTTAAAAGAAGCGAACCGATCCCTGCTAAAAGCTTGTGCAGGTAGAATCAATGGCTTCCAGGTAATCAACTGAACAGCCACCATATCTCTCTATAATCTCCTTGATTTATTTTACGCTCTCTTTGTTTCTCTCCTTGAATATATATATGGATGGATACAAGGCTGGTTTTTTAGATTTTTGCATTATTACTTGTTTTTATATTGTTTTGGACCATATTAGTTAGCTCGTGGGGTGTTATGAACATAAAAACAAATCGACTCATTTTTTTTTGGCGTAGAAATTTCATTTAAACAAGTAAACAACGCAATGGAATCGCATCCATAGAACCGGAATAAAAACAAAATAGTACACAATAAACCACCTTATCACTTTGTATTTTAACTACTTTCTCTTATTCCACTCACTATTCACGTTTTTATATACATAACAAGTGTACATGTGCTAATAAACGAATATTTTTTAGTACTAGTTTTGTTTCTATCGTTAAAATCTCATCCACAATTTGATGAATCTCGAACGTTATTGGCTCCCAAAATATCATCTTCAATGGGGTTACCAAACCAAAAGGTTTAAATACAAAGAAAATGAGTTTTGAGACGCACATGACATAACCATAAAAATGACAAACACATAAAGAAAATGGATTTTGCATTTTGTTGACCATTGAGAGCTAAGAACTTACACAATAAACTGTATTAATGTATGATTTGATATCGTATTTTGTGAAAAAATACCATGTTTTAGTAAACCATATTAAACAAAGTTTTTTGACCAAAAAACAAAATTAAACAAAGTTTAGAAAACTTTTATAAATACTAATGTTTTCCTAAAAAAATCAGAAATGTGATGTTCTTAAAATTTTCTTTATTCTGTCTTGTCAATTTTATTTTAACAATGTGTATATTTATATGCTGATTAAACATAATTAATAAATTTATTTAATTATAAATAAACTAGTTGTAATAAAAATCTTTTTTTTCCTTACACCAAACTAAATTTAAAAAAAAAAAAAAACAAGTAAAAATTCAAATGTTATATAAAGAGGGAAAAGCAAAGGTTTGAAAATTTCGAACCTCAATGTAGGGCTGTGAATCTGTGATGAGTCGCGACAAAATCAAGTACTGCCACGTGGCATATTGCTTCACGTACACGTAGCTCTCTCATAAACCCACCTCAAAGCTCAAGTCAATTTGTTGCGGTCTTCATTTCTTCCCCAAAATCAAAGCTTTCGTCGCCAGAGAAACCGTCACGACCACCGGAGGTTCTGTCCCTTTTTTTTTTCTCCGATTATTTTCTTCGTCTCTTGTATGATTTTACTGTTTTTGGTTTAATGGAAGTATATACTAAAGCAAATTCTGCTGATTTTTTTGTTTCTTCGTTGTCTAGGGATTTTTGTTGGTGCTCGTTATGTCTACGGAACCAGAAGGAGTCGAATCTGACTCTAACGCTGATTTTTCTGTGAATGCGTCGAGGTTTGAGTACGGTATGGCTAACACATCTGAAACCCTAGCTGATCCCATGAGCTTTCAAGCTCAGGACCTGACAGTGAAGCTCACTGGAGTTGAGCGAAAAGGTTTTGTCTCTGCTCGCGATGATAAGGATAGTCTCTGTAATAAGGTTGATTCTGATGCAGAATCTGGGGATTTTGGTGAGAACAGAAACTTAGATGACTCAGGAGAGAAAGATTCAAAGTTTGAGAATCTAGATGGTGTGGTTTTAGCTGGTTCATATCTGCTTAAGAGCAAGGATAAGAATGGTTTTGCTGATGAAAATCTGAAGCTTTTTGACTCAGATTTGGTTTGGGCTAAAATAAGAAGCTATCCATGGTGGCCAGGACAGGTGTTTGATGCATCTGCTGCATCTAAAGCTGCGAAGAAGCACTTCAAGAAAGGAAATCTCTTGGTTGTGTATTTTGGGGATTGTACTTTTGCTTGGAATAATGCATCTCAGATAAAGCCTTTTCATCAGAATTTCTCTCAAATGCAGGAGCAGAGTAATTTGGCTAAGTTTCGTGATGCTGTTGATTGTGCTTTGGATGAGGTTTCAAGGAGAGTAGAGTTTGGTTTATCTTGCTCTTGTGTCTCAGAGGAAGCCTATAACAAACTCAAGACTCAGAACATAATCAATGCTGGAATTCATGAGGACTCACGGGTGAGATACGGTGGAGACAAGTTATCGAATGCAATCTCTTTTGAACCTGCGAAACTTGTGGATTATATGAAGCATTTAGCTTGCTTTCCTAGCTATGATGTGAGTGAGAAGCTGCAATTTGTGATTAACCGAGCTCAGGTATTGGCTTTTCAACAATGGAAAGACTATTCTCCCTTCATTGACTATGAAACATTTCTAAGGTCGGTAGAATCTGCTGCGACTTTAGCTTCTCTCCCGGAAGCAAATATGGATGAAGGAATATCTTTCAAAAAGAGAAAGGCAGATTACAAAGATAATGCTGAACAAACAAAGGAGAAGACTTTGTCAGATTTGATTGTAAAGAAACGCTGTGGGAGCAGATCAACTGAGAAATTGGATGGTAAGTCGCATTCTGAAAAGAAGCGTAAGGTTGAGTCTTCGGAATCTGGTAAGTCTGAGAAAAAGATCAAGAACAACCAGCAAAAAGAGGACTCAGTGTCTAAAGAGTCTAATGAGGAAAGTAATTTGTCTGTGTGTGATGCTAATAAACTGCAGAAAGTGGCTGAACCATGTCACGGAATCAGAGTGGAAAATGAGATGAATTCTTTAACTCCTACACTTAAGCCTTGCAGTGATTCTAAATCTACGGAAGTTGAAAATGAGAAAACGAAGAAGCCGAGACACGAAGAGCTTGCTGAAAGAAAGATTTCTTCTCCTGATGAGATGCTCTCGAGCCTTCACGCTGCCACCCCAACAGGGGTACCCGATTCAATCAGCATAGACCCCTTGAACTATATAGATTTTGAACAGTTCATTAATGAACTATCTTGCAGTAAACTCAATGATGACTCAAAGAAGGCAAGTATCACTGAGACATCAGAACCTTGTGTTCAGAAAGACTCTGCAGAAGAGATCTTACCTGCAAATAAAGAAATAACTGGCTCACGCTCGAAAGAGGAAACTGGTCTCAAGGACTGTTCTGCAGATTCATCACCGTATGCATTAGTCCTCAACTTTTCGGATTCAGGTTCGGTTCCATCCGAAGAAAAGCTGAACGAGATATTTAACCGTTACGGTCCTCTCCATGTGTCAAAGACTAAGGTCACGAAGAAGGGTAAGAGAGCCAAAGTTGTGTTCAAAAGAGGCGAAGACGCAAAGACTGCTTTCAGCAGCGCCGGGAAATACAGCATCTTTGGACCTTCTCTTCTAAGTTACAGACTCGAGTATGTTTGCCCCAAAGCGAAAAAGAGCAACAACATGACTGATTGAGTCACATCGTAGGCATCTCTTAACTTTCAGAGGTTAGGGTCTGATCAGATTACATCAGCTAGGTTTTATGATGAGAGTAGATTTTCGATAAATAAAAGTAACATTCTTGTGTTAAGACTAAGATTATAAGTTGGGTCGTGATTGTTGAATCTTAATTACCAACAAAACCAAGATTGGATATGGTAATGATAACGGTAAAATTAACAACAACAACTGAAGATGAGGCTTAAAATAGTAGATTGATTAAACACCAATAATATTAAACGATCATGTCTGAACTCAAAAACTCATAGAAAGTAACACATCAAGTTCTTGAATCTTAAAGTAGAACAGAACAAAGAGTTTAAACTGAACTATCAAAATCCATTACAAAAGCTTGAAGCTTCGTATGGGATATTTAAGATCTTGGCTTCTCCTTCTTTTCCTTGAAGAGGGCCAAGAGTGAAACACCAGAAACCTTCACGACCTTGAACCTAACTCCAGGAATATCTCCCACAGCATGACCCTTACGACCAAATCCAGCAATCAAGACCTCATCCTGCAACAACATTAACAAGAAATGATTCAACATATGAGGAAACAAATCCACAGTGTGATGACTGGATATACAGAGGCATTTCATGTGACTTACGTTTTCCTCGATGTAGTTCAAACAGCCATCATTGGGGACAAAGGCAGCAATCTTCTTTCCATTCTTGATAAGCTGAACTCTAGCACACTTACGGATAGCAGAGTTAGGCTGCTTAGCCTCAATACCGCTGCATAATCAAACAAAAAGAGTCAAATGCTATACTCAAATAACCATTAAAAAGTTCAAATTTGTGTTATAACAGACTTACATTTTCTCAAGAACAATTCCTTTAGCGTGAGAAGAACCAGCAAAAGGCTTCTTCCATTCATTTCCCAAGTGAGACTTCTTGTACTGCTTGTCAGCCCACCTCTGGTTGATTCGGAGTCTCTTCAGCTTACGCCCAGCTCCCATACCACGTGTCTTACTGTTAACATTTCATCAACAAAACAACATTTGAGAACCTCACTCGATAAACAATAGTCGAAACTCAGACAATCAATAAGCAATTCATCTAAATATTAACTAGATAGAACATTTCTCTCTAATACTTCATCAAAAGTGAGCTTCAAAACAAAGAACATAGATAATCAATACAGAGAAATTTAAATCTCAAGTTATCTACAACACTAAGACTCCAGATTAGCTAATATTTCTTGAAATGAGTTTCTCAACACTGGAAATTACGAACTTAGCAGAATCTATTATGGATCCATACATAAAAACCATGTAGCAAACATATCCAGAAATGAAGACGCATTGTTGATAGAATCAGTTCCAATCAAAAACCACAGCAGACTCTATAAAATCCTCTATAATTCATGGAAACAACAAATAAATCAGATCAATAAAACGGTAAAAGAGAGAAATGAGATAGGAACACGAAGGATAGATCTAAGAGAGGAGAAACGTACCCCATGTTTGTTGATGGAGGAGAAAGATCAACAGCAAAGAGGTATTTGCAGGAAGCACAAAGATGATAAGCTCTTAAGCGGCTGAGAAAACCCTAAACCTAGTGAAGGCAGTGACTCTTAATATATGCGATTTTGGTTATACCTGAGCGGATTTATTATACTTGGCCCATTAATTATAGGCCCATAAAAACATGGGCTTCTAATATCGCCTCTTTTTCATCATTGTTTTCGGCTTTTAAATGATTAATTACAAACCGTTGGATATAATGGACGGTAAAGATGACTTACACGTATACGCCCGTGCTAATACCCCACCATACCTACAACTCCCGCCACGTCAGCATAACCCGTAATCCTTACGGAACCGGCTGTAACAGGTAAAAGAAACACACAAAGAGTGAACTGCCCGCACGACACTCACCGGCTCAGCCGGTCCCCACCACTTAACCGTCGATACCACGACAGACCGACGTGGACAAATCAGAACCGTTTATTTCAAAAACGCAATTTTGATCCAGTGGTCCATGTTCTTTTAATGCGCCAGCTAAAGAGGAAGAGAGAGAGTCAAAAGAAAGCTCCAGAATCTCGTCAATGGCGGACTGGGTTTTTTCACCTTAGCCAGTCAAATCAAGGAGGCCATGGAGAATATTGAAAAAGACGAACATGAAAAAAAAAGTTTAGCTGAAGAATAAATTGAAGATTCGAATCAAACCATTAGTCTTGTGTCTAATCTGTTTCTACGTCATTTGGTAAGATAAACTTTTGTCTCCTTTCGCTTTCTTTAGGAAAAAAAAAGAGAGATATGATTCGTTATTCCAATTTTATTTTCCAAGTTTTTTAAAATAAAAATGGTGAGCTTGAATTTCACGCTATGTAAAAGTGTCACTCGCAGCTCATTTCTCTCTCTCTGTTTCTTTATATAAATGAATGTACAGGTTTTGCTGTGAAGAGTTGGTTCGGGTTTAGGTTCGGATAGGGAAGATGGAGGAGATTAGAGGAGTGCCTACGTGGCAGGAAGAGTTAGCGAGTCTCGTTGACGCCGGATTACGATACGACGGAGCACCGATCGATTTAACGGCGGCTACTGAAATCGGTTCAAAGAGATCGGGTTTTGTGTCGGCGGATGGACCCGGATCCGAACCGAAGGAGACATTGAAAGATCAAGTGACGGGATTCATGAAATCTTGGGGAGAGATGCTTCTTGAGCTCGCGAAAGGATGCAAGGACATTGTGCAGCAGACGGTGGTAACTGAGGACTCATTCGTAGTACGGAAGCTCGGGAAACCGGCGGCTAAAGTGTCGAAGAAGCTTAGCTTTCTAAACGAGTTCTTGCCTGAGGATCGTGATCCGATTCACGCTTGGCCTGTGATTTTCTTCGTCTTCCTCTTAGCACTCGCAGGTAATCAATTAAGTAGATTGTGTACATTAGCTTAGTATTTGTGTGTAGTTCATAATCTCCTTCACAGTATTCGAGGAATTTCTTGGCTCGGCGATGTTTTGGTCGTCTATAGTTAACTCATTTCTGCTTACATGTAGCTATATAGCAGTATTATTAGAGTTAGTGTGAAGGTTTGAGTCCTTGCATTGACATATTCAACTTTGAAGTGCAGCATTAAGCTTTAGTCCAGAGCACGATAGACCAGTGACGGTGATAAAGAAACTGCGTTTACATCCTACCGGTGCTACCCGTGTACAGCTTCCAGATGGTAGATATATAGCTTACCAAGAGCTAGGTGTTTCAGCAGAAAAAGCAAGATACTCTTTAGTTACGCCCCATTCTTTTCTTTCCTCTCGACTTGCAGGTATTCAAATTAGTTTTCCATCGGTTTTAGTTACTTCCCATTACGTTTTGTTTGGCTCTAATGTTTGGAATTTACTTAATGAAGGCATACCTGGAGTGAAGAAATCATTGCTTGTGGAGTATGGTGTCCGTTTAGTGTCATATGATCTTCCAGGGTTTGGAGAGAGTGATCCTCATCGAGGTCGAAACCTTAGCTCAGCAGCCTCAGATATGATTAACCTAGCAGCTGCTATCGGAATTGATGAGAAATTCTGGTTACTTGGCTACTCTACTGGTAGTATGCATACATGGGCTGCAATGAAATATTTCCCTGAGAAAATTGCAGGTATTAACAATGTTCCTATACTGCTTTATACTCTTCTAATCATTAGAATACCAGTCATGGTTTTGATACTGTGAGTCTGTGATGAATTGAAATATGCTCACTGGGTTTGGTTTTGTGAAACTACAGGAGCTGCAATGGTGGCTCCGGTGATCAACCCCTATGAGCCAAGCATGGCCAAGGAAGAGATGGTAAAAACATGGGAGCAATGGCTAACAAAGAGGAAATTCATGTACTTTTTAGCACGGCGGTTTCCTATTCTTCTGCCGTTCTTCTACCGTAGATCTTTTCTCTCTGGTAAACTCGATCAGCTCGATCAGTGGATGTCATTGTCATTAGGAGAAAAGGTACAAAATCTCCTCCATTGTAGATCACAAAGAGAGGAATTCTTTAAGAGAAAAAGTCATCATATCTGCTAACTCTGTTTTCATCTTTTAGGATAAGCTTCTAATCAAAGATCCAACGTTTCAAGAATTTTACCAAAGGAACGTGGAGGAATCCGTCCGTCAAGGAATCACAAAACCATTTGTAGAAGAATCCGTGCTTCACGTATCGAATTGGGGCTTTACTCTTTCCGAATTCCGCACACAGAAGAAATGTACAACCAACGGTGTCCTTTCTTGGCTCATGTCAATGTACAGTGAAGCTGAATGTGAACTAATCGGATTTCGAAAACCCATTCACATATGGCAGGTGAGTTCTGCACCATAAAATGCATAGTTTATTCAGTAAAATTCATGTTGATCAAACCGTCTTGTGTATGTTAAACATAGTTTGATTTTTGTTTCTTTAAAGGGAATGGAGGATCGAGTGGCGCCACCATCAATGAGTGACTACATCAGCAGAATGATTCCTGAAGCAACTGTACATAAGATTCCAAACGAAGGTCACTTCTCGTTCTTCTATTTCTGCGATGAGTGCCACAGACAGATTTTCTATGCTTTATTCGGAGAACCCAAAGGCCAGCTTGAAAGAGTAAAAGAAACAAAGGACACTCTAGTGGAAACAGAGGCACATAAGGACACTTATTAGTACTAATACAACCACCAAAAAATGAGTAAAGAAGTAAAAAAAAAAAGGTGGAAAGGAAATTAGCTATAGCTAGAAAATCAAAAACTAGATATTATTTGTTTCAGAATTTATAGGGTTACACCAAGCAGAATTTTATACTAGATGGCATTTTACATTCCAAAGGATGTAGTTAAAGATGATTTATCAATGGTTATCTTCTTATGATAGTACTACTAGATTCGGAAAAGAAAGAAAAAAAGAAGAAGAGAGTTATGGAAGTTATACTAATCATCATTAAATAAGTGACCTGGTCTTGCATGAACTTTCCCATACTAGGAATGAATAAATTAAATGTTTTTAGAAGTTTGCTTTTGCATTCACGGCCTAGGAAATAAAAAGTTTAAAAATTAATTAAGATATTCTCAAATCTTCCTTGTGAAAATATCACAAATCCCAACAATATCATAAGAGATCTCAGAGATTTTCCTAAAAAAAAAATTAATTAATAAAAGCTTCTGAAATCTAGGCGTAGTAAACAAACATGCTTGATGGTACAGAATTTTAGTTAACTTGAAGGTGCTACATAAACCCTAAATCATCTGAGAGACCGAAAAATGAAAACGGAAGAGATGAAGGAATCATCAGAGGCTGATCCTCCTCCTTCTCCGACGTCGTTTTCTTCGTTACCATACGACATCATACTCAACTGTTTGGCTCGTGTCTCGAGATTCCATTATCCAACTCTATCTCTCGTCTCCAAGGAGTTCCAATCTCTCATCACCTCCCGTGAGCTCTACGCTACACGATCCCGCATCGGAAAAACCGAGAGTTTCCTCTATATCTGCTTAAACCTGACTAAAAACCAAAACCCTAAGTATCGCTGGTTCACACTTCCTCCAGTTCCCAACAACCAGAAATTACTACCCATCCGTTTGTTTCCTTATCATCTCAAATCCTCAACCATCATCTCAACTGGTTCAGAGATTTACAGAATCGGAGGCCTCCTTTGGGGAAATAGAAACAAGAGCGTGTCGGTTTTTCATTGTCGATCTCATCAATCGCGTAGACTCCCAAAAATGCGTCTACCTCGAGCTTCTGCTGCCGCTCATGTCATTGACGGTAAGATCTATGTTATTGGAGGCTACAAGTACAATGATAGCCAGAACCAAGGAGAGGTTTATGACCCAAAGACCCAAACTTGGGAGCCAATATTGCTCACAACACCACTAGATCTCACCACTCAAGTGTGTCGAAAAGTTTATGACATGCATGGCATGAATATTTGCTTTGTAGAGATAGACAACTTGTTGTGCCAAATATCTGTATCCGACGGGAAGCTAAATTGGCGTCATCCAAGGGGAGATGATATTGGCTGGGCTATAGTTAAGAGACTTGAACAGGAACGCTTCGGTAATCATCTTGTTTATGTGGAAAAATCCGGCGGAGGAAGAAGAGTGACAGTGTGGTGGAAGTCTGTGGTGTTTCACTATCGGTCTAGGGAATATGAAACAGAGATTTGGTGTGCAGAGATTTCGTTTGAGAGACACGGTTTAGAAGAGCTCTGGGGATTTGTTGAATGGTCTAAAAAAGTGTTTACATTTAATGGGTGTGACTCTCCTACGAATTTCGTTATGGATTCTGCCATTGTGACCTATTGATGAATGGGATTTATTTTTAGTTTTTGAGAGACTTTTAATTTTTGTTTGAAACAATATCCTAGACTACGGAGAGGGTTACGACCCTGCAAAGACCCAAACTTGGGAGCCATTATTGGATACAACACTAGATCTCACCACTCAAATGAGTGTGGTTCCAGGTAAATTGGTTATGGGTGGAAAAGTGTATGTATGCCACTAATGGTTTGAAGCTTAAAACAAATATTTGTTTGGTAGAGAACGTGTTGTGTCTAATGTCGCATTCCAATCACAATCTTTATTGGAACAATCCTAAGGAAGATTTGGTGTGGAGGTTTGTTAAAGCAGGACTTGAAGAACTTTTTCAATATCCATTTTTTTTTAATAATCATAATTCGGCGCTAGCTAAATCCGGCGGAGGAAGAAGAGTGACAGTGTGGTGAAAGTCGGTGGTGATTCGCCCTCGAGATCACCATTGCACTAAGGAATGTAAAACGGAGATTTGGTGTGCAGGGGTTTTGTTTGAGAGACGTGGTCTAAAAGAGCTTTGGGGATTATTGAATGGTCTAAGAATGTGTTTACTTTTGACTGATGTGACTCTCGTTCCGATTTCGTTTTGCATTATGCGATTAGCACACATTAATTGATATGTCCATCAGTCCAAGGATTTTAGGATCATAGATGATTGAGAGGATTTAAGGTTTTTTTTTCTTCTATATTTTTATGCTTTTCTAAAGAGAAAGATTCCATATTACTATTATCTACTATTATTGTCACGGGCCACTCTATTAATTCTAGGTTTTACTTGGAAGGTATAAAAAAGCTCATATAATAAAAGGTAGACACATAAGCCTTAATTCGAAAATTAAACCTCCGAAAAAAGATGAAGAAATCATCAAAGTCTCGTCAGAATCATCAGAGAAAGAGTTTCTTTATCAAAAAAAATAAAAAGAAATCATCAAAGTCTCCTCGGACTCCTCCGACGTCGTTTTCTTCATTACCGTTCGACGTAGCTCTGAATTGTTTGGCTCGTGTCTCGAGAATCCATAATCCAACTCTGTTCTTAGTCTCCAAGAATCTCAGATCTCTCATCGCTTCGCCTGAGCTCGAGGCAACACGATCACGCATAGGAATAACAGAAGATCACCTCTTCGTTTGCTTAGACCTGAATAAGAACAACCCTAACCCTAGCTGGTTCATACTTTCCTCAACTCCAAAACAACAGATATTACTACCCATCCCTCCGTTTCCTTATCAACATCCCAAATCCTCGACCATTCTTTTAGTCGATTACTTGATTTACATAATCGGAGGCCTCGTTAATGGACAAAGCAGCAATAAGGTGTTGATACTCAATTGTCTATCTCATCAATGGCGTAGTCTCCCTAACATGCGTCTACCTCGAGTTTCTCCAGCCGCTGACGTAATCAACGGTAAGTTCTACGTGATTGGAGGGTCTACGTCCGACAATATCAAGGATTGGGGAGAGGTTTATGATCCAAAGACCCAAACGTGGGAGCCAATATTGCCTTCAAAACTAGATCTCACCACTCAAAAGAGTGTGGTTCCAGATAGATTAGTAATGGGTGGAAAGGTCTATGCCATGGATGGTTTGAAGCTTAAGAAGACGAATATTTGCTTGGTAGAGAAGGTGTTGCGTCTAATGTCGTCTTCCAATCATAGTCTTTATTGGAATGATCCAACGGAAGATTTTGTGTGGAGGTTGGTTCAAGGACTTGAAGAACTCTCTCATTATCCATATTTTTCTAGTAATCATAACTTGCTTGCAACCTCCGGTGGAAGAAGAAGAGTGACAGTGTGGTGGAAGTCGGTGGCGATTCACCCTCGAGATCACCATTGCACTAAGGAATGTAAAACGGAGATTTGGTGTGCAGAGGTTTCTTTTGAGAGATGCGGTTTAAAAGAGCTTTGGGGATTTGTTGAATGGTCTAAGAATGTGATTACCTTTGACGGATGTGACTCTCGTTCCGATTTCCTTTTGCATTAATCCTGCGATTAGCACACATTAATTTATATGTCCAAGGATTTCATATTTACTACTCCCTCTTTCCTCATAAATTTATTTGTTTTTTTTTCCTCAAAAGCTTTATTTATTGCATAGATTTGAACAAACAAAGTCACAATGTAGAGCTTGGGAAATCGAATAAGGAACCAAATAATGAAAGAAGAAGTTTGCATCTTCAGGGTATTCTCTACTAAGGTGCGGTGTTCTTTTGTATGTATCGAATGCAATCACTGTCTCCAATTTTTTCTCCAATGACGTTGTTGGATCAAAGAGAATGGGGTTAAGTATACCTTGAGCTCTCCACACGGCCTGAGCATAATCACAATAAATAAATAGATGTTTGGTTGTTTCCACTGCACAGCAACATCGTTTACAACCTGAGTTTGGATTTAAATGTTTAGCGTCTCTCCTGTGGCCAGAGCTCCTGACATCAAACGCCATAGAGAATGTTTTACCTTAGGTGCAGTTTGCATCTGCCAAACTCTGTTTTTAATATTTTTTTTTTCAATTTTCATACAATTAAAAAAGTTATATTATAAATACATTATTTTTTGTGATTTAATAATTTTCTATAATTCTAAAGTCTAAACTCTAAACCAATAATAATCACTTATTTTTCTTTAAAATAATAAAAGTTTAATTATGATATTCTCAAGACTCTCTTTTAAAAATATCACAAAGCCATGTTTATATATCTTAAGAGATCTCGGAAATTTTCCTAAATTATAAATGTTCCCGAAATTTAGGGTTTAGCTTAGTCGTAGCAAACATGCGTTGATGCTACGGAGTAAAATAAATAAATAAATTGAAGGTAAAAACGCATCTATATAAAAACTCCCAGAAAGGCAGAAACAGAACACAATGTTTGGCTCGTGTCTCGAGATTGTTTTTTTCCTTGCCGGAAGACATCATTCTCAATTTTCGTCGTTACCGGACGATAATGAGACGAAGAAATCATCAGACTCTCCTCCGACAGTATTTTTGTCGTTACCCGACGATATCATTCTCAATTGTTTGGCTCGTGTCTCGAGATTCTATCGTCCATGTCTATCCTTGGTCAACAAGGATTTCCAATCTCTCATCGCTTCTCCTGATCTCGAGGCCACGCGATCCCGAATCAGAGTAACAGAGAAGTACCTTTATGTCTGCTTAGAGTCTAATAAGAACAGCCCTAATCCTCGCTGGTTCACACTTGCACCAATTCCCAAACAACAGAAACTGAAACCTATCCCTTTATTTCCTTATCGACATCCCACATCATCAACTGTTGTCTCTATTGGTTCAGAGATTTACATAATCGGAGGCTTCGTTAAGGGAAGGAGAAGCCAGAGAGTGTTGGTTCTAGATTGTCGATCTCATCAATGTCGTAGACTCCCCAACATGCATCAACCTCGAGTTTCTGCAGCCGTTGATGTCATCGACGGTAAGATCTACGTGATTGGAGGACACAAGTCTAACAATATCAACAATTGGGGAGAGGTTTATGATCCAAAGACCCAAACGTGGGAGCCGATATTGCCCACAACACTTGATCTCACCACTCAAAAGAGTGTAGTTCCAGGTAGCTTGGTAATGGGTGGAAAAGTTTATGACATGGATGGTTTGAAGGTTAACTTGAACCCGAATATTTGCTTGGTAGAGATTGACAACATGATGTGCCAAATATTGGTTTGCAAAGGGATATTACTTTGGTCTGATCAGGAAGATTTGGAGTGGAGTAGGGTAAGAGGACTTGAAGGAGTACTGCCCCGTGGTTCATATTTTCCTTGTTATCTTGTTTCGGTTGCAAATTATAACGGAGGAAGAAGAGTGACAGTTTGGTGGAAGTCAGTGGTGTTTGGCCGTCTAGGTCTCAATTGGACTAAGGAATGTAAAACGGAGATTTGGTGTGCAGAGATTTCGTTGGAGAGACGCGGTTTTGGAGATCTTTGGGGATTTGTCGAATGGTCAAACAATGTGTTTACCTACAACGGATGTGATTCTCCTTCAGATTTCTTTTTGCATTCGGCTATTGTGACTTATTGATTAATAGGATGTTTTAGTTTTGAGAGTATTTTAGGATTTGTAGGGAATTTTGCTAGAATATTTATCAGAGTTTTTATTTCAGTTATTGAACTCTATCGTATCAGTCTTTTGCTTTCAATTATAGTTTGTTTACACAATATTTGTCTTCAAATGTTACTTTGTACTTGTAGTTTGTATTGCTACAAGTTCCATCGGTCAATATAATTAACAAAACAAAACAAGTAAATCAAATCAATAAAAGCCCATTTAGACAAAGGCCCATCAGACCTTGAATATTCGTATTTAATTGATGATTTTAGGGTTTAAAAACTCATAATTGAAAAAAAATCGAAACACAGAATGACGACGGAAGAGATGAGCTTCCAGAAATCATCACCAGAGTCTCCTCCTCCTCCGACGTCGTTTTCTTCGTTACCGGAAGACGTCGCTCTCAATTGTTTGGCTCGTGTTCCGAGATTCTATGGTCCAACACTATCCTTAGTCTCCAGGGATTTAAGATCTCTCATCGCTTCGCCTGAGCTTGAGGCCACACGATCCCGCATCGGAAGAAGAGAGGATTACCTCTGTGTCTGCTTAAACCTGGACAAGTACATCGCTGAACCTCGCTGGTTCACACTCTCACCAATCCCAAACCAACAGAAATTGAAACCCATGCCTTCGTTTCCCTATCAACATCTCGAATCCTCAACTGTTGTCTCTACTGGTTCAGAGATTTACATAATCGGAGGCTACTTTGAGGGAAAGAGAAGCACGAGAGTGTTGGTTCTAGATTGTCGATCTCATCAACTTCGTAGACTCCCCAACATGCGTCTATCTCGAGAATCTGCAGCCGCTGATGTAATCGACGGTAGGATCTACGTGATTGGAGGAGGTTCTTGGTCCGACAATATCGATGATTGGGGAGAGGTTTATGATCCAAAGACCCAAACTTGGAAGACATTATTGCCCACAACACTTGATCTCACCACTCAAAAGAGTGTAATTCCAGGTAGATTGGTTATGGGAGGGAAAGTTTACATTTATGATGACATTGGTTATATGCCTGAGCTTCGCTTGGATGAGAATAATGTTTGCTTGGTAGAGATAGACAACATGATGTGCCAAATATCGGTTTACAAAGGGATATTACTTTGGTATGATTTGAAGTGGAGTTGGGTAAGAGGACTTGAAGGACTGCGTAATTCACATTTTCCTTGTTATCTTGTTTCGGTTGCAAATTATGACCGAGGAAGAAGAGTGACAGTTTGGTGGGAGTCGGTGGTGTTTGGCCGTGTAGGTCTCAATGGGACTAAGGAATGTAAAAAGGAGATTTGGTGTGCAGAGATATCGTTGGAGAGACGCGGTTCAGGAGAGCTTTGGGGATTCGTCGAATGGTCAAAGAATGTGGTTACTTTCGACGGATGTGATTCTCCCTCCGATTTCTTTTTGCATTCTGCTTTTGTAACTTATTGATCAACATGATGTTGTTTTGAGTTAATTTTAGACTTTGTGGGAATTTTTTCTTTAACAGTCTGTCAGTTTTTTTATTTGGCTTTCATTGTCTTTGAATGTGATTTTGTACTACTACTACTACAACTACGAAAAAGTAACAAAGGAAACTCGAAACAGAGGCACGTACATGACGGGAACACAGTGTCGATATCAAAATTACATTTGTTTTCTTTTCCAGACTTGCTATAGGTCACACAACGCATGATGCTTTCCTCAAAATGGACACTTAAACAATATAAGAGCACGTAAATCAAACCAATAGAGACCACTATCCAATTGTTTTCTTCGTTACCGAACGACGTCGTTCTCAATTGTTTGGCTCGTATCTCGAGATTCCACTATCCAATTTTATCTCTCGTCTCCAAGAGTTTCCGATCTCTCATCGCCTCCCCTGAGCTCGAGGCCACACGATCCTTAATCGGAAAACCAGAGAATCACCTCTGCGTCTGCTTGAAGCTGAATAACAACCCTAATCCTCTCTGGTTCACAGTTTCCCCAATCCCCAAACAGAAATTGAAACCCATTCCTTCGTTTCCTCATCATCAATACCCTCAATTCCCAACCGTTGTCTCAAATGGTTCGGAGATTTACATAATCGGAGGCTTCGTTAGGAGAAAGAGAAGCAGAAGAGTGTTGATCCTCGATTGTCGATCTCAACAATGGCGTAGACTCCCGAAAATGCGTCAACCTCGAGCTTCTGCAGCCGCGTATGTACTTGAAGGTATGATCGTTGTGATTGGAGGTTGCAGGTCCAAGAATCTCGAGACTTGGGGAGAGGTTTATGATCCAAAGAACAATACTTGGGGTCGATTATTGCTCCAGTCACTTGATCTCACAGTTCAAAATGTTTACTTAAATGTCTTCAAACCTTACTTGGAGACGAATTCTTGCTTAGTAAAGATTGACAAGGTGTCGTGCGTATTATCGGTTTCCAATGGGAATCTATTTTGGCGTGAAACAAAGGAAGGTTTTGACTGGTCTAGTGTTATGGGAGTTGAAGAAGTGTCCACCATTATTTCGGTGGCGAACGCCGGCGGAGAAGGAAGAGTGACAGTTTGGTGGAAGTCGTTGATAATGGAGTTAGTGAGTATGACTGAGGAATGTGAAACGAAGATTTGGTGTGATTTCGTTTGAGAGACGCGGTTTAACAGAGCTTTGGGGATTCGTTGATTGGTCTAAAGAGGTGTTTGCCGTTGATGGATATGACTCTACTTACGATTTCTTTTTAAATTCTGCTATTGTGAATTATTGATCAATGTGGTTTCTTTTTTAATTTAAATGTGGGGATTATGAATAAAAAAACATTTTGATTATGAGTTTGAGAGTTAATAAACGAAATTATATTGGTGCTTTGAGGTGGTTTTTTCAATGGTGTTTTCAAGTGATAATAACAACACCAGGAGGTTTTTCAATGGTGTGCAATGTTGGATCACCCCTATGGTCGTAAGATGCAGATTTCGATTCGGGTTGAACCCGTAGCAGAGCTTTTTAGGAAATCGTCAAAGAGTCTGTTTCAAATCTAATGGTTATAAAGTTCGTTCCGATTCCTTTTTGCACTCCGCTACAGTCACACATGGATTTGTATGCTCTCATGGGAGTGTAAAAACTCCTTAGAGATTGGTGTTTGTATTTATCATATGAGTTCTTTGGAATGTTTCAAGGATGATATACAACAACAAAAAGAAACGTAGCACATTCATAACAAAATCAATGGAAAGTTCTGTTGGGTTCGTATCAGACACATGACAATCAAAAGGCAGAACCGGTGTTGTTGGATTTTCCAAGCATCATCTCTTTGGCTTCATTGATCTTAGAAGCCAGATAGTGACTGCCTCCAGCGTCCGGGTGGTTTGCAACCATCACTCTCCGGTGAGCTTCCTTCACCTTCTCTGCCACAACACTCTCCCTGTTATATAAACACCACCACACAAACTCAGTCAACCCATTCATTTTAAAATCAATAATCTCCTACACAACCAACACTGAAAAATAGGATTCAAAAACATGAACTATGAAGTTTGCTTTGATCTAAAGCCTAAAGGGTGTTGAATCAATAACTTTGACCTCTAATTCCTTGCAGAACAACACAACAAACATATTTTCAAACCTAACATACAACATCTGATTCGATACCTACTGCATATGTTGGATTTGTTCACTACAACCACGATTCTCAGTCTCAGGACCAGTTCAATCTGAGGAGCAAAACCAAAAAAAAAGAAGCAGGTATAAGAAAGGACGAACCTAACACCGAGAATGAGAGCAGCTTCTCGGCGTGTCATAGAACTTTGGAAACCACCTTCATAAAACCTGCGCATTCTAGGCACACGTGGTCTTGCCTTGAACGCTTGCCAAGCCAATATACCATATCTACCAGCATAAGCAGCTGCAGCTACAGCAGCACCTGCAATCATTGGCGTAGCCTGTGTATAGCCAGAACAAAAAAACAACGTCAGATACAAAAAAGGAACAGACTTTGGCTTTGGAAGTCAAAGATAAGAAACATTCTTGATTGATACCACAGAACCACATATAAGATCATCTATGTAACATAACACTAAGACAACAAATGGATCCTGATCAACACCAATAAAACCCATCTAAATTCGTTCTTGATTTAAATTTACAGTTTTATTCGATTACAAACGAACGTTCCTGACTAGAATTTCACGATACTTCCCCAACTGTTCAGAGAGAGAGAGAGAGAAATAGATTAATCCAGCTTAAACGGAAACAAGAACAGACCAAAACAAAAACTTACCATTATTCACGTAGATTTGAGCGGAGTAGTTGTTCGGAGGAAATTTAATGGGAATAAAAAAATCTAATAAATTCTTCGATTGTCGAGTTTCTCGATCGAATTAGGGAATGGGTTTAGGGTTCTTCAAAAGGGGACGAGATATCTCAGCTGCTTTTTTTTTAATTTGTTTTTTTGCGTGGGGAAGAGGTCGGTTTGATGAGAATTTCGAGAACTTCCTTCTTCTTTTTTTATAATATCGGTTCAACAAAAATTGTCGGTTAAGGGAGTCAAAAACCGACAATTTTTGTAAGGAAAGGTCAAAAGTCAAAACCCTCTTTGTCTGCCGGAGGGTTGGTTTATACGGTTTTGTTCGTTTGATATCGCCCGCGCCACGTTATCTTTCAGAGAATGTTTGATTTCTCGCCAAGTAAATAAAAATAGGGATTCTTCAACAGGATTATGTTTGCGATTACAAGTAAAAAAGATGTGAAGGTTTTAAAGAAACACATATATGAATTTAAAAAGGTTCTAAAAATTTAAATAACAACCTCAGATAACGGAGAATAAGATATTTTACGACTAAAATCTAATAGGATATTAAGAATTAATTAAGCTTTTAAGGATCTTGCTTTACAATTCAAATAACAGCCTCAGATTCCAATTCATTCAACATTTTTAATAAAATCACTTAAATATTCAAAGAAACAAAGGAACATATGAATTTAAAAAGGTTATAAAATTTATTATAGTAAAAAAATAAATGACTGGCGCTTACACTGCACAAATGAATTACGAAATGAAGAAAACACATAACAGACGACAATCTCTCGGACACATCCATAAGTGGGAACATAATTATATTAAATAAATACCTCAGCTGCCTGCTCCGTTGGTCACAGCAACGCCGCCACTCTCCACCTTAGGAGGAGCTGAGAACCGCCGTGGTTTAGGCAATGCAGGTGAAGTCGGATACGAGAGCCGTTTCTTAGCAGATGCCTTGTCCGTGAACCCTTCGTTTTCCTGTGTGGTACCACCTAATGGGCTTTGCGGCTTGAGCCTGGCTCGAGCTGATTTAGTTGGAACCATGTAGCTCGGGAGAGCCGGTGAGCCAGCGAGGCTCTCGTCGTCTCTGACTGATGAACCAGCAATGCT
Source organism: Arabidopsis suecica (assembly GCA_019202805.1). Classification (NCBI taxonomy): domain Eukaryota; kingdom Viridiplantae; phylum Streptophyta; class Magnoliopsida; order Brassicales; family Brassicaceae; genus Arabidopsis; species Arabidopsis suecica. The sequence continues at coordinate 786,828 of CM032910.1, forward strand.
GTGTCTGCGGTTCCTCTCTGACAGGACCGAGATTGTGCTTTTAGTGTCGTCGTCGTTGGATTTTCTCGAGGATTGGATTAACCTTGAGGGAGTTGGAGGTGAGAAGAAACTGTTTTTGTTTCTTGGAGTCCCTCTTGCGGATGATGGTGTGTTTGGCTGAGTTGAGCCATTGCGGGTTATAGATTTTGCAGCTTCGTTACGGTTAATAGAGCCCTTGACTGAGGCGGCATTGTCGTTGTTGCTGTTGCTGTTTTGTTCTTTCTCGGAACTCTCTAGTGGCCGACCAGCCATCCATCTCTCTAACCAGCTCCAACCCCATGTTGGGTTGCTTGGATCCATGAACATCGGGTTTCCAGATTTAGAGTTATTCTTCCAGTTTTGCTGCAAACATGAACATAAATGATCATTACAACATTCAAATGAACCACAAATTCAACTTCAATGGATGTGTTTGTGTTCACTTTTTAATTGTCTCTTTCCACAGATTCAGCATTATAGGTTACAACAATCGGATACCTGATGAGAGTATGCATAAGCCAATGCCCTTTCCCTTCTCATTGTTGCCTCGTACTTGCTTAGCAAATTCGCTTCAACTTTCTCCTTTGATTGAATGCTATCATTCCAGTTATCCCCGTTCTGTGAGCAGCAACAGAAAAAAAGAGATTTTAACATAAGCAAAGGCCCAAAGATTCTCATTTTCACATAAAAAGAGACAGTAAATTAATAATCTAAGTAAAAATCAGTTTGATATGAATGATAATGCTCGGGAATCTGAGATACGACTATTAACCCTTTCCAGACTAATAAGCAGAAACCATCCTACACATTATACCAACCGACTACTAGGTAGAAATCAACAGTTTTTTTTATTTCTTAGCACTTCTCACAAAGAATAAAAGGAAGAAACTTTTGAATAAAAAGAAGCAAACTGAATCAGATGGATGTGAGAGAGAGACCTTCAAGCCAGCTAGCTCTTTGGCATGCTTCTGAAGGAGTTGTTTCTGGCGAGCCTGATTCTCTTCTGACATCCTGATTCTCCTAGCTCGGATCTGCGACTGTACACGAGAGAGAGTCTGCATACATTTTAGAGTATTTGCAGCTTGTCGTTTAACAACAGATCCTTCCATCAATAACTTAAGCCTGACCAAACCCCTCATTGCCCGCAGTGCTCTTCTTGCCTGTATTTTAGATATTACACAACATAAGGTTCTACTCCATAAAGCATCTTTCTTCACACAAAATCAATTGGCTTAGTCAAGCTCATATGTTCGGAATTAAGTTTCTGAAAGATTATAAAGCCAATTGCAAGAGTAAAAACTACATACCAAATAGCCTCTAAATATAGTCTGAATCAAGATAGCAGCGGCTTCTTCATTCGACTTTCCCGCAAATCGAGCAGGTGTAGCGCGACGAACAACACCAGGAGCAGATGAAGATGGAACTACAGGAATATCAGTAGCTGTAACATTCACAGCATCTGCAGTCGAAGGAGGGGAAAGATCCCTGTTCCGTTCAACAATCACTTCAGCTACTCTAACCTCACGAGGAGGAAGAGCAGGAGGAGGAGAGGAAGAAGAAGATTGTCTAACATTATCAACCACAGGAGGATTAGAGATCACACCATTTTGTCCCTCAGCCAATTTTTGTTTCGACTTCTGAAAACAAAAACACATCAACATGTCAATATCTACACACTATAACATTAAGTCACATCAATATACAAAAAACTTCACCTTTGAATCTGGGCTAAATGCTTTCTTAACACTTGAAAACCATTTAGCTTTTTTCCCCATCTCTATGTAATCCTTCACAGAAGAATAAAAAGATTATTCCAAAGGAAACTGAATCTACTGATCTCAGTAGCTAAATTACGACAGATCTCAATATCTATGAGCTAAATTCATCAATTGATACTGAATCAGGGAGAGAATGAATCGTACCTGTGAGAAGACAGTGACACCAGATCTGATAGACGAAAACCTTGAAGATATAACAACCTGGAAGAGTCAACTAAACCTCAACGCGGCTTGTAAGTAGTGACCTTATCGGAGAAGACGAAAAAGCTAAGAATCGAATCGATGAGAGTTTGGATCTTTGCTGAGGTGCGAAGATAACTTTTCTTCTTCTTCTTTCGAATGCTTTCACATTATCATAATTGCGAATGAAGAAGAGAGAGAGAAGAGAAGACAGATGGATTCAAAGCTGTGTGGAAGAGTATTTGTGACGGTGTGTGTTTGTGCGTGATGCCACTAATTGGGCCGCTTTTGTGGGCCCCACTCTACTCTTCTTTTTTCCTTTTTTTCTTAATTTACCAGCTTCGTCTCTCTTTTACTCTTTCCTATTTACTTTTTTTTACCCTATAGTATAAATTAATCAATTAAAAAGGTAATGATGAGTTTTATTTCCTAAGTTTCATAAACACTGTTTTGTTAATTTTTCTTTATATTTAATATCTTTAGATTTAGGTATTTTTGGTGCATTTCAAAAATAGTAGTATAAGTAATTGACATGGTATTTTGGTGTTTTTTTTTTAATTTTCTTAAAAAATTTCTTAAAATATCAATAACGTGTAAACTGGGAAATGTATTGGATTTTGTACATTTTCTGAAACTATAGATTTAATGAACTAGTTATGGGATCGGTAAAACAGTGACCATATAAATTTCAGATTAATTTATAACTTTATCCGGTAAGATTGGTCCTCTAACTTTCACCTAATAAAAAAAAAAATCGTTTAAATAAAAGTTTTTATTCGTTTTTCTTTTTCGATATGGGTTTTTCGGTCGTCTTTATTCTTTACTGGTTAAAATATAACACTGTACATTTTTGTCGTTAAATATCTTTTATTAATCGAATTAAGATCGTATTTTTTTGTCGTCTATGAATAGTTTATCGAATTCATTCATCTGCATAATCTGTATAAAGTATGTGTGTTTTTATACACGCTTACATATTACTACAACCGACAAAACATGTGAACAAAATATGTCCACCAGTGAGACAGCCTTTATCATTTTAAAATATACTCGTAACAAGCCACCATATACGATACTTAATACTTCCTGGATTTGACAAATCATAAAAATTAGTTGATCATTGTACTTGTACACCATGTCATATTTTATGTTCAGATCCAACCACACTAGTAAGTAAATCTCCAATGGTTGAACAAACAAAGTATTTGACTCGATATTATAAGTTCATATATACGAATTTACAAACAAAAAATACAAGTGAAGACTCGTTCTATGCAACATCAGTATTAGGACAATGATTAGGAATTTAGGATACTGTAATTTTCTCTTTAGTCGTATTACCATCACAAAAGCAATTTCCCAATGATTTTAGATAATTTTATTATAACTGTTTTGACATACAATGAACTATTAGAACTTAATTTTGTCCAATGGATTAAGTAATTTCTGCCTGAATCATTGACTTTTTTGGAGATAAACCCAAAAGGTTCCTTATCGGTGGCCAGCTTGTACCAGTCTTCTTATAATTTTCGTTATTTAAACAAAAAACAAGAAATACATTTAAATATATGTCCAATCACTCCATGTGGCGTCTTCTCTGTTTCGTTAATATAAAACCCTTAAAAGTATTTTCATATAAATAAGTGAGAACTAGCCGTTGGAATTTGATAATTTTAACTAATCATATGATTTATTGTCGTCCAACATATCATAGTATGTGTATAACTGTATAAATAAGGATATGCTTCTGATAATTTATAATATTAATAAGTATCTCCAAAGTTGGTAGTTGAATTTTGGGATATGGACATTCCACCTAATGTATAATTCAATCATCTAAAAAAAAAAAAAATTCAATCATCTACGTTAGGAAAAAAATAATTAATTTTGAGCTCTTATGAAACTTTCTCTCCCCGTCGGTCAACTTTATTTTGGTCTTTGCATTTTTAGCAAGTGAAATTTATTAAGTAAAAAAATTAGAAGGAAAATCGAAAAGAGAGAACTAGAACCAAAAATTGAACCGGAAATCCATTTGGCATTATCTGAAATATAAGTGGGGCATGGAAATAAGGTCAGGGCCGTTAGCGTTTTAAAGATATTTAGATGATGAGCCAGTGAGTTTGGTAACGACCCGACATTTAAGTCTTGTCGTTTTGTAACACATAGCAACGGTAGAAGATTCCTATATTGGCTAACACCTAAACCTGACTCTCATAAATAACCCCCATACTTTTTCTTCCAGTGAATTTTAATTAAATTTACAGTTTAGGGTTTAGGGTTTAGGGTTTAGGGTTTAGGGTTTTGGTCCATCTATGGTGAATTTAATTTTTTACTACTATTCAACTTTTGTTACTACTTCAGTTCATCTATCTTTTTCTGCAAACATACACATTTTAAAAAATATATTATGAAAGAAAAAACATTTTTACCCTTTATAGTAAAGGGTGAGAAAAAGAATTAGAGCTAGAGATAAGTAGAAAATGATAAGATATGGTTATAAACTTGAGATTAAGAAGAAAAAAGATGGTTATACTAGTAATACGGTCAGAAAAAAGTTGTATACAATTTGGATAAATCATGAGCGTTTTTGGAAAATTGAGTTAAAACAAGAACTGGGGACAACATTTAAGAATTGCAAAGAGAATGGAGAGTTGCTGGTTTTTGATCGAACTAGAGATATGAGTCATTTTATATATTCACCCCAAAATCTACTAAAGAAAGCAAACACAATTCTGGCTTTAGCTGAGAAGGTTCATGAATATAAGCTAGTTCTATCTATGTTTACTTCAATACATCATATAGTTTTTGAAATTGTGCAAATCTAAAATTCCCAAACCAACCATATGTTGATCTAAGGTAATATATATATGACTTCTTACACCATTGGACGACAGAAGATAATATGTTCTTAGTAATGGCTGATAGTTCTTGATAGGGTTTTAGACTGTTTACCTCATTGCTCAATGCTAGGATTCTGAATCAGATAGCGAGCGTTGTGTAAGAGGGAAGTAGTCTCCTCGTTTGATGCATCAAGCAAACGCAATTCCTTGATCTCCTCCTGCCATTTCTCAACATGTTCCTTGTGTATCCTGTTTCATATATGTGAACAGTGTTACTAATGTGAGTGTATAAACTACTCAATCATGGTACATACAGAAACATTATAGAGTCTCTTCAATCTCACATGATCAAGCGTTCTTCGAATTCGTTACTGAGTTCCTTAAACATTGTCTTCCCAGTTTCCAGCAAGTTAGAAACCTACCACAAGAAGCATCAATTCATTAACATATTGGTAATCATATCAACTGAAGCAATCAGGGAAATGATGAGAGGTTACAGTTTGTGTGAAGCTCTCAATCTTATCGAGAATCTGAGCAATGTTAAGTTCCATCTCATCAGAAGCAACAAGTTTCGTCTCAGTTTCTTCATTCTCAATGGTATTATCAAGACTAATTCCATCTCTCGAATCTCCTTTTCCCTCTTTATCCTAACAAATTTCACAGGACAAAATCAAAAATCTGATTCAACACAAAATCATCATCACCAGATCAATAACAAATTCAAAAACAACTTACAGATGTTCTCATGCGTTTCCGAAATCCTCCATTCCCTGCGTCTTCTTCCATTTCAGTGTTCATCAAAACTGCAGTAATTCGATACGATGCTCATGAACCTCGGATTCCGAGTTTATGAACGCACGAACAGATTTCGAATTAGGTTTTCTACTCGATGCGATTGAATCTGCTAACTAAAGCATCGCAACAAATTTCGATTTCAAATCTAAAACTGTACGATTACATCCCAAACAATCGAGCTTAAGATTCCACAATAGAACGGAAGAAACTAGATCGAGATCGACGAAAAAAAACCTTCGAAAGGGAATATCAGAGAACTTACGCGATGAAGATCGAAGAAATTGCTCCGTACGAATTTGAGAGAAGAAGATGAAGAAGTTTTAGTAGTGTGAGTGTAGAGAATGAGGAAGAAGTTGTTTTTCCGAGAATCCATTTAAATAAGCGTTGATTAATTTATTTAAATGGTTTGGATTCTGATGAAATTACCAGTGTTGCTGAAAATTTTGTTCATGACTCGTATTGTCTCTGTTTCATAATCATCACTAATCATGCTAATGGAGTTTTTAAGTATGGAGGAGTGACTCAAGCATCAAAGCAATCTAAAGAACTCACATAGTGAATCGATTTGGATGCGATTTTGATATATAAAGCCGGGTAATTTGAACATATACCGATTACAAAAAACAGACAGCCAAAATATTCACCTAATCAGATACTAATCGTTTTTTGCTCTAGCTATTCCAAAACACTGTTAAACCTCCGGGACAAAACAAAAAACAATACACCGGAGGATCGATAAGATATACCTTAAACTAGCCTAACTTAAGAGTGAGCAATTTCTTCTGGCTCTGTGTTCACTGCATCGAAAAAGGTTCAAGACTTGTTATAAATATCCCGGGACCTTTTAAAGGGAAGCTGAACTGATACATATTCATCTGATGATGATGATGATGATGATGATGATGACGACGATGATGACAATCGATGATTTACTTTTGATGATGTTGGTCCATCTGATTGTTGTTCTTGTTTTACATCAACAGAATTTGTAGGGATTATGTTACTCTCTCTCGGGGGAGGATTATCATCTTCAGCATCACTCTCGTCAATGATCACAATCGTATCTGCACAACAGAGAAGATTCAAATAAACATTTCTTACAAGAGAGATTCACATCGCTCTTTAACCACACATATCAAAAACATACATACATACCTCTTGCAGTGTTATTCACATGATGATCATCCACCACAATAACCTCATTCTTGATAGTCACATCAAGATCATCCACCACAATAACCTCATTTTTGAAAGCCACATCGCTTGTTCCTATACCGGTGAGATTCTCAGCATCAAAGAGCGATTTCAAGAATGAACATTGTGAGTTGGCCGCATCAAATCTCTCTTTTAATTCAGCATACTTGTTCTCCATCTTCTTCAGCTTCTCCACTTCTTTCTCTTTCGCAATCAAAAGCTCCTGATTCTTAACACGCAAATCATTGATGATGGCCTCTTTATCACTCTCCATTACCTTCATCTCCTTGAGCTTCTCCACGTCTTTCTCTTTCGCAATCAAAAGCTCCTGATTCTTAACACTCAAACCATTGATAATGGCCTCTTTCTCACTCTCCATTGCCTTCATCTCCTTTATATACGCCTCCTTCTCACTTCTCTCTTTCTCTAAATCCTTGAGCAAGCTCAGATTTTTCTCTTCGAGTTCCTTATTTTGGTTCTGATGATGAAACTTCATTATCTCGTTCATTTCATTCATCTGCTTAAAACTTTCCTCTAGACTTTTGTAATCTTTTTCCAGATTCTCATGATTCTCCTTGAGAATTTCATGTTTTGTCGCCAAAATCTCCTCTTGAGCAAACAAATTGCTTCTTGTCGGAGTAGCCACAGACGAGATTTTGTTCTTCCCCAATTTGTCCGAACGAGCTGATGATTTTCCAGTCATGACTTCGAAACCCTAAACCTGGATATCAACACAAAAAGCGTCAAGCTTGTTCTACAGCTTCTTAATCTTTGCCAAATTTACAAAATTTTACAGATTTCTGAAGAAACCCTAAAACCTAAATTCGTTCTAAGCTCCACTGAAAGAAGAACGGAAAAATTAACAATCTCGGATCATCAAAAAGTACAACAACGGAAGAAAGAAGAAATAGAAAGAAGAATCTTACCCAGAAAATCTTTTGAATCTTCTTCTTCTTCAAACAACCAGAAGAGAGATAAAGCTAGCTTATTGGAATATGAAAGTCGCTACAGAAGGAAAAAAGCAAATCCCTAGACGCAGAGAAAATGAAGCGGGAATGCGAAAGGACAACTTTCTTTTCTTTTTTCTTTTTTTTTTTGAATGAAGAAAGGACAACATATTCATGATCAAATTAATGTTGTATAATTACCTGAATCTTTGTTTAGTGTTAAATTAGATCATTTCGAAATTCAAATAAAATACCACCATATCTAAAAATCATAATTACGTTGACAGTGTATCTTATAATTAGATTTTGAAGTGACAAGGGAATACGACAAAAAGAAAAATGGAATTAACAAAGGAATAAAACCTTCGACATTAGCAAGAGTGTTTACTCATTTACTGTTTTGCCTTCATCTAGCACTCATGGTCATGTGCCTTGCTTATAACATGCAAAAACCCCAAATGGTGACAAAACTGCATTACTAAGTAGTTACAACAACAACAACCCAAAGAGGAACCAAAACCTAAAGACTACTCTCACTCTCTCTATCCTTGCAAGCAAACGCTAAGATGACTAGTTTCCTTTGAATCCATCATCCGACTTTTCTTTGTATTCCCACCCTAAAATCTGATGCGATTTCATTCATCTATTCCATAATCTTCACCAAAGTATTTATCCACAAGACTGTTTGCCATGACTCTCAGCTCTTCATTCTCATGAAACTGAAACCTTTCCATTGCATCAATACCGTCTTCTCCTTCCACAAGCTTTGGACCTTCCCCGTTTGGCATTCCTCTTAAGACCTATCCACCCAGAAATCAAAACCAATCATGATCATTCTGGATCCAATATGACTATGCGACATCAACATATAAGCAAACTCGGGTCTCGTTAAGACCATTTAATTAGTTGCTTACCAGCTCAATGAACTGAAGACCAAGCCTAGCAGCTTCGATATCAGGAGATCTGACCAGCTCAATAAAACCTGGGAGGCAACCGCCTCTGACAATGGAGACTAAGTGTTCTTGAATTATCCCTGGTTTTCTGTCTCCTTCTGCAGATTCTACACACAGATTTCCCAAGACGTAGGCAACTTCTTTCCTTATATCAAAGGGCGATGTGGACAGAAGCCGTAGCAACAATGGCATTACTTCAGTAGAATGTATCATTCTCTTCTGTTCAATAGATCCCGCGGCTATATTAGATAGCACCCATGCAGCTTCCTACAGAGTTGAGACTAGTGATGAAAAGGTTCATATAATTGTAGAAACCGAAGTGGGTATGTGGTACTGACCTTCTTTAAAACACGGTGCTCGCTTCTTAAGCACTTTGCAAGCACACCAATGATACTTTCTGAAATTTGATTTGCAATATCAGAATCTTGAACAATGTATACGATTAAGGTGATGGTGTTTCACCCGGAAAAGATAACAGATACTAGCCTTCGGTGTTCTGTTCACGGATAAGAATGGTTAATATTGCTTTGGGATCAACAGCGACAAAGTTGCCTACACTTCGTAGAACCTGAATTCAAACTTTTTGTTTCAGAGATAAATCAAGAATGCAGCATTTGAAATATAATAGTTAGTGTTCTGTATTTATCATTCATGCTAATACGAGTGTAATGGGCCCTGAAAGCAATGACTTGAATGGCATAATCTGTGGTAATATAACTACAATCTTGTATTTTTTGAACAAGATAAGGTTTCTTCAAAAGTTACCGGGATAAGAAGTTGTAGACTATATGAGTTTGCTAATCTTTCAATAAGTAGGTGGAGAATGCCTCCCTTCAAGAGCATACTTGTAGCGATATCTGAGAGGGCAGATAGGTAAACAATGATCCATGCAATTTCCGTGGCAGTTTCTTCATCCCTGAATCCAACAATCAATAATATTTTGATAAAATTATCCACCAAAATTGAACAATAGAATATCAATGGCATAAAAAAAAGACCCGTATGAAGCTAAAGAATCAGTAAAAAGCAAGACACCACAACACGCTAAGAAGTTGTTGAAATTCAGAGAGATGTAACTTTGCTCACGTTTTCTTCAAGTGTCGAAGAATTGCATCCAGTATCCCATCAACTTTAACAAGTTGTGCTGCCGCCTTTGACTCAGGTCCCTGTATTAAGGTATAATGAAAGTAGTATGTAACAAAGGCTTGTATATTGTAACCAATGTGATAATATGCGTGCCAGGTATTTCCACACCTTGATCAGATTTGACAATGCCCATGCAGCTGTTCTTACTGTTGAACCCTTGTCGGGAAAAATCATACGTGCTAGAGATGGCAAAGCCCCTTGAGACAAAAGAACATTCCTCAAATCTTCTCCTTCACCCGCAACATTACCAATTGCCCATGCACACTGCTCAGCCACCGGTGCAGAGCTCTTTTCTGAATATAAACTTGTAAGCATATGAAATCTAATCCGACAAAAATAATAGAGTAATAACAGACATGGTTGGCCAGTACAAACCTCCAAGGTGAGCAATGAGTAACGGCAGTGCAGGTAATAGAGCTTTTGTTTCTTCAGGTTTTCCAGCAGCAATGTTTGTGAGACACCAAGCTGACTCAAGTAACTGCAGTTAAACAGAACTGTGATCAAAAGATTACAACTCTCCTCAATTTATCTTATTTCAATGCATATGAGTTACTTGTCAAAATCTACAGTAAAGTGGCGGTCGAATATATAAGCAAAGAAATGCAATAACAAAGGGATAGTATTGAAGCATATATAAGGCCAATGTAAGAAACCTGTTCGTCGGGAGAGCCAAATGAAAGACACTGCACAAGTAAAGGTATTGCACCAGCACTGAGCGCAGCTTCAACAGGAGGGAACTCGGATTTTGATAGTATACGCCTGAGTTCCCGAAGAGCAGTCACCCTCTTCTGCATTGCACCTTTTCCCCTGAAAATTGAACACGAAGAGGATAAGTAGATATCAGAAAAAAATCACGAACAATACCCGAAACAGAAACCGAAAAGATTTATTCCTAGGCATTCTGTTTTTTAACAAGTTGACAGATTCACTTACTGATATTGAACAGCGGACTTAAGCTCTTCAACGGATTTAATGGCTTGAGCCTCCAATATAGGCTGCTCTTCATCAATCATCATCTCATTCTCAACAAGAGCATCCTCAACATCGCCACTAGTACCCACCCTACAAAGCCTCTTTGCCCTAACCAGTAATTCCCTTCTCTCCTTCGCCACTGTAACAGCTTGTTGCCGTCTTCTTTGCCCCGCAACATGCCCAACTACACACCGCCATTTCCAATCAAAACCATGTCACCGATTAAAACCCCCAATGATTCTAACAAGTTTACATACATGAAAACCAATACTAAAACGCAAGAAGTATCTAAATTTGTTCCTACCCTAATCACCAACTAACCTAATTTTCTCAAGAAGCAAACAAAGAACACTCTTTCATCAGTAACACTAACAGTACTCAATCAAGCTCGAGGGTTTACGGTAAAACCCAGAACGAAAATCACCTGAAGACTTTATTGGGTCTCTTCGATTAGACGCGGAGCCATCATCTGCCATTAGAGAAGCTTGAGCACTGCTAGTTTCTTCTAGAGTAGGGTTTTTGATTCGGTAATTTCACCGGAGTAATTTCAACGAATAGGATTTACGAATTTCGCCGAAAACGATTTGGATAATTTGACCCGCCCAACAGAAAAAGGAAACACGAAAATTTCGCCGACTCGTATTTATATTATAATTTCATATTAGTCCCTATTATTTCAATATATACAATAAATAGCCCATTTAACTTTATTATCGATCTCGAAAGCCATATATATCAACGATCGTGGTTACACGAAGTGTTTGACATTCGCCTATGTAATAAACTAAACTAATGACATGGCGACTCTTCATTGGTTGTTTATACGTACACCGTAATCTAATCTGATGCATGTGGTAATAACTCTTTTTCAGATTACACGTGTCACTCATCCACATGATTCTCTTCCCGGAACATGATGATTTCACCGTCTGGCTTATTTTCACCCACATTTCCGTCACTTTCTCGGTTCATTTCCTCGAGAAAATAATAAAAAGAAGAGAACCTGAAACCAAATCCAAATTCTCTCGATCGATTAACAAAAATTCCTTTGGAACTATCGTCAATGGACCTCCTACCTCAGCAGCTCAAGGCCGTAACTCTCACACACGTCCGGTACCGTCCCGGAGATCAGTTCGGACATTTCCTCGCCTGGATCTCTCTCGTCCCTGTCTTCATCAGCCTCGGCGGATTCGTATCTCATTTCCTTTTCCGGCGTGAGCTTCAAGGGATCTTCTTCGGTATAGGTCTCGTGATCTCGCAATTCATCAACGAGTTTATCAAAACATCTGTAGAACAAGCTCGTCCCGAGACTTGTACGTTGCTTGAAGCTTGTGATTCACATGGATGGCCATCAAGCCATTCGCAATTCATGTTCTTCTTCGCTACTTATTTCAGTTTAATGGGATGCAAAGGAATTGGGTTCTGGTTTGGATTAAGAAGTAGATGGATTATGAATCTTCTTCATTGGTCTTTAGCTGTTGTTACCATGTATTCTAGGGTTTATTTAGGTTACCACACGGTGGCGCAAGTTTTCGCCGGCGCGACGCTTGGGGCTGTTGTTGGTGGGAGTTGGTTCTGGGTGGTGAATTCTGTGTTGTATCCATATTTTCCGATGATTGAGGAGAGTGTATTGGGGAGATGGTTATATGTGAAGGATACTTCGCATATTCCTGATGTGTTGAAGTTTGAATATGACAATGCAAGAGCTGCTAGGAAGAATATGGATTCTGCTAAATCTGATTAATTTGGCTAATTTGATTTTGGTAAGTCGAAATTTTCTTCACTGTTTCATTGATTTGGATCTGATTGGGTCTTAGAATAAGCATTTTTGGGAATCAGCTTTAGCTTTTGATACTTTTTAAAGCTCAAGAATGTAGTGACATACTACTGCCGTATTAAAATTCTAAAGTTAATAGGGAAATGTGGATCTCATTGATTCCTAAACTGGTTTTAGCGGTCGTAATGCAAATCAAGTAATGTTCTTGGTATATATATTGCCATTTGTGAAAGTTTGTTTTGTCATGGTTAAAGGACATGTTGATACTGGTTTGTCTCGTTTCGCTATAGGAGTAGGTAGTCACAGTTATGTATGTGTAACATTAGAAAACACAGGAAGAACAATGTTTGTGTGAAAGCTGTTCTGCTCATCCTTCATAACAAATGCAGTTCTGTTATGTTTTGTTTTCGCCATTTCTTTGTGCCGCCAACAAATGCAGTTCTTTTTGAGTTTCTTCTTGTCTTCTTCTTTGTTCCGCAAGCACGTCTCATTTGCTTCATCCATTTGCAGGTTGCGAACTCGGGGAAACTTTGTTTAGCGGTCTTGTTATCCTTTTCTTTATTACAACATTATATCAGGAATGGCAAGGAGATGGGAGAATCACTTTTATGACATTGGTGAGATTAGCTGCTCATCTGAACATTTCACACAATGAACCTTCTTCACACTTATTAAGTGATCTTTGTATCTCTTTTCCTTTTCTTTATTTGCATATTCACTTATCTATTGAAAGAAACAGTTTCGTAAATTAAAGAAAGTTATAGGTCTGTGGTTTTGGGGATTCAACACAACACAAGTTTGTTTGATTTGATTTTTGTAATGTTGGAGTACTATTATAAACATGATTTTTCAATGACACTCGAACACGACAAATGGTCTATAAGGTATCGCAAGATAAGAGAAAACATTTTTTTTTTTGGATTGTAAAAGAGAAAAAGAGAAAACGCGTTTGGCATTAAAATTGATGTTTCTATTCTGTTAAATTACTGTTACATATTAACTCGTTGCAAAAAAAATAGTCTTTTTTGAAAACCAAAATATTTTCTATAATAAAAACTTTAGTTAAAATAAAAAATATTTTAACAATGGTCTATCGGATGCATCTCTCAGTGGACTCTATGAAGATATCAAGTTCTGGGCGGCTAAGTTTGAGGTTTCTATTTTTGTTCATGTAAATCGATCTTGTAATCAAGTAGCTCATTGTCTTGCCCAATATGGGTCTAATAATTCTAGTTTTTATTCTGCAAGTTTTAATCCTCCTTTTTGGATGATAAACAAGTTGTATAACGATCTTTCAAATTAATATAAGTTACTTTGACGCAAAAAAAAAATATATATATTATCAAAAATATATAGTTACAAAAAAATAGTTTACATAATAAAAATATTTGTAAAAAACCATAAAAATTAATCTAAGGGTTAAATTTACTTGCGTGAAAATCGGTTGAACTAATAACACCTCTTACGAACCCGTATGATAGGACGGGGAGCTTAGTCCGATTTGTTTTCAATGCATTGAAATTTAACACTTAGATTTTTTGAAAACCAAAATATTTTATATAATAAAAACTTTAGTTAAAATAAAAAACATTTTGATTAATCAAAAATATATAGTTACAAAAAAATAGTTTACATAAAAAAAATATTTGTAAAAAACTATAAAAATTAATCTAAGGGTTAAATTTACTTGCGTGAAAAGCGGTTGAACTAATAACACCTCTTACGGACCCGTAGGATGGGACGGGGTGCTTAGTCCGGTTTGTTTTCAATGCATTGAAATTTAACACTTAGATTTTTGAAAACCAAAATATTTTATATAATAAAAACTTTAGTTAAAATAATATAAAACATTTTGATTAATCAAAAATATATAGTTACAAAAAAATAGTTTACATAAAAAAAATATTTGTAAAAAACCATAAAAATTAATCTAAGTGTTAAATTTACTCGCGTGAAAAGCGGTTGAACTAATAACACCTCTTACGGACCCGTAGGATGGGACGGGGTGCTTAGTCCGGTTTGTTTTCAATGCATTGAAATTTAACACTTAGATTTTTGAAAACCAAAATATTTTATATAATAAAAACTTTAGTTAAAATAAAAAAAAACATTTTGATTAATCAAAAATATATAGTTACAAAAAATAGTTTACATAATAAAAATATTTGTAAAAAATCATAAAATTATCTAAGGGTTAAATTTACTTGCGTAAAAAGCGGTTGAACTAATAACACCTCTTACGGATCCGTAGGATGGGACGGGATGCTTAGTCCGGTTTGTTTTCAATGCATTGAAATTCAACACTTAGATTTTTTGAAAACCAAAATATTTTATATAATAAAAACTTTAATTAAAATAAAAAACCTTTGCTAGAAAAATAAAAGAGATAATAAAAAAAATTCAACAAAGTTGAGGTAACAATTAATAACCAAGAGTCTAAATCCCTAAATTCCAAATTAGTGAACAATAAGATTCGCCTTAAGGACAAACAGGTAAACAAAACCCTAAGCTAAACAAGAGAGTATGTGATGAATTAGCTTAAGGACAGAGAGTGATACCAAATTATGATCGAGATTGAAGCATTCACGTGTTATGAAACAGTCAGAAGAACCCTATAGATATGAAGAACAAAAGAAGATACTAATTCACAACGAATCAGAATCAAATCTCAAAAACAATTTAAAGTAGTAAAATCTCTTACCATAGCTCTTAGGTTTTAAAGGATCCGGGAGAATCGTCGTCCTTGCTTGCTTGAAGCAGAGACACAGATGAATCATACCTGTGACATGCAAAAGTCAGAAAAACAGAGTCACATAACAATGACAAGAGAATCGATCAACTTTAGAAGATCCCAACATATATGTATCATCAATGACGGAGTGAAATAGAGAGAAAGTGAGAGAGAATGATTTTAAGTAACCTGATCGTAGGTAGATGGCTCTCTCAGGCTGAGATCGGTGATCCTTTAGTCAATCAAATAAGTGTGATGATAGAATTAGAGAGATTGAAGACGACGAACAAGTGTAAGAGATTGTAGTTGCAGACAATTTTAATCTCATATAAATAGAGGCACTAATAAAAGAAAAAGGAAATAACTGGAGCGTCAAATTAACCGACTCTGCTAAGAAAAGGAAATTCACTAACGGCTACTTATGGAAAAAAATGGAAATTCACTAACGTTAACAATTGGGTCAAATCAAATTAACTGATTCGGTTTATCTTTCCTTTTATTCTAATCACAATTCAATTTACCTTTACGGCCCAACTAAATCATATTGGGCTTTAAAGAAGCCCATCTAAAACAGCTTTCGGTAAGTAAACACCACTCAGATTCTCTCTCCCGGCGATTCTACCGACGGTGTCGATTTCATCAGCTCTCTAGCCCGACCCAATTCTCCACCATATCTTCTCCTATATTCCGACTAAGCTCGCGATCAGAACCTCCGTTACAGTTTGGAGATTACCTTGATGCAACAGGGATTGAAGAGCTGTGTCAAATGGTTCCAACATTTTCTGACAACAATGTCCAAATTTTGATCAAGAAAAGATGAT
The DNA here is from genome assembly GCA_019202805.1 of Arabidopsis suecica. NCBI lineage: Eukaryota > Viridiplantae > Streptophyta > Magnoliopsida > Brassicales > Brassicaceae > Arabidopsis > Arabidopsis suecica. Next base: position 802,980 of record CM032910.1, read on the forward strand.
CTTAAATACTAGTAGTAGTATTAGTTTATTCTATGGACCACCGTAGATGGCTTAATTGTCTTGATTAACGTGTCTTCATATTAATTGTTTTGATCTTAAATTTATGATTCAGAGCTTTAGGTTTCTGTGTTCACATTGAAGAGAACAACAGTTATATAGCCTTGTAGGTTAGTCTCCGTGTGATTGTCGTTTTTGATGTGTCTTCACTGATCAGTACACGCAAAAGGCAAAACTTTCCTCCGTCTAAAGCGGATCTTTAAATTACGTTTCTGTTGAAACTATGGTCTCTCTCACACACACAAACACACATGTGGTGAAAAGTGATAGCTTAATCAATGTTTGAAAATTAATAGCTAAAGTTTCTAATTGACAAATAAAAAGTGTCAAAAAAGTTTGATTTATTTGACTTGGCATAGTTTTTGGTTTATTTGAAGGGTCAAAAAGGAAAATTAATTTGATGAGAAACAATAATTCATTACTGGTCCTCCTCAATTCGAAGAATTGACTTCGAATGTTTAGATGAATAAAATCTATAAGCCAAACAAAAACTTGAAATTCGATTTGGTTCAAAATAGATTGGTTTTCTTTGGATTTGATTGAAGAACTACATAATAATGAGGTTTGGTGTATTCCATTTCCCTCATTCGTTATTTGTGTTTAGGTTATATGTGGCTAAACAGGAATATATTTGCTTCCATTTGATTTTTTTTACTTGTAAACAATCAGTAAATGTATTTTGGGCTGATATGTTTGATGGGTTTAGTGAGAATATCGGTAGTGGGAGACAAGAGTTGATTTGGATAGTTGAGTGTTGCTTTTGTTTGTCCAAAAAGATTTCCACTTTGTGTTTTTAGTCATTTCCAAATCATAACATCAAAAGCGAGGTCAAATTCATACTTCATATGTCCTAAAAATTTATCATGGATTCTGCTTTTAGACCATCAACTTCTAGTGATCTCTTATTGTTATTGGCCAGTATATGCAATCTTTTTGGAGTTGGGTCCATTTTTTTAATCCATATACAAATTTCTTTCAAAAGTTAGGGTACATTTTTTTTTTGTAAAATCGTCGTCTTAATTAAGTTTATTGTTTAGAACAATGTTACATCTAGAGATTGTAATTTTACATATGTAGATCCATCATCTTTATTATCGTTGAATTATCCTAAACACGTGTGTGTAATTTTTTGGTTCTAATCGAAACAAGTCACAAAATCAAAATTTGTGGACATGCAATTTTTTAAATGTACTCAATAGTTCTTTTGGATAGAAGTCTTCGTCCAAAAACTAAGTCTTGTTTGAGTAGGATGTTAAACTTTCATTTGAGTTTTTTAAAATCTTTTTAATTTCATACAAGTCTGAAGTGTCCTAATTTATACTCAAACAAAACGACATCAATGATTAAACCAGGGCCGTCTCTCACCCATGGCAATATAGGCATTTGCCATGGGTCCAAAACTTTTTTAAAAAAATTTATTGAAGAAAAAGGGCCCAATTTTTAGAATTTTTTTTTTTAGTAAGAGAATTTAATTTTGTTTTAGTTTTGCCGAGAGTCCTCCCAAAGATTGAGACGGCACTGGATTAAACTAAAAAAATTTATATTTAATTTTTCTCTTAAGATTCGTTTCAAAGCAGTCAAAGTCGCACAAGAAAGATTAATAAAAAGAAGAACTAAAGCAAAAAAAAATGAGAGGCTGTTGGGTTTACCCATATATGCACTTATTAATCTAGAATAAAGAACACAAAAATGTAAAAAAATCAAAAGTAGATTAAGGAGTTAATCTCCAAAATAAGTAAACGTTACAATAAATTAAGTAAAAAATACATTAAACAACCTATAAAGTGATATCATAAAGACCCTAAAAATCGATTCGTCCGTTGTGGACGAAGACAAATAAAAAGAAATGTTTTATTTAAAGGACCATTAAATAATAAGTCTTGCAAATAAATTAAATAAAAATAAAAAAAACGGAAAAAAAAAATCAAGTGCAGACAAAACGAAACCAGAACACGGTGAAGAGAAGAGGAAAGAGAGAGAGAGAGAGAAAAGGAAGACGATGATGATTCCTCGGAGACCCGTTTCAAGTCCGGGTCGGGTCGAGAAATATCCACCGCCTTTTATGGGGTTTTTGAGGAGCAAAAGTAACGGCGGAAGCACAAGTAGAAGTAGAAGCCGAAGCAGAGGAAGGTCACGCGCGAGTCCTCTATTTGTTCGCCGGAATAAATCCGCTGCGGCGGTGACTCAAGAACCGTCGTCTCCGAAGGTTACTTGCATGGGTCAAGTCCGGGTCAACCGATCGAAGCCCAAAATTAAACCCGAATCTCGTGAAAACCCGACCCGACGACGATGCAAGTGGATCCGAAACGCGTCGTTTTATAACAAATTCGCCGGTAAAATTAAAACGTTGTCGTTTTGGCCTAAATGGCGATTGTTTTCGTTTTCGTGTTCTCGTCGGAAATTGAAGGAGAAAGATTCTCCGAGAAGCCAATTAGATCGTCCGGCAACGGAATCAGTCAGAGAAATCAAAGAAGAAATCGAAGAAGAAGAAGGGGAAAAATTTGAAATCCCTAAATTATTTGTGTCTCCGGCTACTACGCCGCCGATAAACGCTCTGTTGTTGACGAGAAGCAGATCTGCACCGTTTAGATCGTCGTCGTTGGCTTTCAGATTCTGGGAAGAGAATAACCAACGCGAAGTTGAATCGCAGCAAAATGTGACATCGGAGAAAACTGAATCGGAAGTTCCCACCGAGAAAATCAATGGTGTTTACGAGCCGGATAATGTTGATAGAGATGAAGAAGAATTAACGGAGTTAGGGTTTGTACGGCGGCCGGTGTTGACTAGGAGCAAATCGGAGCCGGCGAGGATCGGTGAGAAGATGATGGTGTTGCTTCCGGATGAAGAAGAAGGTTAGGTAGGGTTTAGGTCTCTCATGTGATTAGTCAATTATTGCACTAATTTTTAATTAATCGTTTGTTTTACAATTTAATTTTCATTGTTTAGGATAATTTGACTGTGTTTAGATATAGAGGAAACAAATTTGTATAAAGATTTGTAACCATACATATAACGTAAGGTGTAGGTATGTTTGGCATAAAAAAATGTTTAACAATACATTATAAATTCAATTTCAATTTGTATATTTACATTATCTGTTATATTTTCATTTAGTCTGTATGCTATTTAAATTTTGGCAATCTAACAAAGCATAAATTTTTCTAGTTTCTAGAGCAATTCAAAACAAAATTTGTGTTTTTCGAGAATTGAACCGTATTCTAAACCTTGATTGTGTTTTACGTTATTGTAAAGTAAAATGTATAAAGGTTTATAAAATAAGAAATTTAATATTGATTGTTAAAAGAAAAGAAAGAAAAAGGCTTATTATGGCCCAACTTATAGATGGGCTTATATATTGTAGGCCAATTGTTCGATACTATTGACCAATTAAAGACCCATTTATTTATACTAATTCGAGATATATACACATCATTATAGATAATTAATCCATAAATGTATGAAAAACTAGGGATTGACCCGCGGTACACCGCGGGACGATATTTTCGTTTATAAAATAACATATTTTAGTTAGAATTTTTTTAATTTTTTGTTACATATAATAAATATATATATATATATATATATATATATATATAACCTATTTACATGTGTAATTAGAATGTATATATAGAAATCTATATAGTGTTCATTGTATGATAAGTATTTTGTATGTTTGACTAATTCTAATTATACAGAAAAATGAGATGACAATTTAGTAAACATCAATGTACCGCGTGTGTATATTACGTATCATCTTATTCTGTTTGTTTTATATTGAAATAGTTTTATATTGTGCTTCTGAATTTTACCATCTTCGTCTAGTTTAAAATTAAGATTTTATTATGACTATGTGGTTTATATTTAAAGGGTTATTGTATAAGTTTATTTTTTTGAGTTTAAAATTTTTAAATATTGAACATAAAAGTATATTCTTTCATTTGCTTCTTGGTTAGTTTTATGTTTGGGAATTGCCGTACCCAATCCTGTAATTTGTCCCAAGTTTTTTTATTTTCCCACTTATTACCTATTTGAGACATTTTAGTCTATTCTATAACATGTCAAAAAAAAAACTCAAATTCCACATCTATACTATTTTTTCAGTGATCAAGTCACAGTGAATTTCCCTTGACTTCCTCCCACTATCCTAAGCCGTTGAGAATTCGATGATTTGATCAAATTTCTTATAGTGTATTTACAGACTTTATTTCTGATCGCTGAGAAGAAGTAAATTGCCATGGCGATCATGATAGCAGTTGTGATATCATTGAAAATAATATTGCTTAGGCCGACATGATTAAACCAACAATTTATTTGATATGTGTTGAACATAGTGTGATAGAATGTCTCTTACCTGTAAAGTTAAGATCAAATCCCAAAATATTGTTTAAAAAAAGAAAAAATGAGGTCAAATCCAAAAACTAAAGTTGTAAGTTAATGAGAAAGATGGAGAGATATGAAGAGAAGAAGTTAAAGTATACCCAAGCGTAAATTTATTGATAATGCGAAACAAATCTTTTGTTAGCGATATAATTACGATTCACATTAATGCTTCAATATTCGATCTCTCTGTTTTAGAAAGCTACTGTAAATGCTAAAACCTAGAGGCTCCTCCTAATCTTCTTTATATAAGCCTCCTATGTACATCATTGTTATTCAAGAGAAATACATTTCATACATCTCTACCTTAATTGTGTAAAGATGAAAGAAAACTCATCCTGATTCACCTTCCATGATTTTTCTTCTTCCACACAACCTGTAGGTGCAACCTTTTGTTTTCCAGTCTGTGCACATATGGTTGGAGTTAATATATATCAATTTGAACTCCACATTCTTTAACGCTTAAATAAAAAATTTGAATCCATATCAATTATAATAAGGTGTTGAAAAAAAACAATTATATTAAGGAAGGTTAGAATAAGCTTACTTATGCCTAATCTTGTAACGTCTGGAATTTATGGATCAAAGATAACTTGAGAACAGAATTTGCTACATTTAGATGTAGCAAAAAAGAAAGAGATGAACCTATAAGAATTATTAAATAGTTTACAAACCGATTACTTTTAAAAAAGTTTGGTAAAAAAATTTCATGTCGTTTTACCTTTCGTATCCATAATTAGAAACTTAAGCCATGCTTTATATGTTACTCTGTAAGCATTGATATAAGAGTTCCTTTTCCAACTCTAGACGGACCGCTTATAAATATAGGCTTCTCGGCATTGCCTCTCACACCTTTACTCCAAGCAACAACTTCCTTCCTTAGTAACTTCTTCTGTTCCCGTACAGAAGGACTGTCTACCTATCAATGTTCCAACACATGAGAACCCCAAACCGATACTCTAAAACATATTACATTACTGCAACAAATTACTAACCTCGAGGAACCAGATGGAGTCGTTGCGAGGTGAACCTTTCTTAATAACCAAAATCCGACCTTGTTCAAGAACAAACGCGGAGTACCCCTTGCTGGGCTTAGGGCCTGTCCCAAGCACAATAGGAGTAACCCTACAACACCAAGTATTCCTTACATCTTTAAGATTTCCTCTAACATTAAAGCACAATTCTTGTCATAAAAATTATAGAATCTAGATAACATTCACCCACCAGTCGTTACTGTTTTTGTCATGAATTTGAACCCCAGTGGAAAAATTGTTCTTTTCATGATTTCCACCGATCACAAACTACAAAAGATAATTCTCAATCAAATCATTATCAACCATAGATAAAAGTACCATAGGTTTGGACGCAAGGTGGAGAAACAACCATAACAGACGATGGTGAGAGAGGACACATCTTATCGTAATAATCCCTTGACCATCTTTTGTTTTGTTTTCTTTTACGACTTTGATTATCCCGTTTCTTCGACCAAAGACGTAATTGCTCCATTCGAACACTGAAATCAAGTATCAAAAAACTCATATTAGATTCTACAACAATTAGCAAAAAGAAAAAGCAAAATAAGGATATCAAAAGTGAAAACCAAAACTACATATTCTTAGCCTAAACACAAATATTTCGCTCTATATATAGGGAAATGGTATGGAGAAAGTCAAATTTTCTATTCAACTAAAAAATATTGCATAAAAGATTCGTATTTCTTGATTTCCAAAATATAATTACATTAACGGAAAGTTTGGAACTGTTTGAAGTTTTTCATTTATTGTTATGATTTTTTTTTTGGAATTGCTATTTATTATTACGATTTTTTTATGGATGTAGAATTATTTTGTTAAGATTGCGAAATTAATAGGATCATCAGTTTGGAATTATCATTACCTAATTAAATTAATGAGAAATTTTGAATTTCGTGGGTAACAATATTTGCAAAGATTTGTTAATTTTATAGTTAATGATATAGAAATTTTAGGATACATTCCATTTGTTTGTTATGTGTAAGATTTTGTTTACTATTTTGATTTAGTAGGTACTAAATTTATGGGATCTGAATTTTATAAAAATTAATAAATTGATTATGTTTTAATTAAGTTTTTTTTTTCTTTTGGTTAGTTTATATATTTGAAATCGCTGTAATCACGATTATTCCAAAACAAACTCAAATTCGAATTAATTGTCAAGTAGTTATGGTAAGTGCGGATTAACTACTAAAGATCTTAACAAATATGGCGATTTTATTATTAAATTTTGTAAAATATCCATATCTATAATTAAATCTCATTAATATTTTTTTCGTAAAAATATTTTTTTTATTCCCATAATATTCAGAATTTATGTTGCAAAATATTACCATTTGAATATCTTAAAATAAAAACTTTGTTTAAAAATAAATTAATGTTTATTTCTTTAACTACAAAGTTGCGTAATATATGAGATATGAATTTAAATTTCGAATATTTATTTTATTAGATATCGAGTAGTTATGGTAAGTACGTAAAATCACAGCATTATCAAACAATGGTAATTAAGATTTGATTAGGATTAACTGTTGTTATTAGTTTATATTTAATAGGTAAATCCCGAGATTATGGTAATTAATTGTTTTAATTTCGAATATTTGACTTCCATATGTTAGGATTTGATATCTCGTAACCATAAAAATAGGAAATGTTTTAAGAGTTTATTTATTGATTTGTAAATTTGATTAAGACATATATTTTTTCCAGATTTTATTTGTAGGGACTAAATGTACAATATTGAAATTGTAAAAGGATTTTTGAGGCCAAATCTTCACCAAAAATGTATATATAGATAAGACAAAAAAAAAGATGGGTAGGTGTGAAAATGAAAGGAGGAGTGCCTTAAGGAAAAAACACAGCCATGAAATAGCTGTAGAGATGGATATGGACCCATTACAATTTATGATTTATGAATAAGAACCAAGAAGATGTTAGACAAAATCATTTATAGAGGTTCTCACACTGATAATATATATACAAAATCTTTTCAATTGACTTAACCAAGACTGAGACATCTCTCACCTATATTCTTGAAAATTCAACTTTTTTCTTTAATTTGCGATTTTAGTATTTCATTTTATGAAACCAAAATGATCTGAAAATGGGTGTGATTGGATTTTTCAAATTTTACTGTTCGAGGTTTGATGATTTTATATCCATATATCTGTTAATTCGAACAAATGTGAATCAAGGATTTAGTTCTTTTCGCATTTGAGTAATAATAAAAAAAAAAAAAAAAAGCGACACGAAATGAAGAAATAAAGAAAAAGTAACATTTTGGATTTTCACTTATGAAGACATGAGGTTTTCTTTTAAAAACTATGAGATTCTCCAAAGGTTCATGCATGCATATACATTGGAATGTACGGATGTACTTGGGTTATATATAAATTATATAATATTTCAATATGATATAAAGTTTTCAATCAAGCTAGTTGATGATTTTTGGAGTCAAACTCGCTTAAACATGAGTATAGACAGTATAATTATTGGTCCAATTTATACGCATCCATTTTCTATAAGATTTGATAGCCTCTGGCTTCAATTAGTGATAAAAAAAAACGAAGATGAATATTTTTGCTCCTTTTTATTTATTTTTAATATTACGTGACATTAATATTATATATCATCCTACACGTATTTTATGAATAAATGTATTTTACATAGCATTAGTATTATCATAAATTATACATATTTATGTTTAATAATGGATGATGAATATAAAATATTGATAGTATAACTATAATATATTGGGGGTGCACGATCCATCCATCGACCGACTTGAAATAAATGGAAAGGTAGAGAGTACAGAGTGGGGGATAGAGGAAGCATTATAACATTATCATCTCCTCATTTATTTATTTTCATTAAACTCTCTATATAATGTTTCAACTTCAACCAGCGAATTCTCCTACCAATAATGATGTTTATATTCGCGATTTTTTAAAAAATATATATATATTTGTATATCACCGCCAGAATACAATAACTGTGAATGGAATGTACGTACCTGTTTTTCTAACGACGTTTTCTAAAACGGAATTGAATCTATCATAAATTTCATTTTGTAGCTATGTCGGTTTTTGTACTGTAAAGTAATAACAGGGCCCAAATAAAATTGCCAATGGACTAAAGTCACAGAACATAGTTCTAGCACCGAAATGAATCTTGTTTGATCCACTATCGACTTAGGTTTACTTTGGAACGAAATTCGTAACTAAATTTTTGGTTTGATGGGTTGGTTATTGTATGCGTTCAAAATTAATTACCGTTAACACTAGATTTTGTATAACAAAGCAACATTTGTTTTTCAATAGAGTAAGTAATAGGCTATATATAATTCCTTCGACAAACACAACTCTAAGAAATAAATGACTACCACATTGTTCAATAAATATGTTTGGATGCAAAAAAAGTGAATAGATTGGAACACGAATTCAGCTTGGAAGCCATGAGATTGAAAGCTAATATTGTCCCTCACACATGAACTTGTCTTTTCCTTTTTTTTTTCTTATTAGATGAATGGTCGTAAAAAACAATTAATAATGTTCCAGTCTTTTTAACCGTCCAAAACATCTTGCCCATCTATACGAATACAAGAGCACACTGTTCAAGACTTCAGATATGATGAGTAGCATATAAATTCAATGATACGAAAGACATTCATATTGAAAAAGTATTTTATATATTGAAAAAACGGATACAATGTTGGTACCTTTTTGCATTGAACTCAAATTGTTTTTTCCTTTTCAGTTGATCACCTAGTAAATAATTTTTTTTATATGTTATAGTGGAACAGATCTAGCTATGCACAACAGAGTATAGCTGATTAAGTTTTTGGCAAAAAAAAACAAACTAAGCAAGTTTACAAAACATTATATATATATATATATATATTGAATAGAAAGTTAGACATAGTATTTACTTCCCTATTTTAATTATTAAAAAGAAAAAAAAAACATGACACGTTTTTCAGTCCACGTTATAAATAAGGCCATCATGTACCCGAAATATTACCATTCAAACTGATTGAGTTTTGTTACCAAAAAAAAAGAAGAAGCAAAAAATCTGAGAGAAAAAATTAACACTCAAAAACTTCTGATAGTTTATAAATAACGAAAATGAAATCGACCGTCACGATTTTCCTCATTATCTACCTCCTCCTCGCCGTGCCTTGCTTCGCTAAAGGTATTTTTGTTCTTTTGTTACTTAGGATTATTATTTGTATTAAATCGTTGTACTTAACTTAAAACATAATTCAGGATCGGAGCAAACGGATTCAGAGGTGTACGAGATCGATTACAGGGGACCGGAGACTCATAACTCTAGACCTCCACCGGAAACTTTGCACGGCAAGCCACCGTACATCCACCATAATACCTCCGCCGCTGGGCTCGGTGCTCATGTAGGAGGAAAGAGTAAGTAGCCATCTCCGCCTTCATTAACTATTCATGTACCAATTCTATATTTATTTATGGCATTTAGGTAAATATATATGAGTATTAAATGATGTGTATTTTTATCAAATAATATCATCTTAATTATTCTTCGTCTTCTTAAAAATTATTATAATCCAAGGAAGTAAATTTCTTTTCTTGCATATAAATGGATAATAATGGTGCTAAAACTAAAACATTTAAGGGTTTATTAATTATGTTCAATTTGTTTCCATGTATTTTGATATGTTCTCCTCTCCATTTATCAGACTAGAGAGAGACCTTTCCCAAGGAGAAGAGAAGGGACTCAAAAGCTTTAAGTTGAAGAGGAAGAATTACGAGAGTTGTGATATATATGAGTAATGATGTTGGTACAGAGAGTTATTTATCATATGAATTTGATCATCGATGTGTGATCAGTACAGTTAGTGTGAATAATTACACACTACTCTCCTGATGTCATGTCCGGTCCTTTATTTATTTCTTTTTTCAATTCTCATGCACCGTTCTATATATCATTTTTTTCGGTCTGAATCTTTTGGAACTATTTTTTATTATTAAAGCAGGGTAATGTGTCACTGAATGAATATAACTATATAAGTATAATTATTTAACTGTATGTTTGTTTTAAATTAGATATTAATATCCCTATACTCATATAGTCATATCTTTGAACCCTTTCTATTCCATTTTGGCTGTTCAAGCTAAGGGCAATAAATTAAATACGAATAAATATGAGAAAATGATAAATATATAATAATTTTGTACTCTTCATATACAAAATGTTTTGGATGTTGGTATTACAAATAAGTTTATTATATTGGACTTTATTATCTTTATATTAAGAAAATATATAGACCCTCCAAGCATGCAAGGTGCCAAGGTCTGATACAATTCAAACACTTATCATTGACGACTGACGAGGTTTATTTTTGTTGTTGTCTATCTTTTATTATTAGATGAAAATTAAAAATTGAAATTCGCAAGATTGTTTGTATTATTGTACTTGTCCATGATATTCAACAAATTAAAATTATTGATAGATGATCGGGTAATCTAAGACACTGGCTCCATCGGACCCACTTTATCAGAAGTTGACCCACCTTATAATCACTTCCTCAATCATTTTCAATATTTCATTTTAAAACTGGACCATGGTATTATTTATCACAATTTTTAGCCAGTACAGTACCATTTATTTTTTCACATAAGAGGAAAGTTTATGAATTATGATTACTTTGTAATACAGAGTTATGTTTGATTTGATTTATTTAATGATCTGTCAATGTTGGAGTACTATTATTTACATGATTTCTTAATGACACACGAACACGACAAATGTTCTATAAGGTATCGTAAGAAAAGAGAACTTTTTTTTTTTTTTGGATTGTTAAAGAGAAAACGCGTTTGGCATCTAAACTGATTAATGATGTTTCTAGTTCGTTAAATTACTGTTACATATTAACTCGTTAGGTCGATTAATACAGATTAATTGAACAAAAATATCTTAGCAAAAATAGTTTTACTAGAGAACAAGCTTTCATGCAATGCAAGTTTCGAGTTCTAAATGAAACAACTTATTTCTGTGAAGAATTGAGAAGATTGGAATAATGAGTTGTCCTCTTACTGGGCTGCCACGAGAAATTCACTATACCTAGAAAGGCCCAATTAGTCCATTAATTGTCCTCTTATCATGTGGGCTTTAACATGTTGTAGCCGTAACGGTAACTTTTTCTGGCCGATAAGTTTCCTTTTTTTTTCTTTTGCAGCAACCTAATTTTCCTTATTTTGTTTGTTTGAATGATTTCCTTTTATCAAAGAAATTTCCTTTTTCTAGGAAGCAAGGTCATAACCTTTGCTTATAAATATTGACCTCTTCGTTCTTCTTTGAGAAATTATAATTCTCATTCTTCCACAAACAAAAAAAAATAATGACACACCGACGAATGCGTTTTCGTTCGGTAGACTCGGTTTCACTCGGTCTCGAATCTGTATTTCCAACTGGACTCACACCGAGTCCACTCGCGAGATCGTGACGAGTCGTTCGGCGTTGAAAAGGTTGACGAATCCGCATACATCGGTTGAACTGGGGATGGTGGTTCAACGAGTCACGTAGCGAATTGGCTAATCCCAGAGGTGTTTCTTCCTCAACTCGATTTGACTCGGTGAGAAACCCTAAACGACGAGAATGATTAAGCAATTGGAAGACGCAGTGGGGTTAACAACACCAACGGCTACATCGATGAAGACGGAGAGAAGCTTTCTCTAACCGGTCACGTGCGGGGGAGGTTTCCGAAAGTCAAAGCCACGTGAGGATATCTCAGAGACGGATTCGAGTAACAGAGCACCTCCTTGCCCACGACAATTGAATTACAAGGTATGTTTATCTATATAATTATTTAATTCAACAAAAAAAGAATGTAATTATTTAATTCGGTAACATATTAATTCTCGATATAAAACTAAATTTTAAGATTTTTTTTTAAATTATTTTAGATAAACCGTATAGATTTTAAACCAAAACTTTTTAATTATATAAAATCTAACTTTTAAAAATTAAGTGTTAAATTTAAATACGTCGGAAACAAACCGGACTTAGCATCCCGTCCTTTTGATCCGTAAGTCTTGTGGTGTCACAAGTTCGGCAAGTTTTCACGTATTGTAAATTTCACACTTAATTAAGTTTAAAATTTTTAAAAATTAATGCTTTAAGTAATAATTATTACTATTTTAAACCAAAATTTTTTAATTATATAAATTCTAACTTTTAAAAATTAAGTGTTAAATTTAAATACGTCGGAAACAAACCGGACTTAGCATCCCGTCCTTTTGGTCTGTAAGTCTTGTGGTGTCAGTGTGTCACAAGTTCGGCAAGTTTTCACGTGTTGTAAATTTAACACTTAATTAAGTTTAAAATTTTTTAAAATTAATGTTTTAAGTTGCTTTCAGTTGCTTAAAAAAGGATCTTTGGCCCCAAATCAAGTTCCTCGTCTTGCTCCAATCATTCATGGAATCATTCACACAGACCTCTTTCTATTATCAATGGTGTAAGTTCATTCTCTTCATTGCCTCGGATTATGTTGTGACTTGTGAGTGACTACTCTATACCTATTAGTCTTACTTTTTCCGTTTTTGAATTCATTGCAGGCTACTTCGGGACTAGGTAAGGCCACTGCCTTTACTCTTCTAAGGAAAGGTTTCTACGTTGTTCTTGGTAAAAGAGTGTTGCTTTGGATCTCTTATTCAATTATCTCTTGTTGATATGGAGAGGATGACTTGGAACATGTCTTTTTCATATATTCAAATTGAATTATAAGCTGAGTCTTTCTTGATTTTGCAGTTGGAAGATCATCCCACTTACTATCAAAGGTTTTCTACGTTCCCTTTGATTTCCTTGTACCGATAGAAGAACCTCCTCTTTCACCTTTTTCTTGATGCAAGAATCTTTGTGATTGCCACTTTCTTTGACAGACCTTGAGTGATATTAAGAGGCAGAATGAGGATGCCCAACTCGAAACTATTGAAGTTGACATTTCGTCTTTTCAATCAGTTTTTTTAAGTTCAGAAACTCTCTAGAGCAATGGCTTTTAGAATAAGTTTTGTAATTGTTTTGAGTTCAACCAGATCAGCTGCAGACGAACAATCAAATGTCAATTATCACAACTATTCATCTCAAGGTTTCTTAATGAAAACAAATAAAATTCTTACTTGCGGGTGCTCTGCCAACATTCCTCTGCTTCTCTACCTCCCTCTCATGTCACATTACCAAAGCTAACCAGCTCATATGTTTACACGCTGGTGTATCCATTTCTGCAAACTAATATTTTGGAAAGGGTTTGGTTTTTGCTTCTTAGACGCTACTTCCTTTCTTTATAGCTATTAACGATGAGAAAGTTCATTGCGTAATTTAAATTTTCCCCAAAAACAGAATAACATTCTGCATATGATGAAAGTACTAACCAACAAAGAGTTGACAGGTTTATTTCGTGCAAACTTTCACTCTTTTTTTGTCTCAATTTTTCTTCAGACATTGGAGCTTAATGGAACTGTTCTTCTGGTGAATCACAGGTTGAAGCAGTATATATGTAAATGCTTACATAGTTCCTAACTATGCAACGCATATATGTAAATAAACACACACCTGCTTAATTAGAGTAAGGGCCAATGCTTTACCACTAAAAAAAGTTAGTTAAAGTTTTGATTTGATTTATTATACACAGTAAATATAAAATATGTATTGTATATTGATTGATGTTAGAAATTAGTAAGATTCCCATTTAGTGTATCAGTGTATGCCCCTTTGTTATGAACTTATGATTATGACCAACCTCCATTTTCTAACATATTTTATTTAGTTATCTAGAAGACTTTGCCATTCTTCTACTCAATCTCTTGTTCCCTTTTTCGTATTACTTTTCCTTCTTTTTTTCTATTGCATGGACATATTACGAGATAATAATTTGTATGATTTTGTTGATAAAGACTTACCAAAATCTAGCCGTTAACTTGGACTTGAATTACAAGACTTTTTTTACTACTACTGCCAGAGTTTATATAATTCAAGCCAAACGTATTTAAGCCACACGACGCTCACCAAGCTAGGTATTTTTATTATGCAAAAGTAACATTTTTTTGTGGATGCAAAATGACAACATTTTGTGTTATACGAATCAGTGGAGGATCCAGGGGAAAAAGTTGTATGGGGCACAAAGAAAGAAAATATCAAAATCTTTAGAAAAAAAAAAACAAAACTGAAAAAAATTGTAGCAAAGAAGCATCGAACCATTATCCTAAGGTATTATATGGGGCACTCCCATCCAAATGAGCTGAGAGATCTTAAAACAAAACCAATCATTTAAATCATATTTAACAATGAGTATAAGGCACGTGCCTTACCTCATTACAACGTGGATCCGCCCCTGATACGAATGGTCCATATGATATGTTGGTATGATTACCAACCAAACTAAATAGGTTGTACAGTTTATTCTCTGTTCCCACTTGTAGTTAAACTACTTGTAGATATGGGACCAATAATCTAAACCTTTTCTCATACAGTAGAAACTCTTATCAAATTCAAAGTAAAGAAAGCGACACTCACCAAACTTACTATCCAAAGTTGAACTAGTTAAAGTGTATAACTATTAACATTTCTCTCTATTGAATCGAAATATTTTATACACATTGTTGTTACAAACTGGTAGTCTTGAGGTTCCAAAACCAATAATTATTAAATCGAACAAAAAATTTACATGTAATTCCAACATTTTTAAAAATTAGTAGAAAGTTTTTGGATTTTGTTTATTTTCAATTTACGTACAAAATTGTGCTTCGAGTTTTATAATTAATTTGTCATTTAAATAAATATTATTTTTAAACCGATCGATCCTTGCCGACAATGAAGATGTCGTGTTCCGACGACGAAGAAGTCGTTGAGATCGGAGCCAAACCTTCGTTACAGTCTGATACACTGTCTTGTAACGTAAGCAATAACTCCGACGTACTAAAGCTCATAGACGATGACGGTTTCGCAATCGGAACTTCCGGCACATCAGCTTCACCAACAAGTATCTGAACCACACTTCTCATAGTGGGCCGGGTTACCGGGTCGGGTTGAGAACAAGCAAGGCCCACCATCAAAACCCGATTCATCTCCTCCGGGTTAAACTCACTCAACCGTTCATCCACCGCCGTCAATAGCTTCCCTTCTCTATACAAACCCCAAACCCAATCTACCAAACTCGATCTCAAACCAGGTCTTAAACCGGGTTCCGGTTCGGGTCGGGTTATGGGTCTTCTACCAGTGCATACTTCTAGAACAACAGCTCCGTAGCTAAAAACGTCGGTTTTCTCCGTCGCTCGACCGGTAAGCAAATACTCCGGCGCTAAATACCCCATTGTTCCAGCAGCGGCGGTAGCATCCGGCGATTTATCGTGCTCTGTTTCCCTCGCGAGTCCAAAATCGCCTAATTTCGGATTAAAATTCGCGTCGAGCATGATGTTACTTGTTTTGACATCACGGTGAATAATTTGATTCTCACACTCTTGATGCAAATAAGCCAAAGCGGAAGCGACTCCGAGAAGGATTTTTCTCCGGTGAGGCCATGGTAACGTCGTCGGAGACTCGTAGAGTGCTTTATCGAGTGATCCATTAGGCATTAGATCGTAAATCAACAAAATTTCGCCTTTTTCTCTGCAATAGCCTTGAAGACGGAGAAGATTCCGGTGACGGAGTGTTCCGATTAAAGATAGTTCAGATAAGAACTCGGTGTTTCCTTGAGAAATGTGACTACATCTTTTGATTGCGATGATCTCGCCGGAATCTGGTAAGATTCCTTTGTAGACGGTGCCGAATGCTCCGTTTCCGATGACTCTCGATGAGCTGAAAGAGTCGGTGGCTAATTTCAGCTCCTTGTAAGTGAATTCTCTCGGCGATTTCATGATTTCCGATGCGAAAGATTCAGACTTTTGATTGTATTTGATCTTTTTGGAGTAAACCCAGATTATCACTCCCGCGAATAGTGCTAAGAAAAATGCTCCGGCTGTTACTACTCCGGCGACGGCGGCTGGTGATTTTTTACAGAGTTTGTTACGGCAAGAGGACGATGGATCGGCGGTTTTCTTCCGGACGGTGGATACGGATGGTGTGATCGATGTTGACGACGGAGACGATGGAGGAGGAGAATTAGACATCGGCGGTGGAGATTCCGATGAATCGAAAGATGAAGTAAAGCTCCACCAATCGATACTGTGAATCTCTGTGCTTCCTTGTGTTGATCCAGAGAATCCGACGAACATTGAATCGCTCACGTAACGATCAAGATCGAGAGGAACCGACAAAATCGGCGATTTAGGTTTCACGTTTGAGTAAGAGACGTAAACTGTTAAAACCCGACCCGACCCGTCATAAGTGATCCATGAATTCACGGCGTTTCCGCTCTTGAGATCGATGTCGACGTTTCCTAAATCGGCTACCGCGGCTGAAACGACGGCGTTTAGATCCAATCCCACGTGGTTCCCGTTAACGTCTTTGAATTGTACATCCATCAGCGTATCGAATTCAACCGCCACAAAACCCGACCCGGATCCGGATTCTTCGGTTAGACCGAGAAACCCACCGGCGGATCCTAAGTAATCTTCATCAGGGGAGATTACGAAAGCTAACCCACCGCCAATTGAGGAAGGATTGAGATTCGTTACCGAGAAGGAGAAATAAGTGGTGAAACTCGCCGGAGATTTAGTTTCCGGGTCCCGGAATTTAACCGGTTTTCCATAAAGAGCTTTTCCGGCGGTGGAAGTGGGAACAGAGAGTTCACGAGTGAGCTTTATAGTTCCGTTGTTGAGATGAGCATCGCCGAGAAGTTTGAGACTTGAGAGAGTCAACGTTCCGAGATCAAATCTAGTCGCCGGAAAATCGCCTCTGACGTCGGAGGAGCAGAGGAAGGAGGCAAGAATGTGGATGAGAGTTGAGTAAACAGAGAAGAATCTCGGAGGAATTTTCAACATTTGTATATATTTTTCATTGGATTCCTTTGAAACCTGAGGAAGTTAGAAGAATTTGGAGGTTGTTGGGTTCTCACTGATACAATCATACAAAGTAAAACGAAGACAAATCTTTACTGAATCAGACAGAGGAAGACGGAAGACGACAGAAGAGAGTGGGAAATAAAAAGCAGAAGTGAAGAAGACAGGTGGATCTGCAGATTGACACGTGGAATTATGTTTTTAAAAAAATATGAAATTTTCCAGCGATGGAGAAGGTCCTCACGTGCAAGCGCGTGTTTGCTTCTGTTTGAGATCTCTCTTGTCAAAAAAGTCTTTGGAAGTCTTTAGTAATGTTATTGACTTAGGGAACTTATGATCGAAGTACTTCGAATTAAAGCACTTATTTATTTCAGCGTTAAATCGAATTTGAAAATTGAATTTCATTAGTTGTCATAGTTTTTTCCTTTTATGAATTAATAGTTACAGAAAACTTTTTATTTATTTATTATTCTATGTAAGAGATAAACATATATAACGAACGTTGTGAAAGTTTCATGGCACATGATTTTTTTGTTTGACTTTTATGTTGCATATTGTACCCGTTTTCTTACTCCCTTAAATAATTTTTCCAAAGGAAAGTTAGTATGGATATGATATATATAAATCAGCATTAACAAAGAATACTTCAAACTTCAATGTCTTAATCATTATCCCTAACTAATCCACAAGTTCACAACGCAGCCACTCGTTGTCATTACCAGCTCGTGTTGATATTTGTATTCCTTTTTTGCTTTTGTCTCTATGTGTATTTCTTTATCTCCAAATGTACTAAGAGACTATTAATTTACTTGGTTGGTAGCAAAAATAAAAAAATAAAAAAATAATCGACAATCTACGAGACATCGTGTCACAGTTTGAGGTATTTATGTCTATCTGACGTATATAAGTATATTTATTGTGGTCAATATTAGATTAAAGACCATCTATTTTTCTCATTTCCTTATTCTTAAGAATTTATATAGTCTAAATTTTGGTTGGTGATAAGATTTCCTCAAATTGAAATCTACTACTACAAACATAAGAGCTATTTTTAGAAGAATAAATCCTGAGCTGTATGTAAAAAAGCCTCTAATGTATCTTACAGCCTTGGGCCTGATAAAAAAAACTTGTTATGTGTTTAGGCCTCCATAGATTGGCATGTTTATGTGGGCTTTATTTGGGGAGGAACATATAGATTGTCAAGATCTATACTAATAAAAGGGACTATTTGAGCCCTCTGAGAGTGTCCACGTCAGATTTAAAAGAACCCACTTTAGAGGATGCCACATCAGCCTATTCTCCTTGCCATGTCATCAATCAAAAGACTTTTTTTTCACGCAAAATCTTAGAATGTGTTAGTAGGGTTTATGAAGATGATAACGTCTCAGTAACTTGAATCGTTTCCCTTTCCCATGACTTGCTCAGTCTTCATAAACGTTAGTAGGGTTTACGGCTTAATCAGATCATTTATTTGCTTCATCCCCTTAAATCTAACTCTCTATTTCCAACGCTTTCTCCCCAACCCGACTCTTTTCAATGTCAATCGGATGAACGACGGCTAGGTTTTAGCCTCCAACTTGACAATCTAAACCACTTTTTGGGGGTAAGAATCTCTTTTTTTTTTTCATCGATATGGCTTTCATCTTCAGCTTGGATCAGTATAATCTCATGTGCATCGACATCCATAAATATGTATTTATATTTGATTCTTGGAAATTGTTATTGTTATGTGAAGAAAAGAGGAAGGCACTGGCTAGAGGGATCTGGGACAAATTACTCTCCTAAACTTCGGGTATGTCTCTTTTTAAGTCCGAGTTTTGTTTTCTCCTTTTTAAATCAGATGTATGTTTGTTTATGTATCAATGTATGATGTAAGTATCCCTCCTCACGACACATCTTTTGACGTTTTCATACAAGGTTTTAGTATATTTCGACATGTCTGCTCTATTGTTATAGCTCAAGTCGGAGCCACTTATCTGATATTTGATGGAGCAGAATATAGGTTCTATGTTGTCGCTCTACGTTACAGGTTCAATGAGCGATTGGCCGGCGTTTTTCAATAAAAGAAAATCATACTATATTGTTTGAGGTAAATATTTGGGAAGAGGCTGAGAAACCATACAAGTTATTGTCTCCCTTATTCGTTTTCCTGTAATCATCTGCTCATATTCCTCAAATTTTTGTTTTCAGTCAAATTTTTTGAATCTTAACACTTATAAGAATCTGTTGAATGGAAATTAATACTCTTTTAAGATTATATTATCTCAAGGGAAAGTCTCCTTAAGACGTACAAGAACACATATTTTACTGTGAGTGATCTGTTTTGCCATTTGACTTCATTTAGTTGTTGTATGAAGCTTTGGTCTTTGATTCTTTCACTGACAATGAATTGAAATTAATAATAGATTGAAGAACCTTTCTCGAATGTGGGAAATCTATAAGTATTTTTAAGTTATTTAATTATTTCTGCAAGTATAATTTCTGTATTACGCATTTGTAGGTGAAGGTCAAAGCAGAGAAGTGAGAGGGGGAAATAATAGAACTCATCCACATCACACTATATATTTGCTTCTCACTTCCAATTTATGTGTTCTCACTTCATCCGATGTTTTCATGCTGACACCCTTACATTTGTTTAGGTAATTTCGTAACGTATAGAGTAGACTCCAATGTTCTTATAAATACAAGTATGATGGTTATAATGATTTTTTTATAGATATTTCTTAAAAAAATCTTTCCCCTTTCATGATTTTAAACTAAATAACGTCTACTTCAAAAACTATCACTATCAAGTATAAACCCGGGCGTAGCCCGGATTATCCTTTAGTAGTAAAAAATAAAAATAGTTAAAAGAAAACCATTGATCGGAATGGAAGTTACAAAAACAAAATTTAATTGTGAATTCCGAGTAATAGTTTCATAGTTATAGTTGTCATTAATCTTACTATTTAGAAAAATTAAAGGATATTACGCAAAAAAGAAGGAAAAAAAGAAGATTATTAGAAATATCGTAGTCATTCAATTCAACGATTTATCAATCAGACCCAAAAGAAAAAGTGTTCCCGTCACGCGTTGATATTGTGCATATTTCCTTGGAAAATAAGCTTAGTTACTAGGATATGACCCGCGGTATACCGCGGGGAAATATTATTCTTATATGTAGTATTATGACGTTAATTTGAATATTGTATGTTTTTATTAGAGCAAATTGTGTAGTGTATTTATAAATATTCATAGTGAATAATAGAGAGAAAAATGATAAATTATTTACAATTAAAATCTCTCAGATTAATTATGATTTAGCCACAAAATGGAATTTTGAACTTGATAGTGATCGAATGTTTTAGGAGTAAGGAAAATACTGTGTTTATAGGAAAACATATAATTAAGCCCGCGTTTGTATTAAACAGATATCAAAACAAACAAAGAATTACACCCAAAAAAACAAACAAAGAATTACACCCAAAAAAAACAAACAAAGAAACATTACATCATTAATAGAAAATAGAGACTACGCAATGAAAAATAAAAATTAGATTGCTCGAAAACTGAAGCATAGATGCTAACAGAAGTTTGTGTGGATGAATGAAGAATGATTTGACGAATAGTAAAGCCTATATTTATAGTGTTTAGAATTAGGTTGCTTTGTTAGGGTTTTAAGAAAGTATATTCTATAAGTAATTAGCGTAGATATGCTATAGTTAATCACATCAAAAGATTTAAACGAAATTAATATTACTTTCCATAATTAAAGATCGTAGAGAATATTAAATGGTTAATATGATAATTAGAACATTCTATATATCTTAAGCGATATAGTTTCCCTGAAAAACGAAGAAGTTACCATATACTGCGGAATTGTATTTGTTGACTTAATATTCGATTTCAAATTGAATATTTTACGTAGAAGTTACCATATAAGTCGGGTTAGGTTTCATTTTCGTATTAATGTTTCTACCAAAAATAGTGAAAGATCCGTATGGCTTTAATTTCGGGTCAATATGTGTTAATTTTTTTAATTTAACCCGATCCAATTGCCATAATTACGGGTAATTCTTCTTCAATCTTATAATTTAACCCGACCCGAATTCGATTGTACTTCTCTTTTAATAGTATAGAGATTATTAGCACGCGGTACCATTGTGACTTGTGAGTGGGGAATGTTTTTACGCGCTCTAGTTCTGAAATCAATTACTATTACGGTTTCACTTGGGCCTTGGCCTTAGGGCCTATCCTCTTTATACTATTAGCCCATATTGTGTTTCATACAAAGCAAAGTGAATATTACAGTTTTTTCAAAGTGGGGATGTTGAAATTAAAATCATGTCGGTCCGAAAAACATTCCTTAGAAAAAGATATCTGATGTAATTTCTTTAATTTATCAATTTTGCGTATTTATTTTTCACTATTCAAGTATTACAACGAGAGATAGTTAGATCTCTTGCTACGCATTTGATTAACTGGTTTAGATTTGAACCAGAAACCAGTATCTATATGTCGATCATATTGTTTTATTTAAAACGTTTAAATGATAAACTCTTTATAATGACGTCGTACTTTGTAAAATTTTGACCGATTTAGTTTAATAAGACTGGCGTCGATATTCAAATAGAACTGTTACAAAAAGTAACAATTAATTAAATACAAGTGGAGCCATAAAAAAT
Organism: Arabidopsis suecica; assembly: GCA_019202805.1. Lineage (NCBI taxonomy): Eukaryota > Viridiplantae > Streptophyta > Magnoliopsida > Brassicales > Brassicaceae > Arabidopsis > Arabidopsis suecica. The sequence goes on from CM032910.1 coordinate 825,072, forward strand.
GAAGTTTGTAACAATATTGATGCCCATCCTATAGTTTTTTTTGCATATTTACAAATCGTACTATACATATATATATAGAGATGTGTATACTATTTTATGGATTTTATTTACCGTTGGTCTTCATTCTTCAATTAGTTTTGGATACACAAGTTAACCGTCAATTTTTGTTTCATAATCGATGTCAGAATAATCGTTAATCCAAGAATCGGATAATACCAAATGAAATATTTGCACCCATTTGAAATTCAAATTTTGAGTTTCAGAATAAAATAATTAAGTTTGTATATGCATATAGTGTGTGACTATATATGATAATTATAATAATACGTTTCTTAATCGTAGACACAAACTTTGGATACCAAGAGGGGAATAAGAAAGCATCCAATGGACCAAAAGAAGGCAAACACAAAAGGCCAAAAGAGAGGTTGAGTTGCATTATTTATGGAATTTTTAATGTAATCTAATCTATAATATATGATAATTATTGTACTACTAGTTCATTTTATTTAACATTTATACAATCATATTTTATAAGAAAAAAAACATGATTAAAAATTATACAGTCGGTCTTCATATATCTGTATGTCTACGTTACTTTTTGTCAAAACATTTTTTTTTTTTGCTAATTAGAAAGTTCAGACTTCAGACCCATTATATCTTAATATTGTGATGCGTCAACTGTATTGGTAACTAGCATGTTGAACTAGAAGAGTTTGATCATGTACTAGAAATCCATCGCTGTTAGACTTGAATCCAAAACCATAAATATAGTAGACTCATGACAGTCACTATTATCAAAAGGATGATAATAGAAGACTGATATATATGCTCATGAGCTTCTATATGACTGAAGATGATTGATGAATAAAAAAAACTATGATTTAAAGGGATGATAATAGAAGACCAATGTGCATGAGAATCATAGCTCCAAAAAGAGGGTCCTACAGACAGAGAGACAGGCGTCACGGACTGTCCTATCGTCTTCATCGGGAAATGCCAAAAGATCCTCTCTCTCTCACACATTACACAAATAACATGCAACATGCTATGTTTGGTCCAACTTGTAATTATGCCTTAATCATTTCTTTCGATCTATTTCCTTAAAGGCAATTCCCTTTTCTTCTCACTTCCTCGATTGCACAAACCAAAAGAAGAAAAGCAAAAGACGATCACACTTGAATGAGTAAGAAAATCAATTGTAGTCCATTCAAGAAATCCAATAATTTTATTTTGTTCAAGCACATGATCAATCGCAGTTCATCTATTTCAGATTTGTTTGTACTTTTTGTTGCGTGCTCGAATTAGAGGAAAAAAACAAATCAATCGTCCATGAATACATGCATGTTCTACTTATAACAAGACTTAATTTGATTATTATTCTGGCTAAGTACATGTTTTACTAGGTGAACTATATATTACTAGACTATCATTTCATCGCTTCTGGATTTATTTATTAGTGACAATAAATGTTAGATTTAGTGTCAATATATGACATTTTGACTTCACTAGGGTGTACACTAAATTACGTTTAAATCATACTAATTACTTTTCTTGGCTTTTGTATGTCTAGGAGAAATTTGTACTTCCAATTTTTTAAATGTTTATATAAAAAGTAGTGGAAAAATAAATACAAATTACAAAAAGGCTTTTTTGAGTTCCTAAAACTTTTTGGGAGTCAAAGATGGTGCTCTCTTTAAACAACGGGAACTTTTTGCATCTACCTATATGCTTTGTTCTTGGGACACAGAACATTTTCCTTTGCCAAATACAATTTCTTGGGTGGATAAAATTTCCCTTTTATAATAAAATAGGAGTTGAAACTATGTCCAATTAAATTAATATGTAGATCCGAAACATAGCTAGTACATATTAACGTAGATTTTCATAAAATAACTAATAAAGATTATTGTTTTTTTTAGTCTCAAACCTTATAATGATTGTATTTTTTTTCTTATAAAGAATAAAATGAAATTGTTAAGAAGATATAGATCTCAATTGGTGATTACTGCTTATAAAAGATGCAAGATTTATATTGATTCATATATATGTTTGAGGATTTAAAAGAAAAACTAATTAATTCAATTCGTACATAGAAGAAAACTACAAATAACGTAAAACAATAAAATGCCGAAACTAAGAAATCCTTTAAACTTATGACCGTAATAGATAAATGTTAAACTTTGTCTACGTGAATGAAGATTTTAGTTACATAAAGAATAAATCCAAAAATATCCATCAAATTATATATCAACGTACACTATTGATGATTAATATTTTTTCAAATAACAATATATAACATACTAATTTAGGTTACATCCTCTAAATATTTATATCTTCTCCCAACTTTTAAACACACCATAGATGTACACATGCACGTGTGTCTATGTAAACTGCGAGAAAGGAAGAGACTGGCCTTTTCGAAGAAAATATTTATTTATTTGAAAAATCTTTTTCCCTTTTGTAAAATAATTCACTGATCGACTACAAAAAAAAGAGGTAGATCTCTATAAGTACATCTCCCAGATCTCTCAACATTATTTATACAAAAAAAAAACTTTATTCCTGCAATAGTTTTTTTTGTTTATAATAACAAATCCTCTTCCAATATAATCTTTATATATACATATACTTTCGTGCCTTGAAAATTTCTTCCTCATCTTCTTTGGTCTTTTCTTGTCATTTGGCATAACCAAAGAGTCAAGCACATTCAAACATTCTCAAGCCCTAAAACCCAAAAAAAACTTATATGCTCTTGTTCTTGTTCTTCTTCTCCCCTCAACATATATTAAACCCTAATTAACTATCTCGTTTGTTTGTATACTGTTCTAAACCTCCTGATCATCTTCTTGTTTTCTTGCAAGATTTCATAAAAAAACAAAACCCAGCTGTTCTTGTTCTTGTTCTTTAGCTCCGATCCGTTTCAAATTAAATCACAGATATGCAGATGATTCCAGGAGATCCATTTTCTATTTCATCCTCCATGGGAGGGTTTGTTCATCAAGAAACACACCTTCATCATCTTCAGCAGCAGATCCCTGACCTCAACCCTAATTCTAACCCTAACCCAAATGTGAAACCAAACTCTTCATCAGCCAAGAAGAAGAGAAATCAACCTGGCACTCCAGGTAACTCCTTCCACACCATCATATACTCACATGTATGCCTTAATCTATGTGCATGTGTGTGTATCATATATACTTGTATATCTGTATCTCTACATATCGAAAACACACATATACGTAAGCTGTTAAGCATAAGACGTTGAAAGCAGCTCCATGTATTTGTAAATCTGCTTTCTTATGAAAATAACAATTAACCAAATATAGGCATATATATTATTTGCTGAAATAATCACAAACTCAGTATTCACATATGCATATACATCTCTCTATATATTTCTTATATGTATATTTTCTCCTTTTATTGTATTCGGATGGTCATGTTACATATATGTTTATTTATAATTCCTACAACATCTTTGGAGTCATTAGATCAAAATATGCGTTAATATATCATATTTAAACACATATATGGACAGATCCAGATGCTGATGTCATCGCTCTATCGCCAACAACACTCATGGCAACAAACAGATTCGTGTGCGAGATTTGCAACAAAGGGTTTCAAAGGGACCAGAACTTACAACTCCATCGCCGTGGCCACAATCTTCCATGGAAGCTGAAGCAACGATCCAAACAAGAGGTGATAAAGAAGAAAGTATACATATGTCCTATCAAGACTTGTGTACACCATGATGCTTCTAGGGCCCTTGGAGACCTCACTGGGATCAAGAAACACTATAGCCGCAAACATGGTGAAAAGAAGTGGAAGTGCGAAAAGTGTTCTAAGAAATACGCTGTTCAGTCTGATTGGAAGGCACATGCAAAAACTTGTGGTACTCGCGAGTATAAATGTGACTGTGGCACGTTGTTCTCCAGGTAATATTTACTTAAGAGACTAACATTTGGTATTGGTTGATGTATAAGTTGAGTTTGTGCGACATGAAAGTGTTATAGTAATCTATCTTTCTTAGAAATATCGGATGAGAACAAGGCAAAAAATTAATGTGAAGGTGTTAAAACCTAAAAGAATTATGTAACAAACTCTAATACAGATAGGTGTGTAATATATATCTAGTGTCGGCATGAATGTGTGTGCAATGTCTTGTGATTAGATATATCTGTCGAGAAGTAGGATAAGAGCAGAGCATTAATTGAAGGCATTCTGACTTTTGGGGAGCAATTTTTTTTTAATTTTTTTTTTCGATTTTGAAATAAAAGCTGCATACTTTATGATCAGTATGATATTAGATGAGATTTTTGATGGAGCATCTATTTATTTTGTGTGTTTGTATGTGTACATGTCTATTTGGCTTCATTCTTTTCTTCTATTCACACGATATGGTAAGGAACTCGACATACATATATATTATCAACAAACACATATATACATATATATATATATATAGTATATGTATATAACAAGTAAGTTTTATGTTTGTTTCTGTCTTCATGTGAATCATGTCGTGAGTTTGCATAGGAGAAATAAATGCTTACTCCGGCCAAGAATGTTTTGTTGTGCAAATGATTTCAAATTCAATGCTATATTGAATCAATGCCCTTGTCTCACTTCTTAATTTAATATATATATTATGTTTTTTTTTCTTGTCATCTAGTTATTATTCAATTTTTTCGCAAACCTAAAAACGCTTTCTAATAAATTAATCGATCTATAATTTATAGGAAAGATAGTTTCATCACACACAGAGCGTTCTGCGACGCATTGACTGAAGAAGGTGCGAGGATGAGCTCACTAAGTAATAACAATCCGGTGATCTCTACGACGAATCTGAATTTTGGAAACGATTCAAATGTTATGAATAATCCAAATCTCCCTCATGGATTTGTTCACCGAGGAGTTCATCATCCCGACATCAATGCTGCTATCTCTCAATTCGGTTTAGGGTTTGGACATGACCTAAGTGCAATGCATGCGCAAGGTACATCACATATCAATCATCTTTCTAATTTCTAAATAGTTATTCATATATATGACTGATAAGTGATAAGTTGTTTTTTTAATTAATACTACCATCAATTAAATTCCGTTTAGGTCTATCCGAGATGGTTCAAATGGCCTCCACCGGCAACCACCACCTCTTCCCGTCGTCATCATCATCCCTCCCTGATTTCTCCGGCCACCACCAATTCCAAATTCCAACGACTTCCACAAACCCTAATCTCACCTTATCATCATCCTCAACATCACAACAAACCTCAGCTTCTATACAACACCAAACCCTAAAAGACTCATCTTTCTCACCACTCTTCTCCTCTTCCTCCGAAAACAAACAAAACAAGCCTCTCTCTCCAATGTCTGCCACAGCTCTCTTACAAAAAGCTGCACAAATGGGCTCTACTAGAAGCAATTCCACCACCGCTCCGTCCTTCTTCGCCGGCCCAACAATGACGTCATCCTCAGCCACTGCTTCTCCTCCTCCTCCTCCGAGATCGTCTTCTCCAATGATGATCCAACAACAACTAAACAACTTCAACACCAATGTCTCAAGAGAGAATCACAATCTTGCTCCTCCTCCTCTTAGTGGTGTCACCACTAGTTGTGTGGATAATAATCCCTTTCAATCGAACCGGTCGGGTCTAAACGCGGTTCAACAGATGGGTCTAACCCGGGATTTTCTTGGAGTGAGCAACGAGCATCACCCTCACCAAACGGGTCGTCGTCCCTTTATGCCTCAAGAACTCGCAAGGTTTGCTCCATTGGGTTGATTATGTGTTTAATTAAATACTGTGCATGGGGGACAAGATTTTGGGTTTAATTAGGATTGGAAGTTCCTTTGAGGAGACAGGTCTAATTAAGAACCGTACCCCCTTGTGAAGCGGTCGGAATGTGGGGACAAAGGTTGACAAGACATCATCATATCAATTTACATTGAATGTTATGTACTTTTACTATGTTTTTGATTATCGCCAGTCACATAATATATACCATGACATGCATGGATATGTATCTCCGACGTTGTCGTTTTGTAAATGTTAATTTTTTTTCGTTCTTATAATGAGATATTCAAAAAACCGGTCGGTATTATCTTCAGGCTTTTTCCAAGTTCATATCATCGTGTGATATGTTCCATCTCCACCCGAAGAATGTACGTTAATTCGGAACTCCCTCTAAAATCCTTGGTTTTCTGTTTAAGCCACTCTTGGATTCTATTGTGATGTGATCATTACACTTATACTCTAAACTTAGATATGTTGACAATAACCCTACAAAACGTTCCCCAAGAACAGCCCAAAGTCGCTTCAAAAGTTTTCAAACAAAAGTAAACTCAATTTTAACCAATATTATACGTTCATATAACTGTTTTCTTTACAAAAATAAATATCTTAACATAAAGTATAATTTTATTTTAGTAAACTAGTTGAAACTGAACCACCTTGTTGAAACTTCCTTTCAATAGGTACTTGATCCAAACTCAAGTTCTCGAGATGCGTGTCAATTTGGCTTCTGCGTAAATTTAAATATTTTAAGTGATACTCTTTTCAGTAGACTAAGAGCATCTCCAATGGTGAGAATCCTCCATGGGCTCTCACCATTTTTTTAAGAATAAAATTTTCAAATTTATGAGAAGAGAGCTTTTGTTAAATTTTTTTAATTTTGCAAAGTCCAATGGTAGGCTCTCTTTGTGAGGTTCTCATAAAAAAATTAAATTATTTTTTAAATTATTTTATTTTATAAAACTGAAAAATATTACAATTCATAACATATTAAACATACAATAATTTCATGGTACGCAAAATAATTGTGGTGTCGGTAGAATAATACAAAAGAAGATGGTATGCAAAACCACTTTTATAAAAATTTTGTGGTTCCGAAAAAATGAATACAAGTACCAAAAGAACAAAATGAATACAAGTACCAATCACCTCCCCTGAATCAAAGAAACATCAATTAAAATGGAAGCTTGAACAAAATAGAGAGAAAAAAAGCACATTAGCATAAACATTTCACATACATGAGCTTCTGCTGCTTGGAACAATGGTAAATACTTGTGAATCACTGGTTTACCTTCTCCCTTTTCACTGTTTTACAAAACTCACACATCTTCTTCACAGATGATCTCACCTTCATGGTTCCTCACTCTGCAATTTCGCAACCATCATTAAAAAAAAGAGTGCAGCACCAAAACTCAATAGATGAAAATGAAAGAGAACTCTTCAAAGTCAAGGTTTGCAACAGGACAAGAAGCATAACAAGCAATCTGGTAATACCAGAGAGAGTGAAAACATTAACGAGGCTACATTCTCCATCAAAACAAAACATAGCATGTACAATGTCAAGGTTTGCAACAGGACAAGACTACTTTGAAACAACTACAACAGTAAGATACAGAGTAGAGCTCAACAATGCTCCCTGAAAACAGAGATAATAGCCACATAAGTTAACAAAGCAGGAAGAGGAGTTAATTAAGAAAGAAGAAGAGAAGAGAAAACAGGTCTTTTGGAAACAGGTCTTGTGTTCATCCTTTACCTTCTTCTTACATGAAGTCATGGCCGGTTTCAGAGTTTGATTTGTTTGTGTCTCCATTTGTACCTGCAAAATAATTGAACAAGAAATTCAACCCAAGTAAACCACCAGAAAATTCATAATCCCAAAAGCACTTAATATTATAAAGAGTAGAGATAGTTGTTTACAAACAAGAACAAAACCAAAAATTAATCGTCGGGTGTTGTTCAGGTTCAGCAGCACATCCAAAACAACAAATTCCACAATCAAATTGCAAAACAATAACGTAGAACCCTAAACAAAACACTCCACGATTCCAAACAAAATTGCAGAGATAAATTCTTTAAAATCCTGAACATCACCATCCATTATCCGTTTCCACCTAACTACAAGTAAGGAAAGAAATCGAAGAACAAGAAGAAGAGCTTCATGATTAATTTTCACCTAACTACCCAAATTGGATTTCGATCAATCTCTAACTGTAATCGAAAGCCCAAGGGAGATCGTAATTCCAAAGAGAGAATCGAGGAAACAAGAGAAAATCGCGGCCAATAGAAACGAGACACGTCAGCGTCTCTCTTCCCTTCCAAAATCTCTCTCAAGAGAGACAGCTCTCTCAAAAATATATCATTTTGATTTATTTTTATACACTTTTAATCTGAGAAACCATGGAGAGAACTCCATTTTTGAACCATTGGAGATGCTCTAAACAGGCTTTGTCTTTATTTTGACTTATTTCTAACTCCACACATACAATAATTAATTTAATAGCTAGTATTATTACCTAGAAAATATGAAATATGTCGTCTTGTGGATCAATGCATTATTCCTTTTTCATTGTCAAACACTATAAGATTATGTATATGTTATTTTTCATTGTCAAAAACTATATGTAATGTAGGTTTGAATTCTTTTTCTATAATGATGTTTACGAAAAAAGTTTAGATTATTTAATTTAATTTTGATGCTTGGCAGAACTAAAATCACAAAACAAAGTAATGGTTATTTTACATAAATTATTATCGTTTCCAAAATCATAATAATTCTGAAGAAAATAAAATTAGGCGAAAGTGTTGGGCCCATTAAGTATTATGTTGGGCCCATATTTATATCTTTCAATTATAAGGTTGGCCCTTAAGGCCTCAATTCAAATAAGCCCAAGAATCGCAGTTATCTTACGTGGCAGAGTAAGAGCCAACGTGTAATAGTTAGTCTTACGTGTTCAATTATCATTGGTAATCATTTACGAAATTGAAACCTACTTTAAAACAAATTCCACGTGGGTCATACTGATTGGATAGAACAACGTGTTGTTACTAGTTACACTTAAAACATGCAAATCAAAATCGAAAAAAAGGCTTCGAATTCGATCGAGGACGATAATCCGAAACACACAATTTCGCGTGAGCTTGCTTGAATCATTCAAAGATTCATCTTCTTCTTCTTCGTTCGTCTCTCTAATTTCTGAAGATTCCAAATTTGTGGGCAAACTTCGCCGTATACACAAAGTGTATGTATATGTATTGAAATCGAGAATGGATCTGTTCCGAGTTTGGTCAGGGATGGATTTCTTAGCTTGGAGAGGAATGGCTTACACTCTTCTTCTTCTCAACTTTGTCTTTGCTTGCCAACTTCTTCTTCTCCAACCTCTCGTTTCCGCTTTAGGTATATTTTGTTCTCTTGATTTTCGTGTGGTGTGAAATTGATGTTTGTTGTTTAGCTGATTTGGGAATCTTAGGGCTTAGAAATTTGCTTAAAATGGCGAATTGTTTCTATATTCTTCGAAAGTTTTCTCCTTTTCGTGTCGGGCTTGTTGCAATCTCCGGCGCTTTTTGGATATCGAGGTCCCCTGTTATGGTATTGAAATCAAATTTAGGACTCTGTTTTGCTTGCTCCACATTATGAAATTGATCTAATTTGAAAACTAGGTTATGAGAGTGAAGCAAGAATGCATTTTTATATACTCGTTGAGTGTTTTTTTTTTTTGAATTGACATATTTTAGCGTCATTGGTTATTTTGTACAGATGGTCAATCTGTAGATGCTGCTGAGTTATTTGAGAGGGCTTCACAAAGTATCAAGGTTAAGCGTTTTAGTGATGCACTCGATGATCTGAATGCAGCTATTGAAGCCGACCCTGCACTTTCTGAAGCTTATTTTAAGCGTGCCTCTGTGCTTCGTCATTTTTGCAGGTATAGAAATGGGCAAAAGGACCTATTGATTTGAATTTTAAGACAGAAGTTGATTTCTCTTCTATTTCCCTGTGTTATAGATACGAAGACTCTGAGAATAATTACCAGAAATATCTGGAATTTAAGTCAGGAGATTCGAATGCTGAGAAAGAACTCTCTCAGCTTCATCAAGCTAAGAGTGCTTTGGAGACTGCCTCAACTCTGTACGAATCAAAGGACGTTGCGAAAGCTCTTGAATTTGTTGATAAAGTTGTTCTTGTCTTCTCTCCGGCTTGCTCTAAGGTTCTCTTCTTGATGGCTATTTGCAATATATCTTTGGACTCTCTGATCATGCAGTTTCTTATAGTTTACATTTTTTGTTTTTCATTTCAGGCAAAGCTTCTCAAAGTTAAGCTCCTTATGGTGTCTAAAGACTACTCGGGTGCAATTTCCGAGACTGGTTATATTCTCAAGGAAGATGAAAATAACCTCGAGGCTTTGCTCCTTCGTGGACGTGCCTACTACTATTTAGCAGATCATGATATTGCCCAAAGGTTTGGTCTAATTTCAACCCAATTTCCATTCTGTAAGAGTTTGGATTCAAAACTGATATACTTGATTAAACTCTGTTTCAGGCATTACCAAAAAGGGCTTCGTCTTGATCCGGAACACAGTGAACTGAAGAAAGCATACTTCGGATTGAAAAAACTGCTCAAGAAAACAAAAAGCGTGAGTCCTGTAAACCTCTATGTCTTCTTTTAACACTGAGCTTTAGCTGCCAATTTGTTGTATTAAAAAAATGTGCTCTATTGCAGGCAGAAGATAATGCAAGCAAAGGAAAGTTGCGAGTTTCAGCAGAGGAATATAAAGAAGCTATTGCTCTGGACCCTGAACACACGGCAAATAACGTTCATCTCTATCTTGGACTATGCAAGGTCTCAGTCAGACTCGGCCGTGGAAAAGACGGCTTAAATAGCTGTAATGAAGCACTTAACATCGATGCAGAACTGATTGAAGCTTTACATCAGGTTCATATCATCAAGTATTAAGTCAAAACATTCATAACTTTTATTGAACAAATAGGGTTCTGATTACTACTTCATCAGAGAGGAGAAGCTAAACTGTTGCTTGAAGATTGGGAAGGAGCTGTGGAGGATTTAAAGCAAGCCGCTCAAAACTCTCAGGTTGGTTAAAGATTAGTTTGTATAATCTTCAGTGTTTCTGATACTGTTTAATGTAACTTGGATCGCTTTGTATCAGGACATGGAAATTCATGAAGCACTTGGTAGAGCAGAGAAGGCATTGAAGATGAGCAAACGAAAAGATTGGTATAAGATTCTTGGAATTTCTAGAACCGCCTCTATCGCAGAAATCAAAAAAGCTTACAAGAAGCTTGCTCTTCAATGGCATCCCGATAAAAACGTCGACAATAGAGAAGAAGCTGAGAACAAATTCCGAGAAATCGCTGCAGCTTATGAGGTTCAACAAAATTCGACATTACTCTTTCATATACACACACACACACATGGTCATGGTCTCTCTCATTCTCTTGATACCTTTGAATTGACCAGGTTCTTGGAGATGATGATAAGCGGGCGAGATTTGACAGAGGAGAGGATCTTGAAGATATGGGTGGAGGCGGCGGTGGAGGATTTAATCCGTTTCATGGTGGTGGTGGTGGTGGTGGTGGACAACAATACACTTTCCATTTCGAGGGCGGATTTCCTGGTGGTGGTGGCGGTTTTGGCGGTTTCGGTTTCTAACTTGAACAACATGATGGAATCATGTAACTTAAGACTAAACGTTTCAAATTATACTCAAAATCACATTTTCCTTTCTTTCATCAAAAAAGTTTTGTGCAATCTTAAATGGTAATGTTGTCTCATTTCGAATCAAAACAATAACACATAACCACACCATCTATAACACAATCTCAAAGTACGACAAATTTAAAGCTCTCGTTGTTATTAAATTTTCCAATGTGGAGTCTCAAGAAAAGCTCTCTCTCGAGTTATATCGACAGAGAAGAAGCAGCAGCAATGGCTGCGACGATAGCGATTCTGACCCCAAACCCGAATCCAGTCCTCTCTGCATCAGATGAATCAGTAGAATCTCCTCCATCATCGCCACCGGAAGCTGAGCCTTTTGAAACAGAGCCGCCTTTCTCAGGCGCCGGAGCAGGAGCCGCGCTTGATCCAAACATGGCTAATGGCAACAAAACTTGATCGACCTGATAAACAGCGAGCTGCTTATCGCTGTAGACAGAGTTAGCCACGGTGGCGCTGACAACTCCGGTGGTGATGTTAACTTGGTTACCGGAGCTAGTGATGTTAAGAGGGAATTTACCGTTTTGCCCATCACCAGCTTGCGTGCGTAAGGGGTTACTAACGGTTTGAAACTGAGGCATGGTAATGAGTGTAGGTAGGACATGGAACTGAACAAGCTGAACTTTTTGTTGGTCAGACAATGAGTTCAAGGTTCCAGATTTGAGGCTGTTGAAGGCGTTATCAGTCGGGGCAAACACGGTTAAGCCATTACTCGAGGAAGAGTTGAGCTGAGTGTTGATTTGGTCTGAGGCTTGGGTGGTTTTAAGAAGTCTTATGAACAATGTGAATTGACCGGCCTTTTCTAGGATTGCGGTTATGTTGGTTGGACCTGAAGGGCCTGGAGCTGGAGCCTGGCCATAAGTAGTAGCCACAATGAGGAAGAAGATGAAAAGATTAGAAGAAATGAATATTCTTGAAGTAGCCATTGTTGTAGTTATTGTTGTGTGTGTGTGTGTGTGATGAGATGTTTTGGGGTTTGTTATATAGAGAGATGTGTAGTTTGGTGAAGAGTAGGATTCTCTTACTAGTGTGAAGATTATTACTAGGTAACTAAATGAGATTCTTTCAATTATAATCCATTAGCGATTGGAAATGTTTGATTTTAGGTTAATAAAGTTTGTTTAAACTGAGAAAGAGAGAGGAGAGACATTGCTTTGAAGGGAGAGTTTGGGTGGGTGAGGATTGAAAATGAAGAATGAACTGAAAAAGGTGTGATTGTGACCTGTCAAAAAGCTGTGAAGAAGTGTTATCCAAGAAATATGGGATTGCAAATCATACTGCTCATTATGATATATTTGTCATGTGTGCCTTTCAATATGTGATGTGAGAAAAGAAAACTCAAAAAACAAACAATATGATGTAAGAAAACATTATTGGATTGCTATAGTTTTCTTCTAATCTTATGACTTTTAGTTTGATATCAAATTACCTATATAACTATTTCTAGAATTAAAATTATGTCATATATACTAATAATCTGTGTGAATATAATGCTGCATATTAGTTCGAAACAAAAAAATCTTGGAAGTATTGTTAGCATATAGTGATGTCATATAATGAAAATATTTATTATTGTTATAGAGAAAAAAAAAAAAATAAGCCTACAATTTTGTTTTGCTTCTTTTTCTACAAGACCAAATAACCAAATCTGCTCTCACATCTCAACCTAGAGAAATCGATTAAAGCTAAACCGAATCCGGACCGGTTAATCAAAAACCGATCCAACCCTTTAGGGACTCTAGCTTCACTCAAGATCTACGCTGCTGTCAAACCACCTGAGTGCTTGCTGGCTCTTCTGGCTGGTGGGAATTGCTTCTCCTCCATTTCAAATACTCGTTAATAGCTGTTGTGCCGGTCATGGTGAGTCCAAATCCGATCATAGTGGCTAAGACAATGCACATTACCGGCTGCTTAACCTGCACACAAGTTAATGAGGGAGAGTGTGAGGGATCAAGAACCATAGATTCAACGAAGTAAGGTTTCTCGGAGACATTACATCAAATCTTACAACTGTGTAGAAAAGATGAGCGAAAAGAACCACAAAACCGAACTGAATGGTTGCGTAGATCCACACATAGTTCTTCTTCACTGCAACAAATCATATCACTTGAGACTGATGATAAATTTAGAATACGAAGAAATATATAATTTCAAAGTAGTTTCTATGTTACCCATTGTTGTTGATATCATTGATGCAAGAAGACCGATAATGCAAGAGAATGGTAAAGCTATTGCAACGGCGCTAGATTTCATATCTATAATCAGAAGCTGCTCAAGGAAACAGAAGTATGCAAGCATGCTTACAATGACAAGAATGGGAACATCTTGCCATTCATTATTGAACCGTGAAATCTCGATATCCCTGGCTGCTCTAGAACGGTCTTGAGAATCCTGCACACGGAGAAGGGTCACCGGGAGATTTTTCACCTCTTGCTTACACACATCACATGTTATGTTCCCTTTAATTGTAAACCATTTGATCGTGCACGTTTTGTGGGCAAGAGCTAATTCCCCTTTGCACATACATTCCATCTTAAAAGCTTCTTCATCTTCTTCCATTTCAACCATACAGATTCTACACACAGCTTCTTCTTCAGGAACATCTTCTCCGCCATCATCAATTTCATCTGAACACATATCACCTAGTTTGTTACTTAGAGTCAAAATGTGGCATCACAAAGAAATGTCTGGGAAGTGATTTCTAACCATGGATTTTACTCATTTTCGATGCCTGCATCATCTCTAGACTCTTCTCATCCCCACGAGACGGAGTAGGAATCACGCGGAAAACACCCGACTGCTTTACACTTCCATCTTTGTTGAAGAATGTAGGGACAGAGCGTGAACGGCGAATAGGCAGTAAACGCTCCCCTTTCTAGCAAAAAGAACAGTACAAATCAAGTAAAGCAGAAGATAAAGCGCTTGTCTAAAGCTACGACAAATGGAAAATGAATCAATTCATCAACCGATATACTCCACAAGATAATCTCCCTTATTAATGGTATAGCCAAGTTTTGTAAGATAGAATACTGACCATGGATGTAACCGGATCAACCTCAACCGCATACCTCCCGTTCATGGACTCAGGGTTTGAGTGAGTTATAGGGGTTACCGGTAAAGACTCTGTCTTCTTATATTTTCTAGGAGCTAAGAGATTAGTGAGAGACCATGTTCTTGGAATATAAGATTTATCCGTACCATCTCCTGAAGGAGACACAACACCTTCCTCAATATCTGCATTGTGGTTCCTGTTTTTAAAGTTTAGGAGATTCGTTCTGTTTCTTGACGAGGAAGGACTCATTGAGCCAACACGTCTCCCAATTCTAGGGCTTGACATTGGAGAAAACTTGAACCTCTTGGAAACAGGGCTATGAATTAAGGAACCATTTGCTCTCAAGAAATCGCCATGACCCTCTCTCGATTGAATATCTAACACAAGACCTCGCCATCGTTGATGTTGGCTCGGTGATAGCATTTCTGTTATCTCACTAGAACCTCCAACCTGGAAAACTCAAAAGAAGATTTTTTGTATCAGTTCCTCACAAAGTTGGATCCTTGACAAATCATGTTACTCAATGAGCAATTACAAACCCTAGATTTCACAGAAACTTGTGCCTTAAACCTGGAATCTTCGGAAAACAGAATTGAAGTGACAGTTCAACAAGTGCTGAAGATTAAAACAATCCCTTAAACCCTGATCTTATAAACCCTAAACTCTCAAGACCTAAGCTAAATCAGGAAGATGAAGAAAACGATCAATTTTGATGATAACCCATGAAATAAAAAACCACTGAAATTAGCTTAAAGCGTGAATCTTTAAGGAAATTTTCAAAACTTTGGGAATTGACTTACGACTGAGAAAACTCACCATTAGAGCTGGAGAAATATCTTCATGGGACCTATGTTCTACTACTTCGCGAGGTTTATCTTTATCATCCATCATCATCAAATTCAAACAAAACCCAGAAACAGTATAGTAAAAGAAGAATCTCAGGAAGACAAAGTATCAATCTTTGAGATTAATTTTCTTACAAAGGACTAATTTTTAGGAGAAACAATCTGAGGAAGAAGATTTTGATGAAGAACACTCATCTAGGTTGCTTCAATTTTGTGTGCTTATCACTCAGTGCCTGCCCCGTTTCTCTCAACTACAAGAGTTAAATTGGATTCGGCGGTTTTTATTTTATTGTTTTGTCCCTATTACCTACTTAAGTAAAAAACTAATTAGTTTTGGTTTATTGTATAAGTATTTTTTTTGGATCAATATTTCCAGTTTAGATGTCAAATTGTTTCAACATTCTTGTGTGTTATATATGGCAATGTAGAAAAAAGAAGAAAATCATGTTTTTCTTCAAAATTGTGAATGCATCAAATGTGTATAAGCAATAGGAAGAAGGTAATCAAGTATGCCAGCTCTCTCAAATGTATGTACAGATTAACATTCTTAAAAATGATCCAAAAATGGTTATGAATATTATCGGAACTTCTGCTGAATATTTTTAAGAGAATTAAGAACATTGTCCAAATAGCTTATGTGTATTTCTGATCATATTTGGAACAAAATCTGATTTTTATAAAAAGAAACAATCAATTTTTTTTTTAAAAAAATATGAACATATTTATAACAGAAAAAGAGATTAGGAAAGCATACATTATGTAGGACTTTTTTTTCTTCCAAAAAAATATATATAAAAAAAAACAGATTGTCTTTACTTATTTAGATATGCAATGCTGAGCTCATCTTGTGCTACTTTTGAAAGATTAATTTTTTTTTTTTTGTAATTTATTAATTGGGAAAAAGAGAAAAAAAGTAATAACAATATGAGAGAAAGAAGTAAATAACATTGAGTTTGATAAGTCTTTGGACAACAACAAAAAATCTGTCTAGATAAGAACGACTCATAACGCAAAATATGGTAGTTACGCTGACACAAACAAAGAATAATGGATAAGGCAAAATGTAACACGCATCACACCCAAGTATTACACCGAAGTAGATCGATGTCTTGACAAACACCTGTACCTCAAACCGACTAAATGTATAGATTATGTTACGATATGAATGACCAGAAAAAAGGTTAACAATGTGATTATTTTCTCACGAAACTATATTAACGACATAGTAGCGTGTCGAAAGAGCATTTAATCTTACAAATTGATAGCTTGACCTAAATGGATGTGGAAGGCCCAAGTCGGCCCAACTATGTGGCCACAACTCGACTCGCAAATACGTACAGTAATTGGTTTTTAGAGTTTTTTACTTTCACAAATAACACAACTGCCACCAATTAAAAAATTACAGTATTAAAATCCTATACTATTATTTGGGGAGTACACTTTATAAGAAACCCTTAACTAACCTTCTCTTTTGTAAAAAATTACATGAGAATGCCATTACAAATTTTTTCTTTTAGAAAAAATTTATTCAATTTCTTAAGGATAAACAAGTAAAATACTAATTTATGTCATTTAATTAATTTAATTAAATTATAAAACGAAAATCTGTTATTATTATTTTTTTAAATGACCAATCAAAATGAATATATAAGATTTGATATCTAACTTACCATATTAATTTGTTATTAATCATTAAACTTCACCTCTCATCTTTATATGATTATATTTATATGAAACAAATAAATCATCATATCATCTATATAATTAAAAAAAAGTAATTTTTTTTCTGCATATGCCAAGATTTGAATTTTTAAAAACGCATATAAATTGTTCAATATATAAAAAAAACAATTAAACGGGTCAAAAATTCAGACTTGAGTAATATATTTCTTTTACACAAAAATAAATTCAACAAAAATTTCGACTGAGCAACGGGTAAGAATTTGAATATTTATATTCGATTTCATACATTTATTTTTTGAAATGTATAATTTTATATACTTCAATAATAAATTAAATATTTTAATTTGCAACATTTAAAATAAGTTTTACTTGATATTTTTAGAGAATATCATCAATACTTAATAGTTCAAAAAGTTAAAAATTATAAATACTCTAATTTGATTAATTAAAAAAATATTTATAATAGGTAGCGGGTTAAATATAATATATTATATGATGAAATGAGTTTTGATCCTTATAACTATTTGGATAGTTATATTTAATTTCACATAATTTGTTTTTTGAAATTCAAAATTTATAAACTACAAAAAAAATTTAAAGATTTTAATTAGGAATATTTAAAAATAGTGTAGAACATTTAAATATGGTTTGACACCTCTAAATATTTGAAAATTTGATTCCGCAAGCAATTTTAGAATTAACGAATAATAGATTGTGTACGGAATATTTTAAAATGAAATATTGATATTCTAAAATAAAAATATAGACTCCACACACAGGTTGATTTTGGTATTATTATATACTAAATATATGTTTATAACATATTCGATTATGCAAATAATTGGTAAATTCCGTAATTATAAATCTCAAACAAATTCTGTAATTATATTAGCTCAAACAAATCTCTATTTCAACAACCAAAGAATTATAAATTGAAAAAGAATTTTCTAAATTAGTTCAAAATAATAGCTAATTTCTTAATTAATTCAAAATAATCTATGTTTTATATGCGATTCATTTATGATATTTTAATTCTAACTAAAATATATGCAATCTTATTTTGTGGTTGTTAACATAAATTAACTCATTGTTCAAAAAATATTACTTTTTAAAAAATAAAATTATTTTCCATTTTCATATCTTAAAAAAATTATTATCCATAATTGAGTATTATAGAAAAAAATCTATATTTATTCTAATATTGTATATAGGGACTGACAAAAAAAATTAATATTTTTTGACTTTGTATTATAATATATTAAAACTTAGTTCTAATATATATATTATATAAATTTTGTAATAAATAAAATTTAACCCGTACGGGTGATGATCTAGTTAAAAAATTACAGTATTAAAAAACACTGTGAACACTGAACAATCGAACTATGATTACTTTTATCTATGATAGGTTGAATAATTATTATGATTAGCATACATATATTTATTTCTACAAATGTTTTTAAAACTTAATTTCCTAATAATTTTTTTTCAATAAAAACAGACACTACTTTTGATCAACACGTATGCATGTGTTCACTAATCACCACCCACACGGATATGGACACTGTGTAGGGACAACAGCCAATTCAACATCAAATAATTATTTCAAAGGCACCAGACTAAAAGTGGGAGCCACTCGTTTATATGTCAAGAATATTGAATAACAAATTAGTGATGTACTATATGATAAAAAAACAATTTTCACTCATTCTTAAAAAAAAAAAAAAACATCAACGATTATTGGTAGTAGTAGTAGACCATGAAAACGAAATCCACGTAGTATGTATAAATCAAACGGTCAAATATTTAATTATACTATAACATTAGCATAAATTCTAGTCACGTGGCAATATTATGGCGGTAGAATTTTAACATTGTGGAGTTAGCTTCGCCATTAAATCTGTTAAAAAGCTCTTCCTCACTCACTCTTCTTCTTCCCCAAAACAAAAAAAAAACAGAGGAAGAGATCACGACACCCTAAGTCCCAAATCCTTGGAATCTATAAGCGTTTCTCAAACACAATCAAGAAACTGTGTTTAGTTTTTACAAGCATGTAAGACGAGATTTTTCTTCTTCTTTTTTGCATGGTGGATCGATCTGTGAGAATGGGGACGGAGATGAAGTCGATTAGGGTTCCAAGAGGGGTTTGGTTTGGATCACAAATAGCTATAGTTCTCCTCGTGGGTGGAAACCATACCTCCTCCAGGTTTTGTACTCGCTAGATTCTTCGATTTTCTCTTCATCTTCTTTGTTCTTAAGATCTGTTTAGCAAATCGTATTAGACAAAATCAATCTACTTTGAGAGATTGAGATTCTCTGTTTCTTTGGAGCTGAAAGATTTGAAATCTATGGGTGTAAAGATCTTGAAGCTCAATATCTTCCGTGGATCTACAAATAGACATGCTCTGTTTCGTGCTCTCATCATTGCCTCTGCTCTATCTGTTGCCCCTTTGATGGACTTAACCGCTAAAGATCGCTTCTTTGGTGATGATGTAGCAGTGGATTTGGTCCATCTCGGCCGATTTGTTATCGAAGGACCGAAATTGTTCTTTGATAAGCTCGTTGAACCATTCTTGGGTAAAATTGTGACAGAGAAGTATCCACAAGTGGTAGATTCTGATCTAGTTGAAGAGCTGATGGGGTTAAAGCTATTGCATTATGATGCTAAGGTTCTCTGCATTGGTCCCGGGTCGGATTCTGCTGTTTCGGCGTTCAAAGAGATGGGTTTCTCAGATGTTCACGGGGTTCCTAAGCATCCAATGTTTTCCTTTTTCAGCAGGAAGCATGTCAACGAGCTTGAGCTTAGTGGCGAAAAGTTGTTTGATTTCGTATTCTGTGGGGATGTTGATCTAGTTGCTTCCCCTGCTCTTCTTGTGCTTGAGATGGAGCGAGTTCTGAAGCCTGGTGGAACCGGAGCAGTCCTTGTGAGTACTAATGGCAACGGTCTTGTTAAATCCGTTACTTCGGTTTCATTCTGGCTTAAACAGTCTGAGATAGTGCGTGTAAACTACTTGGATGAGTTCACCGTCATTATATTTAAGAGGAATGTAACGGAAACTGCTCCTTATATTGGGAAAACTCAGCTACCTAGAGATTGCCAATCTGTTGACACCAATAGACCTTACATAGAGTTCATGGAACCTCTACTCGAGCAAAAGCCTGCTAATTTCCCAAAATCAGTTGCTTACTTGCCTAAATTCCTTGATCTCTCTCTGAAGAAGAGCCTTGTCTACATTGACATTGGAGCAGCCGAGCATATGGATGCTAATTTAACTCCAAACTGGTTCTTTCCGTTATATCCACTTGACAGCAAAGCTTTCAATGTCTACTTTGTCGACCACAACACTTCAGTAATGCTATCGTATGTCAAGAAACCCGGCGTCACCTTTGTTTACCATCCGGATTTGGCTGAGGACAACTCGAAAGGCAAAAAGATAACTCCGCTTGAACAGCTAGAACCATTTCCAGAAGATGAGGGTTTCGATTTCCTAGCTTGGTTTGAGGAAACTGCGAAATACGCAGACTTTGTGGTCCTTAAGATGAACACAAGCACAGTGGAAATGAAGTTCCTAACTGTTTTATTGGAAACAGGAGCCATATGCTACGTGGATGAGCTCTTCCTCCGCTGCTCCAACCACAAACCAGACTGCATCAACATACTTCAAACTCTGAGAACCAGAGGTGTGTTTGTTCATCAATGGTGGGAAGACTAAACCAATGTAACTCAATCTCGTCTCGCCTTTGTCCTATCTACGTCGTTTCGTGTCTGTCTTTGTCTTTGTCGCCTTCTGTGTGATTGCCATAGTTGGTCCTCGGCCACCACAGCTCCTGGCCAAGCACCTATTACTAAATAAGAAGCTGCCTGTCTGTTTATCATTGCTATTTAATTAAGAACTCAGTTTCCAATTGATATATATTGAACCATAACATTCTATGTCTTAATTAAGCATGGCTTTATTACACAAGTCTATTGCTTAACTAAATTTGTTTCTCGCCATCTCCATTTCCACCTTTCTTGTTTCCGTCTACCGTAATCTCCAAAAGCCTCTCTACAGGTTGTCTGCAAATTGGACACAGATTTGTCTGAAACCTTAACGCTTTTGCGCATCCGCTGCACATACACTGCCAAACAGAAATACACAAACCATTTCAAAATTTATCACACAAAAGAGCTTCAAATTTTTGAAGTATGAACTCTATACCATGTGTCTGCAAGGAAGAACAGTTGTATCGCGTGGTTCAGACAAGCATACAACACATTCCTTTCCCTCGTCGCAACCATCAACCGTGTTCTCAATCCCATAAATCTCCCGCAACTCATATCTCATCCTATTCACCCATAGTATCTGCTTCACCACTTCTATCTTAATCTCTCTTTTCTCCTTGGTATACACTACTTGAGTAATCTGCCCATTGGTGGAACCCGACTTTCCTTCTTCCGCTGGAGTTGCCTCCGCCTTAATCGCCAACGGGAAGACATCTGTATCCACCCCCTTGAATAGCTCGGAATCTGCAAATGCCGTCAAGTCAATACCCGTTCCAGATGGTTGTATGAACTTCTGACCAAGTCCTTTTCCGAAATCAAAAGTGATTGGAGGCAAAGTATCTTCCTTTGTTGCTCTAAGATTGCCTTCTTCTTCTTCTGTAGCAAAGAAAACAACTGTGATCCTGTTCTCTCCACCACAACAACAAAAGGTAAGTCATTTATATGAACTTCTGATTCAGCAAGATTCAAACTTCAACTAAATTTCAACAAGGGCATATGTAAAATTTGATCATTTCATAGTTTGGAATTAAAACCTTCCGGGCATGGCTGCATCAAATGTGAAGGAGACAAGAAGTCGATTCGGATTCTCCGGGTCGGGTATGAGCCTTAAAGTTTCCTTCTTCAGATTAACATCGTTACGAATCGTGACGGCTTTCTCATGGACGTACGGAGGGGGTAGCATCGGGTGTCTACCGTCGGGAATCAAAGGATGAGGTAGTTGGTAACTGTGGGGAGGATATTGATGTAAGTGGTGGAGACTGTAAGGCAGCGGCTGCGGCTGCGGCTGCGGCGGAGGAAGGCAGTAACCTGGATACTGATCAAAGTAGTTAGGGTTCAGATACGGTGGCCCGGCGGCGAATACAAATCTATTCGCTGGGAGTTCAAGAGGAGTCGTTTCCATCGCCGGAGGAATATTGCTCCTCCGCCTTCTCCCGCAGCAGAAGATCAGACTGATCAGATTCCCCATGATTGACTGGTGAAAAATATAAAACCCAGATCGGAAAAAGAAAAAAGGTGAGGTTTTTTCGTGATTCAGTTGATAAAATTTAGGAGTGAAATCGGAGTTAGGCTATGATCATTGAGGAAGGGGAGTGAGTGATGAGATTGTGATGGCGACGAAGACGACGCTCCACCAGAAGCACCAAACGTTTTTTGTTTTTTTGGGTCAAAACGTTGATTTGTTTATATATGATTATATATGATAAATAAACTTTATTATTTACCATGGGGATTTGATTATTACCTTTTTAAGCGTTTACTAAGTCATTATATGGTGTAAAAAAAAAAAAAAAACACTTTTCTGTTAACAAAAAGATTGTACTGTTATTTGAAAGTTTACTCATCGTCTTCCTCAATCCTCATAAATCGTCCCTAGCAAAGGCGAAGCTGAAACCCTCACCGGATAAACAAGAATCGCCGGTACAGTTTCAATTGGTCCGATCATCCTCCATGATTTAAAAAAAAAAAAAAAAAATCTTTCTTCGAATTAGACTTAGGCAGCTTTCGACTGTGTTGAGAAGATCTATGTGGAAATTATTGTTTGGTGATATTTATAGAGAGAGGAATAGTAGTAATTAACTAATCATCATGTGATCTTTTTATATAATGTATACTTTATATACACGACGCGGCTTATTACTTATCGCACGTGATATTTATGTTTCACATTTAGGTGATGCTCGAAAGTTGAAACATAATTAGTACGTGTACATTTGCTTAGTTTGCAGATACGTGTCTGTATCAAAAATTAATTTAAATTAGATTCTTGTGGTTGAAAATTCATCTCACCAAACAGAATTAGCTGTGAGACTCTAGCTTCAGGTTTACTATTTGAAGATTCTGGTTTTTGGTTCGTGGACCGTTTATTAAGAAAATTTCTCAAAAAGTTTTATATGAAAACTGATGAGAAGACTCGGATTGTCTTCAGTCTTTTAATTTGTTTGTATGAAAGTCCCGGTTCCGTTAGAAAACATATACAGATTAAACTTTAACTCGTGAACATATAGGAACAGATCACCGAGCATACAAGATGTGAAAGTTGAATGAAAATTTCACAAAGAAGAGAGATTTGATTGTACAAAAGATACAATACAAAATCTCATCTTATACAGTTATAGAAAAATAACAACAAGAATCTATCTTAAACCCAAGGCCGAGTAACAAAACGATCATTACAATTTACACGTCTTCGTTGTCTTGTTCTTGATTGTCTTCTTCGGTCTCTCCGCCTTCTAAAATCGTCTCAAGAATTGGAGAAACCGATGGCTTCGCCGGAGAAATTATCTGTGGAGGAACAGCCTCCATCCACCACGCCACATCTACCTTCACCACCGTCAGATTCTGATCGCACCGGTTGTCAAAGTAACACATTCTCGATTCTATCGATATTATTTGAGATTTGTAGAAGTAATTCAAAACTATTGCTTTTTGAGTTTGATACGTGTTTTTTTTCTCGTATATATAGAGAGATTGACGTGTGAAGAAATGTGGAATAATGATAGGTTTGACGTGAGAGTCGGACAAGTGGACGATCCACAATGTTGAAGTTAGTTTGTTGACTTGGTCTTATTTGCTAATAATAATGGAACCAACAAGAATATTCTAGAACCTCTTGTTGTCGTTATCAACAAGTGTCGAATGTGCAACACGTGTGTTAGTTTCTAGTCTCACACGTCTCGATCGATGCTAAGATTTTTTGTTTTTTTTTTTTTTTTTTTTTTTTTTTTTTTTGCTAAGAATGTAAATATTTCATTAATAATGAAAAAGTTAGGAGTTACAATGAAGTAAAACCTATGATTTGGTCCCATGGCAAAAAAGGATAAAAAACATGGAAGCAAAAAACAATCAGTCCATGGACATCAACAAAAGCAGTGACGCTTTCGGAATCCATGAAGTGATAAGCGATTTTGAAGATTCTCCTAGAAGACACCTCAAAGAGCAAGGAACATGATGTCAAACGGCGAAGACCGAAACGGCTAAGATTTTTTGTTGTTGTTGCCAAGTTAAGATATTTCTTTATGCGTCGTATGTTGCAAATTACCAGATTTTTTTTGGGGACATTGTTATCAGACAAACACACACACTTTGGGTTTGAAGTTTCTCAAATCTCAGCAATTGTGTAGATGACGCTTTGGACAAATTACACTACTCTACAAATTAGTAACATGTGTTCATCTTGGGTTTCTATCACGTGACTCAGTTTTTTTTTTGTTGGTCACCCAAACACGTGACTCAGTTAAAACTTGTTAACACGGTAACGTTTGAAGCAGACTAGAGATTTAATTAGGCCCACGTTAAAGAATCATGGGCTCGTTCATAAATTTAGTTCTTATTGGGCTCTCAACATCAGATCTTAATATATTTGATAAGGACTAGCATGAGATCAAATGGAGCTAAGCCCATATGCAAAGTGGCCACTTCTCGTCAATTAATGGATTCCTCGTTCCGGCATTTTTATTGATTTCTTTGTTTTTTTTTTTTTTTGGATATTTTGGTGCAATTCGATAAAATAATGTACCTAGAAAACAAAACAAAAATTGAGAAGGTAAAAAACCGGTACATATACGTTAACAAACTGATGAAAAAGATTATTGTAAGTAAGACGAATTTCTACGCTGAAAAATTGAAAGAACTTGACAACTTTGGTGATGACAAAGAAAAAACATCTTCTTTTTTTGGACTTAAATCGCTGGAAAACATGCCACATGCAAAGTTAATCAAACATTATATCTAAAGTTAATCAATTGATATAAATATGTATATATAAATATAAGATGCATTAGCTTTCTTTATATAATTAGATTAATTAGAAAATTAGTCAATGGCCTGAAAAGGATTGGATAAGATAAGGATATTTGAAAAGGTTGCTTTCATTTTTCTTGCAACTTCCCCCTTATTTTAGTTTTTTAACTTATTGAATTTTTCCTTAATTTTTCATTAAAAAAATCCCGTCATATTATAACATAAGATTAAGATGCAATGCATGACAAAAATATAAATAATAACTGAATAGGTAGGTAACCATGTTGTCACTAGACGATTCGATATTGTACATAGAAGATTAATCTATTTCTAAGGAATTATTGGCACCTTATGATCGAACATGTCACCTAAAAAAAGTGAGCTTATCACATCGCATAAGTTTTTGACAAAATATTCTCACACTAATTTTTAAATGTATGTCAGAATAATGTTTCAATCGAGAATAAGGATTAGATATCACTAGCTAAATTTTACAAACGGAAAAAGTTATTTTCTTATATATATTTTTTGATTACCGTAATTAATTTCTATATGCTTGTATAGGGTGGTCCAAACTAGGTTTACCGGTTAATTGCTAATTTTCTTATTATTCTGTATTTATTTTAAGAACACAATGAAATTAAAACTTTGAATTAAATGGAAATCGGTTTAGTAAACGACAAACTAAATCAACCATGTCATGTGTTTTGTTTTCTGATTTTGTTCAATTTTTTTCAAAATGATTTTCTTGATATCCAAAGATGGACTAGTTGGCTTTGAAGTCCATTTTTAGAACATAAAATATACATAGATTTTTTTTGTTAAAAAACATATACATATATAGTAGATACAATAAGCAGCTGATCATTTGACAAATATATATGACATTTTCCAGCAATTGTTTGTTCGGTGATAAAACAATAATAGAAATCCCAAAAGTATAAAATATGCAACTAACAAGTAAAATTACGCTTTGGCCAAAAAATAACAAGTAAGATTAAGATCATATGGCTGAACAATGAGGATTTGATGTTTCTTTAGAATATATAGAATATAGGTATAAAGTATTAATGACAAGAATTAAGAAGCTCGATTATTAGCATAGCTTACATGCATTATTATCATTTGTTTTTTTCTTGGTACTTGTGTTTTGTTTTGTATCTCAAAGCTCCAATTATGTAGAGGTCTTATCAACCAATAATTAATCAATTGGTCACACTACTCTATTATTTAAATTGCAATTGGTTCAACAGAGACGATCTTTTCTTTAACAATTATTTTATGGTAAAATTTCACACACTTCATTAACTTAGCTGTAAGGAAAATAATATATAAAGGAGTATACGTATCGTGACAAAGGAAATAAAACACATACAAGACTCGAGACTATTTATGACTTCTTTGTTTTAGTAAGCTAAAGTGATATATCAGCTCAATTATATGTGCATATGCAACAACAAATCTACAATTTCAGCTCAATTAATCTCTACGTGCATGGATACATCTTCTATTCATGGGTCAAGTGGCATATATGATAATAATTCATGCAAATTTAGAATAAAAGAATAAATAAAGTATCGTTAGTATTTACTACTATATCTAGTTGTGTGTTTTATAGAATTGACATATGTATTGTAAACAACTAATTATATATGAATCTAAAAATATTATTATAGATTATATATGGATTACATTAACCTATTTCACAGCTATTAGCCTACTATCATTTCTATAATGCATTGGTCATTTATGTTTATTGTTTACAATAATGGCAATGAACATCTATACAAGGTATATATTTAAACAAAAAGTGAATGTCTTTATATATATTCTTATCAAAAAAAAAATGTCTTTATATATATGACCCTAGCTAGAAATTTTATTCGAGTCCCCCACATGTTTTGCTATGTTCAGATTATTGTCCAACATACCAATTATAATATTTTTCTTTTTTTTTGTATAATATCATCTACTTTGTTGGTAATTGCATTTTCATTTTGTCCATCATGCATTAGATAAATTATCGTTATTTCATAACAATGTACCTACCTACCGTCGTAAATATCTGGTATCTTTTGTCCATTTTCGTCTTTTCATTATCAAGAGAATGAAAATTTTTGGGGACCTGAGTGACGTGTCGAGATATTGACGCCTGAAATATCCGTAATTTCAAAATGAGATGAGGTCCAGTGGGCCAACTTATGTTGACAAGTGATCTCTCACCTATTATTGGCCCACCTATCCTTTTATTATCAGGTGTATTTATATTAAAATTATATTTTATTTTGTATTATTAGAATTTAAAGAAAGTCATATCAACCAGCTGAACACAAAAATAAATAAATATTTTTTCAAAAACATTATGTTTTTGTTTTATCTTGATATATGGTTGACAAAAATACAAATATTGATAACGAAAATGAGTCATTGTCGCAAATAACATCAATTCCGCGTCACATGGAATTTACCTGCGGACTTGCTCAGGCGCCCCAGACCACCAGTTTATCAGGGGGCCCTTAAGTGGAGGCTTAAAAATCCCTGTGACGCGGGCTTAGGCCCAGTGGGCTAGTCAGATCACTGTGTGGTCTGGATACTGGGTTATCAAAAAAAAAAAAATGAGTCATTGTGGAAACAAAAAATGAATCCCACAATTGCTATTAACATTGTATTTATTTTGATAGAATAATTTAAGTAAACAAGTCATGTCCCTATTAGTCCACGTGAAGTAATCCGACGTGTCAACTTTATTTACTGATTAAGAGGTGTAATAATCCGACGTGTCATTCAGCTTTGGACAATCCAATAATGTGTGCACAGAGTCTGGGCCATGTTCCTCTGTGGACAATCCCACTAATATGTCTTTTCAACAATACACACTACCACAACACTGTTATATTTATTATAAAAAATAAAAAAATAAACAATAAACATAACTGAAGTTTTTGAATTATGGAACGAATTCAATTGGATATTTCTATGGTTAACAGTTTTTTATTTGAGCAAACTTTTTCTATTTGTATTTCTATGGGTTTCTAAAACAATGGAAGAAATGATTTCAAGTGTCCATCAACTGGTTAAATCAATTTCTTTATTTAAGATATTGACAGATCCATTCACATCAAATGTATGTAGTTCCGGTTATAGAAATATTACTGTATTAGTATCACCGGTTTATTCTTTCTCCTTTCCTTCATAAGATAACCGGTTAGTTATGGTCTAAAACAATCCTCATACAGCGTATTCATTGCCAGATTAACCTTGGTTTAGTGTTAACAAATTAAAATAAGCTTCGAAGGTCAATAACAGACAGATTATTATTTGCTAATTTACACAAAAAAAAAACTCTATTGACCGTCTAAAGTGACGTAAGCATCCTTAAGAAGTCGCTGTGCTTCTTCTCTTCTCCTGCACACAACCAAAACATCAAACGGACCCATAAGAACTACCAAAAAGCTTCAGAAGAATCTTTAAACAGATGATAGATTGATATTGGCACACCATTAAGTACAGAGAACTTAAAAAAGGCATATACAAACCTCTTAATGTCCTCCACAGCTTGTTTCCTCTGTTGAATTTGAAGTTCCATAATGTGAATAAGCGTTGCTCTCGCCTGGACATGAGAGAAGATCAAAACAATAAAGCAAAAAAGAAAAAAACAGATGAGTAATTAAACGAAGAAGATGTGATCTTTCATACTTGGTGAGGCCTCAAGGAATTGAGAAGGTGATGCAAATTCTTGAAGATTGAAGAAATTTCACCAATCCTCTTTGCATATTGAGAAGGTCTATCAACAAGAACATCAGCAAGCTCCAATATATGTAACTGTAGTTCTCTATTCAGTGACCTGAGTTCCTTCTTGTAATCTACACACAAAGATATTTGAAACATTCTTCAACGAAACAAAGAGGCACTTCCAAAGAACATAACTTGCAAATGAACTCATGTTGATTCCAATTACGGAACTGAACAAAACCATACATAAGAAAGCCAAAAGCAATTGGATTTTGAGTATGATTCATAAAGTTAGGATAATGACATACCAACATTAGAATCTTTGGGATAAAGTTGGGGCACTCCTTGTTCTTCTAAGCTCGGAAGAACATCCTCTGTCTACACCAAAAAAAATTTGAAAAATGTTTTAGAAAAACCCATAAAGATGAAGAATTTAAAGAGAGGAGAATGTGAAGGAACCTCACAGTATAGTTGCCTCCGAAACAAACGTAGGTGCCTTCAATGGGAGGAGGAGGTTCAGGAGCAGAATTAGGGTTTTCTGAGTAATCCTTGTAGAGTCTGTAATACGGTGGTGGAGGTGGATATGTAGCTGTAGCCATTATTCTCTACAGATCCAAATCACAAACTAAGCAAAATCAGCAACAGATTCCTAAAATTAGGGTTTCCTAATCGATGCAACGAACGATTCAATCCCAAATCTAAGACTTTACTCGAATGATTCTGAGGGAAGTATGTAACAAATCAAAGGGAGAAACTAGGGTTTAACATCGACACGAACCTTTTGGGGATCGAAGAAGCTTTGATCTTGCTTTGGAGAAGACGGCGCAGAGCAAAGAATGACAAAACGAGAGTTTTGGTTTTCTCGTAAATCTTCGGGTTACGGGTTCAGACGGTTTGAATAGTTCCGGTTTGGTTTCGGTTTAATTAAGACAATGGCTTTTTCAGTTTAATTTGATTTCTGATGTTTTGATGTGATTAATCACCCCCACTAGTGATCTGTCTTTCATTCATTAATAAAGTATTTGGAAGGAAAAAAAAAAAAAAAAAATAGATCATTTTTTTTTGTATTCTAGATTTTTAATTTAATTTAAATAGAAATTAACAAAAAATCCTTAATTGAATACTAATAAATTTTAAAACATTAGCAACAAATTTCATATCTAACAACATTAAATCTTAAGATAACTTAAATTAAATTAAAGGTGAAGGTAAAAAAAATTCCATTAACATCATCATTTTGATCACAAACTCATAAAGTTTTTACTATTTAAAAAAGAAAAACAATGGACGAGGGAAACAAAGGAAGAGAGCTCACGATAAGAACGTGAGACTTGCCACACCTTATAAACTTTTTTTTAATTTATTTCCTTTCTCTTTTTTATCTTCTTTGTCCTTTTTGTCGTTTACTGTGTAAGTCATAACTCACATAAGTTTAACCCAATGAGAGCTTATCTCTTTACCACATTTCTCTATAAAAAAGATGATCTCTACACATTTCTCCTTCAATCACAAAATTTCACAAAACCCTTTCAGAATTTCTCGACAAGCTGATCAAAACCCAGAATTCAGTTTTCATAAAAATTTCATCTTTTTTTTTTGTTCCTTCTCTTTACGTACGCTCTGTTTTCATCAATGGCGTCAAGGAAGCTTTTTTTTGTCAAGCCTAAATACATATATCCAGAACCAGAACCAGAGATGTCCGATGAGAATGTCTTTGAATTCGACGAATCTGATATTCATAACTTAGGCGATCATCAATTGCCGAATTCATTCGACGCGAAAAGATCGATATCTATCTCTCGATTACGGAGAAAACCGACGAAAACCGGAGATTCCGTCGGTTCTGGTAACCGGGAAATCACAAAGACCGGTTCGCTTCCGGTTAATATCCCCGACTGGTCTAAGATCTTGAAGAGTGAGTATAGAGGTCATGCGATACCTGACGATGACAGTGATGATGATGACGAGGAAGATGACGACATCAACGACGGTGGAAGACGGATCATTCCGCCGCACGAGTATTTAGCGCGGCGGAGAGGATCGTCGTTCACGGTGCATGAAGGAATCGGTGGAACGGCGAAAGGAAGAGATCTAAGGCGATTGAGGAATGCTATTTGGGAGAAGATTGGGTTTCAAGATTAATAATATATTAAGTATGTAATTAATTATAACTCTATAGGTAATCTATGAATTACTTAGATCTTAAGGAAGGACTTCGTGTTTTTAATTAGGGGGTTTAGAGGATCGTTATCGTTTCGGTCCGAAGGAGAATTTTTCCCATATCCTTTTGACTTTTTTTTTCTCTCTTTCTTTTTTTTTTAAAAAAAAATATTTCTTTCTTGTCTTTTTTTTTTTGGTTTGGAGTTTTTGATCATCGTCTATTTTTCTTTTTCTTTTTTGGATTTGATAAATAAAATTTTATATTGTTTTCTTTCAAATATGTTGAATTTTGGTTGTTGTGTGGTTACTTAGCTTCCTTAAATTTTTACATAAATCCACAAAGAAATACGTCATAAAAAGCAATTAATAGTCAAACACTAAGTGGTCAGTAGTAAAAGTTTAATCATGAAAGTAATATTATAGCATTTACAAAATGATATAATATATACACACAAAAATATTCATTATTGAACGAAGGTGACCGGGACAAAACCAAGTTTTTGTTCATATTATTCGTTTGTTACTATATCACAATTAAACAAAAGGAAACAAAATATGAAGAAGATAAACGACTGCTAAATATCTATTGAACTCGTTGAAGAGAGAATTTGTAGATAACAAAGCTGGATTGAGTTTTAGTTCAAATATGTTAATTTTCGATCAATAATAATCCAAAAACCAACTAACTAACAAAAACCGGATTAGTCACTACAACAGTTTACTAAATTCTTCACAAAACATCTCTTCAAAGTTTGAAAACCTTAATAGTCATATATCAAGTGTCAGTGTGTCACGTCTTTTGAAAGCCGTAATTTGAACCATAGTTTGGCTGTAAACGATAGGTTATAAAAGTCTTCAGCTCGATATGATGTGTTTCATTTCACAAGAATCAAAGATAAAGCTTAATTGCATTTAAAAGTTGATGTGATATTTACTTTCTTAATATTTGCTAGAAAAAACGTATAATGACACATCGATGAAGTTATAGTCATTTCTATTTCTGTTGTCTCCCACTTTCTGCTATGCTTTTGCAACAACCGTTCAAGATTTGGAATCATTTTCTTTCTCCACCAATCATATATAAGACTTCTTTTTGTTTGTTGAAATTTTGCAAGATTCTCTTTTCCAATACGCATTTTCTTTTCAAGCTTTCAATCAAAAACTCACTAAAAGTTGCATATGCAAACACAAAATTGTGTGATCAAATTTCGTTACTGAGTTTTTTGGTTCTAAAACAAAGGTTTGACATATAAAAAGATAAACTCAAAACATATGCAGTAACGCAAAGAAGACAATTCAAGAGTTGGGAAAGCAATGTAGTTTGGTAAGCATTAAACAAAAAAACATGAGCCATCAAAATCGTATGGGATTATGTTGAATGTGGAGATGTGGTAATCACACTATTGCACACAAAGATGCAGTCAAGTGGCAAACAAGCGGCGCCCTTAGTTTGGTACAAAGAGAGACAATTGTTTTGGACTGTTGGTGTTGCCATATTCACAAAAATAGTATTGAGTTATGTTAAACATTAACTAGACAAAATAGTATTGAGTTACATAGTAGTGACCAAAAAAGTCTAATATGTATAAACATATACATCTGTTTTAAGTATTTTCTTTAAGTTGCTTATATTTTTTTTTTGTCTAGTTCTTTTCTTTTTACTGCTTCTTCATCTTATTATGTAGAATGAATACGTCCTTTTTTCTTAGAATTATCAGTCTATTAGAAATATTGCATTTTATTTTCATTTTAAATATCTTTTTCTCTGCTTAAATTCATTATTTTTTGTATATTAAAATCATTAACTTTGTTGGAAAAAATAATATGTTACGAAATAACTTCAACTTTGATATTTAGTTTTTTTTTTTTTTTTGTCGACGAAATTCTAGATTAATCGTTAAGTCAATAACAACACCTTAATCTCTTTGTTCCACACTGGTAAAGAAAAAAATAAGTTGTATTATGATCTCACATCAAACTCGTCATATGTAAAGAGCAAAAATCAATGTTTAAAATGCACTTGGATTATTATTGAAAGTTGAAAGACAAAGGCCCGTTACGAGCCCAACCAAAAGTTAATAAGAACATACAAGAAAAGCAGACGATGAAACTTAAAACAACTAAAGGGACAAGTTTTTCCCGCAGATGGAAACAGAAACCAAACCAGGTGAAGAACATCATCACCTCCCAAGTGCATGACACAGAGAACCGCCACTTTTGATCAGATCACAAAAGCTTAGAAGCTTCCACCACGAAGACGGAGAACCAAGTGAAGAGTGGACTCCTTCTGGATGTTGTAATCTGCAAGAGTCCGACCATCCTCAAGCTGTTTTCCAGCGAAGATGAGTCTCTGCTGATCCGGAGGGATCCCTTCCTTGTCCTGAATCTTAGCCTTGACGTTATCAATTGTGTCTGAGCTCTCAACCTCCAGGGTAATAGTCTTGCCTGTCAATGTCTTCACAAAGATCTGCATACCACCACGCAGACGCAACACAAGGTGAAGGGTAGATTCCTTCTGAATGTTGTAATCAGCTAAAGTCCGACCATCCTCAAGCTGTTTACCAGCGAAGATGAGTCTCTGTTGGTCTGGTGGGATCCCTTCCTTGTCCTGAATCTTAGCCTTGACATTATCGATTGTGTCTGAGCTCTCCACCTCCAAAGTTATGGTCTTGCCGGTTAGGGTCTTCACAAAGATCTGCATACCACCTCTGAGACGAAGCACCAAATGGAGAGTAGACTCTTTCTGGATGTTGTAGTCAGCAAGAGTTCTTCCGTCCTCAAGCTGCTTACCGGCAAAGATAAGCCTCTGTTGGTCCGGAGGAATTCCTTCCTTGTCCTGGATCTTGGCTTTGACATTATCAATGGTGTCCGAACTCTCAACCTCGAGGGTAATGGTTTTACCAGTGAGGGTCTTCACAAAGATCTGCATACCACCACGAAGACGAAGGACAAGGTGAAGTGTCGACTCCTTCTGGATGTTGTAGTCAGCAAGAGTTCTTCCATCCTCAAGCTGCTTACCGGCAAAGATAAGCCTCTGCTGGTCCGGAGGGATTCCTTCTTTGTCCTGAATCTTTGCTTTAACGTTGTCAATAGTGTCAGAGCTCTCAACTTCCAAAGTAATGGTCTTGCCAGTCAGAGTCTTGACAAAGATCTGCATACCACCTCTTAAACGAAGAACCAAGTGGAGGGTTGATTCTTTCTGGATATTGTAATCGGCCAAGGTACGACCATCTTCTAGCTGTTTACCGGCGAAGATTAATCTCTGCTGGTCCGGAGGAATGCCTTCCTTGTCCTGAATGGATCATGAGGGCTGATGTGCATAAATCATGTGATTTGGATGTAAAAATCTAGCAGGTGATCATCATTAATTTTAAAGCACTGAAACTTTCTCGTTTTAGAAAAATAGGATAAAAGAAAAAAAAAAGAAGCCAAAATATGGGATGATGAAACAATTTTCATGCTGCTTCTATGCATAACTGCATGTAAACCATTTCATTTACAATATTAGCATACAGTTATGAACTTTCTACATCAATCTTGAACCATCTCACTCAGATATGAGATAACACACTTTCTTGTTTCTTTCACTTTCAAACGTTACCAAGAAGAAACAAAATGAAGAATGAAAATTACAACATTAACTAAACATTGCTGCTCTCCAAATTTCATTAGGCGATGAATTCGTCTCTCCTGCAATCTCTAAGTCTTATCTTATGTTTGCAACTTCTGCACCTTCATATTACACGTCGCAACATTCCACTTTGCTCCCCTAAGAACAATAAAACACAATTAATTGAAAATTTTAGTAATGAAATAAAAATCAAAGATAACAGTTCTGCTGAAGACACTAAGAATTCTCAAATATAACAAAATCATTATATTTTATGACTAAAATACATCCCTTTCTACAAAAAAATTAATGATTAGATTTTAAACCCTAATGTGAATCTGAGAACAAATCATACTTTTTGGGAAACTTGAATACTAGTCGTAAGTATCTTTCTTAAAATATCTATGAGATAATAAGATAATCTAACCTGTTTGGGAGTTTTGGGAGACAAGACTCGGATCCATGCGAGAGTATCCGCAGATATATTACCGGAGAGGCCGGGAACAAGAAGTCAATGTTTCTAGGAAACTTCCTTGTGTAAGAAGTAACAACTTTTTCATTCTCTTGTTCAAATGAATCGAAGAAGAACCAGTGAGGAGCTTCACATGAATCTCGAGACACTGGTCTCGTGTTAAAACATGTAAGCTGGAAGGCATCCTCGGAGCCAAGGATGGAATGTCTCGATAGGACGCATCAATTGGCTGCGTGAGAATATCTTCTCATAGATACGAGGAGAGTATCCCCACGAAACAGAGAAGGTCCAGTTCTTGCTAATTTAACACCAATTGAATTACGAAATAGATGCTGAAAACTACGATGTTGGAATATTTATTGCTAATTTATCACCCCTAAGGAAAACTCACTAAATACATTAATGTTTTTTTTTGTTATTTGTTACATTATCAATAGAAATATTTGAATCTAATACTCTTATAATATAGACTACTATCACATCATCATTAATATTTTAAAACACAATAAAAAATACTTTCACCAAAAAAAGATTTTTTTAGTAGATATTGTATGGGAGAAAATATCCACCATGATTTACTATATATTTTAAAAAATAACAACTGAAATAATAAATCGAAAAAATATTAAAAAACTGTCATTTTAATAATCTAATAATTATTATTTTATAAATTAATAATGTTAAAATTGTAGACTAGCTGCAACATTAAAGTTTTAAGAACGATAAAATAATAATCAAACTGGACACAAGCGTCACAAATTTAGATAATTGGTATTGCTCAACCATATCTGCCCAGTATATGGTTGGGCACATATCCTGAATAGATATATTGATCTTCGGGTTCTTGAAACGACAACGATTTTGAAAATATTCTGAAAATTCCAACCCAACGGATCGCGAAAAGGTTGCGTAGTCAATTCCAGCGTCAAGGACCTCGTCACAGTGGTTAAAAGGAGCTTTGTTTTCCATCGATTCCATCGTCTCTGGTAGCTGACAGGGTGCCGCTACGAAGTTGTTGGATTCAGATGCATGAGTTTTTTCGTGACGAATTAGACTCCGAAAGTGTTGGTTTACGTTCTTGGAAGAAGATGATATCAACAAAATAGAAACAATCAATATCATCATGATTGAGTAGAAGGCCATAATTTGATTTAGTTTATCTATAAAAGTTTTGTTTTTGTAGGCAAGAAGAAGAAACACCAATCTTTTTATAAGGCGATTAGAAAAATCCTTTTTTAATTAGAATTATAAAAACTCATGTGAGCCCCAAATGGGCTTCTCCGATAAAGAAAGAAAATTAATTAAACCTAAAACATGTGTATTTTGGAAAATACGACTGGGCCAAGTTAGGCCTATAATTTTGGAAGCCTACCAAAACCCGTCTAGACCGCTTGTGGAGGACATTAGTTTGCTGGTTCGGAAATGTTTTGAGATTAAACCGGTTTGACTGATAATCAGTCAGTCCGATTTGGGTAAATTGATGGTTTAGCGCGATTTCGATATGCTGGCTTGTTTTGCCGCTCTGGTTCGCCGCCGGTTTGGTCTCTTCTTCTTCTACCCCTCTGCTTTGTTTGGTTTGCGATCTTCGGTGTCTGCTCTATTTCAGGGAAATCTCTCAACCGATGTAAGTTGTGCTCATTCCTTCATTCTCTCTCACAGTTTAGTTTTGTTCCCGTCGCTTTTTTAGTTTTTAGGGACTTCGTATCATTTACGATGATGCCTTTGGTAGTTTTTTTATGAATCTGGGAGATTTTAGGCTTGAGGAAATCCAAACAAATTCCATTTAAGGAACTGGGTCTATTGGAAAGTAAGAAACTTTGGCTTAATATGATAATGAATTTTGTTATCCCTAATTAAATTTCCAGATTTTAGGATTTCATGGGAATTGATGATTACTCTATACTCAGATAACGACTTTAACTCAGCTTCTTCCTTTACTGAATTCAGATCCTCTCAATCACTATATTATCTCTGTTACCGGCACAAGGAGTTACATGATGCTACTTGGACTGTTACAGAGACTGCTTGAATGAAACATTGAGAATTTTGGGGGTCTTGAGAATGAAGTTTTGGGGAGGCTTTTTAGTGATCGTTGGTTCCATTTCCTTCATTGGATTTGTGTTTGTAGCTATAGTCTCCAAATTGTTTCCACTCTCTGACAATCCCATTATCCAAGCTATTCAGAATGACAGGTACACTCTTGTTCCGGGGTAAATGTTTGTTTATGTATCATTCTTGTTATATTGATTTCCATCATCTTGATATCTGTTACGTGTATGTCATCTCATGAATTATATTTCATATAAAAACATTCTTCAGGTACTACTGCTTCTTGGCTCCACTGACTCTACCAGCTCTTCTGGTTGCTGTCTACTTTCATTGGCTTAGCATGAAGCTCTTCAAGCACGCATGATACATCTCACGTAGCAACATCTTAATCCAAGGTAGAATTCAGAGTTTCACTTTACGTTACTCGCTTATGAATTGAAATGCCACTGTATTTAATCACAAAGGGATAATAATGCTAATGCAGAGAACTAGTTTTTTTTTTGGTGGTTGAATATTAGTTTAGTTTATGCTCAGAGAACTAGTTTTATGCTAATCTGCTGTTTTTCCCCAGACTTTCATCAGAATGCAACAGTCAATTCATCTAACATTTATTTTCCTTATCTTTCTTGGTTTGATGTCAATGTGAAAGTAACTTCACATGAATGTACACAAAACTGTTGAACATTGAGTAATTGGTATGAATTCTGAAAGATTACAACTCATCTCCAGCTTTTGGATTCTGTAACAAAAAGTCTGAACAAAAGATGCATGAACAGCTTTCTTCAACAGAGTTTTAAAAATCTCTAGAAAGTCCAAATTCCTTCCAACCATGAGATGTGACAAACAACCGTGATCGGAACAGCCTCAGAAGAATGCTTCGGACCAGATGTTATAGTTCCCTGCAAAGACATCATATGCACATGCAGAAAGATCAAACTAAGTATGAAAGCCCAAATCCCAGGCTTTAGCCAAAAAATAAAGAGACCAGATTTTATGTCTCTAAAGACAGATGTTACCAAATATGGTTAAGTTTGAAGACAACTTTATCTACAAACGATTTACTAACAAAAGTTATTGATCTCTAGTGCAAGCTACATACAAAATCAGCGGCAATTACAAGGTAAACTAAACTAATATTCAACCACCAAAAAAAAAACTAGTTCTCTGCATTAGCATTATTATCCCTTTGTGATTAAATACAGTGGCATTTCAATTCATAAGCGAGTAACGTAAAGTGAAACTCTGAATTCTACCTTGGATTAAGATGTTGCTACGTGAGATGTATCATGCGTGCTTGAAGAGCTTCATGCTAAGCCAATGAAAGTAGACAGCAACCAGAAGAGCTGGTAGAGTCAGTGGAGCCAAGAAGCAGTAGTACCTGAAGAATGTTTTTATATGAAATATAATTCATGAGATGACATACACGTAACAGATATCAAGATGATGGAAATCAATATAACAAGAATGATACATAAACAAACATTTACCCCGGAACAAGAGTGTACCTGTCATTCTGAATAGCTTGGATAATGGGATTGTCAGAGAGTGGAAACAATTTGGAGACTATAGCTACAAACACAAATCCAATGAAGGAAATGGAACCAACGATCACTAAAAAGCCTCCCCAAAACTTCATTCTCAAGACCCCCAAAATTCTCAATGTTTCATTCAAGCTGTCTCTGTAACAGTCCAAGTAGCATCATGTAACTCCTTGTGCCGGTAACAGAGATAATATAGTGATTGAGAGGATCTGAATTCAGTAAAGGAAGAAGCTGAGTTAAAGTCGTTATCTGAGTATAGAGTAATCATCAATTCCCATGAAATCCTAAAATCTGGAAATTTAATTAGGGATAACAAAATTCATTATCATATTAAGCCAAAGTTTCTTACTTTCCAATAGACCCAGTTCCTTAAATGGAATTTGTTTGGATTTCCTCAAGCCTAAAATCTCCCAGATTCATAAAAAAACTACCAAAGGCATCATCGTAAATGATACGAAGTCCCTAAAAACTAAAAAAGCGACGGGAACAAAACTAAACTGTGAGAGAGAATGAAGGAATGAGCACAACTTACATCGGTTGAGAGATTTCCCTGAAATAGAGCAGACACCGAAGATCGCAAACCAAACAAAGCAGAGGGGTAGAAGAAGAAGAGACCAAACCGGCGGCGAACCAGAGCGGCAAAACAAGCCAGCATATCGAAATCGCGCTAAACCATCAATTTACCCAAATCGGACTGACTGATAATCAGTCAAACCGGTTTAATCTCAAAACATTTCCGAACCAGCAAACTAATGTCCTCCACAAGCGGTCTAGACGGGTTTTGGTAGGCTTCCAAAATTATAGGCCTAACTTGGCCCAGTCGTATTTTCCAAAATACACATGTTTTAGGTTTAATTAATTTTCTTTCTTTATCGGAGAAGCCCATTTGGGGCTCACATGAGTTTTTATAATTCTAATTAAAAAAGGATTTTTCTAATCGCCTTATAAAAAGATTGGTGTTTCTTCTTCTTGCCTTCAAAAACAAAACTTTTATAGATAAACTAAATCAAATTATGGCCTTCTACTCAATCATGATGATATTGATTGTTTCTATTTTGTTGATATCATCTTCTTCCAAGAACGTAAACCAACACTTTCGGAGTCTAATTCGTCACGAAAAAACTCATGCATCTGAATCCAACAACTTCGTAGCGGCACCCTGTCAGCTACCAGAGACGATGGAATCGATGGAAAACAAAGCTCCTTTTAACCACTGTGACGAGGTCCTTGACGCTGGAATTGACTACGCAACCTTTTCGCGATC
This sequence comes from Arabidopsis suecica, assembly GCA_019202805.1. Lineage (NCBI taxonomy): Eukaryota > Viridiplantae > Streptophyta > Magnoliopsida > Brassicales > Brassicaceae > Arabidopsis > Arabidopsis suecica. The sequence continues at coordinate 865,008 of CM032910.1, forward strand.
CGTTGGGTTGGAATTTTAGGAATATTTTCAAAATCGTTGTCGTTTCAAGAACCCGAAGATCAATATATCTATTCAGGATATGTGCCCAACCATATACTGGGCAGATATGGTTGAGCAATACCAATTATCTAAATTTGTGACGCTTGTGTCTTGTTTGATTATTATTTTATCGTTAAAACTTTAATGTTGCAGCTAGTCTACAATTTTAACATTATTAATTTATAAAATAATAATTATTAGATTATTAAAATGACAGTTTTTTAATATTTTTTCGATTTATTATTTCATTTGTTATTTTTTAAAATATATAGTAAATCATGGTGGATATTTTCTCCCATACAATATCTACTAAAAAAATCTTTTTTTGGTGAAAGTATTTTTTATTGTGTTTTAAAATATTAATGATGATGTGATAGTAGTCTATATTATAAGGGGCTGACGACCTATTTCCCCCCAATAACTATGACATCAAGCCAGATAAAGCCCGATCTATGACTCCGTTCTATATGTCCCCGAATCAAACTTTCTAATCCTATACCTCCCCGAATTAAAAGTTCAAAATCCCGATGTCCCCGCGTCTGGATTACTTCGGTTTGCGTCGTAAACCCGAGACCAAACCATTTCTTCCCAAGAACAAACCGGGAAAACAACCCAACTCTATTACAAAACCCGACCCAGAAGTAGTTTTCTCAAAATCCCCAAAATTCGTTTTCTAAGAACCCTAAATTCTCAAAATCCCCGAATTTTGATTTTAAAAACCAAACCGAGTTTCAAGATGAGCAATGTATCAACCAATTCGACAGGATCTGCAAGTGTTCGTGGAAGAGGAAGAGTTGTCGGTGTGCCAAAGAGATGTTGGTGTGGGGAAGCAATCGTGGCACTAACATCCAAATCCGATCCCAATCCTTACCGGAGATACTTTCGGTGTGGTTTTGCTGCAGCAAATAGGGTAATTTCAAGCTTTTATCCTCTGTTTTTCCTGATTATGATTCGGATAATCAAAGCTTGAAATTTTTTTGTAGCTAAGGAACGATGAACACACATTCAAATGGGTTGATGAAGCTTTGGTCAACGAGATAGAGACATTGACTTCAAAGAATGCTGGACTTGAGCAGCAGCTAAAAGAGCTTAGAACAGAGAGTTTGGAGTTTGAAAAGATGGTTTGCTAGAAGGTTCTAATGAAGATGGAGAACGAGTTACTTGAGAAGGTTGAAGATGCTTTGGCTGATTGGTGGTTCGTCGACGAACTCCTCAATCATTTCCTGCATCAGAACTCGATCTCTATCTTCAGCTTCGAGATCGACATCTCCTACTAAATCCGGATTAGGAACGACCATAGACATCGAAAGCTTCGATTTCAAGATCCTACAGCTACCAAGCTTCGATTCTCTCACTTTCTCTCTGTTTTTCTAGGGTTCGTCGTCTCTTTCGATTTGGGAATTTAGTTTTTAGGGTTTCGATTTGGTAATGTTTGGGTAGACTGTAATCGGGTCTAAATCTTGGTTTAGTCGGGTATAATTAGGTTTAGTAGGTTTATTAACCGGTTAAGAAACCAGTAAACCGTCGTAAGCCAGCTCTGTCGAAAACAAGATCTCGAACTATTATATCAGGGACATCGGGATTTTGAACTTTTAATTCGGGGAGGTATAGGATTAGAAAGTTTGATTCGGGGACATATAGAACGGAGTCATAGATCGGGCTTTATCTGGCTTGATGTCATAGTTATTGGGGGGAAATAGATCGTCAGCCCATATTATAAGAGTATTAGATTCAAATATTTCTATTGATAATGTAACAAATAACAAAAAAAAACATTAATGTATTTAGTGAGTTTTCCTTAGGGGTGATAAATTAGCAATAAATATTCCAACATCGTAGTTTTCAGCATCTATTTCGTAATTCAATTGGTGTTAAATTAGCAAGAACTGGACCTTCTCTGTTTCGTGGGGATACTCTCCTCGTATCTATGAGAAGATATTCTCACGCAGCCAATTGATGCGTCCTATCGAGACATTCCATCCTTGGCTCCGAGGATGCCTTCCAGCTTACATGTTTTAACACGAGACCAGTGTCTCGAGATTCATGTGAAGCTCCTCACTGGTTCTTCTTCGATTCATTTGAACAAGAGAATGAAAAAGTTGTTACTTCTTACACAAGGAAGTTTCCTAGAAACATTGACTTCTTGTTCCCGGCCTCTCCGGTAATATATCTGCGGATACTCTCGCATGGATCCGAGTCTTGTCTCCCAAAACTCCCAAACAGGTTAGATTATCTTATTATCTCATAGATATTTTAAGAAAGATACTTACGACTAGTATTCAAGTTTCCCAAAAAGTATGATTTGTTCTCAGATTCACATTAGGGTTTAAAATCTAATCATTAATTTTTTTGTAGAAAGGGATGTATTTTAATCATAAAATATAAGGATTTTGTTATATTTGAGAATTCTTAGTGTCTTCAGCAGAACTGTTATCTTTGATTTTTATTTCATTACTAAAATTTTCAATTAATTGTGTTTTATTGTTCTTAGGGGAGCAAAGTGGAATGCTGCGACGTGTAATATGAAGGTGCAGAAGTTGCAAACATAAGATAAGACTTAGAGATTGCAGGAGAGACGAATTCATCGCCTAATGAAATTTGGAGAGCAGCAATGTTTAGTTAATGTTGTAATTTTCATTCTTCATTTTGTTTCTTCTTGGTAACGTTTGAAAGTGAAAGAAACAAGAAAGTGTGTTATCTCATATCTGAGTGAGATGGTTCAAGATTGATGTAGAAAGTTCATAACTGTATGCTAATATTGTAAATGAAATGGTTTACATGCAGTTATGCATAGAAGCAGCATGAAAATTGTTTCATCATCCCATATTTTGGCTTCTTTTTTTTTTCTTTTATCCTATTTTTCTAAAACGAGAAAGTTTCAGTGCTTTAAAATTAATGATGATCACCTGCTAGATTTTTACATCCAAATCACATGATTTATGCATATCAGCCCTCATGATCAACATCCAAATCACAGGTCAAAAGAGAACATGTAAAAATCGATCAGGGAACATATACCAAAGAGAAAACGGATTTAAACACAAGAACCCAAAATCAAAGAGAATCGAACAAAGAAAACACAAAATTGAATAGATCGTCATAGAAAACCCTAATTTCCTTAAGAGAATTTCACAACCAAGCAAGAAATTGAACAGATCTAAACGATATGCTTCATAAGAGAAAACGCAAGAAAGATCCAATATTTCAACAACATGCAAATCTGACGAGCAACTAATAGAGAAGCTGGGATTGAAGAAACGAGCAGATAATTTTGAAATCAAATTATTGAAAAATCCAATCACCCAAAAATCCAAAATCGAAGATAAAAGGAAAACCAAAAGATCAGACGCCAAAACCCAGAACAAACAAATCAGAAGAAACATATACCTTGAAAGAGTCCTAGAAAGAGAGAATCGTTAAAGATTATGCTGAGCGATTTAGGGTTTGAGAGAGATTGAAGAGTCAGAGATAGACGAAGCGATAAATTAAGATCCTTCACAAGGTCTTCTTTTCTACAGCAAACCAAAAGGTCAAAACCGTCTTTTAAAGTAATTAGAATAAATATCAGCTGAGGATTATCATCACGAAATTAAAGGAAGGAAGCATATGATACGTGTCATATTTTTTACCGTTCGTTTTTTAAAAGACCGACTCAACTAGAAACATCCTATGGTGGTGGATGGATTAGCTCAGCGATGACATTTGCTCCTCTGGCATTTTTCTATTTTCTTTTTGTATTTTCCTTTTCCTCATACAATTTCTTTCTATTTTATATAAGAATTAAATAAGGAAAAAGTACAAATAATTATTCTTTTCATTAAGACTATGTCTTGGTTCACCCAACCCAATAAGAATAGGCAATCATAACATAAACTTTGGAGGATACAATTACTATATTGATTTACTTTAATTCTATGTTGATTATGATAGTTTATCTTCTTATTTTCATTAAATTAAACATATCAATATTTGGCATTAAAGATTCTAATCTACTCTAATTAAGAAAAGAAAAAAATGTATCTACCATTGACTAATCTTTGAGATCAATCTTTCTGGTTTAATTCCAAATATTTAAACCTAATTGTTGGGAAAAAGGACCTAATTTTAAGAAAAGTAAATAATTAGAAGATCTGTATGTTTTGATATGATATAAGTTATTATCTTCTTTTTATTTTTTTTTGATAAAATTCAGTTTTTATCTTGAAAGTAATGTATTAACAATTAACATTATTCTTTACGTTGATTATTAATTAAAAACTAAAAGATAATTTGTTGTTGCCGTATTAGACTGAAATTCTGAAAGGTCGTACGTGTTACTTAGTCTAAGCCCAAAGAGGCAAAGACCATGCACACAAATGCTAATATTTCCTTAAAAGATTCAGATGGATTTGAACAACTTCCAAGCCGTGGTATGTCACGAAAGGATTATGTCTGTAACCATTGTCCTTATAACTTAGACAACAAGTCATTGTAAACTACACATGGAGTCTGAAGATGTTGGACGGACACTAGACCTATCAGTTCTCGGTGAGGATTAGCCTTCCAAGGAGAAACTGCGGAGTTTTCGACTTCTCGTTGTTGTTGATTGAGTTATTGTATTCTATTCTTAGCAAACAAGAAATGTTTTAATTTGTTAACAAGAATCAAGAAGCAAGAGCAAATTTATGTACTTCGGTGTGTATAGCCAGTAGCAGTGGAGTAACGCGGCCTTCTTCTTTTTACGTTTTCGGGTCGTGACTCAAGAGTTTCAACTACGAGAGTCATTTCTCCCATGTTACATCCACTTAGTTACAGCGCCTTGCCTAGACATATTTATCCATTAACATATATAAAGGTAAGCTGCACCGCTGTAAAATTCAACAGAGACAGAGTCTTGAGAGTTGGGACAAAAAAAAAAAAAAGCAAAAATTGGAGGAAGAAAGAAGCCACAAACCTACGGAGAACCATAACTCGCCAGACCTCTCCACATGAAGAGAAATATTTACACAGAGCCATCTGGAGATCAATCTCAGGAAGCGAAGTGTCATATCCCGTAACGCGGATCCTAAATAATGATTTGATAGCAGGATAGAAATATAAACAACATGACAAGCTAGAACACATCTTATAGATATACAAGAATGAACATGCTAATAAATAATAATAATTTGATTGCAGAATGATAATATTATCAAAATTTACGTGTGTGTTTCGTTTGCCGCGGGAGCAGCAGGTCAGGACAACAAGGATCATCAATGAATACTTTCTGCAAGGGTGCAGGCTTAACGATAGCAGTCCATCCTCCGACGTCAGTTCCACTAAGTTGCAATGCCTTTTCTTCGACATCTTCTCCTTCGATCCTCATGAAGGCAACACTGTAAACCCAACGATACAAAAACATGTCTTTTATTTTTTTCTGGAGTTAGCTCGCAGAATTCAACATGAGAGAGCTGGGAGGGAAGAAGCCAACAAACCTCTTGAGGATTTTCCTTTCAAAGTCTTTGGGAACATAAATATTTGTGATCTTTCCGCATGAAGCGAAATGTTTTTCCAACACGAGTTTGAGAGGATACTCCTTAAGCGTAGTGTCATATCCTTCAACGGAAATCGTCGTGCTAGTGCTGCTGCAACAATTTGATTTTGATTGCAGGTGGAGTTAATATTATATGATCAACACGTACGTACGACAAAGATTTTCCAAAAATATATATATGTAAATAAAGTTACCATGGAGTTTGAGAGTCTGCACCATTATCGTTCAATTCCAGCAATTTTAGACCCTAAGATACAAAAGATGTAATCAGAAATTCTACTATTTCATATATTTTTCTACTTTCTTGTGCAGAAAGAAACCATTAGTAGAGAGACGCAGAGGTTAAAGCAGAAGATTACTTTGATGGCTGATTCGTCCATAGATAAGTTGACAAGAGCGACTGCTAGGAAGTAGGATCTAGGGATTTAGATATGAACAAGGTTTTTTTTTTTGTCGGATAGGAAGCAGAAGGAGGTTTCTTTGTCTTTTTTGTTTTGTTAATCCTTGGGTGTATATTATAGTTTCGAACAAACGGTTGGGCCTTGAATTTAGTTCAGGCCTGTGTTAAGCCCATATAATAACTCTCAAACAGAAAAATGTTGAACCGGACTAAACCCGCGAAATTAAATGCCGGTTTCCGGGTAAGAAGATGAAGATGAGGATTGAAGTATTCAAGAGGCGGAAAAATTCACAAGTCCAAGAGCTTAATTTTCTCCTCACTCTTCTGCTACAGACTCGGAACTCGTTCTCTTTGCTAAAATAAGATGATGAGGATCGTTGTTGTCCGACAATTCTTGTATCTCACACTCTCTCTCTCTTCTCTGTTGTTACTACTCTGTTTCCAACTCAAGGACTCAAAGATTGTTTTTCTTCCTCAATGGCGTTTATGAGACTTGGCTCCAAATCCGAAGCTTTCCATCGTGAAGGCCAAACCTGGTACTCTTTCTTCTGCTTTTACCTCCTTGAATTTGACTAATCGACTTATAGGGTCTTTGAGATGGAATTTTCATCAATGTCGTTAATTTCTCTTGATTTTTATATGTATTCAAGCTCTCGTCTTTTTGTTGAAATCGAGATGGGTTCTTCCTAGAATCGTTAGTCATTGATGCAAGTTTCAAAGATCATAAATTTTTGGATTTTAGCTCTGATTTGTTTGTGACAAGTGTTCTGTTTTGTGTGATGTTTTATGTCTCTCGTCTTGTCTTACAGGCTTTGCACCACAGGACTCGTGAGTGATGTTACCATTGAAGTTGGAGACATGAAGTTTCATCTCCACAAGGTTAAATTTTACTATCTTCTCTTTCTTTTTTTTTGAGTACTAGATTTTATGTAATTGCATAAATGCGAAAGCTTTGATGATTAAACTAGATTGTTTCCTAACTGTGTAATGTTTGTCTTGATTTGTGTGTAGTTTCCGCTGCTCTCTAGAAGTGGGCTTCTTGAGAAGTTAATCGAAGAGTCTTCAACTGATGATGGATCAGGCTGTGTGTTGAGTTTGGATGAGATACCGGGAGGTGGCAAAACGTTTGAGCTTGTAACCAAATTCTGCTATGGTGTGAAAATCGAGCTTACTGCTTTCAATGTTGTTAGCCTTCGATGTGCAGCTGAGTACCTTGAGATGACTGATAACTATGGAGAAGGGAATCTTGTTGGTATGACTGAGACTTTCCTCAACGAAGTGTTTGGGAACTGGACTGACTCGATCAAAGCTCTTCAGACATGTGAGGAAGTGATTGATTACGCTGAAGATCTTCACATTATCTCTAGGTGTGTTGATTCGTTAGCTGTCAAAGCGTGTGCTGATCCAAGCCTTTTCAATTGGCCCGTGGGAGGAGGAAAGAACGCAACGAGTGGGCAGAACACTGAAGATGAATCGCATTTGTGGAACGGAATCTCTGCGTCTGGAAAGATGCTGCAACCTACCGGTGAAGATTGGTGGTTTGATGACGCTTCTTTTCTTAGCTTGCCTCTCTTCAAAAGACTCATTACCGCTATTGAAGCACGTGGCATGAAGCTCGAGAACATCGCGATGGCGGTTATGTACTATACAAGGAAACATGTTCCTCTGATGAATAGACAAGTAACCATGGATGAGCAAGTGATTGAGACACCAAATCCTTCTGAAGAAGACCAAAAATCTTGTCTTGAAGAGATTGTCGGGTTGCTTCCGAGCAAGAAAGGTGTAAACCCGACCAAGTTTCTTCTCAGGCTTCTTCAAACCGCAATGGTGCTTCACGCAAGCCAATCCTCGAGGGAGAATCTGGAGAGACGAATTGGAAATCAGTTGGACCAAGCTGCTCTAGTTGATCTTCTTATTCCAAACATGGGATACTCTGAAACGCTTTACGATGTTGAATGCGTTTTGAGAATGATCGAACAATTTGTTTCGTCAACCGAACAAGCAGGCATCGTCCCTTCTCCTTGCATCATCGAAGAAGGACATTTGGGGAAGGATGGAGCTGATTTGCTAACTCCAACAACGTTAGTGGCAACTCTTGTTGACGGTTATCTCGCTGAGGTGGCACCTGATGTTAACCTGAAGCTGGCGAAGTTCGAAGCCATCGCTGCCGCAATCCCTGACTATGCAAGGCCACTAGATGATGGAGTTTATCACGCAATCGATGTGTACTTGAAGGTAATAAAGATGCTGTTTTTAATTTTAACCAGTCCATGTATTAAGATTTTGAATTGCAAATTTTGCAGGCGCATCCATGGATTACGGATTCAGAGAGAGAGCACATATGTAGACTCATGAATTGCCAGAAGCTCTCATTGGAAGCTAGCACACACGCGGCTCAGAACGAGAGGCTGCCTCTTCGGGTGATTGTTCAGGTGCTCTTTTTCGAACAGCTTAGGCTCAGGACATCTGTATCGGGCTGGTTCTTTGTCTCTGAGAATCTAGACAACCCCGATAACCAACATGGTGCTAATGGCGGTTTTAAACCCAGAGGTGAGAACGTAAGAGAACGGGTTTCTGAGCTGGAAAAGGAGTGTATGAACATGAAACAAGAGCTGCATAAGCTGGTGAGGACGAAGAGAAGCTGGAAGAATTTTACCAGGAAGCTTAACTTCAAGAAGAAATCAGAATGCTGCAAGCCAAAGGATCAAGCAACACCAGCAATTTGAGCAAAATCCTCTGTTTTAAGGCAGAACTACTAGTATTCTCTTCTCGTTTAGATTAGCTTTGTTTTTCTGGTTCTTGATGCGACTCTGTTTTCAAAAGTTTTCATCTTTCTCTTAGTATCTCGCTAAGAGTTTTGATGCTTTTTAGATAAAACTAGAGCTCTTGTCGGAAAACATTAATTTCATTTCTTATGCAATTTCGGGGTGTATTGTGTTGTGCAGCCCCACAGGAAACAATCTCAGACACAAATCAACAGAAGGGAAATACAATCAATAAAGAATATCATCAGCGAAACTTTACAAATAGGACGAAGAATCAGAGTAGTGTTCCGATCTCAGATTCTTAACAGGACGGATAGTCTTTAGGCGGTGGTAGAACCGAAAGCTCAGGTGTTTTCCCGTTCTCGACGACGAAAGCCATCTTCAAACCCCACATTGTATGGACTTCCAAGTGACAGTGCATAAACCAAACACCTGCAACAACACATGCATTGATCACTTGATCTACTTATCATATATGGTCATCATCATCACATATGTGCATTGACAGATTGATTTATACCTGGATTATCAGCCCTGAATCTGATGGCAGCCCAACCACCGGTGGGTACTCCAACTGTGTTTCTCTCAGGCGGGTCAATGAGGTTAAACTTAGCCGGATCTTTCTTGGGATCAAAGTTTCCAACACCGGTTCCAACGACAAAGAAGTTGTAGCCATGAAGATGGAAAGGGTGTGACTCAACGGTTAGGAGATTGGTGTCTTGCAAGACGAGCTCAATTGTAGTATTGAACTTAACTCGGCTAAGTCTTGTCCCCGTAGATGTTCCGAGGTTAGCAGTGAGCGGCACACCGGTGTAGTTAAACGCTTTGGGGGGTCTGTCTGGGAAATCAGTCCTGAAAACACCCGAGATGTTGGAGTAATGTGCTTTCAAGAGCGCGGTTTGGGGCATAACGAATGTGATATTGTTTATAGAAGCTGCAAGATTTGTCCCGTTCACACAAGTCGGGCAAGCGTTAATGCCTAGCCCGATAGTGTAGAACAGTCGCCGGTCGACTTTTAATGGAACAAGAGCCGGAAAATTTGGTGTGTTGAGGCTCTTGAGCTTTCCGTTATAGTCCAAAGCAAATGATGTGTCGTTAGGCAAAGGAAGCTTTGGTAAGATTGGTAAGACCGTGTTTGGTACGCCTTTGTATTGAAGAATCGCGGTTACGGTTTTGTTGTCTACGGATACTGGAGCGTCCATGAACGGACTAGCTGCCATGAAGTAGCGGTTTGGTGAGCGGTCGGTTTTGACTAGAACATTAGTGGTTTGACCTGGTCCGATTAAAATGGCTTTGGTTGTGAACGGTTTAGTGTAGACCGCATCGATTTCCACCACGGTCATGTTGTGTCCCGCAATCCCGAAGAATAGCTCGTCGTTTAATGCTGCGTTGATAATCCTTAGAAGGTATGTTTTACCCGCTTCGGCCTCTATAACAAACGTGTCTGAAAAAATTGTATACGGAAAAAGATTAATGATATCCGAGATCCAATCCGATAACAAACGGTTTAAAACGGTTTAGAACTTTTACGTTTCTCGGAACACGGAAACAGCGGTCCAGGTTTTCCGTTAATGGTATGAGCATCCGACATTGGAGGCGGTGCACCCAATTGGTTGGCTTGGTTAACCGCAGTCTCAACGTCTTTGTTCCACCATTCTCCTAGTCCAGTATCAAAAAGGGCAATGAGAAAAAAGAAAAATCTAAGGATGGGACTGAACCGACCGGTTTGGTTTTATTCACTAACCGAGGATTATGTTATATTCTTGGTATGGTTGTGGGAACGGATACGGTTTTCCCGGTTCAGGCAAGATGACAATAGCTCCGTAGACGGTGGCTCGTAGCCAGAGGATGTGTGCGTGCCACCAAAGGGTCCCTCGTTGTCCGGTCACATTGAAATCATAAAGGTAACTCTGTCCGGTTTGGATCGGACACTGAGTTATGTATGCTGGACCATCCGCCCAACCGTTCCGGTACTGTTTAAGCCCATGCCTATAAAACAAACCGTTAAATTTTGGTTCACCAAGAATGACTAAACCGGGTACGCTGGTGTGAGACGTAGGAAAGAGATGCTTTACCAATGGATGGACATGTTGTATTGTACATGGTTGGTTACGTTGATGATGACTCGATCACCTTCTCTTGCGTAAACCGTCGGTCCAGGGAACATACCATTAACCGTGACAATCGGTTTAGCATTGCATATCCGGCTGATGTTCTTCACTTGAACCTGTTCCAAATTACAAACGTTAGTACAAAAAACCTACATATCTTGGGTTTACATTACACCGGTTTAGCTAAACCAGTATAATTTGTATACCGATTTATTGAACACCTACATCAAATTGATACTTCTTCACCGCCGCATCCACCGGAGAATCGCCAAGAAACGCAAGAAGATAAAGGAATAGAAAGAGAAAACCCATCTTCATCTCCGGTTCAATTTTCCGGTTTGATGCAATGATGAGATTTGATTTGTATTTGATCGTCAATTGCTTTTGGTTATACAAATTGTAGTGAAGAAATCGTAGCTGGTTACAAATGCTTATATAGAGCCATCCCATCATGCAAACAAAAGGTTGGTGAATCTCTCAGAATATAAAAAAATAATAATCTTTTTAGGTTTAGAAACGAGAAAATAAATGTGAAAAACACATAAAATAACATTATTAAGAAAAGCTTAGAGAAATATATAATCGAAGAAGAAGGCTTGTAAGCAACTTTCTGAAAGACGTTGGCGAATCAGCGTAACGTTTGTTAATATTATGGAGTACCTTCGAAGTTGATATCTGAGCTTTTTATTAATGTTTTTGACTTTTCGTTAACAATAAAAAATAATATTTCGGTTTACATATAGTATTTGTTTGTTATTACAAAAGCCCTATAAATCAAAGATGAAACTATTTTTATAAGAGATATGTCTTTTTATACAAAAGACCCTCAAGTTCGAATCTATTTTCAAAAAATTTAAATGATTTTTCTTTTTTCAAATATAACGGAATTATGTATTTCGAGAACTCAATTAGTATCAGGTAATATTTCTATTTTATTTTCTGAAAACTTGCTTTGCAGTAACATGTTGCTTAGCCATTGGTTTAGACTTTAGCCTGTAAATTTTATTTTATATTGAGATTATTTGGTTCCAATTAATACAGTGATGTTTTGGCGTAAGGGAAAATGACTGCTCTTTTTGATCATTTTTCTTTTTTTTTTGTTTGTTTTTGGCCAACGAGAGATCATATGTATAATTTATCTAAATTCAAATCTCAACCAACGGATTTTAAATTTACAGGTACGAAGAGTTTGGTCAAATTATTAAATAAATTACGCTGTTGACTGGTCAAAATCCTAACCGTTGGATCAAACACTTTTTGAGTTCAAAAGCCCATAACGATAAAGCCCATTTAAACGATAAGACAACTCGTTTTTATGCTAAGTTAAAACCAATTTAAGCTTAATGGCCACAGGCCCGCCCATAGGGAATATATTTATTAGTCAGACAACAAGAAAAGATATTGTTTGACGTAGAGGTGGAAGCCCCCTTGGCCCATTGGTTGACCAAGGGTTGATTAATGCTTCTACACTAAGAAGTCTGGGGTTCGAGTCCCAGATATTGCGATTTATTAACAAATTTGCAGATTAATTGAGGCAAGTGTGCAGGAGATTTCCAGCGATGTACAATTATAGCCGTGCGCCAGGATTCTACGCAGAGAAGGAAGTGTCGCTAGGTCGTGGATCATTGAAGGTATTCATCAAGATCATGAAGAAGGAAGTGTAGTCTGTCGTGGATCTACTAAGGGTCGGCAGAAATTGTCAGTTGTAGAATCGTCTATGTAACAGTTCTCATAATTTGCAATTAATAATAAATCTAGACGGCAAAAAAAAAAAGACGTAGAGGTTGACTTATGTAAGCGTATAATAAAATTAATCATTCGATCATAATATATGATTTTAATCATTCGTGTTTATATCAATAGCACCAATTCATTTTAGTCTTAAAATATGGTATCTCAGGGATGACAGGGAATAATATTTTTTTAGCAGATAAACTAACTGAGGATACCATATACATAAGGGCATCATCAATGGGGGATCATGTGAGGGTGTTCTTATAGAGAATATAATGTTAAAATAATGTAAGATCATGTGTTTAGATCTTTTGTTTAGAAGTTGATTAGTGGGAGAACATGTGTAAGATCTTAAGACTTAATAATATAATAATCTAAATTAAATTAAGATTTTACAATTATTAAAACATTTAAAAATAACATATAAATTGCAAATGCCAAATTTATGAAAAACTGAAAATAAAAGTGAAAATACAATACTAAATATTTATGAAAAAAACATTAAAAATATAAATAACAATAAACAAACAAACATATTACTTAATAAAACCACAAAAACATTTTATCTAATTAATACATAGTTTATTATCCAAATTTATTCCAAATATGTTGAATATTCCAACCAATGCCCAAATGCCACGTCACCCCGCAACACCCACAAGAACAGATCCAGGTCAAGAGCCCAGTTCCTGATCTTAAGCCCATTAACCCATTTTTTTGGATTTAAATAATGCTTAGATCAGGGGGTGATCCCCCAATGCAGATGGTCTAAAGGCATCGACGATGAGGATAAGGATCTTCCCATTTAAATTCTAACTTGTCTTCACTCTTCAGAGCTTTTACGAACCCTTTCAAAAAAGAGAGATAGAGGACTAGAGCGAGAGAGAAGACGAGAGCAGAGATGAGGAGATCAGACGTGAGAGGAGATAGAGCGCAGAAAGCTATATAGTATCTCGCTACTATCTATATTCTCTCTCTCGTCTCTCTCTCTCTCTCTCTCTCTCTCTCTCTCTCTCTCTCTCTCTCTCTCTCTCTCTCTTTTCTTTTTCCTTTTCTAGTTTTCCAAACGTATCAGTATCACTAGTAGGTTAGATTGATCTGATTATTAGCGAGTTCGAAAAAATATATAGTTGGTCGACTAATCAATAAAGTAATTTAGTGTTTAATAGGTTGATTTTCGAACATATAGTTGGTATATATACTAAAAACTTTAGTAATTGTAAATTCAGTTTGTTTTATTGATGAAGAAAATATTGATAACAATGTTATTCTGACAATATTTGTCGCGTAATCTTTATGATTTTTAATATTTTGTAAAATCATCGCATTTATTGTGACTGAGTGGTTTAAAATCTACTAAAAAGAGAAATGTCAAATCAAAAAAACAAATCAACTACGACAAGTTTTTGGAACTTTTGATTGTATTTGTTATTGGATGATACTATTCTATATATGTTTCATCTTGTTTGTGCATTAGCTAATTTAGATATGAATTAGGGGAGGAGGCAACACATTGCTTCGCCCAAAGCGAAACGCGTCGTATTAACGTGTCTTAGGACATAAGTAATCTATCTAGTCAGGTCCACAAATGGCATAGTGACAAATTTTCTCCTACGCTTTTTTCTGCCACGTTATAAACTACGATCCGCTTTAAAAAAACATAATTTGGCTTTGAGGTTATTGAAACACTAGGATTTACTATTGTGCTAATGCTAAAAAACATAATTAGCACAATAGCACCATATATAATTTGGCTTTGTCTAAATACCTCATCTCTTTGTTGTTGCATAGATGCTTCTTGGATTGATAGTAGCAGCCCAGCTGGTATTGGATGGACCTTACATGACACCAGCGGCAGATATATACTCAAAGGCTATGCAAAGATTGACCCTACAAATTCAGCCTTAGAAGCAGAAGCTATAGCCTTAAGGGAAGCGCTTTACCACATCAGAAGGTTGAACTATCATAATGTCACGTTTTGTGGAGATTCCTTGGTGCTTTATGGGACTTTGATGAAAGCTGCTAAGCAGGGTTACATCAACCACTCAGGTCCAATAGCAATCCAGAGCTATATTGAAGACATCCTTGCAATGTACAAGAACGCATGCCATTTCAAATTTATAGGAAGACATGCTAATGTAATGGCAGATGCATTAGCTAAGGAAGCAAGAATCAATAGTTCTCCTCTTATAATATCTTGGACTTGCTGATTACTAGCTATCAACCATGTTATCTTAAACTCTCTTGAAAATGGTTGTACACTTGGTATCTTTTTTTCTAATGGAAATTGGCCGACAAAAAAAAAAAAAAAATTTGGCTTTATCTTATTATCTGATACATAATATATCTCCACATTGTATCATTAAAATCTGAGGTTTTACTGTAAGGAAAAAATCAACAGTAAAGCATTTTTTGTCATCAACATAATTAAACCAATAAAACAATTTTTTATAGGTTTCATTTGTTATCCTAATCATATCATTGATTGGCACCCAACCCAAAGAAAAAAACAAACAATTCATCATAGCTTTAAACAATCACGACAAATAAAATCCAACACCAAATCATACGTATCTTACTGTTTAGCGTCGAACAGATAATAAATCGTTTTGTGCTGGCCTATCCAGAACAGAAATTCCTATTTATGATCATCATGAACAGAAACAATGAAGATTCGAGAAAGATAATAACTTCTTTAATTATTGAGGATATCGACAAATATGCAACTTTTAATAAATTATATCTTTACAGGATAGATTGTGAGGATTAGTCTCTAAAACTTTGACCTAAAGAATTTTTCAGTTAAAAAAAAAAACTTTTATAAGTACCAAAGTAAGTTTAAACATTATTCGAAAATATTAGCCGCCGCAATTTTAGTATAAAATTATAAATGATCGCAAATAATTCTATAACAAGTTGGTGTTTGAATGACCGATTCATCAAATAGACAATTCACAGATTAATAGACCCCCACAAAATAAATAGAGAAAGAAAAAAAAACACCAAAATAAATAGAGAATAATAAATAAAAATAAATAAATAGAGAATATAATGAGTAAAAATAATTCACCGATTACTAGACCCCCACAAAATTTGGAAGATTGTAAATACTAAATATGAAATATGAGAAAAAAAAAAAAAAAAAAGAGAGTGCTACGGGACTGTGTGAGCACCACTTGCGATCGTGCTAACCGATGAGTTAGAATCTTGTTGATAGAAAGAGCTAGCCAAAGAGTTAAACACTCGCATGACCATGTTTCTCACGTGCCTAGCAGAGACTTGAGAAAGACAATCCACGCTATAAAACATAACAAAGGGTTGTAGAGAAGAAGAGACTTAAATCGTTAATTAAAACCAAACCAAAAAAAAGAGAGAAAGAGAGAGAGAGAGAGAGTTAACTAATACTAATAGACTTGTCTTGTCTTAAGAAAAAATATTCTTTTGTTTTTCCATAACTCATAAGAACGAGAAACAAACAAAAAAAAGTAGTGACTTTGACAAGTTAGACGAAACAATGGAGGATGAAGAGGGAAGAAGAGAGATGAAGAAGAAACAAAGTTCAAGGTTTAAGAGCATTTGCGTCTTTTGTGGGAGTAGCAATGGCAACAAAGCTATTTATCAAGATGCAGCCACTGATTTGGGCAAAGAATTGGTAAATTGTCTTTCTATACATAGTTTCTGCAAGAACATCATGCATGCATGAGGGTTCTTAAGATACCTGGTTTCATATATAATAATATAGTCTAATAAAGAGTTTATATGTCAATTTTTATTTGTTTTCTTTGGCACAAACCGAAGACAGGATAAATACAAAATTAGTGTTTGAAATTTTGATGAACAGGTGATGAGGAAGATTGATCTCGTTTATGGTGGAGGAAGCATAGGTTTAATGGGTTTGGTGTCTCAAGCTGTTCATGATGGTGGTCGTCATGTTATTGGGTACTTAAGTCTATATGTTTATTCTTTAAATTCGAATTTTAAAGAAAATAAAGGTAGTTATGGTTTTTAATTCTTATTATGATGCAGAGTCATCCCCAAGCTCCTCATGTTGCAAGAGGTATTAATTAGCTTTTCATGAGGATATCAATGTTCAATGGATCTGAATTGGAATAATAGCAATAATGCTCTTTTTGTCTCTCTGTCAATGTTTCACAAACAAACACAAAGATAACTGGAGAAACAGTAGGAGAAGTGAGGGAAGTTGCAGACATGCATCAGAGAAAAGCTGAGATGGCTAAGCATTCTGATGCTTTCATTACTTTGCCTGGTAAATTTACTCTCTCTCCCCCTCTCTTTTATCTTTATTACAACTATAAATTTTTGAAAACTTAAATTATTGATACTCATTTGTGAAAATTTTGCCCTCTACATTTAGAGTCCCCAATGTATGATCCTAGAATCTTTTAAAGATGGGTTAGTGTTTGTTTTCCCCCTACATAATGTATGTTAGTGCTTTAACAAAAAAAAACTTTGATTAGTCATAACTCATTATATAGAACTTTAAAGAGTGCGTTTAATAAGTAATAACATGTGGTTAATATGATATGTGGGAAATCCCAGGAGTCAAAGAATCATGACAAATAGTTTTGAAATAATTAAAGTGAATAATCAGAAAAAGTACTTGATCCATCAACATCCAAAAGCAGTGAAAATAGATGTCGACAAAGGACATCTGTTTCTTATCCAATTTAAGAAATTTTTATGTTCTCAATTTATATATATCTAAAAGTTTATATTTTTGAACAGACATTAAAAAGATCATAATATGGGTTGCAAAATGTTGTTTTTCTTTTTTGGGTAGTGCTTGTATATTATAAAGTTGAATATTCCGAGAGAAACAAAATGGTAATTATGTAGCAAATATTGTGATCATCATGAATGATGATGAGTGCACTAACGTTTGACCTTTGACTTAAAAAGTACCAAAGAGAAGGAGAAGGACTTTTCATAATTCAGATGTTGACTTTTCTTTAGAGGTCAAAAATGAAAGTGAAAAAATAAATAAAATCTTCCTAAGTTTTACTATTCGTGCCACTTGACTAAGTCAACGAGTCCTCACTATCAATCATCAGGTGGCTATGGTACACTAGAGGAGCTACTTGAAGTGATAACTTGGGCACAACTTGGTATCCATAATAAACCGGTATGTAAACCGGTTTGGCCTGGTAATATATATATAAGATAGTAACCGACGATAATTTGATAGAGTTTGCGATTGGTTTTTTCTTCTTGCAGGTCGGTTTATTAAACGTTGATGGATATTACGATGCATTGCTATCATTCATCGACAAAGCCGTCGAAGAGGGATTTATTCTTCCATCTGCTGGACATATTATCGTCTCCGCGCCAACCGCAAAAGAATTGTTTAAAAAATTGGAGGTATATCGATAGATCATACGAATTTAACTCTAAATCCAACCATATATTCAAATCACTAAATCAAATATTTTTTTGTTAAAGACTAAATCAAATATTTAAACATGCTTTATCTTTGTTTCAAATTATCTCTAAAACTTGTTAGACTAGACCGAGTTTCGTTTAATAATCCTGAAATTTTGATTGGTGTATTGCAGGAATATGTGCCCCAACACAAGTAATAACATGCATCTAAACTGAGCTCCAAGACGATTCAAACCAAGATTAAAGATTTGATTATTTCTTAGACAATCTAAAAGTCGGATTTGATTAGGGAGTACAAAATGTATATTTGTTTGGTGGATTTTTCATATTGTATCAAAAAATTCGGGTTATGTACTTTTGTAATATATCACAACTAGTGCATTTCATTTACATTTTAAGTAAGTACATATACCTTAGATAAATATTTTGGTCCAATGGTTTTGTATATAAGGGGCTGTTTTGACATTTCGGATTATAGAATAGATCATTCGCCTTCAAAATTTCTAAAAATGTTACGTAGACCCAAGCTAAATTTATTATTCGTTGGGCCTACTTAAACACTAATATCGATTGCAACACTTGGTTGTTGAAAGACCTACCACTTATATTACTAATCAATTTTTCTTGTTTTGAAATCTTTAGTAACTGAATGTGTAGATCAACTCGATTCAATTTACTAACAAAAACATTTATCTCAGCTACAATTTTCGATCTCAAGTCCTGAGCCAAGCAATCTTTAATTATAGAAAATCATAACATAATCTGGAATTGTTTAAGTTACTTAATATCCATATGTCTCCTCCTAAAACAGCCCCGATTCGATCTTATTCTTCTGGTCTCCACGTAATAACTCAACTCTAATTAAAAAAAATAAAAAATAAAGAAAACCCACTTGATTAAACGAAAACATTTGTTGAATCGAACCAATTAATTGAACAATAAACGAGTCTGATTTGTAACTGACGTCTCATGTTTCGAGGTTAATTACTAAAATGATCAAATCTCCAATTCTTATGAACCCACCCACCATGTGTTTAAAGCCCAAGAGAGATTCAGTGAACCAAGAAGGAAAAAAAATTTAAATTGTCCCTTACACTAATGAAAGGTTATATTACAAAAATCCAATTTATTAATAGATTAATAGTACTAATAAATAAATTATTTGGACACAAAGCCCAAAAGATCACAATCTAGTTAAAAAAGATCGACAAGAAAGATTCTTTAAGCTGATGAATGATCTGTACCATGTAGCTTTGTTCCCTTTTTGGTTAACTGCCCAAACAACATCAACGAGACTTTATAAAAAAACCTTCCTTATGACCAAAATAAATAACTGAAATTGATTTATTAGTCAAAACATATTTAAAATCAGGATTTTATACATTCCATATGTAACTGAAATATGACTATCTTGACTCTTTTAAGAATTCTGACTTTTTTTTATTCACTCAAACTTTGAAATTGTGTTGGTACCTTGAAGTATATATATAAGCCATTTATTTTTAATATTATAAAAAACAAGTGTGGTCTCTATGTTATGGTTCATTGAACATATACATCAACATAGGACTGAGAGGAGCCCATGTTCCTTTCATTGATGCAAAATTTTAGTTTCTTGTGTTTTAATTTGCTTCCTATCCAATGTACATGTATATATAGTTTCACAAGAGAATATGGATAATGATGAGTATGTTAAATATATAGTGACAAGTTATATAAAAAAGCCTAAAGAAATCAAATTGAAAACAAATAGGAAGGTACAATGTATGGTTATCGAAAGCCCAAGCTGTACTTCCATTGATGTAGGAGATGATTAGGAACACGTGGATTATAGTATTTCACTAAAAATAGTAGAAATTCTATTTATATTTGTTTTCTTCTTTTGGTTTGTGTTTGATTTTGTGATGGTTTGATCAATGAATATACTTAACCATACTAAAATATGATTCAGTTAATTAATTATAGTTTGGTTTAGTAACTGTTTCTTCGTTAGTACTAAAATGTTACATTTATTAGAATCTATTGACAAATGTTAATGACTTGTTGTAACTGGTGAGAACAAAATCTAGCTATTATACATCACTTAGGTATCTGATATGAAATTAGATATAAAACCCAACTACATATATTGTATAAAATGGAAATTCATATATGATTTTTGTTTTGTTTTAAAAGTAGTGTTTTTCAATGATGATTTAAAGAAATCAAGCTCTTAGTTCGGAGATCAAAAAGACACATAAAACAAAATGTCTGAGTCTTTTTTTTTCTTTTTTGAAGGCCATGAATTGTTATTTTTGACAAATATTTGTTTTATGCAATTAATATTGATGTCCAATACATAGACAGCAGAATAAATAAAAAACTTGCCATATAAAGACATATTATTTATAGCATTCTGTGGAGTATAATGTCCAATCCTGTTTTGTTTTCCGATTTTACATATTTATGGTATTAACGCCTTCATTTATTTTTTCCATTTTTGTTAGTCAACAACTTCAGCTTTTGATAACGCCTAATTGTATCAGCAACTTTAGTTAGTTTTCTCAAATAACGTCATTTTCAAAGGAAGTTTTTGTTTTCTCTTGTATTATATTTATGCAAATGGCAAATTATAATTCCATTATTGTGTGGAACACTGAAATGTAAAATAGAACCTTTTCAGATATATTTTTACATTTAAAAATTGTTTTAATACTAACATAAGTATTATATCATTAAAAAATTCATAGACATCGGTCTCTAACATAAGATATAAATAGCTCTAAATTTTATATTTGATTTTGAATGCTAATAAAAAATGGTAGCAAAAATTGATATATACAGTAGTTAAACAATTTTATTTGTTTAAGATTTGAATTTTATAGTATGCGAGAATCGCGTAAACTTTTTTAGAGTGTGACAAAAAAATTCAAATCTTTTAGACACATGTAGTCTTTTGCGAGTTAGAAGATTTGATTCCTTATCTTTGATCATACACAATTTTAACAATTGTACATAAGTTTTTGTTCGTACTCTTAAAGTTAGTCACGTTTATATTGTTTTTCGTTTTGTAACCGTCCGTTTAATTTTTTAATAATAATTAAAAATAAAAATATTACTAGAAAACAACATTTTTATTTTGGTTGGCTTCGCAATTGCAAGTTTAGTCACCAATTTCTTTAATAAATTCAAGTTTAGTTGGTAAAAACAAAAACATTTCATGTTAGTAAAACAAGGATATTATAGAGAGGCATATTTCGAATAAAAGAAAACTAACATTTGTGTGGTGTTTTATAATAATTTGGCTGAGGACAAATAATTTGGTTTAGCAATTAAAAAGTGTGATATACAATTGATGTGTGTAGAAAAGAAATTTTAATTTTTGATGCTATTATTATTACATATGCAATAGGAGAAAGAGGGGTCCAGAATTTTAAAATAATAATAATTCTCTTCTTTGTCCACTTATCTTGGAATCAAAAACTACGATTAGTTTACGATATTAAATAAAGATGAATTAAAGAAACTATATGTTAAACCTGAAAAATTTAATTAAAAAGACGTTTTTTTGCTTAAGAAAAAAAAAAGAATAATACCTTTGTTTTTTACATTTTATTTACATATATAGTAATAATAATATTTCTCTCTCTCTTTGAAGGTGGCACGAGCACCCATAACCTTCAGACCTATAGATACAAATATGTATGTATATGTAATCTATATATAAATATTTTATATAATTGATTTTTGGATCTTCTTTTATCTCTCTCTCTCTGGATGGAACTGAGCTCTCTCTTTCTCTCTTTCCTCTTTTTTTCTCTCTCTATCTCTATCTCTCGTAGCTTGAAGATCCGTTTCTCTACTCCTTCCTCTCTTTCTCACTGAGATTATTGTTGTTAGGTCAACTTGCGATCATGGCGATTTCAAAGGTGACCTCTTTCAAAAACCCTAATTCTCTGTTTTTTTTTTTTTTTTTGCTGGGAAACTCTGTACGGACTTTCATGGGTTTTTGTAGCTTTTGCCTCGGATTTTGTGCAAATGAGACTTTCTGGGTTTTTTTTTTCCTGCTCGTTTTCAGCTTTTCATAGTTTCATCACAAGAATCGAATTCTTAGTTTCAGCTTAGATCTCTCTCCCTCTCCATTTTTGTCTGGATTTTCCAGACTTTGAGTTCTTCGCGATTGTTTCTCTCATCTTTGGTTTCTGGGTTTTGTTTTAATTTGCGAGATTTAAGCTTTTTTCTTTTTTTCTACTGTACTTGGTTTGTGGTTGACCTTTTTTTTTCTCGAAGATCTGAATGCGTAGATCATACGGGATCTTTGCATTTTTGTATCTTTTCGTCAGCGTTACGATTCTTTTAGCTTCAATTTAGTTGAAATTTGTATTTTTTTTGAGCTTATCTCCTTTTTGTTCCTTCCTACTAAGATCAATTATTGATTTGAAAAACTATAAATTTTTTCAGGTCTGAGGCTGATTTCGAATGGTTTGGTTAAGCATATGGAAGTCTATGTTCTGCTCTTGGTTGCTCTATTAGGGCTTCCTCCATTTGGACCAACTTAGCTCATGTTGTATGATCTCGAAGCAGCAATAAGAAGAAGGTCTGGTCCTTAACTTAGCATTGGTTACTAGAGGAAACTTCAGCTATTAGGTTAAAAAGACTGTACAGAGCTGTAAAACAAGACAGTGTTAGAGTGGCTTTATTTGCCTCAGTGACAGAAGAACCGACTGATTCGCTGCTGTTTGTGAGCTTTTGAGGGAATCAAATTTAGCAAAGGAAGGTGTTTTAGATCAAATCTGTGAACCACGACTGATTTGTAGAGTTGACTTTAAATCCTACTCTGAGTAATTATATTATCAGATAGATTTAGGATGGAAGCTGAAATTGTGAATGTGAGACCTCAGCTAGGGTTCATCCAGAGAATGGTTCCTGCTCTACTGCCAGTCCTTTTGGTTTCTGTCGGATATATTGATCCCGGGAAATGGGTTGCAAATATCGAAGGAGGTGCTCGTTTCGGGTATGACTTGGTGGCAATTACTCTGCTTTTCAATTTTGCCGCCATCTTGTGCCAGTATGTAGCAGCTCGAATAAGCGTTGTAACTGGTAAACACTTGGCTCAGGTATTTGTTCCCCCCTTTCTCTGCATTTTTTTGGTCTCGAAGCTTTTTAGCTACATATTTTAAAATAACAAAACTGGGCTCTGTGGTTGTCGTCACTTTCTCAGAGTGGAATTCTACTAACCACCTTCTCTATTTCTCTAACATTTTAATGTTCTTGACTGGGACAGATCTGCAATGAAGAATATGACAAGTGGACGTGCATGTTCTTGGGCATTCAGGCCGAGTTCTCAGCAATTCTGCTCGACCTTACCATGGTAGTTACTTACAATCTTTTTCGTTCTTAAAATTTTAATTATGTGGTAAAATTTCGATTCCTCTGACTTGAGCTTCTATATCATAAACAGGTTGTGGGAGTTGCACATGCACTTAACCTTTTGTTTGGGGTGGAGTTATCCACTGGAGTGTTTTTGGCCGCCATCGATGCATTTTTATTTCCTGTTTTCGCCTCTTTCCTTGTATGACTGGTCTTCCTGCCTTTTTTTTCATCCGTGTTCTCGAAATTGCAATATCAGAAATTAGCTGACATGGATACAAATTTTACAGGAAAATGGTATGGCAAATACAGTATCCATTTGCTCGGCAGGCCTGGTTTTACTTCTCTATGTTTCTGGCATCTTACTGAGTCAGTCTGAGATCCCATTCTCTATGAACGGAGTGTTAACTCGGTTAAATGGAGAGAGCGCATTTGCACTGATGGGTCTTCTTGGAGCAAGCATCGTCCCTCACAATTTTTATATCCATTCTTATTTTGCTGGGGTACCTTTTTCTCTTTCTATGTATCTCTCTTTTCTATTAAGATGCAATAATTATACTAAGCAGTGAACGCTCTATTGCAGGAAAGTACATCTTCGTCAGATGTGGACAAGAGCAGCTTGTGTCAAGACCATTTGTTCGCCATCTTTGGTGTCTTCAGCGGACTTTCACTTGTAAATTATGTATTGATGAATGCAGCAGCTAATGTGTTCCACAGTACTGGCCTTGTGGTACTGACTTTTCACGATGCCATGTCACTAATGGAGCAGGTTTGTTCTGATGGTTTTATGTTTCGTATTAGTCTATAATTCTTTTTAGGGAGACAGTTTCAGAAATCTTTTGTGATTATTAATTGTTTTGTTCTTGATTGTTGAGCGCAGGTATTTATGAGTCCGATCATTCCAGTGGTCTTTTTGATGCTCTTGTTCTTCTCTAGTCAAATTACAGCACTAGCTTGGGCTTTCGGTGGAGAGGTTGTCCTGCATGACTTCCTGAAGATAGAAATACCCGGTTGGCTTCATCGTGCTACAATCAGAATTCTTGCAGTTGCTCCTGCCCTTTATTGTGTATGGACATCTGGTGCAGACGGAATATACCAGTTACTTATATTCACCCAGGTCCTGGTGGCGATGATGCTTCCTTGCTCTGTGATACCACTGTTCCGCATTGCTTCGTCGAGACAAATCATGGGTGTCCATAAAATCCCTCAGGTTGGCGAGTTCCTCGCGCTTACAACGTTTTTGGGATTTCTGGGTTTGAATGTTGTTTTTGTTGTTGAGATGGTATTTGGGAGCAGTGACTGGGCTGGTGGTTTGAGATGGAATACCGTGATGGGCACCTCGATTCAGTACACCACTCTACTTGTATCGTCATGTGCATCCTTATGCCTGATGCTTTGGCTTGCAGCTACGCCGCTGAAATCTGCGAGTATCAGAGCAGAAGCTCAAATATGGAATATGGATGCTCAAAATGCTATATCTTATCCAGCTAATCAAGAAGAGGAAATTGAAAGAAGCGAAACAAGGCGGAATGAAGACGAATCGATAGTGCGGCTGGAAAGCAGGGTAAAGGATCAGTTGGATACTACGTCTGTTACTAGCTCGGTCTATGATTTGCCAGAGAACATTCTAATGACGGATCAAGAAATCCATTCGAGCCCCCTAGAGGAAAGCGAGTTGGATGTAAAATTCTCTACCTCTCAAGTTAGTAGTCTTAAGGAAGACTCTGATGTAAAGGAACAGTCTGTATTGCAGTCAACGGTGGTTAATGAGGTCAGTGATAAGGATCTGATTGTTGAAACAAAGATGGCAAAAATTGAACCGATGAGTCCTGTGGAGAAGATTGTTAGCATGGAGAATAACAGCAAGTTCATTGAAAAGGATGTTGAAGGGGTTTCATGGGAAACAGAAGAAGCTACCAAAGCTACTACTGCAAGCAACTTTAGTGTCGGATCTGATGGTCCTCCTTCATTCCGCAGCTTAAGTGGGGAAGGGGGAAGTGGGACTGGAAGCCTTTCACGGTTGCAAGGTTTGGGGCGTGCTGCCCGGCGTCACTTATCTGCGATCCTTGATGAATTTTGGGGACATTTATATGATTTTCATGGGCAATTGGTTGCTGAAGCCAGGGCAAAGAAAATAGATCAGTTGTTTGGCGCTGATCAAAAATCAGCCTCTTCTATGAAAGCAGATTCTTTTGGAAAAGACATGAGTAGTGGATATTGCATGTCACCAACTGCAAAGGGAATGGATTCACAGATGACTTCAAGTTTATATGATTCACTGAAGCAGCAGAGGACACCCGGAAGTATCGATTCTTTGTATGGACTACAAAGAGGTTCGTCACCGTCACCATTGGTCAACCGTATGCAGATGTTGGGGGCATATGGTAACACCACTAATAATAATAATGCTTATGAATTGAGTGAGAGAAGATACTCTAGCCTGCGTGCTCCATCATCTTCAGAGGGTTGGGAACACCAGCAACCAGCTACAGTTCACGGATACCAGTTTAAGTCATATGTAGACAATTTGGCAAAAGAAAGGCTTGAAGCCTTACAATCCCGTGGAGAGATCCCAACATCGAGATCTATGGCGCTTGGTACATTGAGCTATACACAGCAACTTGCTTTAGCCTTGAAACAGAAGTCCCAGAATGGTCTAACCCCTGGACCAGCTCCTGGGTTTGAGAATTTTGCTGGGTCTAGAAGCATATCGCGACAATCTGAAAGATCTTATTACGGTGTTCCATCTTCTGGAAATACTGATACTGTTGACTCAGCAGTAGCCAATGAGAAAAAGTATAGTAGCATGCCAGATATCTCAGGATTGTCTATGTCCGCAAGGAACATGCATTTGCCGAACAACAAGAGTGGATTCTGGGATCCGTCAAGTGGAGGAGGAGGGTATGGTGCGTCTTATGGTCGGTTAAGCAATGAATCATCGTTATATTCTAATTTGGGGTCACGGGTTGGAGTACCCTCTACTTATGATGACATTTCTCAATCCAGAGGAGGCTACAGAGATGCCTACAGTTTGCCACAGAGTGCTACAACAGGGACGGGATCGCTTTGGTCCAGACAGCCCTTTGAGCAGTTTGGTGTAGCGGAGAGGAATGGTGCTGTTGGTGAGGAGCTCAGGAATAGATCTAATCCGATAAATATAGACAACAGCGCTTCTTCTAATGTGGATGCAGAGGCTAAGCTTCTTCAGTCGTTCAGGCACTGTATTCTAAAGCTTATTAAACTGGAAGGATCCGAGTGGTTGTTTGGACAAAGCGATGGAGTCGATGAAGAACTGATTGACCGGGTAGCTGCACGAGAGAAGTTTATCTATGAAGCTGAAGCTCGAGAAATAAACCAGGTGGGTCACATGGGGGAGCCACTAATTTCATCGGTTCCTAATTGTGGAGATGGTTGCGTTTGGAGAGCTGATCTGATTGTGAGCTTTGGAGTTTGGTGCATCCACCGTGTCCTTGACTTGTCTCTCATGGAGAGTCGGCCTGAGCTCTGGGGAAAGTACACCTACGTTCTCAACCGCCTTCAGGTAAAAGAACCCGCAATACTCTTCATTGAAAACCGCAGTTTTGCAGTTTGAAAATATTGACACGTATGGATTTTTAAACAGGGAGTGATTGATCCGGCGTTCTCAAAGCTGCGGACACCGATGACACCATGCTTTTGCCTTCAGATTCCAGCGAGCCACCAGAGAGCGAGTCCGCCTTCAGCTAACGGAATGTTACCTCCGGCTGCAAAACCGGCTAAAGGCAAATGCACAACCGCAGTCACACTTCTTGATCTAATCAAAGACGTTGAAATGGCAATCTCTTGTAGGAAAGGCCGAACCGGTACAGCTGCAGGAGACGTGGCTTTCCCAAAGGGAAAAGAAAATCTGGCCTCGGTTTTGAAGCGGTATAAACGTCGGTTATCGAATAAACCGGTAGGTCTGAATCAGGATGGACCCGGTTCAAGAAAGAACGTGACTGCGTACGGATCATTGGGTTGAAGAAGAACATTGTGAATGTGAGAATCTCATGATCAAAGAGACGTCGAGAGGGAAGCCGAAGAATCAAAACTCTTGCTTTTGATTGCTCCTCTGCTTCGTTAATTGTGTATTAAGAAAAGAAGAAAAAAAAATGGATTTTTGTTGCTTCAGAATTTTTTTATAATTTGGATGTAATGTTATGTTTATATACATATCATCATCATAGGACCATAGGCTACAAACCGAATCCGGTTTGTGTAATTTTAATGCGGAATCATAAAGAAATCGTCGGTTTGAATTGTTAAATCTCCTTGGATCTCAGCACGTAGCTGACATATCAACGCTAGATTACTGACACGTGTCCTTATCATTCTTTCTTCTCGAATCGTCTTCTGGTTCCTCAAATCCTTAAATTTCTGGGGAAAAAAAAACACCAGCAGAGTAACTAAAACAATGGGTTATGTGATCTATCTATCGTTTCCGGCGATTCTTCTCCTTTTGATCGTAGCTATCGCTTTTTATCTCATCGGAAGAAAAATCGGCCGGAGAGAAGGTATAGAATCAGCGTCTCAGTTTCACTACGGACCGCCGTTGGCTAGTTTCCCGGCACCTGCACCACCGCATAAAGCTATGGAGAAGCCACCGGAGCCGGTTTAGTGTATGTATGATGACGTAATACTTACGTAAACATATGTGTAGTGTGTGTATTAAATAAGATGTCACTCTTATTGGGCCGATGCTGAAGTCAAATAAAATTTATCTTGATTGGGCCTAAGGTTACTAAGGAAACACTCCTTTCCGTTTTTTATTTTAACGTAATCACACTTCGTGCCGTTTAAACTCCGTACTTACCTAATGCAACTTAGAAACGGCGTTTTGACGTAAGAAGAAATATTCGCTTCTTCTTTTACAACTTTTGTCCCAACGCAGAAAAGTCCTCTCTTTCTCTCTCTCTCTCGAATAATAATTTTTCATTTGCTGCGTCCTTCTGGTGCTTGAAGCGATGACCATGGCAGCAAATCTCGCACGACGGCTGATCGGAAACCGATCGACTCAGATCCTTGGTGCTGTGAACTCTAGCTCAGGTGCGGCTACTTCCGTCGCTAGGGCTTTCTGCTCCTCCACCACTCCGATCACCGCAACTCTCTTCCCTGGCGATGGGATCGGTCCCGAGATCGCCGAATCTGTCAAAAAGGTCCCTCATCCTAATCTGTTTTCTGCGCAGAATTTCGAATTGTTTGATTGAATTTTGAATTGTGTACAAATTTTCGATGTGTGGGAATTCGGTATATTGATATTTTTTTGCGTTTTGTACTGATTCAGGTGTTTACAACAGCTGGTGTGCCAATTGAGTGGGAAGAACACTATGTTGGGACTGAGATAGATCCGAGAACACAGAGTTTCTTGACATGGGAAAGTCTCGAATCTGTGCGTAGAAACAAAGTTGGTTTGAAAGGTCCAATGGCTACTCCAATTGGGAAAGGTCACCGTTCTTTGAACCTGACTCTTAGGAAAGAGCTGAATCTATATGCCAATGTTAGACCTTGTTACAGTCTTCCTGGTTACAAAACTCGTTACGATGATGTTGATCTCATTACCATCAGAGAAAACACGGAAGGAGAATACAGTGGCCTTGAACATCAGGTTTAGTTTCTTTTCGTCATTCGATCGAACATTTCAGGTTAGTTCTTCTAAGAAGTGTTTCTTATAATTGTTTTGTTTTCTGCTGACTCATATAATAGGTTGTTAGAGGTGTGGTTGAAAGTCTTAAAATCATTACCCGTCAGGCGAGTTTGAGAGTTGCAGAGTATGCCTTTCTCTATGCCAAGACTCATGGAAGAGAGAGAGTTTCTGCTATCCACAAAGCTAACATTATGCAGAAAACTGACGGTCTTTTCCTTAAGGTCTGTCCATTTTATGACTCCGTAATGCATTTAACAATTTCTTATAGGGAGATCAAAGCAATGATTATTATGTCTGCTTAGTTTTGGTACCGTTTGTTTTGAGACAATGTTTCTTCTGTTCGTGTTTTTCAGTGTTGTCGCGAGGTTGCTGAGAAATATCCTGAGATAACTTACGAGGAGGTTGTTATTGACAACTGTTGTATGATGGTAAGCTATGATACTGAATCTACCATTTTTCCGTTAATTAAGTTAGTGCTCGGGATTACCTTTTAGATTTTAGAAGTTCTTAGCAACCTGTATTTGAGTTCCGTGTTCTCACTGCTTTAATTTGGAATATGTGACTGATAATATTGAGATGCCTGCAGCTTGTGAAAAATCCAGCACTTTTTGATGTCTTGGTGATGCCAAACCTCTACGGTGACATCATCAGCGACCTGTGTGCCGGATTGGTTGGAGGACTAGGGTTGACTCCAAGGTGAAACATTGGTTCCTTCATCTTGGGTAATAGTTTTGTGTAGTGTGATTATGCTAAATCATCTGAAGGCCTTATTATCTTTGACGCAGTTGTAATATCGGAGAAGATGGTGTAGCCCTTGCTGAGGCAGTTCACGGTTCTGCACCTGATATTGCTGGAAAGGTTAGTCCTTGAAGCAATTTATAATTCCGATTTCATCATATTCTCAGAGATTATAACTGCTACAAAGCAAGTAAACTTTCAATAATTAAGTGAACGCAATTCAAACTCTTATCATAAGACCAAGTATAATAATTAAAAACTTCTACAGATAAAAGAGTCCTCATCTCCCGCTTTGCTGTGTTTTTTCTTGGTGGCACAGTCAGTTGCTTAGTCTCATTATAGACTTGAGTTATTTACGGCTAACGAGTTTCATTTATGCATCATCCAATGTTTAAGCTTCATCAATCCAATGTTGAAAGATTAGACTTGAATTTCAAATGACTTAATATATATATGATTTTTGAATTTGTTGGCATCCTTGTTCTTTTTGTGATGTAGAATTTGGCGAATCCAACCGCTCTGCTTCTGAGTGGAGTGATGATGTTACGTCATCTGAAGCTCAACGAACAAGCAGAACAAATCCACAGTGCAATCATCAACACCATAGCGGAGGGAAAATACAGAACCGCTGATCTTGGAGGTAGTTCGACCACCACGGAATTCACAAAGGCAATCTGTGATCATCTCTGAACATCGTAAAGTCCAATTCTTTATCGAATCTTCTTTGGAGGGCTTTTTTTAGCCTCGAATTCTTCTTGTTTCTTGTTTACGGTTAGAATAAAAGAAAAGAAAAGAAAAACGGCTCTTCATGAGATTTATTACTTTTGAAGTTTTTGTTTCTCCTTCAAAACGTCTCTTTAAGTGCTCCGCCGTAAGGCAAGATTCATGACACACAAGAAAAATGATGTTTTTCTGAATCTACCAGAAGAGTTCTGTGATTATTGCTTGTTTAGTAGTATCTTATAATTCCTATTTTTTTTTTACTTGTAAGAAAGTGAGAAAAAAAACTATAATTATGATTGCTAAAAATATGTAGGATAAAATGACAAGATCCTTTAACCAAAAAAATAAAATAAAATGACAAGATCATCAAATGAAGAATGCAAAAAGAGTTTTGTATTAACTATTATATTTGTAAATTATTTCAACAAAATGGCATAATTAGTCGATCCACCGACAATAAAAAGAGAGTTTATTTTATTAATTTAGTTTAAAAGTTATTTTAAAAAAATCTGAAAGAGAATATGTCGTTGGTGCACCAACTTCCCCTGGAGCTATGATTATAAACGCAAGACGCTTCACTCAGCAGCACTAAGCTTGCCTCCAAACCAATCCCAGATCTGAATCTAAACCTAAACCTCTCAAAATCTCTTCTCAGATTCTTCATCATCATCATCATGGCTTCTTCTTCTAACTACGATGGAATCCTTCTCGGTATGGGTAACCCACTCCTCGATATCTCTGCCGTCGTCGACGACGAATTTCTCACCAAGTAAAAACGCCTCAGATCTCTCTTTTTCATTTTGTTTCCCAATTTCTTTTGCTGTATCATTGTCGCTATCCTCTTTCTGGGATTTAGGTTTGAATCTGGATTTGATTGTTTGCTTCTTCTTCAGTGGCATAAACTCTGTGATTTGCGTACGATTTTTGTTTTGTTTTTGATGTTGTTATGTGATCGTGTTGACAGGTACGACATCAAGTTGAACAATGCGATTCTCGCGGAAGACAAACATTTGCCTATGTAAGTTTTGATTTATGCTATATGATGGGCAGGGTTAAATTAGGTATGGTAATCAAGAATGTTGATCATGTTATATAAACTCAAGTAGAGATTGATTCAATGCTTCACAAGTCTGGACGGTTTCAGGAAAAATAAAAAAATATGATAGTTTCATCCTCTCTTTGTAATATAGTTGATGAGTTAATAAAAAAAAAAATTAACTTGCAAATTGTTTTTGTTTAAGGTATGATGAGATGAGTAGCAAGTTCAATGTTGAATACATTGCCGGAGGTAATTCATCTTTTGTCCTGTTTGACGATCCTCTAACCCCTTTAATATGCCTTGACAAGATTGTGATATCTTCATGATTCAATTCTTTCTCAGGTGCTACTCAGAACTCAATCAAAGTGGCTCAGGTAGATTCTTTTGCCTTTTTTTTTGCACTTTTTTGGGGTTAAAAGTAACCACTGCTAAAATCAAGCTTGTTGTTTTTTTTACTTGCTGGTGGCTGCAGTGGATGCTTCAAATTCCTGGGGCAACCAGTTACATGGGATCCATTGGAAAGGACAAATATGGAGACGCAATGAAGAAGGATGCTACAGCAGCTGGTGTCAATGTAAGCTGAGTGTCCTGAATCTTCTCTGGTTGTCATATTTTTTGTCTTTTGACGATAGAATGAAGTTATTGTTGAAACTGAATTCATAATTTGTAATCTAGGTGCATTAAAATGACAATATACTTTTTTATCAGGTTCACTATTATGAAGATGAGTCGGCACCTACTGGAACTTGCGGTGTCTGTGTTGTTGGTGGAGAAAGGTCTCTTATTGCGAATCTTTCAGCTGCAAACTGCTACAAGGTTGATCACCTTAAGAAGCCTGAAAACTGGGCATTGGGTAAACTTCATTTCCCATCGTTGCATCCTTTTAACAGTTCTGTATTATCTCTTCATGATCTGATATTTATGATCAAATGTGTATTGGGCAGTTGAGAAGGCCAAGTTCTACTACATTGCTGGATTCTTCCTCACGGTATCGCCTGAATCCATTCAGTTGGTATCTGAGCATGCTGCTGCAAACAACAAGGTATGAGACATGTGGCCATCCATTTCATGATACCCTGTTGCAGCAGAATCTTTTATTTGCGTACAAAGTGCCTTTGGTATTAACAGCCCCTACTTATTCACTTATCTATCAGGTGTTCACAATGAACCTTTCTGCTCCATTCATCTGTGAATTCTTCAAAGATGTGCAGGAGAAGTTCTTGCCGTAAGCTCTCCCTAATTTTTTTATCCATTACAGATGTTATGATTGCATAAATGTACTGAAAAACACTCTACATTGCTCGTACAGGTACATGGACTTTGTTTTCGGCAATGAGACAGAGGCAAGAACCTTCTCTAGGGTTCATGGCTGGGAGGTAAGAAGTTTCTCTTGCACGACTAAATTTCAGCAGGCTGTTCTGTTTTTTATAACAGAGATAATAATGTACTGTTTATATGTTTATATATATATAGACTGAAGATGTCGAACAAATAGCCATCAAGATTTCACAGCTTCCTAAGGCCACAGGAACATACAAGAGGACCACTGTGATTACACAGGGCGCAGATCCAGTGGTTGTTGCTGAAGATGGAAAGGTGAAGAAGTATCCAGTCATCCCTCTCCCAAAGGAGAAGCTGGTTGACACCAACGGTGCAGGTACTAATTTTGATAATCGAGACTAACCTAACCTACATTCAACTGTAGGCTTATTTTACTTGATAGAAACTGACATGATCATAGAATAAGCTGATCCTTTAGCATTTCAAGTTCTCGTCAAGATTGATACAAAACATTTGCCTCTCGGTGTCATAGACAGAACCAATACCGATGAATTAACCGCTATTTTTGTTGATCTCTCTTACAGGTGATGCATTTGTGGGAGGATTCATGTCACAGTTGGTGAAAGAGAAATCGATTGAGGAATGCGTGAAGGCTGGATGCTATGCGTCGAACGTGGTGATCCAAAGATCTGGCTGCACTTACCCTGAGAAGCCCGATTTTAACTAAACTATTGGGTCATCCTCAGTTTTGTGATATCTTCCAAATAAAACAACCTTTGATTCAACAAATTTCAACGATTATTGCTTGAGTGTACTTTTTACCATTTTATTATCATAATTATTTGATAATTTGATATTACCACCATAGGTTTAGACAAGTCACGTTAAATCAATGAAGGCTTCGATGAGAAGATTATATCTTCTATCAGCTAATAATATCTAACAATGGCTCATTTCACAACACTTCAAATGGATCCTCTCACAATACCAAAAACCCTAAACGTTAGAACTTAGAAGTACGAAGAACCCTCTTCGTGATCAAAGACTCATCAAGAATAACGAGGAGAAGCACAACGAATGACCTCAAGGAAGAGACTTTCGTCACAAGGAATACAAAGCTTGGAATCTCCGGAAGTGAAATCGTCATAAGCTTCATCTTTTGATTGATCAAGCAAAGCTCTGAAGATGGGATCGTGAAGCAACGTGATCTTTATAACGAACCTCTTGTAACTTTCCTCTTCTTTACCAACGTACACCACTAGGTGCCCCTTTGGTACGTCATGTGGTATATGATATTGATCCTTAGTGGCGACGTGGTGTTTGGCAACTCTGCTTGACATTTGCTTCCATGCCTTTGTGTGTTGGGTAAGCTTCAAAGGCTTGAGGCCCACGAATCATAAATAAGACGGTTTATGATTAGAAGGTTCTAGATAATGTTTAGTTAGGATTTGGAGTTATCAAATTCTAATCATAATAGGTTTAGGAGTCATCTAAGTCCTATATATACAGATGCTTGTTGAGTTGTAGCAATCATCAAGAGAGAACATTGTAAGCTTTGTGTTTAGTCTTTGAGAGAGTTTTCTAAACATAAATAAAGAAGAGTGATTTCTTTAAAAGCTTTTGTTCTTAAGAAACTAGAATTGGTATCAGAGCGTCAAGGAGATTGATCTTGAAGCCTTGAAGAAGAAGACGTGAAGATCATACATACGTATAGCCGTCGAGACCGAGCCATGGCCGACGACAGAACAACACGCCCTAAGGAGAAGGTGGCGAAGACCGTTATCCAATGCCCTATGCTAAGCGATACAAACTATACAGTATGGGCTATGAGGATGAAGGTTTTGTTACGTATAAACAAGGTTTGGGACACCATAGATCCTGGTTCAACGGATGCAGAGAAGAATGATGTTGCTATCGGGTTATTGTTTCAATCTATCACGGAAACCCTAATCTTGCAAATTGGTGAAACCGACTCTCCAAAAGCTATATGGGAGTCAATCAAGTCTAAAAATCAAGGAGCTGAAAGAGTTAAGGAAGCTAGACTTCAAACCCTTATGTCTGAGTTTGATAGGATGGTGATGAAAGACTCGGAATCAATCGATACCTTTGCGGGAAAGCTAGCGGAGGTGGCATCTCAAACCGCAGCTCTAGGTCATACGATTGATAAGCCAAAACTAGTTAAGAAATTTCTTAACAGCTTACCACGATCAAAATATATACAAATCATAGCTTCATTGGAACAAGTCTTGGACCTAAACAATACCGGCTTTGAAGACATAGTAGGACGATTAAAGGTATACGAGGCTCGTATACGTGATGTAGAAGGTAACAATGATACACAAGGGAACCTATTATTTACAAGCACGGATTCGCGTGGGTACCAAGGAAGCTTTGAAAATTCCCGAGGAAGAGGGAGAGGTCGTGGTAGAGGAAGAGGTAATCGGGGTAGAGGCCGTGGAGATTTCAACACACAAGATCAACCAAAAGAGAAGAAAGATATCTCAAAGGTGGTTTGTTACCGCTGTGACAAGCCGGGTCACTACGCCTCCTCGTGCCCAGAAAGAGTTCAAAGAACACACGAAGCAAACAAGACAGAGACGGAAGAAGCCGATGCTGCTCTTTACATGCATGAAGTGATTTTTTTGAATGAAGAAAAGGTGATTCCAAGGAATTACGAGATCAAAGATGGGGAAGACAAAGTGTGGTATCTCGACAACGGAGCAAGTAACCACATGACCGGGAACAAGACTTTCTTTTCCGAGCTCAATGAGAAGATTAAGGGAAAAGTGAAGTTTGGAGATGGATCATGTATCGACATCGGAGGAAAAGGATCAATACTTTTTCAAAGCAAAACCGAAGAACAAAGACTTGTTACGGATATCTACTATATCCCCGACTTAAAAAGCAACATTCTTAGTCTCGGGCAAGCAACCGAAGCCGGCTGTGACGTGAGGATGAAGCAAGACTACCTAACACTCCATGATTCAAGCGGAAGACTTCTAGTGAAGGTTACGAGATCGCCAAATAGACTATACAAGGTAAGTCTACGAATTGGAAAGCCTATGTGTTTAAACACAACACTAGAAGACGAGACATGGAGATGGCATGCACGTTTGGGACATGTAAGCTTCAAGACGATGAGAAATATGTTTCAACAAGAGATGGTTCAAGGATTACCAAAGATCAAAGAAGAAACCAGAATTTGTGAGTCATGCCTAGTAGGAAAACAAGTCCGTGGCTCTTTCCCAAAAGCAGCAACATTCCGAGCCACTAAACCATTGGAGCTACTACACGCCGATCTTTGCGGTCCCATATCACCATCAACAATTGCTAACAACAAGTATGTGTTTGTTATCATTGATGATTTTTCTAGGTATATGTGGACGATTTTGATGAAAGAGAAAGGAGAAGCTTTCGGAAAATTCAAGGCGTTTAGGCAATTGGTGGAGAAAGAATTTGGAAAGGTAATCATAACTCTAAGGACTGATCGAGGAGGAGAGTTCACGTCAAGAGAGTTTAATGATTTTTGCGAAGAAAACGGGATTAAAAGGCATCTCACGGCGCCATATACACCGCAACAAAACGGTGTAGTGGAGAGAAGGAATAGGACATTAATGGAGATGACTAGGAGCATTCTCAAAGCTAAGAAGGTACCTAATTACCTATGGGGTGAAGCAGTTCGTCATTCCACATATATCATTAATAGGATACCTACAAGAGCTCTTGAGAATATGACTCCATACGAAAGCTTGCGAGAGAAGAAACCAAGCTTAGGTCACTTGAGGGTTTTCGGGTGTGTAGCATACACGAAAATTGAAGCTACTCACTTGAGAAAACTAGATGATCGATCTCAGTCCTTAGTACACCTTGGAATCGAGCCGGGAACCAAGGCATATAGACTCTACAATCCAACAACGAGAAAGGTTGTGGTAAGCCGTGATGTAATCTTTGATGAGAATAAGAGTTGGAGTTGGAATGAAACAGGAGACAAAACTAGTAAGTATCCGGGAATGTTTCATATGAGATGGGGTGAAGTTATAGACGTTGGAGAAGGACCCGTGGTTGTCAACAATAATGATCAAGAAGACCAAGATGAAACCGGAAGTAACGATGATCAAACCGACTATCATGATCAGGATCAAGGCAACAACAACATGAATGAAGACTCTCATAACAACGATGATACGGATCACTCCGAGACACACCAACAAGAACAACAACAACCACAAGTGCAAGAATTGAGAAGATCGGGTCGTCAAACT
The DNA here is from genome assembly GCA_019202805.1 of Arabidopsis suecica. Lineage (NCBI taxonomy): Eukaryota > Viridiplantae > Streptophyta > Magnoliopsida > Brassicales > Brassicaceae > Arabidopsis > Arabidopsis suecica. The sequence continues at coordinate 902,023 of CM032910.1, forward strand.
GCCCTACCTAGACATCTTGAAGATTATGTGCTCCAAGCTGAGATAGAAGTAGAGAGACTTCTACTTTCAATAAATGATGAACCGAGAAGCTACAAGGAAGCAAAAGGCTTATTAGAGTGGAGAAAAGCAAGCAAGGAAGAGATTGATTCTATCAACAAAAACAAGACATGGTTTTTGGTTGAAAAACCGAGAGAAGCAAAAGTGATTGGTCTCAAGTGGATCTTTAAGATCAAGAAAAATGCGGATGGTACTATCAATAAATACAAGGCCCGTCTTGTAGCTAAAGGATACGTACAAGAATCTGGTATTGACTTTGAAGAAGTGTTTGCACCGGTCGCTAGACTTGAAACCATACGGTTATTGATTGCATTGGCGGCATCTCATGGATGGGAGATTCATCATTTGGATGTGAAAACTGCATTCTTACATGGAGAATTGAAGGAGGATGTCTATGTTGATCAACCGGAAGGCTTTGAAGTAAAAGGAGAAGAACACAAAGTCTACAAGCTTTCTAAGGCGCTATACGGATTAAAACAAGCTCCTAGAGCTTGGAACACGAAGTTGGATCAAATCTTGAAGGAGTTGAAGTTCAAGAAATGTTCTAAGGAGAATTCCGTGTACCGCAAGGAAGAAGAAGGTACTCTACTAATTGTTGCGGTTTATGTTGACGATTTGTTTGTGACGGGAGACACTGTCAAGGTGATTTGTGAATTCAAGAAAGATATGTCATCAAAGTTTGAGATGTCGGATCTAGGGAAGCTTACTTATTACCTCGGGATGGAAGTTCGTCAAGGAGAAGAAGGAATTGAAATCAAACAAGAAGCTTATGCGAGAAAGATCTTGTTAGAGGCTGGTATGGAACCTTGCAATCCTACGAAAATTCCTATGATGTTTGGATTACAAGTTTCAAAAGCTCAAGAGGAGCCGGAGATAGATCCTACAAGCTATAGGAGGAACATTGGTTGTTTAAGGTATTTGCTTCACACAAGACCGGATTTAGCTTTTGCGGTGGGAGTTGCTAGCCGTTATATGCAGAGTCCTCGAAAGTCTCATGGAGAGATCATGAAGCAAATTCTCCGATACTTAAAAGGAACAATGGCGTTTGGTTTGAGATTTAGCCGTGAAGGATCAAAGAGTATTGTTGGGTACAGCGACAGCAGCCACAACATTGATCAAGACGACGGAAGAAGCACCACAGGCCACGTGTTCTATTTTGGATCATCACCAATAAGTTGGTGTTCGCAAAAACAGGGAACAGTTGCTCTCTCATCATGTGAGGCCGAGTTCATGGCAGCAACAGAGGCGGCACGTCAAGCGATTTGGTTACAAGATGTTTTGAGTGAGATCACGGGATGGAAGACCGAGAAGATACTCATCAAGATCGACAACAAATCGGCTATTGCATTAACAAAGAACCCCGTGTTTCATGGTAAAAGCAAACACATTCACAAGCGTTACCATTTTATACGGGAGTGTATCGAGAATGAAGTTGTTGATGTGGAACACGTCCCCGGAGAAGAACAAAAGGCGGACATACTAACTAAAGCATTGGCAAGGGTCAAGTTTGGTGAAATGAGAAGCATGATCGGAGTTCAAGACTTAAGCTCAAGCGAGTTGAAGCTTAAGAGGGAGATTGTTGGGTAAGCTTCAAAGGCTTGAGGCCCACGAATCATAAATAAGACGGTTTATGATTAGAAGGTTCTAGATAATGTTTAGTTAGGATTTGGAGTTATCAAATTCTAATCATAATAGGTTTAGGAGTCATCTAAGTCCTATATATACAGATGCTTGTTGAGTTGTAGCAATCATCAAGAGAGAACATTGTAAGCTTTGTGTTTAGTCTTTGAGAGAGTTTTCTAAACATAAATAAAGAAGAGTGATTTCTTTAAAAGCTTTTGTTCTTAAGAAACTAGATTGTGATCAGCTTGCTCTTCTTCATCATGTTTATGAGAGAGAATGAGAAAGAGAGAGGGACGTTTTTGGGGTTTAGTGTGAGATAAAATGTAGAGAAGTACTGGTGTCGTACGTGTGTATTTATACACAAAGTCACAAACATAGGTCCACTGTATATCTGTTTAATGTATGTATACTATAATATGGATGAATAGGTATGGGTAATCATTTTTTTGGACCATGTCGTCTTTACAATAATACATGGTCTAACATTAGTAATATGAAAAACTATACATTCCATTCAATATATACATATATTACCAAGAAAATATATAAATGAAATATTGGGAACGTCATCATCAATTTGTTTTGAAAATAAGATGTCTTTATTAATTCATCATATGACATTTACTTAGAACTGAAAAGAATAATAAATGTATAATTTTTTTTTGGGGTCGACAACGGCCAAGCTGTACTAACGACATACGAAATCGTACGAATATGCATCTTCCCTAGCTACCCCAATGGGAGCTTTAGCTTTAATCATTGATTCATTTTGTTTCTTTAAATTTTCATGAACACAAAAAAAAAAAAAAAAACTCTTTTAGTTTTATCGGCATGGCATGCACATTGGCACTCAACTATTGTGCATTTAGAGATAACATATACGTGTGTGTGCGCGCCTGTATATACAAAGACCGTAAAAGATATATCTCTCTCTATTTAATTAACAGTGGTCGGTTAGTGGTAGAATCACTTTAGGTTATTGTACGTTTTTCGTTCCTTTCTTGTTTTTTTTTTGGTTAAAGTCGTTCCTTTCTTGTTTTCAAATTCAATACAATTTATGGATCAATTGGTCCCTAAAACTTGTATAGAATGCATGAGATATAACATAATCTAATATAAGAGATATAGTTTCCCCAAATAAAATATACCATTCTATTCATTTTTATTAATGATGTATACTCATGTAACTAGGTGTTATTTTACTAAAGCAGCAATTCATTTGTGAAGAACTAAAATTATAAAGATTGTGTTTTTCTTATAAAAGTGAGACACATTTTATTCAAGTTGTGAAAATAGAGGGTCCCAGGGTTTGATTAAATGTTGGATAAAGATAAGAGATGAGAAAAGAGATAAGATTCTTGGACAAAGTGCAATTCCACTTACGTACCATACATACATCGCGATCTGTAACTCACATATTTTACACAAATGATCTAATCCGAAATGATTTGTTATGCTGGATATATCCATTGTGTGATCTGTCACTGATGGTTTACCAAAATCAAAATACTTTATTAAATATCATCAATAATTAAACTGATTAATTAGTTCATCTATCATCTAATACAAACAGATTCTAATGCTGGATTTCATCATCATTTTGATGTGTCACTGGTGATTACCAAAATCTTAACGTACACCTAGTATTTTTCTATTTATCAAGCCATCATACGTATTACGTAAGCATGTTCTAATTGTGCTAAAATGCTGTTAACCATTATATATTCTTTATATTCTTTTTTTTTTTTCAATTAGAAGTCAGATTACATGATCAAGAAGTCAAGTAAAAATCTTGAGTGACAAGTATCTTTATATCTAAGACTATGATACTGCAATTTGATCGGTACTTTCTTGTTTTGAGTAAAATAAGTTAGACCGGAGTTGATTAGTCTATTAGTCATGTCACCAAATCTCATAGCGTGGATACGAACTCCCATATAAAAAATAATAAAACAGTTGTACAAAATCACTAGATCAGCCGATAAGAAACATATAACTTCCCTAATAATTATAGTAAAAACAAAATTCTAAGGAATCCTATATCAAAATTGAAAAAAAGATTATAATATACTACAAAGTGACATGAACCATTATACTAATTATTAATAATTCATGTACACAAAAATATGTATATCGTCGTTTCGCTGACATTTTCATTATCAAGAAAAGTTAAAATTGTATTCGATATGTGAACCTTTGATGTAGTTGATATGAACTAAAAAGTCTAAGATACGCTTGAGATTTTTAATTTCGACAACTTTCACGTATTAATCTAAAGTTTTTGTTATCCTCGTAGCTAGGTGTATATATATATATATGATTCGAGTACAATTGCATGGTACTAGAATATACTCCCTCCGATCCGTTTCATAATATAAGTCGTTTTAGTTTTAAGCACGCAGATTAAGAAAATCTACTTTTAAAAAGTTCAGCCAATCACTGCATAATATAAATAATTATAAAATATTAAAATAATATATAATTTGCATAGGAATTTGAAAACGATTGATATTGTGAAACAAATTTTTTTCTCCAAAACACTTATATTATGAAACGGAGGGAGTATATTTTTATAAGTGAAGGTATTAAGTTCTTCTTATTTTTTTCTTTCTATTTTTGTGTGTTGGAGATTCCGAGACGACCGGTTCATCCCCCCCATAGAGACAGGCCGGTGCTTCATCCCATTGCTTCAGTGTCTCTCTTTAAGGAAACGAGAGATTATTAGCCTTTGGATCAGAAAATTAGATCCATTCCTAACCGTTTGATACACTTCCTGCTATTCCACGTGAAATTTAATTGTAACCAGAAACTTACAAAATTTCTCATAATCTACTAATGTAGTGTATTGTCCCATGCTCTTGACGAAGGTTCATTATATTATGGTTAATTTCACCATCCGATATTTCGCTGCGTACCTTTACTAAAAAAACTCAATTGTGTATAAAACCAAATGGGCATAAGATGGTGTCAAGAAGGCGCATAATAGTAGCCTAGATCAAGTTTCTTCGCAGTTCCTAAATCGTATGCAGTCTACATTTTTTGTTTATTGTTTAATTATTTATATTAATGAGGAGAAATATACATTGTCCATGAAAATCCAAACCTTTGTCATGGATATCATCTATACTACTTTCCCAGAAAATCCAAGTTAAAGTTTGATGTTTGTGGATTAAGTAACATGGATATCATCTTCGTATGTCTTCCTTGCGGCTTCGTTGTTCATAAAAGGTGCATATACTTGCCACAAGTCATAAAAATATCTAGTCACAAACACCCGGTGTTTGTCGCACAAAGATTGAAGAAAAGTATGGGGCATATACAGTACTTGCATGAAAAGGGGCTGCATTTATGTTGTGCATATTTTATGTGCGACAGGGCGCGCATAAGTGGCAAAGGAGAAATGATTTGGGACGGAAAGGAGCTCGAAGGAGAACCAGAAGAAGACGACGAAAATATTAAGCAGCCATTTGAGGAAATACGTGATGGGTTTATACTACATTTAGTCATCGAGAACATCCCATGCGACTTGAGGAAGATGTAAAAATATGGTACGATGAAGAAAAATATTGTCATCAAGCGTGTATACTCCCTCTATATGATGGTAAAGCTTATACATGCATGAAATGTGATTATGCTCTCCATGAAGAATGTGCATATCTTCCCCGTGTGAAACAACATGATTTACATTCACTTAATCTGGATACATGTTATACCCAAGCCGGACTATATTGTGAGTGTTAACAGAAGAAAGAAGAAGACGTGTACTCTTTCAAGCATTATTAACTTGTTGCTTTCGAGTTTCCAAGTTGGCAACCATTTTTTGTTTGCCAATCTTCGCTTTCAACTATTATTCATTGACCAAATTGTCTTCGTCCTTCTTTTTTTTTGGAAATCATTTTGTTTTATCATATAAATATATTTAATTTCGTCTCAACAAACCTTTGACTTCCTTTTCCTTCCTCATCTTATGAGTCTTGGTCATCTTTTCTTCCTCCTTCCATCTTTTAGTTCCAAGTTCATTTTTCAGAAGACCTCAAAAATAGCTCCAACATTTGTATCTTCCTTTTCAATTCAACAATACTTTTTTTCAATCAGAAACTCTTTCGCTTGGTGATTTTTAACTCTGTTCGACTTCTCACAAAGTTTTGCTTCTTTTTTGTTGTTGTTGTTGTTGTTGTTGTTGTTGTCTGTACACAAAGATCTCAAAGGTGAGTTTGTAATTTCCTCCAAGTTAGTTTACCTATCTACCACGATATTCCTACTTCTTGAAATTCTTGTTTAGGGAACAAAGGAAAGGTTTAATCTTTATTATATAGCTTGCAAGTTAGGCAAGAAACATTCTTTCCCTAACTTGCAAAATTTAGGGTTCGTCACAGAATTTGGGGTTTTCTTGAATCTCTAATTTGATTCGACAATTCATCAGATTCCTTGATGTTACATAATTTGATCCTTTGTTTTGGATTAGTTTGGATTCAAAGATCAAAATTTTAGAATGAATAGTGCATTTGATTCTGAGTCTTCTAAGTGTAGTCAAGTGGCTTAGAGTTTCAATCATTGTGATGATTGTTTTGATTAAATGCTCCAATGAAAAAACTTGCTCACTCACTCTAATTCGTTTGTGTGTATCAGTGGAGGAACCTCGGTGTTTTAATCTCTTTAAGAAGAAGATGAAATGCTTCTTATTCCCTCTTTGGGACAAGAAAGATGAACAGAGAAGCCCTAAACCGGTTTCACCAACGTCTAACTTCAGTGATGTTTCTGGAACGAGCACAGTATCATCCACTGGTAGGAACTCCAACACTAGCATGTCAGCTAGAGAAAACAACCTTAGAGAGTTCACTATTGGTGATCTTAAATCTGCCACAAGGAACTTCAGCAGGTCTGGTATGATTGGGGAAGGCGGTTTTGGTTGTGTCTTCTGGGGAACGATCAAGAACTTAGAAGACCCGACAAAGAAAATCGAAGTCGCGGTTAAACAGCTCGGCAAAAGAGGGTTGCAGGTATGGTTTCTTCATCTTTGTTCACAGAATTTGTTAGTGTTCTTTACTATAACTTAAGATATCATGTTTTGGTTTTTGCAGGGTCATAAAGAATGGGTGACTGAAGTAAACTTTCTCGGTGTGGTTGAGCATTCAAACTTGGTGAAATTGTTGGGACATTGTGCAGAAGACGATGAACGTGGAATCCAAAGGCTTTTGGTTTATGAATATATGCCAAACCAAAGCGTTGAGTTCCATTTATCCCCGCGGTCACCGACAGTACTTACTTGGGACCTCAGATTGAGAATAGCACAAGACGCAGCTCGGGGTTTAACATACCTTCATGAAGAAATGGACTTTCAGGTAACTGAACATGACATCCTCTGTTTCAACAGTTTCTTTGATCAGTTAAATGTATATATGTTTACTTTTGTAGATAATATTCCGTGATTTCAAGTCATCCAACATTCTACTAGACGAGAATTGGAAAGCGAAGCTTTCGGATTTCGGTCTGGCTCGCTTAGGTCCTTCACCAGGATCAAGTCATGTTTCTACTGATGTAAGTTTTGTACATTATCACTTGACTGGTTATAGAAAATCATTGCAAGATCAAGAAAGTTCTAATTTTTGGGGTTTAACAGGTAGTAGGAACAATGGGTTACGCAGCTCCAGAATACATCCAAACCGGTCGTCTCACATCGAAAAGCGATGTGTGGGGTTACGGAGTTTTCATCTATGAGCTCATTACAGGAAGGAGACCACTAGACCGAAACAAGCCTAAAGGAGAGCAGAAGCTTTTAGAATGGGTGAGACCTTACTTATCCGACACAAGGAGGTTCCGTCTCATAGTAGACCCGAGGCTCGAGGGGAAATACATGATCAAGCCAGTGCAGAAACTCGCAGTTGTGGCCAACCTCTGCCTTAATAGGAACGCAAAGGCGCGTCCAAAGATGAGCGAGGTTTTAGAGATGGTGACAAAGATTGTGGAAGCTTCGTCGCCTGGGAATGGTGGCAAGAAACCACAGCTGGTTCCGCTAAAGAGTCAAGAAGCTTCTAGAGTCGAGGAAGGGAAGAATAAGAAGGTGCTTGATGGTGGCGAAGGAGGTTGGTTAGAGAAATTGTGGAACCCAAAGAATGTGAGAGCTTGTTAATTCGGGCTACGTCATTAGTGAATTTCAAAGCCTTTGTTTAAATACTGTGATTTTCCATATTCCTTATTAAACGATCTATTTGACATATATTCAAGTGCTTTCGAATATATTTTTTGCAGTACTTCACTCACTTCATAGTGATCATTGGTCATACACGATGGAACCAAACAATACTACTAATGGGCTATTTGGGCCTTTCGTCGCAATCTTAATAATCTTCTGATAAGCCCATTATAAAGATTCGTTAAAGATTTTGTTTAAATTTAAATGAAAATAATAGAAGGAAAACAGGCATCAATTGTTCTCTTTATTTTTTAACACACAATAAGTTATTATTTTTTTTTTTTTTGAATACTAGGAGGTTCTGAGTCAAAGTCCGTAATTTTTCTAGATCCGAAACCACATTATGAAATATTAGTTTCGTCCCAATAAGTGGAATAATTTTGATTAGATTGCATTCAACTCATGTGTACTAACAATGGCAAACAATTTGACTTTTGAAGCATTTATTTTGGCTGAAAACAGGGGAAGCCATTAAATTTAGAACTAAAAGTAAAATTCTCATAGCATCTCAAGATCAAAAAGAAGAATTTCATAAAAAGTAACGTGAAAAGCAAATAGTAGGCAAATAAAATTATAAATAGCTTAATTGGTGTAAAAAAAAGAAGAATGAGAAGAAGAAGCCTAAATTCACTCATTGCTTTAGTGTAAACGAACAGAGGAAAAAAAAAACCACTCAATTGAGAGTTAAATGATATCATATCAGTGTCAACTAGTAGTAAGTTAAGAAAATATTCACATAAAATCTAGTTATAACATGTCAAAACATAATATATATTGTAAGCATTTTATGTCAAAACATAATATCTTATTATTATTACATAACCGAACTCTGTAAAAAAAAAAAAAAAACCCTTGCTGCCTTCGAAAGCATGTGTCATTTTGTTACATCTCTTGGATAATACGAACCACTAGAGATACTCTTGTACAGTCACAATTTTTTTTTTTTTTTTGTTAAACTCTTGTACAGTCACATTAATCACGTATTACTTCTTTTATCAAGTAGTATTTTTTTTTTTCATCAAGTAGTATTAACTAGATTTATATATTTATAAATTTATATGGCATGCGCATGATTAGTTTGAACATAGAATTTGTAGTAAACCACGCGCTAATATATTTAGTTCTCAACTATATATGATTGTTAGAAAACAATGCATGCATGTTGTTTGGTATATTTGCTCAATGAACTACCACAATAGTAACATTTAACATATTGTAACAATGTAACTCTATAAAATAATGGATTGACCCTTTTGAAATGGACTATTTTAGTTATAATATTCACTTAATTGACATGTAACATATAATATGCACATAGGATAATTAATTTTAAGAAAAAAAGAGAGTTGCTATTTGTTAACGCCTACATCAGCATAATCTTCACAACTACTAACGTTGATCAAAACACACCATAATTACGTATGCGTTTAATTAAATTTTGCTACCTAACAAAATTAATGAATTACACAAAAACTGGCTTTTGGGTTTCTCAAATCATTCATGACCCATGCCATACAAATTAAAATATACCGTATTATCATAGGCTGATTCAACATAAATTGACTACTTTTCTCATTTTTTTTATTTGCAAACAATTTGACTTATTTTATTTCGACTAACCCATTTACATATATTATTCTATAGTATAACTAATTAACTACTAGTCATTAGATCTCCATCTCATACTGTATGAATATATCAATCTACGTTTATACTTTATAATATTCTAATTAAAATAAATTGAAGCATTCGCAAAGCATCCATATGATTCATTCACCGCCAGAACATAGAACCTAGTTCATTTATTATAACCTAAGAAACTTTAATAAAAACAAATTTGTTTTTATGTGTTCCCAAGAATATTAAAATACAATACACAAATTTGTCGACGAGTCTTTGCGTGAGTTTTAATTTAATCAAACAAAGGGGGCTGCCTGAAAGAATTGAATTCGATAGTTTTGGAATTCAATAAATTGAGTTTGTGCCACGTGGAATTCTTACACTGACAAAAAAATAAAGTAAAAAAATATTTATTCGCGCCGGATATGATTGGGAATACTTCAAACTATGCAACCATGTGTTGTTGGACCCATTTGCTTCTTTAAGAAATTTTTCAACATTTAAGCCTAACTAGTTAGATTTTTTAATTTTAACTAATTACATTTGCATGTTAATCCTTCCTTAAATGCTCATTAACTATTAATTTATTTTATGGGGATTTGGTACTGACCCGAATATATCAACAATGAAAAGAAATCATGATTCATTTATGATTGTATCAATGAAAAATAAGTTGAAATAACAAATTTACATGTAAAAAAATAGTATACCCCAATTTTTCATTCATTTCAAATATTTAAATCTATTTTTTACAGTATTTATGACAAGAAATATAAGTTGAAATAACCTCGATAAACTTGAACGATATAGATTCCATTTCAATTCTATTTAAGATAAGAAAAATAAATTAGAATCAAAACTAGATTCTACGGCCCATAATTGATTATTATAATCAATAGAATCAAGCTGATTATTATTTTCCTTAGAGCACCCACAGTGGTGCATGTGGTTGGGTGTGTGTTAGTGGGGATTTAATAATAAAATAATGTAAGAAGTTGCCAAATGATTTTAATTTTCCAATTACAAAAAATAAATGACCAACCAGACGCTGCCACGTAATCCCACATCCGGTTGTAACCTTACATCCGACTTGCGACTCCAATCCCACTTTTCTCTTATTTTCAAATACTTTAATGCTCACACCCGACTTAAAAATGTACCAGTGCGTGTGCTCTTAGTAGACACCTCTTTGGAAAATGTTGTAACAACATTAAAGAATGAATAAAAATAAGCGATGAAGTCGTGACCGTTCATATTAATGATCCAACGACTACAAAATCTCGTGACAAAAGAGCTAAAGCCCAGATTTTCATATAAATATTGAGTGGCATTTTGCGCGTTTTCTCATTTTTCTTTTTTATTTTTATTCCTTTTTCTGGGTTTCTTTCTCGAATCGAAAAAGGGAAGAACTTTATTTTTATTCGAATCATTCTTCGATCCTTTTTCTTCATCATCAGCCAAAAAAATTCAGTCTTTTTAGAAGAAGAAAGTTGCGAGAAAAGAAAAAAAAAAACCCATTTGAATTATGTTTATTTCCAACCTAAATTCTCAATCTTTCATCCCAAAATTCTAAAAGTTGTCTATTTTTAGTAAAAATTCAATTCCGTCTTCAAGTTGCAGAGATTTAGTAAGTGAAAGGTGAGTTTCTTCAACTTTTGATCTAACTTCTTCTTCTTCCTTTAAACCATTTATTTTCTCAGATCTAGGTCGATTTTATTCTCGATTCATAGCCAAAAAAAAACTCCTTCTTTGAGTTCATTACTAAATCTCCAAGTTGGTCTCTTTGTTTTTTAGTTCTGATTGTGATAATGACTTTAGTTACTGTGTCTTATTTAGGAAAAATGATTGGAGAAATTTTGGAGTAGCAACAACATTTGTGTTAATTCTTTTGAAGTCACATTTTCGTCTTTGTTGAAAAGTCTCTGTTGTTTAATTTTCCCGTCAAATGCCCAGAGAGGTCTCCCAAGATTTACGCAACTAAATTAATTGATTTTTTTTGGAGTGTTAATTAAGTCATTTTGGAGTATTTGATTTGATTTGTTATGGATAAGCTTTTTGATTTCTTGATAACTTTTTTTTCTTGGCAGGTGTTTTTGAAGATGGTGTCACATGAAGAGAACACAAGTATTGTGGAATGGTTTCTTGGTCCACATCCATACACGTATCCTCCTTATGGTATTGAGATGATTCATGAGGATGATGAAGTATCTCATCATCATCATCACCAGAGTGGTGAGTATTACAGAGAGTATGAAGATCATCGTAGTAGCGATGTAGATAACGATGAGATCATTGCTAGAACTCTCCAAGACGATTTTTTGCAGCTTGAAATCGCAGAAAGTAACGATTTTTCGCATCAGAATCAACAACAACATCAACAAGAAGGTTATACTAACAACTATAGTAATAACAACAATGGATATGCTTGGAATGATCAGTCTGCTGTGGATTATTCTTCAGGTTATTATTGAACAAGCTATTTTATGCTTTTCATGTGTGTTGTTATGGTTTTTGGGATTAGATTACAGATGTGTTTTTGGGTGTTGTAGAATGGATAGGAAATGATAATGATCAAGATGGGAGGAGCGATGACTCAGTTAATGTCTTTTCGTGTTCAAGCCCGAGTGACACGGATGAGTATGTGTACTCGTGGGAATCAGATCAATGTGATGCTGATGGTGAATTTGGAAGGAGATTGAATCAAATGGTTCCCATTCCGGTAAGTACTCTATTATGTTGAAGTTGGTGTTAAGATGTTCTTATAATTTGACAATCAATCATAATATATATGCAGTATATACCGAAAATAAATGGAGAAATACCTCCGGAAGAAGAAGCAGTTTCAGATCATGAAAGACTTCGGAATAGGTATGTATTTTTGCTCATTTTATTTTTTCTATCATATATAAACCATTCTTGATTCCATTATCTTCCCATTATTTCAGGTTAGAGATGTTCGACTTCACCGAGGTTAAGGTTCCTGGAGATGGTAATTGCCAGGTAACCTTCTTCATAAGCAGATCGTTCTGGAAGAATTAGTTAGATTCTTACCCATCATTTTGAATCTTGAATGCTCCCTCCCAACTTTTTCTTTTCAGTTCCGTGCTTTAGCTGATCAACTGTACAAAACCGCAGATCGCCATAAACATGTTAGACGACAAATAGTGAAACAGGTTTGATGATCTATTTGCTCTTGAGAATCTTTACAAGCTTCCACAAGTTGCATGAACTCATTTTTGTTTTTGCAATTTTCATCTCCTGGTTTAGCTCAAATCTCGTCCAGATTCTTATCAAGGATACGTTCCTATGGACTTCTCTGAGTATTTAAAAAAGATGTCTCGGTAAAATCTCTTCTCATAGTGAACTCCATAACCGCAGTAGCTGCCGATTCTCTTGTTAAAGCCTAGTGTTAAAATTTGAAACAGGAGTGGCGAGTGGGGCGATCATGTGACATTACAGGCAGCTGCAGATGCGGTATAAATTCTTAAACTTGTAAAAAGAGATGAGCTGATCTTCCTTTTACTTTCCTCAATTCACAGTTAATCAGTTTGGTGAAACTTTTAAACATCGCAGTATCGGGTGAAAATAGTAGTCCTTACATCGTTCAAGGATACATGTTACATTGAAATTCTTCCTACCTCCCAAGAATCCAAAGGAGGTAAAGAGTTTCTTTCACAGTAAAATTGCTTGTCTTACTATACCTCTCTCTTGATGGTTATTACAGTGATCTGTTATTTTGTTCTTGTTGTCTGCAGTAATCTTCTTGAGCTTCTGGGCAGAGGTTCATTACAACGCCATCTACTTAAACAGAGGTAACTTCTAGAAACCTTTTATTTTACAGACTAAATTTTGCTTCTTTCCTCTTCATCTTAATTCTCTTCTTCTTCTTCTTCTTCACACTTTTGGTGTTTAGATACATCTGAAACAGAGCTACAGAGGAAGAGAAAATGGTGGCGTTTCGGAAACTAGACAGGCCATGGATCATCGTCACTGGGTTATATTAATATTTATTGACTTGTGAGAGAGAAATGTTCTTTGACATAGTCCCTTCGTAGAGGGAGAGGATGATGAACAGAGCTCACAGCTTCAAAGTCTTACAATAATATTATTTTCTTCTTTGAAAGAAAGAAAATTTTCTGCCAGAAAAACAGAATTAACTAATTAAATAAAAAATACACAACATTTTGATCATTTCCTTATGCAGCTAATTCACATTCCAAATTCTAACAGTTTTTCAACAATTAAACTTTTCCTCGCATATTATTACTTACCAAGGAAATTAACCTTAAGAAACCGATCAAAGGATTGTGAATGAAATAAACATCATAATAATTTGCTCAAGAGAGTCTATGCGTGATCAATAATTATAACTGTATCACTCTTGACATCATCCAAAAGATCATAATTTAAGTTAAAGAAAAAAAAATGAGAGAAATCATGATCTAACTGTAGAGATCGTCGTCATCAGCTGCAGCTGCAGAAGTGGCAAAGGGATCAGCGGCTGCACCACCAACGGTGCGTCCGGCAGAAGCGGTTGAGTCAAACCTGAACTCAGATCCAAACCCTCTTGATTGCTGCAGCGTCTGAGCAAAAGCTTGGTACTTGCGAATATCAGCATCACTTACACTTCTCCTTGCATATTTCATCGACTCTTCGAAATGAGCAGCTCTAATCTCTGAAACTTCATCATCCACCATATCTTCCTCCATCGCCTCTGGATTCTCGCTCCTTCTACGCTCTTTCTCAATATCCTGAGGAACAAAAACACAAAAAAAGGGTCAAGATTAGAACAATTAAAACGAATTGGAACTTAAGGTTACTTAATCACATGTTTCAGAAGGTAAACAAATCTCTGACCTTTTCGATGTTTTCTCTGATGGCGTACTTGCAAGCTCTCTGGCAGATCTCAGTGATATCAGCACCACTGAATCCCTGAGTGTACTTAGCGAGTGCAGTCACATCTACATCTTTAGCGACAGGAGATTTTCTCAAGCAGGCCTTGAAGATATTGAGACGGGAATCTTCATCAGGTAGAGGAATGTAGATAAGCTGGTCGAGTCTTCCAGGTCGAAGAAGAGCTGGATCTATGATATCTGGTCTGTTAGTTGCTCCAATAATGAATACAGTCTTCTTTGCATTCATTCCATCCATTTCTGTCAGAAGCTGATTCAACACTCTATCAGCTGCACCGCCGGCATCACCCACGCTGTTTCCTCTCTGAGTAGCAATCGAGTCGAGCTCATCGAAAAACAGAACACAAGGAGCAGATTGACGAGCCTTGTCAAAGATTTCACGGACGTTGGCTTCACTTTCTCCAAACCACATTGTGAGAAGCTCGGGTCCCTTGACACTGATGAAGTTTGCTTGGCACTCGTTTGCTATAGCTTTGGCTAAAAGGGTTTTCCCACATCCAGGAGGACCGTAGAAAAGAACTCCCTTTGATGGAGACATACCAAACTTTTCGAATTTCTCTGGATGCTCAACAGGGTATTGAACAGTCTCCTGAAGCTCTCTCTTAACATTCTCAAGACCTCCAATATCCTCCCAGGAGACATTTGGAACCTCCACAACAGTTTCACGAAGTGCGGATGGGTTGCTGTTTCCAAGAGCGGTGTGGAAGTGTTCATTAGACACCGCCATGGAATTGAGGATTTCGGCATCAATTGAGTCATCTTCCAAGTCAATCACATCCATCTTCTCTCTGATACATTGAAGGGCAGCTTCAGTGCATAGAGCTGCAAGATCAGCTCCAACATATCCATGCGTGTCCTTGGAGATTCTTTCTAGATCCACATCTTCAGCTAGCTTCATGTTCTTCGTGTGGATCCTAAGAACTTCAAGACGTCCAATTTCATCAGGAACACCGATATCAATTTCCCTGTCGAATCTTCCAAACCTTCTCAAAGCCGGATCAATACTGTTGGGGCGATTTGTTGCTCCCATAACAATAACATGGGCACGTGATTTTAGTCCATCCATAAGCGTAAGGAGCTGAGAGACAATCCTCCTCTCAACCTCACCATTCGTCTTCTCTCTTTTTGGTGCAATAGAGTCAATCTCATCAATGAATATGATAGAAGGGGCATTCTTCTCAGCCTCCTCAAATGCTTTTCTGAGGTTGCTCTCACTCTCACCAGCCAGTTTCGACATGATTTCCGGTCCATTGATACAGAAGAAAAATGCTCCGGTTTCATTAGCCACAGCACGAGCAATAAGAGTCTTACCGGATCCAGGAGGTCCATAAAGCAGAATTCCCTTTGGTGGCTTCACACCAATTGATTTAAAGAGTTGTGGATGCCTCAAGGGAAGTTCAACCAATTCCCTAATCTGAGCCATCTGTTTCCTGACACCACCAACATCGTCATAACCGACCTCATCAAGCCTTTCTTCGTCTTCCCTCTTGACTGGTTCACCCTCACAGAAAATCTCTGTATCTGGAGCCACCACACAGTACTCAGCAGGATCAGTCTCGATCACTTTGAACTCCACACTCCTCATTCCTCCTCTCACTAGGAAAAGATCTCCCTTCCTCACTGGGCGGTACGCCTCCAGGAAGTAAGCTGTTGAAAAAAATCAACTTAAGTTCAGAAAACAATCAAACTTATAAAAAATATCTTACAGCAAACACAGAACTCCAAAAGACAAGCTCGACTATGATATGAAACAGAATCCAAGATTAAAGCAAACTTACGTTTAAGGTAAGCATCAAAAAGGTTTCCAGTAACGCCTTCAACTGTATCATCAACTGGCAAGATGTGGACACGCTTTCCATACTTGACATCTGGGCATTGGTGAACAGAAATAACATCTCCCAGTCTAACCCTCAAGTTAGACCTTACAACCTTATTCATTCTGATCCTGGGTTCCTCACATGTTTCATCAGCAAGGGCAATGCACACAGTGTCCTTTCTCTTCTTACCCTGCAAATCCAAAACCCCAATCAAGTTAGAAATCAAATCACAGAGATAAAAACCACTTTCTTCAGACAAAATAGTTGTACCACTAACTGAATGTGTTTACAAGACCATACAAAGTAAAAACATCAAAGTGACAATTTATCATAATTCAAGACGAATCACATAAGAATCCATTAGCCAAGGAAAGAAAACCCTATTTTCGAACAAAAACCTAACCTTGATGAGAATTGTATCGCCTCGAAAAAGCTGGAGCTTTTCCATGGTAGCAGGATGGAGAGAGACAACAGAGTTGTCATCGTTAATGGCTTCATCGACAACAAGTCGGTTTGGAGACTTCTTCCTCTCGAGGATCGCAGTACTGAAATCCTTCTTAGGTTTCCTGAAACAAAAACCAGCTTAAAGTTAGGATCAAACTAAAAAACCCTAATCCCAATATCGAAAACCCCAAGTAAGAAAATCGAAACTTTATGATCGGAAAACGAAAATCGAAGATCTGGGTGTACTTACGAGTCGGAAGATTCAGGTTGGTTTGACATAGTGATAGCTGAGATTGACCAGAGAGAGTTTTCTGAAGAAAGTTGCGAAATTTGTTTCTAGAGAGATAGAGAGATCGATTTGATGATGATGATGATGATGATAATGGGATCTCAAGAGAGCTGATTTCGGGATTTATAGCTCTTTGATTTCCTTCTTGTTGGAAAAAGAAGCGGAATTTAATTTCCTTTTCTTTTTATTTTACTTATCGCTATACGACCCCTTACCTTTTAAATTTATATCAAAACCTTCCAAAAGTTTTGTATTGTAATAAAACCACCCTGTTCTCTTTAAATCATATCAATTAATTTATATTCTTATGATTTATCAAGAATTCAAACATAAAATAATAACTATATTTATAAGGAAAAAAACATCTATCTCACTTTGACTAAACTTAATTTTATAGTGTGGTGAGGGTACCTAAATGTAGATTAAAAAGTTATGGGGGCAATTTGGAAATAAAAGTAACAAGAGAGGTGAGTATGACAATGACAGTTTTCCTTTTTTGGTTCTAGGTGATAACAAACACAAGAAAGGAATAGAAGTTTCTTATTAGTTAGCGGTATCAAGCAAGCTACATTTTTTTTTTTTTTTTTTTACTTTTTTCTAAATAGAAATTTAATATTTTACAATTTAATTTCTTTGTTCTAAAATAGAATGCCATTTTTTTATACCAATATAAGTTAGTTGCAGAAATTATTGTTTGCATCTTTATCAATATGAAATTCTAAATAAATTTTAATCAATATGAAATTCTAAATAAATTTTCATATTTAAAACCTCATTTGAATTGAACTTTCTTAGAGAAAAATAATTTAATTTCCAAAAAGATAAACCCTTTTTGTTGTTAAAAAAGTTATCAAATTAATTAAATTTTCATCTAGTTTTTTTTTTTTTTTGGGCAAAGATAAATCTTTTGTTATCACTATCTATAGGATATCCTCAATCTAGAACTACGCGCCGTTTGTTAGTCTCTTCGATATTAGACGTTGCGCCGTTTTCACTTTGAGATTTGCGATGTAATAACTACCTGCCGTTTTTAAACTCCATTGATCGTCTTCTATTCTAGTTCGATTCTCGGCGGAGAGTACTGGACGAGAAAATCCAGATCGGGAATCAACTTAGAGAAGGAAAAAAAAGAAGACAACTTCTAAAGATGAATCTAGGGTTCTTAGTTGGATTTTTCGGCGTTCTGATTCTCTCACATGCCGCTTATTCAACAATCCAATGTATGTCAACTCTTCCCAATCCAATTCCAGTTCCAATTGAGTCAGATCTACTTTGATTTTTGAGATAGGATCTTCATGTGAGTTTCTCTATCTTTGTTTCAGATAGAGGATTGTTGAAGATCATGGAGGAAGAGTTCTCTCGACCACCGATTAATGTGAGTATATGATAAAGGTTTCTCTTTTTCCCCAATCTTCTTGGAATTTTATCAGCAGTGATTATGATTTGACATGTCTCATGATTGGATTTCTTAAGGTTATTCTGGAGCTGATCATCGGGCTAGCTCTGTGTATGTGGGCTGCTTTGACTTTCCCTGGGAAATTTCTCTCGATCCATCCGGATTCTGATGAAAACAGGTCTGTGATCATGTTTCTCTTGAACTCTCTGTTGTGTGTCAGTGTTAATCAATCTGAAACCATGTTATCTAGTGAGTGTTTTTGCTATTGACTTAGGATGTTCATAGATTTGTGGTCATGGATTTGTTAAAGAGTCCAACATTGATGCCTCAGTTAAAGGATGAATTTTTCTCTCTGTTCGTATGTTTAGCTTGGAATAGAGTTACGGGTCTTATAGAGACATCCTCTGGCTAGATTTGGCTCAATTATTCAGTTTCATGGGCGTTTCTAGTGAATGCCTTTGCTTTTGACTAAAAAGGTGTACGGATGTGTTTGTTCATGAATTCATTTAAAGAGCTTGTGTTCTTGAGATGTTTCGAGGGTCTAGTTTTGATGTCTCTGTAACTCTCTGTTGTGCGTCAGTGTATATCAATCTGAAACATGGAAATTTGATAGTTAATATTTTTCCCATTGATTGAGAATGACCACCAAAGACTCATGTTCATGGATAAGAAGAAACTTTCGTCTAGAGATGTTCTGGGTTCCAACATTGAGGGTTTCTTTAATAGTACTTTGTGTAGCTAAGGTTGTCTAAAATGCAGGACATTCAAAGGTTTGTGGTTATGGAGACATTTTCTAGTTTAGCTTTGGTTCAATTACGGCTATGGGTTACAAGAACTGCCCCTAACTCTTTCAATCAGTTTAGATTTGTTTCATTGGCTTTTTTTAGACACCCTTTGGTGAAACAGGATTGTTTCTTCTATGTCACAGCTCACAGCCTCTCACATACCTTCCTATGCAGTATAGTTCTTGAATTGGTTTTGGGTTGGTCTTCTGTTAACTGGTTTCTTTCAAAACTTTTTCAGGGCTGTGTCTTTACCAGATAACTCAGATTTCATGATATTCAATCACCGTGGCAGACTGTTCCCACCGGAGATTGAGATGAAGTTTTGATTTTTATCACACTGCTTTGTCAAACTCTGATCTGTCTAATGTCTGAGATGTTTTCATTGGAATTCTACTCTTAAGCAACTACCCTGCTTTGCATCAATTTTTGATTCTTGAAACCAGTCTTGTGAAGTTTCTGTGTGTCAGGTTCTCTACTTGGAATCTTAGATTAATGAAAAATCATCATAACAACATATGCACAAGTCCTCGCAGGATAGGGTACTATGAAAATAGTCAAATACAGTTACACTTAAACAACAAAAATTTGCTTCTTTTTTTTATTCATTCCTGCTACAACTTTCTGATACAATTGAAAAGGCATAATCGAAGCCACGGCCCATGGCACCGGAAAAACCGGGGTACATTTTTTCAAGAAAAACCTTAAAGACATCTAAATGATGAGGTTTGAAATTGGCGCGTTATTTTCTCAAGTGAATTATTGTCATAACTCATAATAATCAAACATTTTTTTTTTTGGTAAACAATAAACATCAAACATGTCTGATATAGAAAGCATTAAGTTAATTACATTGATTGATACTCAAAATCTCTCTGGTTACTCAAAATATTCTCTCCCGGCAAATCTATGGATTCGGAGCCGGAGTCGAAGTTCATATCACTCATTTCTCAACTAATGTCTCTCACCGAAACTGTATTCGGATCGGATACGATTTTGGAGTTCGTATCCCTCATTATTCGAATAATCGATCTGTAGTCGATTGATCATTGGACTAGCTCTCTGTATGTGGGATGCTTTGACTTTCCCTGGGAATTACTCTAGATCCACCCAGATTCCAATGAAAAACAGGTCTGTGATCATGATTCTCTTCAACTCTCTGTTGTGTATCAACGTTAATTAATCTGAAATAATGTTTTCTAGTGAATATTATTGCTGTTGACTGAGAATGTCATAGATTCATTTCTCAATGAACAAGCTTTCTGAGCAAACAACTAAGGTAACAAAGTTTAATATCTATGCACCCACCTTGCATCATTTTGGTTTTTAGACACCCTTACTTGAAAGAAAGTATAAATTTTGCTGCATGCATAATTTCATATCTTCCCTTTGCCAGTAGTGTATTACACTGCTTATGCAGTGATTTGTCCAATTATATGAGAAGACTGTTATAACCAAATGTCTTGAAACCAGAGAGAAGATGCATCAATTAAAGCTTAAGTGATGGCAATATCAAGAATCTGCTGCAACGACTGCTGGGGAAATACAAGTTTAATAATTATCAGATTGTAAACACGACGGCGAGTAAAAATGATCAAAGACACATAATTATCGATCAGACGGTTGGTCTGTATTCAAAACTTGATCCAGGTTCTTCAGTGGAAGGGAAAGCCTCCAAGCCAGTTACCATGGCTGCAGGAGGACCACGGCGACACCTCTGATGCATCTCATCAACAGCTTCAGGTGGTCCAGAAAAGAGTGCTTCCACTGAACCGTCCCTGCAGTTCCTGACCCATCCCTTTACCCCGAGCTGCTCAGCGTTCTCAACAGTCCAGTTCCTGTAGCACACTCCTTGTACTCTTCCCTTTATCACCACTCTCACCTGCACCAACATGGACATCTTCAGTCCATATTCTCAGACAACTATGGTACCAAGAAGGCTCATATAATCCAGCATCAAGAAGTTACATGAGGCATCAGATGCAAAACTATAATGCAGATAGATTTCGGTTATAGAATTGCATCTTACTCAAACTTTTGATGGTCTCAAACTCTCAACGTTATGAAACTTTAAGTCGTCAACATATAACCAATAAAAAGAGTCTAGAATCTGAACAAGCATCATAGTTTCATTTATAGTATAAGACTCAGTTACACGTTTTGGACTGATAATCAATGAGAAACAACAAATATAGTCAAAAAATCAAACCTAAGGCTATGGAATAAGGTTCACTGAATTCAAACAAAGCAAATCTATCATCAATCGACATTGACATGAAAAAACCCATTTAAGTAGAAAACCAATGAAAACCTAATTCCCAACAGATACCAGAAAAAAAATCTCAACTTTAGCCACAATTTCAACGCATAGAAAATACCGTTTTGGAAGAATCGGATTGCTGGGAAGACCCAGATTCAGCCTGAGTGGTCATGGAGGACACAGGCGGAGATGAGCGAAGCCAAAGCTGAGGACGTTGACGACTTTGAGCTGCAGAGAACGAAGGAAGAGGAAGAAGAGGAGGATTCTGATGATTACGAGGATTATGGAGTCTCAACAGTGAAGTAGAGACTTGTGGAAACTTCCCGAGACTCAGGAATCTTGTTCGAATTCCGACAATCGAGGCCATTCTCCGTTAATGTTCTCGTGTTTCAGGGATTTTGGGTTATTTCCTTAACGAATCCGGTTCTGTTTAACTATCGGTTCGATTGCTTCTGGTTCGGTCTGATCAAGATTTTAATTTTTGAACATCGTACACCATATGTTATCAAAATATCCATTTCTTTATTTGGCATCCCAAAGTGATCAACAAAACGTCAATTGACAATAAGAAAAACATGTAAGGAGAAGAAAATATTTAGTAACCAACATGTTTTATACAGTTTTTGCTTCTTTAGAACTGCAATTGGCATTAATATCAAATAGATGTGTCATATGTGTGATTGCTAGATATGAACAAAGTGGTAACAAGAAAATACATTATTACATTATTCAAAATGATTGTTGAACAAAATAACTAATAGAAAGTTAGTTGGCAACAGTCAATATATGAGAGAAAAATAGTATAGGTGAATCAGAGATCATCAACATGGTATAGTTTTTGTAGTTGTGTTCTAAAGCAAAAGAGACTTTTTATTGGTGTGTATTGGTAAAGATTGTTCAAGACAATAATAAACTTCAGTGGCCATTTTCAAACTTTGTGGAGTTTTCAAGAAATTTCTCAAATCTTCTTTCGGCCCACAATGAAGCCCAATAAAAACCAATTTTGAATGACGGTCCATACACGCTCATTTTCTTCTTCTTCTTTTTTTTTTTCTCTAACTTATCCTCGTTTTTTAGAAAAGTCTTAAAGAATTTACGTAGTTTCAACATGTAAAACAGTAAAAGTAATGTACATAAATTGGAACTGAAAAGCTTAAATGGAATTATCTTTTTGATCATATAAAATCAAGTCAGCCTTATTTGATCATATAAAATCAAGTCAGCCTTAGTTTTTGATCATATAAAATCAAGTCAACCTAACATTTAATAAGTGTAAGTTCAAAGTGTTTGACAATTTACTGAAAACAAATGGAATAGTCAAATAAGTTTCCAATTTATTTTGAGAAATAGTCAAAATTCAAATAAAACGTTTCATGGAGACTTGGACTATAATTAGTGGCTTTCTTGTATATAGAGAGGACTCTTCTCAGCTCCTCCCCCAAAAAAGAGGAAACGAAACGAAACATGGTGGAAACATGGTTGCACGTGTGGCTGCGCGACTAAGCAATTTTGACAAGTCAGAATTTACTTATATATTATCATTGTTTAATTACAAGTTGTTATCTATTTCTTTTCAAGGAGTTTGACATTCGAAATTATCAGATTGGGTTTGAAAAGGGCGTTTTAACCTATGAAAAGATTTTGTTTAACAGCAGAAAATTCATGTATTGCATAGAGAAAATAAACAATTTTTTAATAAAAGGATATTACCATGTCAAAATAACCAGTTTTGAAAGTAATAATGTATAAATTAAGAAAGTAAAATACAAATAATGATGTTATAAATTAAGAAAATAACAAATTGTAACCAATTTTTAAAGAAAAAAATATTAGGTAAGATGTGAAGTTCAATTTCACAAATAATTTATCGGAAATAATAAAAAATTATTCAAATAAAATAAAAAATCATAAACTTCACGTATATGAATTTTTATAATCTGAATTCAAATTAAAAAACCCCCAAAAATAATAGACCATTTAGAACAAATCAGAGAAAATATGGGAAAGGAATAAAGATTTGTCTCACATGTAGCGAGTTTTTATTTTACATTTTGGAACACAACTACACATTCCAGCTGTACTTGTGGGGGCGACTCGTGCCGTGCAATCCAAACCGAGACAAAATTGCCATGTGGGCCTGACGTGGACCGGTCCTACTAATTATAACATGTCAACATAAAACACTACACATTAATCATGCATCATCATCACCCATCATTTATGATCATGATTCATGCTTGTTATTGCACATACAACTTCATGATCATCCTGAAAATCTCACAAGTCAAAATTCATAACCACATGTATCTTATCAGTGTAAAAGTTTTCGAACGGCATCTTCTAAAATTTGCCATATTAATGATATTAGGATTTCTCTCCTTTTTTGACTAATTTTGATATGTTTATAACAGAAATTAGTAAACAATTAGTGGCAATTGCAAGTAAAAACTAAAAAGCGGTAATTGTGTACGTCACATTCGAAGCTGAGTCAGAAACACGGGGCATTGTTAAAGTTCATGGTCTCTCCTTTGATATTTTCCTATTTTATAATGTTGCTGACGGATATTCTTTATTAATATTACAATAATAGTTTTATAATCCATTTATAAGTGCTGGATTAGGTTTTCGCATCAGCAAATGATTTGGAGGAAATTTAAATAATTATGTTCGTATAGAATTAAGATAATAGAGGATCAGATATATGGTGCATTTTATCTATTATAGTAGTAGTTTGTGGTTTTAATTTATGCTAATATCGTCGATGCGTTATTATATAATGGATATGTTATGGAAAAGGAAAAAATAAATCAAGGATTACGCAGTTGAGTATACATGTTTATAAGTAAAAAAAAAAAACAAAGAGAATACATGTTTATGACTTCATTTTTCCTTTCTATTAATTGAATCAAACACTAAATGTTGGAATATTCCTATATGTATAGCGCCATCGCTTCTGGTTTTATATATTTGCCTTTAAAATCAAATTGTCTTTTGTTGCATATGACATCGACAAAGGAACAACATTTGTTTATTGTTTAAGATGTACGAAAAAATAAATATTTTAAAATAAATTAAGTGTATATACTAGCTATACGAAGCAAGTTATAAGAATTTAGTAATATAAAGGAGGCAAAAAATACAAAATGTCTGCTGATGTATGAAACGGCATGAATCTTCTTATCTTTTAAAATCATTATTGGCGTTTTTTATATATAATAAGAACAAAAATATAGATCAGAATCACACACGTAAACGTGATCATACGTCGGTCCGTCCAAATAACTACCCACTCTTAAAGTCTTAAATTAATTATGTGGCTGTTTATCTTCTTTTTTTTTTTTTTTTTAAATTTTTAATTTAATGCGATTTACATATTTAAATAGTGTATACTTCATACGACAGTTGGAAAATTCATATTTAAAATTTGGTGTTTGATCCAGATTACCTCTAACGAGATGATATATTATTAGATTTAAGGAATTAATCAGTAGATGAAAGGGTTGAGATTAGCTTAATCTGCCCCCACTAACTTTGTATGAGTGTGAAAGGAACCAACAATTTTATCTACGAAGGCAACATTAACATTTCATTGGTTTTTGTACTTCCTCAATCATTATAATCTTTTAAAATATTTATCGTTTCCTGGCCATGCAAACGCTGGAAGATTCAAGACTACTCTCGAAGGAGTGAGGAGGATGTTGTTTAGCAAATTATAGGTGCAAGTCTGTTTTAGTTGTTATAATATACTCCTTTCAAGTATTCAACTATTGGATCAATAGCTTCTTCTTTTCTTTTCTTTTTCCTTTATGACACTATATCATCATTTACTAAAATATTAATCTATCCGCAGTACATACAACAAAATTACAATGGACGATTCAATTTATAATGCATACTAATACTAACGATCCATAAATTCATTTTTTTTTTTCAAAAATCATAAATTTTGATATAGAAAACCTAATTTCTTTATCACGTAGTAGCGATTCTACCACAAGTATATACATAATAAATTAAAGTGTTATCATTATTATCATCATCCAATATAAGCCACACCTACCTAGGAACACGTATATATTTGCTTTCCAGTAAAAATATACACACAACTGGTTAAACCAATTGAGAATGATCGAAAGAATAAGTTATTAAAATCGATCTCTCCATATGTACATGTATCTATTGGAGAATGCTAATAGTTATTTGTCCCTTGGCAATTCTGACCACTCACAAGTTTTGATGATCATGTCCGATGAAGACAGTTTTAACTCTAGCACAATTTTTTTGTTCTGATACAATAAAGCTAACTTAATACATCCAACCATTTGATCAATAAATCATTAAATTTCAACTACATCACTTCATTTATACCTAACATCCATAAATAACGTCTCCATCGACTCTTCTTTTTGGCCTTATTAAACCAATGAGTCAAATATTGTTTCCAAATAATACAATCATATACATATATAAACCCACATGTATACATACACACATTAGTCTTCTTATAGTAGAACTTTTTATGCAAGTTGTATGTGTTTTATGATGTGTTAACCATTATAGTGTTACCCTTTATGGAAAACCAAAAGCTATTATGACCCTCAGAAGTAGAAACTTTTGGAAACTCTTAAAGATGATTTTACATGCAAAGACTAAAGACGAATTCTAAATGTTCGGCTTTTTTCTTATTTATAGCTATTAAAATATGAAAGACTAACCATATATTCGTTTTAAAGAATGACAAAACCCAATTGCTGTGTCATACGAATTTCTTTTGGCATGGATCCAGAAGACGTTGTTTACTTGTTTCTAACTTTTGTTAAACTCACATTGGGAAAAATATCTAGGCACACTAACGGCATAATCAAGCGGTTTAAAAGAGGCACCACAAAAAAAAAAACAAGCGAAATAAATAAACAACATTTGCTCCATTGCTTAAGACTTTTGATCAACAATGAAACATATACATTTTCACAATAATTCATTTCCGAAAATTTTCAACGGCTTGAAAACAGAAGGGTATATAAACCAATTGTTTCCTAACTTTTGATCTAATGTCGGTTGATTAATAAATGATACTATACAGGGTTACGTCATTTTTATGCAAAATATTAAATGTTGCGTTATAAACATAACTTACACCAATTGGAACAAAAGACCAGTATGAATTGGATTATTCTTCTGCCGTTGTGGGGTTTCATTTGAATTGCGGTCCTATATGAGTTATAATGTTAGTCGGTTGTGTTACGTACTGATATTGGATATGTATTAATTTCATCCTTACGATTCCTTACACATCTAACATTTTAGAACCAAAAACGAGTTGATAAGATTCAAGTTATTTATACACATATATTAAAAGTGCTTTACCAGGAGTCTTAAAAGCTTAGGATTAGTTATAATAATCTTTTGAACTTTTTTTTTCCACCTCTTTATCACTTTATGTATGTGGTAGACTATTCATTTTTATTACACACCAAATATGATTTTCTTGAAACAAAAAATATGTTAATCAGAACTAATATGTTTTTTCATTATGATCACCTGACAATTACATAGCACAAAAAGTTATAAAACACACGATGTTTACGATACAAAATTATACCTATATGCTATATAGAAGAAATAAACCAACCACCCAACCAATCCACGCCTCTCAAAAACCGGTTCTAACCGGCCAATCCAGCCGGTTTAGATTACCGGACTCGGAAGTTTCCGTGCTTTCGTAGTATATAATTTGTCATATCTACCATTCTCACCCTATATTTTTTAGTTATTTACATTTTCCTCCCCACTTGTTTTACTCACATCACAGAACACCCATTTGGATTCTCATCACTAAACAACTCAGGCGCACGCATATGACCATAAGGATCTGCGTAACCTTGGTGGTTCATATATGGGGGCGGTGGTGCTTCATGTCCATACCCTTGACCGTAACCTTGGTTCATATACGATTCTTGTACGTATCCTTGGTTCGTATACGGTTCTTGTACATACGATTGAGATGATTGACCTTGCATCATGTAATGTTGTTGACCGTATACTTGTCCTTGTGGGTAGTAATACATCGGCTGTGGAGGATAACCGTAACCGTTATACTCCGATTTCTTCACATCCATAGCACCACCGTCTCCTCCTCCTCCACCGCCGCCAACAGCAACTTCTTTCTTCTTCTCACCACCACCTTCGACTTTCTTTTCTCCAACATCTTTAATCTCTTTCTTTTCACCAGCACCTTTGTCCTTCTTCTCACCGCCAGCTGGAGCTGCAGCCGCCGCTGCTTTGGGTGCTTCGTCATCCTTTTTCGCCGGAACAACTTCAACAGTGCGTTTAAGCTTCTCGTTAAGATAAGGAGTGAGCTGTTTCACGTCAATGATCCCCTTAACTATAACCAAATCCTTGGCACTATCAATAGCAACTGAATTAACCCCTGTAAATAAAACATTCATACATTAATAAATTAACATGTAATTAATAGAATAATTAAGCTCAAAAATTAGGCTAACCACTTCTTAGCTAACCATATGATATTTTTCACTAAAATAATAAATAAGCTACCTATAGGTAGTTGAGTCCAACCTAATTTAAGGAATAATAAAATTTTCTTTTGCTTCCGTTATCTTCCTCAATCACCAACCGTATCAATTTGTTTATTAAAATTTAAGTACTAAAGAACGTTACAAATGGGATTAATGATCATAAACATACCTTTAATTTTGTTGACTATTCTTTTGATTTTGTGTTCGCAACCTTCACAATGTAACTTCGTCTTCAAAACCACAGTACTCTGTATCACATCAAAGAAATTTACATCAGAAACAACGATCATTATCTTAGTTACTTTTTTTTAACTATAATTAGAGGAATCATTTTTATTTGAGAAAAGAAAAAGTCATCCAAATATATTTGGAATTGAACGAGTGTAAATACCGTAAAGTTTCGAAGTGGACACACACACGTTATAGACCACAAACAGAAATATATTTTTATTATATAGTTTCGCTATCTGAATTTAAAATTTGTATTTTTCTAGTTTATTTATTAAAATATTTAATTAGAAGAGATAAATCACAGATAGAGACAATTAATTAATTAATTACCTCTTTAGGTGGTGGTGGAGGTGAAGCTTTCTTCTCTCCTTCCTCTTTCTTCTTCTCTTCTTTTTTCTCACCGGATTTCTCATCGGCGGCTGGTTTTTTCTCAGCCGGTTTCTCCTCCGCCGCAGGAGGCTTCTTCTCACCGCCTGAAGGAGGTGTCTCTTTCTTCGGTGGCGCAACAGTAGAGACGAGTTCGACTGGTCTCTTAATTTTCTCGGCCACTTTATCACGAACTTCCACTGGATCTACGTTTCCGATCACCGTCAATTTGTTACTCTTATAATCAATATTCACATCTTCCACACCTAAATCACAAAATAATCAGAGAAATCGCGTTAGGGTTTTAAATTCGAAACGAATTTCAGAGAGAAATCAATTGGAAATTGAGTGATTTGTTGATTAATACCTTTGAAATGTTTGAAGATTCGTTTGATTTTCTTGCCGCAACCTTCACAATGCATATCAAGCTTCATAACGACGGTGGTGATTCCACCATCGATAGGTTTCTTTTCTCCTTGAGGTTTCGTCGCCGTTTCTTCCTTTTTCTGCAAAATCGTAAAGAGAAATTGAAATCAATCACGCGTTCGTTAGAGAGATCGGACAGAGAGATCGAAGAAGAAGAAGATGAAGTAACTAACCTCACCCATGGAAGTAGTAGACAGAATCAGATTAATACTTTTTATGGAAGAATTTGAATATACGCTCTGGAAAAAACCGAGAGAATATATATTTTTGGTCTGGTTTGGAGAATAAGGAAAAAGGGGAAGATGAGGAATATATAGACCTTTTTCTTATGTGATTAATGATGTGTTTGATGGTGATGATATAACTTTGTTATATATCACATATATATGTAAACCACGAGGTCAGCATTAGTACGCGGGTTAATTTATTTATGCCGTCGAACTGGACCCTCATCATTAAATGGGCCCATTTACGACGAGGATAAACGACGACGTTTTTATTTAATCACGGTTCTTCCGTTTTTTTTTTAACCGGGACTGATGCAATCCTTGGCCCATTGGATTTGACTCAAACTTATTTTGCCTTGACTTTTTTACTACCATGCTTTATGTTGGACCGTTGATGATTTATTTTTTTGTTAATTTGATTATGTTACTTTTTTCCAACTTTCTCTCTACCGGTAATGGGTTGGGTGGTATCCAGTAGAAAGAGATGTTCCGGTATAACCGAAATGGAGACCGGATTCGTCTTGGTTTGATTTATTTGGTTATGATTTCTTTAATTGATTTACGTTTAACGGAAATCGAATCAAACTCCCTAAGTCTGAGTAGCAATTAATTGAAGAAACAGAGGAACCGTTTTGTGCCATTAATAAAGCCAGAATGCAAAAATGGAAATTTAGGGTAAAAGGAAAAAGATGGAAGTTTTGAGAAAGTAAGGAAGTATATGAAGCAAACAAGGGTTGGATTCTAGGGTTTTGGTTAGCCGTCTAGGGTTTTCAATTTTAACAATGTCTCAGCTTTTGGGTCGAATCGCTAAGATCTCCTCACTTGTGAAGAAGCAGAGACTCTGTTTCAGTGAATTGCGGTCTTTCTCCACGGCGGCGACGCCGTATCTGCTTTTCTGTGAGACCAACTACAGGATGGCGAGGACACCATTTGGTGGAGCAGTGGTCGACATTAACCTGTATGATCCGAGGAAGAAGGAAACAGTGAAAGTCCCCGACCAATATCTGTTCAAGGAGCTCCAATGTACGATGAAGATGGGATCTTCGAGGGGATGGGTTGTTGCGAGAAACATATTCGACTCCACATTGTATCTCACTAATATCTTCAACCCTTGTGCCTCTGTTTCGTCACATAAGGTTATCACTCTGCCTCCATTGGAGGATGATGCTAAAGCTCGTATCTCCAGTATCTCTCTCTCAGCCTCCCCAGACCAGAAAGACTGTGTATTGGCAGCCAAGTCCTCTAGTAGTCCATTCCTCAGTTTGTGGCGGCCTGGTGACTCGGCTTGGACACGCATCAAGGTCCCGTTTCCTGCCTCCAAGGTGATGATGTATTCTGCGAGAGACCGCAAGTTCTATCTCCTCCCCAGGGCGAGTGAGGAAGAGTATGAGGGTCCCATGGATCTCATCAACAAAAGCTCCGACGACTTCCCTCAGGTGACTCTGTACCAGAGATTCCCTAACTCTGACATCCCCGTGAGTAGACAAGAACAGCTTGCCTCTTCTATCAAGACTCAATACCTGGTCGAGTCACCTTCTGGCGACTCCTTCATCGTTTACTGGTAAATTCATCATCCCTCTTGCCTTTGCAGAAACCTAGTGTAAGTAGGGATAGAATGTAAGAGAGCGAGGTGTGTGGGTTATAAGGCAACAAAACAGTGTGAAATGGAGAGAAGAATATGTGCTTGTGCTTGTTCTTCTGACTTGTGATCACTTTAATTTGTGCATTGTTGTATTACACCTGATGCAGTTTGCCTTTGAACCAAAGATTATGAGATATCCTAATGTGTTTCATTCTTGCCTAAAAGGTGTAATGAGAGATCCTTATATTTGAAGAAAGGAGAAGTGGAGCCGTGGAACGGCAAGAACCCCCCTCCTATAAGGATCTCTTGCAGGAGTAAGACCAGAACCTTTGTGGTGTTTAGACAAGACCTTGAGCAAGGGATCAGTTCATACACTGAAGACATTGGCGATCTCTGCATTTTCCTAGGCCAAAGGGAGGCCTTTTGCGTCTCTGCAACCGAATATCCCGGACTTCACCCTAATTCTGTCTACTATGCAAGCTCGGGCACGGGGTTTGGTTACTACGACCTCTCCTCCAACACTCTCCACGACGTTATCCATGAGGCCCCTTTCTCGTGGCTTACCCCTCTCCAGTGAATAGAGCTTATTTGCTCATAAACTGTTGTAACTTTATGTGTTGTTGTTTTATGCCTTTTCCGACTATTTGAGATTAATTCGGGATTTGTTTGTATGTTTAACTTATGACAATCTCGACAAGGATCCTGACATATTCTCTCGCTAATTAATCTCATTTGTATACTTTGCTAAACATAAAAATTATCTGAGAACATAATAAAAATATATTTCAACTTTAAGTGAACAAATATTTAGTTGTTTTTTTTTTGCTGTTGTTAAAATAATTGATGTCACTTATTTCTTTGTTAGTTCCCTAGAAGTAATAGATGTCATTCATTTCATAATTAGGGGTGTCAAAATGGGTAACCCGACCCGACCCGACCCAAACCCATATGGGTTCGAGTGTTTAATGGACGGGTTTGACCCGACCCATATATTTATATGGGTTGAATTTACATACCCAAACCCATTATTGTAGAAATCCATTGACTTAATGGGTTATATGGGTACCCATGTATATGTATAATAAAATATATAAATAATAAAAATCCAAAAAAATAACATAAAATTGTAAACCAACAAAAGTTTTTAAATAATAGATTAAAAAAATCTAGTTATTTTACTTTTTACTTTTATTTTACTTTTATTTTACATATATTTTACATATATTTTACTTTTTACTTTTAATAATAAATAAATTAAAATAATATTATACATATATTTTACTTTTTACTTTTATTTTTAGGTAAAATGTAGACTTTAATAGTTATTTTAGATATTTTACATATATAGTTGTAAAGAAAAGAAGATATTTTACATATATTTATATAAATTTTACATAATATATTAATATAGATATATATAAATTTTACCTTTTTAGTTTTGGTTATGAAATTCATGGGTAAACCATGATCCTAATGGGTTTTACCCATTAAACCCATAACCCTAATAGGGTAACCCACTAAAACCCATTTATATATATGGGTAAAAAAATTATACCCAAACCCACTAAAATCATGGGCGGGTTCGGGTAACCCATGGATATTAACCCATTTTGACACCCCTATTTTTATGTAAGTTCCCAAAATATTGGATGTCACTCATTTCTTTGTTAGTTCCCTAGAAGTAATAGATGTCATTCATTTTTTTTATATTTTAGTTCCCCCAAAAATAATAGATACCACTCTTCAAATTTAGTACAATAATGTTTTAGTAGAAATAGTATTCATAATGAACAACAACAAACATAATAGATTTTTATTCAAAGAATATTCATGTAAATATATTTAAGGGTATAAAGCGCATATCAAAATAGATTATATGGATTAAGTTATATGAGTTTAAAACTAGAGGTATGAAACTCAATAATTAAAACACTTATTATCATATAGAGCTAGAAGAACACATAAACTCCATAATTGAAACTCTTAATCAGATAAACCCCCAAGTATCTATACATCAACTCCCAGTACTTGGACTCCATGACAAAGTGAACGTGCCGCTCATCCCAGAACCGGTCCGGTAGCTATACATCAACTCCCAGTACTTGGACTCCATGACAAAGTGAACGTGCCGCTCCTCCCAGAACCGATCCGGTATTTTCGAATGCCCTAAACAAATAAAAAAACCGTACTCTTTATACTTTTTCAAAATTACAAATAATATAGTAATATAAAAAAAGTCATACTAAAACTAGACAAAACACCTTTTAAATCTATAAACTTGTAAGAAAACAAAAAAAAAACAGTACATATATTTTTTTTCTTCCAATTCTATTCTTCAAAGCAAAGTCTTTCATCTTGTAGTTAAAGCCACATACCTTAACAAGTAAACAAAATATAAAATAACAATGAAATCAATCAAAGAGAAAATTTTGTACAAAATTCTTTTTTTTTGGTGAATATAATTTTAAATTCATTGTTTTACTTTAGTTTTTTTTCTTAACAAAATTTTTACTAAAAATTAATATTTTATTAACTTAAAAATTTAAAGTCCATGAAATATAGTAAAAGAAAAGCCCAACAAAAAATGAATTAATAACAAAACCTATAATTAATATTTTGTGTTTTTTTACATAAAAGACTTTAATTTTTTTCCTTAAATATGTTTCATGCATCTCTTTGGATGTTCTAAGTTATAGTTTGGGTAGCTTGTGCGGTGGACCGGCTTCTCCCGGTAGGAAATCTTGTCTTGGATACCCCACCCCTTACCATCGCCTCATCTTGAACATCTTTCTCTTTAGCCCAGATTTCCATCTCCTCGTCTGTCATCAGTGCTCTCTCCAACTCAGAATCTTCTTTACCCTGACCTCTGCCGGCTACCGCTTCATCTCCCACTTCATCTCCCACTTCTTGTACCAGTACTCTGAGTCATTCTTCATTTCTACCATCATCTTCATATACTCTAGGCGTTTATACTCCATTTCCTACTGAATCTTCTTGTAATAACCATATGCCTTCTTTTAGACTATCGATCTTATTAGTTTGGGGTTTATGTGTGTGGTTTTATGTTTTAACTTATGATATTCAAAGAAGCTCCTTGGAGTTCTTCACTTTTATACAACATTGTATCCCAAAGTAACTGAAATTGACGCCCAAACCACGACTAAGAAACAAAAAGTCAAAACCCTCCCATGAGTCTAGAGGGTTTCGTAGGTTTCGTTTTTCACAAAAACAATCTCTACTTCATATTTCCTTCTTCTCCACTGCAAAATTGAGTGAGTCGATAATTATCGAGTCGTTCCTCTTGTTTATCTCTTTCTTTTGCTTATTGTATCTCTAACTCAGCCCCCTGAAGAAGCAAACAACAATAAAAAAGAAAAGAGAGATGCGAGCAATTCACATCGTGAAGACGCCATTGAGCTCGAGCTTTATTAGGCCTATTCTTCTTGACTTCGTTTCTTGTTCGCCTCTTCGCCAGTTCTCTATCCCTAGGCGTCTTATCTGCGCCGCGACCAAGGCCAATGGAGGAGGCAGGTCAGGTTCGATTGTTGCTCCATTGGTGGTGAATGAAGATTTTCAGAAGATTGATGTCAATCCTCCTAAAGGGACTCGTGATTTCCCTCCTGAAGATATGCGACTCCGCAATTGGCTCTTCAACCACTTCAAAGAGGTCAGAGAATCACTCTATGAATTTGCTAGTTGTTGTTTTGTTTCTGCAATTTTCCCCACACAATTCATCCTTTTTATTTATGGGTTTCTGCTTTTGGTTCTATGCAATTTTGAATACTGTGTTCAAAGTTTGACACTTTGCTTTGAAGGTCTCACGGTTATTTGGGTATGAGGAAGTGGATTTTCCAGTACTGGAGACGGAGGCATTGTTCATCAGAAAAGCAGGGGAGGAGATTAGAGACCAAGTTTGTCTTTCTACATTTCTCATTCATTTGCTTCATTCTTAGGATCTTAATCTT
Organism: Arabidopsis suecica; assembly: GCA_019202805.1. Taxonomy (NCBI): domain Eukaryota; kingdom Viridiplantae; phylum Streptophyta; class Magnoliopsida; order Brassicales; family Brassicaceae; genus Arabidopsis; species Arabidopsis suecica. The sequence goes on from CM032910.1 coordinate 936,753, forward strand.
CAGTTTAGGACCGTTCAATAACCTTAACATTGCAGTTTAAGTAGAATTGTTGGAAGAATTTAGTTCCTTAGCTTAAACTCTTGTAATCTTGTTGTGTATAGCTTTACTGCTTTGAAGATAGGGGTAATCGCCGTGTAGCATTGAGGCCTGAGCTTACACCTTCTTTAGCCAGGCTTGTCATACAGAAAGGGTAACTAATGCACAATTTTCTCTCAAGCCTTGAGAATTGTCCTTTCATCTTCAAAGGGCGGTTTATTTATTTTGTTTGTAAAAATTTTGTATCCAGGTATGGGTGTGAGAATGTTGATTCCCATATTCTTTTTGGTCCAGAAAATCTGTTTCCCTTCCATTGAAGTGGTTTGCTGTTGGGCAGTGTTGGCGCTATGAGAGAATGACTAGAGGAAGGCGACGTGAGCATTACCAGTGGAATATGGATATTATTGGTGTGCCTGAAGTTACAGTATGTATCTCTCAAGTCATACCTTCAATCACTTAACATCACCTGTGGTTTTTTTTTAAGTCTCTATAAGCCGTGCCGCTAATTTGGTTCTCAAACTTTTTCTTTTAGGCTGAAGCAGAACTAATTTCATCTATAGTCACCTTCTTCAAGCGAATTGGAATCACTGCATCAGATGTGGGTTTTAAGGTTTCAAGCCGCAAGGTATTTTTACTTATTTCTCTCTTGATGTGGATTATATGATCATCTTGTTTCTTGGTTTACACTCAAGATACAGAACCAAGGAATTTATTTGAGAATATTTTGCACGATCTGCAGCATCTGAATATATACTGTAGCTATCATCTCCCATAACTTCTTCCTTGTACAGGTTTTACAAGAATTGCTAAAAAAGTATGGTGTACCCGAAGACCTGTTTGGAAGAGTTTGTATCATTATAGACAAGGTTAGTAGTCAAAACATCAATATACTGCTGTTTTGAAATGGCTACTTCATCTACTGATACCAATAAATACTCCAGCTTTACGAATGTTTCTACTATTGCTGTTTTTGCCAACCTACTTTGATATGTTGCATGCTAAATAGATAGAAAAGATTCCAATTGATGAAATAAAAAAGGAACTTGGGTTCACGGGCATATCAGACGATGCTATTGAACAGTTATTGCAAGTGCTTTCTGTGAAGTCCTTGGATGATTTGGAAGGTATGTCCTTTCGTTATTTCTAGTGAGTCGTTTTCTCCGAAAATTGCTGCTAATAAGAACCTGTAATTTGTATAAGCAGATATACTTGGTGGTGCGGGAGAAGCCATTGCAGATTTGAAACAACTCTTCTCACTTGCTGAAAAGTTTGGTTATTCAGAGTGGATACAGTTTGATGCATCTGTTGTGCGCGGTCTTGCTTATTACACCGGTATAGTCTTCGAGGTTAGTTTTTATGACATAATCTTCTGCATACACGGATACTGGTCTGTAGTTTTGTGATAGCAACTGATATAAGTGTTTTGTGACAGGGATTTGATCGAAAAGGGAAGCTGCGAGCTATATGTGGTGGTGGGAGATATGACAGATTGCTCTCTACTTATGGAGGTGATGACATTCCTGCTTGTGGTTTTGGTTTCGGCGATGCTGTAATTGTTGAAGTAAGTTAAAACTTGCTGGTCACTATTATTAAGCTTCTATTACCCGCAGAGAAAAAGCTGTTTGTCTCTGAATATCTGGTTCTTATTTTTCCCTCTTTGATTTAGTTGCTCAAGGAGAAGGATTTGTTGCCAGAATTGGGACAAGAAGTAGAGAACATTGTATGCGCTTTGGACAAAGATCTCCAAGGGGCTGCAGCCACCGTTGCAACCACTCTCAGAGACAAAGGCCAAACCGTTGATTTGGTATTGGAGAGTAAACCGCTGAAATGGGTGTTCAAGAGAGCGGCTCGGGTAAACGCAAGAAGGCTGGTTCTTGTTGGGAAGACAGAGTGGGAAGATGGTTCGGTCAGTGTCAAAGTTTTGTCTTCAGGTGAGCAATTTCAAGTCAAACTTAATGACTTGGAGTAGTATCTAAGGCTGAACAAATTGTTCAATTGTCCTTTTCTAAAAGCAATGTAGTTTTGGATTTTTATTTTGTCTTCAAAGGTTTCATTAAGAATTTTATTGATGGATCTTTTGAATACTCATTTTTATTCGTCTTACAAAATATACTTTTTGCTACATAATTTTAGTATAACCAATTTTTTTTTTTTAGCATATGTTTCAGCCACATGCTTTATAATCGCATGTGATTTTTCTTTTAAACCGAGGAAGGTTAAAAGAAAAAGAAAAATCAGCATGTTGTTATGTGCCTTTCGTGAACCTTAAGCTACCTTGTCACATTATCTTCGGATTTTAGATCTTTGCTCCAATTCTAAGGTAATGTCTTTTCTATATGAAAGAGATGAACATGTAATTCCTAAAAGCTCAATTCTATCAACACTAAAATGAGTAATTTCATATAAAAAATCATATCGAATGTGATTGACTATTGGTATCAACACATTATTTTAACTTTTTGACTTCATCATTATCTACATTATCTACTGAATGTTGTTCAAATTTTAATGTTTATATTTGTTTCATGCTTATTAATGCCACATAAACATATTTTGGTAGATAATTCCAGTATTTAGCCAAAAAAAGAAGACGAAGATAATTTTGGTATTTTGCCAAAAAAAACAAGAAGATAATTCCATTATTTTATTCTGATTAACAAAAGACCTAATAAAATTCACAAAAGAGAGTTAATCTTTTGGAAAAATAATAAAAAAGTAAAGAAAATTATCCTCTTTACTGCTTTTTACCTCTTGAGTCAGTTTGGTCCCTCTCTCTCATTGTGGACATCTTTTTCATCATCGCACAAAAACTCCGATCGACTTATCCTCCTCCTTCTCCGGCGAAATCTCCAAACTCTCCGCCGCGAAAACCACCGTTCCAGAGAAGTATCACACTAATAAATCTAATGGTGATCCGCCATTATTGAACCTTCTAATTCTCTTTAATATCCAAAAAACCCCAAGTCGATTTTCAAGGTCAGTACTCAATCTGGGTTTTCGTCAAAATCAGTAATTTTCCTTCACAAATTTTAACAAATCTCTTTCGTTTTTCTATTGAATTCTCCAGTAGCGGTTTGTGCGGGTAGTTAGTTTAGGTGGAAGAAGAATGACAACTGGGTCTAATTCTAATCACAACCACCATGACGATGGTTCCGGTAGAAGCAATAATAATAACAATAACCCTAGTACTAGGTCTTGGGGCACGGCGGTTTCAGGTCAATCTGTGTCTACTAGCGGCAGTATGGGCTCTCCGTCGAGCCGGAGTGAGCAAACCATCACCGTTGCTACATCTGCTAGCGATAGTACGTTTCTACGCATGAACAATTTGGATATTCAAGGTGATGATGCTGGTTCTCAAGGAGCTTCTGGGTATGTAAAACTTCAATTCTGTGATTTTGGTAAAGGTTTTGATTTGTTTATTGTGATGTTGTGTTCAGCGATTTCTAGGGTTTCATTCTATTGCAATGGCTGCTTTTATGAGATTAATGAATATGTGAAATTTAATTGGTGTGTGGATCATATTACAAGCTTGAATTTGGCTCTCCTAATATGTATTAGTCTAAAAGCTACTAAGAATCTTCTTATTTGAATACTCATCTTTCCCAATATCCTTATTGGGACTAAGAATATTGTTTAGGCCACTGTCTTTGTGCATTAATTTTTGTGTGGAAGTTGTTACAAGCGTTCTGTATAGTTTAGTTGATTGTTAATCTATTAACAGCATTAAGAAGAAGAAGAGGGGACAGCGTGCGGCTGGTCCAGATAAGAGTGGAAGAGGACTACGTCAATTTAGCATGAAAGGTCTTATCTCTTTCTCTGCCTCTTTTCTGCTTTCATCTATATGTATTTGGAGTTTCTAGCTATGAATTGTGGATAATGCCTCCTAATTTTGGTTATACATTTAACTGATCTTGTGTTCTTCCGGCCTTCCTCTCAGTTTGTGAAAAGGTGGAAAGCAAAGGAAGGACAACTTACAATGAGGTACGGTAGTTTCCTTTTCACAATATGTCTGCCTTGCAAGATCCATTTACTTCTGTTTATGTTATCTCATGAAACTGATTTATGGTGCTTACCAGTGTGATTTAACACTTGTCAAGATCACATAGGGGAATATCAATTTGTCTCATGATTAGTATTGCAAACGTGTAGCTCTGTAATACGGTATCTGATAGGTTAAAGTACTTTTAGGTTGCGGACGAGCTTGTTGCTGAATTTGCACTTCCAAATAACGATGGAACATCCCCTGATCAGGTATGTGTTTCTTCGATAGTTTATTACCTGGAACATGTGCAATACTTGTTGTAAACTCTGATGAAATTATATCACGTGAAAACGTTTTACCAGCAACAGTATGATGAGAAGAACATAAGACGAAGAGTATATGATGCTTTAAACGTCCTCATGGCTATGGATATAATATCCAAGGATAAAAAAGAGATTCAATGGAGAGGTCTTCCTCGAACAAGTTTAAGCGACATTGAAGAATTAAAGGTTTTCGACCAAATAATCTGTTTGCCCATGTTCCAAAGCTCGTTTAGAGAATGTTCCTGAATTTGAGTTATTTTTTTTTGCAGAACGAACGGCTTTCACTTAGGAACAGAATTGAGAAGAAAACTGCATATTCCCAAGAACTGGAAGAACAAGTAATGAACATTATCGATACTCTTGGCTAATCTGCTTAATCTTCCTGTTACTTTTATCATAGATTCTTACATCGTCCTTCTGTCTTCTCTGTGTATGTCTGAAAGTATGTAGGCCTTCAGAATCTGATACAGAGAAATGAGCACTTATATAGCTCAGGAAATGCTCCCAGTGGTGGTGTTGCTCTTCCTTTTATCCTTGTCCAGGTAAACTTCACCAACAGCTTCTTATGATCCTTGATTGATCCACAAGCAAACCTCAGAACAATGAATAAAAAGCCTTCTTTTCATCCTATCTGTTCCATTATGGTCTGATTGTTGTTGTATCTCTGCACCAGACTCGTCCTCATGCGACAGTAGAAGTGGAAATATCAGAAGATATGCAGCTTGTGCATTTTGATTTCAACAGGTAAAATGAAAACACTAAATTCGATCTCTTTTCACCAAATTCCTCCCATTAGATCGATTACCAATGCAACTGTTTTCACTATTTGCAGCACTCCATTCGAGCTCCACGACGACAATTTTGTCCTCAAGACTATGAAGTTTTGTGATCAACCGCCGCAACAACCAAACGGTCACAACAACAGCCAGGTGGTGTCTCACAATTTCACGCCAGAAAACCCTAACGAAGGCCCCAGCACAGGTCCAGCGCCGCAGGCGGATATGTACCAGTCTCATCTCCAACCGCAACAACATCAGCAGCATTCTCAGCTACAAATCATTCCTACACTGGAGACTAACAACGTTGCTTCCGTCGCTGATACTGCTCCTGTGAAATCACCGTCGCTCCCAGGGATAATGAACTCCAGCGTGAAGCCGGAGAATTGAAACACGTATGAAGACCCTTGTACAATTTCTGTAAAACTGTAAAGTAGTCTTGAAAAACGTGACCTGGTTTTTTTGACGAATAGCCGGTTTAGCGGTAAATGTACCGGTGGTTTATCGAATCTAGGATCCTACTCGGGTTTAGCGATTTTAAGAATCTTTGCCATAGGATAAAAACACTAGCTCTATGGTGTAGAAATGAATTTTATTAACCGTTTGGAAATTGCAAAATTGGATTACTCGATGTTCGGTTATGTTATTTCGAACCCCGGTTATGGACTTATTATCTTAACCGTTTGGAAATTACGAAACTGAACAAATCGATGTCCGGTTTTGTTGAACCGTAATCCGGTTAAAATATAACCAATATCATTAGAAATGTTGTTCAGTTTCATGTTGATTCGAATCTTAATACTGTAAATGCTGGGAACTTCAGAGGTTGAGAAAGTCCGGCCATGGCAACGATTTCTCAGATACCTTTCTCTCTCTCCTTCCATTCTTTCGAATTTCGGAAACCATTGTTCTACTATCATCGTCATCATCAACCTCAACCTTTTGTTTCGTACTTGAATTACACGAAGAAGCATCGTTTTGTCTGTTTGGCTTGTTCCATCAAACAAACCAGGTTCGAAATTTTTCTGTCTTTTTTTTTTTTGGTTTTTGCTCCGATATGTGGAAAATTGGAGACAACAGACGTACTTTGAGCCTCAATTTCAATTACTGTTTATTGGTCTGCTTGAAATCAATTTGAGCAGAGTTCGTAAGAGAGTGAAGAGCAATGAGGAGCTTCGGAGTGAGATTATGGAGTTCGTTGCTTTAGCTGGGCTTCCTGAAGGTCACGTGCCGTCCATGAAGGAACTCTCCGCACATGGAAGGTTCCAATTTCCAAAATTCTAAAACACTATTTAAAAAAGTCTTTTGATTTTTAGGGATTGCTTCTGAAAATCTTGATTTTTAATTTAGTTTTGGTTTGTGGGAACATTTTTGTAGAGTTGATCTTGCCAACATTGTCAGACGAAGAGGATATAAATTCATCAAGGAACTTGTTGCAAACTCTGATATGGAAGACTGTAATGAGCTAGTCACTGAGAATAATAACAACATTGAAACAAGTGCAAGTGTTCGTTTGGAAGATTCGTTAACAGGTCAAACACTGAATTCAATAAGAGAAACAAATAATTGTAATGTTATTGTTGGTTCCACTTTTCTGATATGTTTATCTGGTGTAGAAGGTCAGGGCGAAGAAGCACTGGATGTGGTTGACGTAAACTTGTCTACTGAACTACCTTCGAGCCGTGAAGTATACTTAACTGCAACAGATGGGAGTATGCCTCTTGATCAGGAAAATGATAGTTTCTCTGAAGAAGTAGTTGTCACAGATTCAAGTAACGAGGCTGAAGAACAAGGAAGTTTGAGTAAAGATGAATCGTCTTTGGCTGAAGTTTCGAGCATGGAAAACTCCTTTTCTAACTCGGGTGACAGTAATCATTCAGGAGAAATCACAGAAAACAATTTTAAGGTTGAGAGCGTGGAGCTCTATAAGAGAGCTGACATTGAAAACTCATCTTCTGAAGCTTCAATATCTGCAAACCATTCTCAAGTTTTAGATGATACTTCAAGCTGTCCTGACATAGAAGCAGGCAATGTTTTGATGACAGAGGATGAGGAGGTCAGTGATGTGGACAAAGATTCCTCTCTTACTTTTGATCATTACACCAGTCCTACCTATAATCATTACACTAGTCCAGATCTCAGTTACACCAAACATGTTGACATTGCTACTGGATCCTCATATGATTTGACCTCGGAGAATACCATGGCAAATGCAGAGAATTTTCAGAATCAGCAGATTGATGATATGGCTGAAAATCGTTCTGGTAGTGCTGATGATAGTTTAGTTGAGTCTGAGGATAAGGATTGGATGTCAGGACTTTCTTCTTCCATTTCAAGCATAGAAGAAAAAACAACCAGATTTATACAGAATGGGTATTTGGATACAGTTGATGGTATGTTCGATCTCCTGAAACTTATCTTAATATGATGGCATGCCGTATCTATATCTTCATTACTCATGCATGTTTCTGTAGTAAAACCTTACCCCCGTGATGAAAGTTAATTGATAGTTGGAATCTGTTTTTTTCAGATGATGAAAATGGCATACCTAATGAAAGCTGTCCTGAAGACACTAAAGAAGATGTAGAAACAACCATAGGTGGTGAGTACATAGGAGACAGTTATGGTGGTCAGAGAAGTGTCAGTATGCCACCAAATGGAAGTGCCTTAGCACTGGAGGAGGTTACCCATGCTAAAGAACTTAATAGCTCTGACAGGTTAGTTTAAACATGAAGGTCTTGTATGTTGCTCTTGATGATTAATTGCATTTTATAAGTGATCCTGGATATTAAATCAAATCCAAGCTTAAAATCATTCGGGTTTTTTCAAGAAACTGGTATTGTTCAGATTTTTATTGCATTAAAAGAACATTGCATTGTTAGTCTATTATTGGAAACCACGCCAAGCTTTTATATCATTAAAACTTGTGCAATGCATAAACCATTCTTGACTGAAAGCCTGGAGTAGGTATCGTAGGAGTTTGAGTCGATATGCATTTCTCATGGTTCACTTCAATATCTCTGACTTTTAAATTTTCATTCACAGGAATAGTGATCAGAGAGATGGGAGTACTGACCTGGACTTGGATCCACATGATGAGGTCTTGAAAGATCCTTCTCATTGAACTCTCGCAAATTGATCTTTAACTCAATGAACTTTAACTATGTTTCGTATCCATGCTCATAGAACCTTGTTCTGAAATGATACAGACCAGGAAACGGGAAAACCAGGTTGAAATTGATCGGCTGAGGTTCATGCTGGTACATTGATTGCTTTCTCTCAATATGTGGACCCGATAAAGTAAAATTTGCTAACTAAATTTTTAATGTGGTTAGCATCAAAAAGAGCTGGAGTTGTCAAGGCTGAAGGAGCAGATTGAAAAGGAAAAGGTTAGCTACTACTCTCGCAAATGAATTGGTTGATTGCATATGTCTGTTTATGTGCTTGGATGATACTCTCCTTGATGTTTATCTAGTCACATATTCTTGCAAAGGCTGATACTTGTTTGTGTTCCTAATATCCAATTTCCTCGGTTCAGCTGTCTCTTTCAGTTCTCCAAAGACAGGCTGAAACAGAGATCCAAAAGGCCCAAATGCTTATCTCAGAGAAGGAAGTTGAATTGCGAGAAGCTGAGGAAAGTCTTTCAGGATTGCAAGAGGTACCTTAATTTTGCTTCATAGTTATCATTTTTTCATGGTTCCAGTTTAGACTATCAATACAATCCTCCAGAGCCAGAGCCCTAATTGCACTCTTATTACTGAAAGCCAAGATTATTAAATTTTTATTCAGGTTGTGCTTGAATATTGCGGAGATGGTAATGCTGTGGAAGTGACTGGCAGCTTCAATGGGTGGCAACACCGAGTGGGAATGGAACTACAAGCATCCAAGTCAACCGGGTTAGTATTGGTCCTGATTCTTTCTACCTTCTTCGAATATTTGTCTTCTGATGATGAACATGTGAAGGACTCTTTTAACATTTGGGTAATGTTGCTGACATAAGTATGCCTCGAATGGTGTTTACAATCATAATCCGTTGATTTCATATTCTAACTGTTTAATTGTTTTGCAGGAAACAAAAATGCTGGTCGACATTACTGTGGTTATATCCCGGTACATATGAGATAAAGTTCATCGTGGACGGGCAATGGATAACGGATCCTCAAAAAGATTCGGTTACAAGAGGACACATCACAAACAACATCCTCAAAGTAGACAGCTGATGATCTCTTGCTTTTACTGTTTTTTCAAGTCGAATTCACTCCAGATGATTGGTGTAGGCTTAAACAGGTGAAAGGAGCAGAGCAAATCATTTCAAAGTTTTAGTAGCCTCTTCAACTATTTCAAGTCTACGATGTTTTGCTTTCATTCTTTAAGGCTTAGGGATAGACTCTGTACAAAATTGTAATATAAGGTAAAATAATACATTTATAAGGTTTCAAGTCCCTTAGAATGCAACATAAGCATATCATGCTTAAACCGTTCAAGACAAAATGTGTAAAAGCAGAACCCTTATGGGTTACTTTCCTACAAATTTCATTATTTAGAGTTGATAACTGATAAGACATTCAATTTTAAAGGTTTTGATAAATATGTTTTTGCCACAATAACTGCTTCCAGTTTCCTTAAAGTGTCAGATTCTGATCCTATCCTCTCCAGTTACTTCCTCTCAGGTTCTGTGACCGATACATAGAAGCCACTCAAGTGGACCGTTGAAGCTGCGTCTCTGTTCTTAAACTTGTGTCTACTTGATTTCTACGAACACATCTTTCTTGAATTTCTTGCATAGTGCCTGTGCAGCTGAGTCAATCCGTGCATTATCCTGTAAAACAAATTAGCAAAATCTTGTCAGCCTCGGAAAATGAGGAAAGAAATGAAACCAGATCTTGTATGTTTGTACCTTTCCCGTTAAGCAGATGATGATAGGACCTTGTCTAGATTTCCGGTAACACCCTGAGAAGAAGATTGCAGTTAAGACATATACTTTGGATGCTCTTACAGTTAAATAATATTAAACAGGTCAAAGATTTTGTACCAAGATATATGTCTGGGAATTCGAGACCAAGTTTGGACAGAGGTTCTGCAACTTCCACCTGCATAATGATAGTGAATGTTTAATCAGCTCAAAGCAAGTCACCCATCTATCAAGCATTATGAGTCTTGGTTCAAACAATGGTGTTTGCATGAAAAGTGACAAATGTTTGTTTAATCAGCTCAAAGCAAGCCATGGCGAAAGAAAAGGCGAGATGGAAAGTAAAACATACATCTGTTAAAGATGTCATCAAGCGCCTTGACGAATATTCTATGAGTGAACCTCCACCCAATTTAGTAAGTTCCGTCAGACATTCCCACTCTTTCTCGAGCTCCTCAGTGTTTGTAGCAGCAAGAACAATCACATTGCGGCACTTGATCTACACAAAATGATCAACGATGAGATGGGTATGAAAATAATGCTGAAACATTATTACTTTGAATGGAGTTCTGAGAGCACATACCAATGGCACCGAAAGCTTTTCATGATGCAGTAGTTCTGTAATTCCTTCCGGTAACTGAGCCATCTGAAATGAAAAAAGCAATCCACTTGGTGAGGAACCAATAGATATTATTTGTTTCTGGATATTACGCTAATCATAGGCATGGCGTTGACCCCACATATATACAGAAATTATCCTGATGCTATATAGTTTTACCTTATCTTGTCTGAAGATATAAAGATCTATAAAAACTATTATTCTCAAGACCGCACTCACCTCATTCCTGTCACCTGTGCACTGCTCGCTGATAAGATGCCTAAGGTATTCCTCAAACTCTTCATCAGGTGCCTGAATAAACGGCAGTATCAGATTCTCACATTACAATTGAGTGGTGATTGCTTTTTCACTTGTTGACACCCACATTCATTGAGATGTTAAGGCAAATATCTTAATCATGAGCTTGCGCTAATTAATATGAAAGAGATACGTACCAGGCGAACTCCAAATGCCTTAGCAACACCAGCCAAAGTAACATCTGAATGCAAAGGACCAACTCCTCCATATATAAATACCTTCCAAAGCATCAATCAGAGGAAATCTGTCAAGCACATCTTCCACAACAAAACCTCTCTTTCATTTTGATTTTATGATCATATGTTTAGAGTACTTACCATATCACTCGTAGACCTTTGGCGGTCAACTTCCTCGGATACAGAATCTATCTAATAAAAGAAACACAGTGAAGCAATAATAGAGATTAATAAGCCGATTGAAGATAAATTTAAATTCTCTGATTAACATGAATCCATAGGTGAAAACTGATTCAACAAAGACAATGAGTAAATCTCACTCACATCATTCCGAAGGACAGTAGTTTGTTGCACCGACCAACCGACAGAAGTCAACTTCTTACACAAAGACAGTCCTAATTGATCCTCAACAGTGCCAGACCTGAGCTATGGAACAGATAAATGGGTCGGAAGAACTTCATTGCACCTAGTATATAAGTAACCAAGCAGGACCCTTTTCAACATGTGGTTGGCCTAAATCTAATGTCATTGCTTGATATATATCTAGCATAATGTTCTTTTAACATAAATACTTTCAAGTACAGAGCCTGACAGTAAGAATTAATGACTTACAGAATCTCATCGCCGACAGCAATTACAGAGGCCAAAAGCACTTCGTGTTTCTGTGATTCGGTATCTACGTCATTTTTGAGTGAAGCAATTTTCTTGACTCTCCCTGCCCTTTCTAATCTCCCATCAGAAAGCAAATAAGCAGGTTTGAATTTCTCTTTACTACTAGTGTCGTTAACAGACAATAATGAGTTGGGAACAGTATCATGAATGCTCCCAATTGATGTATATCTGTATATTCAGAAAAGAAACACAATGTAAGACTGATTGGTCAAGAATGAAAAACTTGTTAAAGTGAAACTGTGGAGAGCACTTTTACCCCTGGTCATAAAGACTGCAATACTTGACCTTGCAAGTTAGGAGAAATGCCCAAACATCTCTGCATAAGAAAAAAGAAAAAAATTAGAATAAAGATCAAACAAGAATAAGAGATCACAGCACTGTAAAATGGCTTTAGTTTTCAAATTTCCAAAGACTTTATTTGGGATACTCTATCATATTATGTTTGTAACAATTACAGTGACCACCAGACTTTATCATTATAAAAAATATATGTCAGCACAATTGTGCTCAAGATTCTCTGCACGTCACGCATACCAAAACATAAGTAATAAGAAGATTTAACAGATAAAGCATTAAGAAGATATGATTACGGAGAAAAAATACCTATAAGACCAATCCAATATAGGATTCACCCTCATAAAAGGCGGCCATCCAGGTGAACTAGGAGAGAATTGCTCTTGACCAACCTTAAAAAATTCATTGAGAAGTAATCAATCATAGTGATCACATTTTTATTTCACTAGTTTTACAAAATATTTGCATCTGAATCTTGATATTAAAGATTTGAAGTGAAGCTAACCGCAGTAGGATCACCAATTCGGACGCCAAGAAAAATAGCTCTGATAGGGTTAGCCTTTAATAATGCCTCCAACCCAGATTTGAAATCCTGGCGAATGATATCAAGTTGCAGATTGTAACTGCCCATATAGAATAATATGATCAGCTAACCAGCAGAAAATATCATTCTGGGAGCACAATACGGTTTAACAATCTTACTCAAAATGGCTGTCATCTTCAGTTAAAAGATATAGATACGAGAAAGAGAAATGAACGCAGAGGAAGAGAACTTTTCTTACGTTTGAGCTGCATCATATGTAAATGCATTGATTTCAGTGAAGGCAGAAGGGCTCTCGAAATATATGGTCCGGACTGGAAAACTTGATAGACCTCCATTAGAGCAAGTCTGCTCTTTCTTATGCAAAAAATAGCCAGCCCTAAGAAGGTGCAACAGTACCTAAATTCATGACGAGAGTCATTATTATTACTTAGGAAACAGGGGAAAAAAAGAAAATATTCAAAACGGAGACTTTGGAAGAGAACAGTTGTAGTAACTTACAGTAGAGTCTTTTCCTCCATTGAAACTAAAGGCGACCTCTTCAATACTGCAGAAGTAGACAAGTTTGATAATTTCAGGAATCAGTAAAGTAAAATGCATTTAATGATATTGACAATAATCACTTTATCTACAACCATGATGTAATGTTTGTACAACCTACACAAACATTGAACATGGCAAGCACATGGCAAACAAGAAATGAACATAAAGCATCTTTAGTTTTATAACGGTACAAAACGTTTACACGTTATTGGATTGGATTGACAACAACTAAAACTGATAAGGGCTTGCCAATCCAATCGACGAAAAAGACACCAAAAAGGGTTTGCAGGCAAGCGTAGCAAACTTAAAATCCATCCTAATAAAAGAATCTTCTGAAACCATAATATATAGCTACTAGTAACTTTAACTGAGATCAAAATATCTATCAACGTTCAACAATGGTATCTTTATCAGATTTTCAAAGCTAAATCACATCCAGAGAATTTGAATCTCCAGCAACAAATCAAACAAGCACACTTTTATGAAAATGAATCTGAAGATGGAAGACCTTAACCAAGTAATGAATAACAAAAGAGAATGAGAGAGAGCTCACGAGTAAAGAGCAAGAGCTCTTTTAATGACGAAGATGGCGTTATTGTACTTGGTCTTCAACCTCTTATCGTCACTTTCTCCGATCGCTTTGTCGATCTCCATCTCTTTCTTCTCTCCTGATCAAAATCTACGGAACAAACCCAAATGCTTTACAATTCGAGACAAAATTCGTTGTATCTGCAGATTTTGAGTAATCCACAGATTTAGGAGCTTTTAGGATAAAACTCACCTGTTATCTCGAGAATCCCGTCGGAAGTATTTAGATTGCCGGAGATGAAGAAGAGAGAAATTCGTTTTGGACAAGCAGATTCTTCTTCTTGAAAAATGGAATTTTTATGGATTTTATTTTTATAAAGTTTCAATTTTTTATTGCCACACCCAATTTATCTAAAACCCACCAAAAATCTGAGATAACAAACAAAAAAAAAGAAAAAGGATGAATATTGACAAAATAACAAACAAAATTAATAAAATTCAGAGAAAGAAAAAAAAAACAAATGAAATTTCCCAGCAGAAGATTTATTTACTGAGAGAAGAGACTTAACAGTAACTCGGTAAATGTGTTATTGCATACTAACTTTTTGCATTTTATTATGTAAAGCATTAACAGGATTATGAAAAACTTTTTAAACAAATCTTATGTACAAATTTGCTTGTCAGCAAATTCTTTCATATACATTGAACCTAAAAACCAATGTTTATTTTATTATTATTAACTCAGATCAAATACAATAGTTGCATTGCATCTCATTAAGTACAAAGTCTTCAACTTATTAAACCAATGGTAAGGACTAATCCTTGTAATTTTGTTGGTTAAGAGATTGGCTTAATACAGAATTATTCAATTAGCTTCACTGTCAAGTATTTATACTTTTCTCTCTAAGAAAACAACAAAATTATAATTCTGTAACCAGATTACTATTAAGAAGTTTTATTTTCATGAGGATGGATTAGTCCCGGTCAACGAATTTTCTTTTTGACTTTTCTATGGGCATTTTTGAGTGAGTGCGTTTCGACACCTAACACACGCAAATACACAATCGCAATCACCAAACGCAGTCGCACTTATCAAGATCTTACACGTTTTCTTAACCCAAATGCCAAAGTTATCTTTGCCGTTTCTTTTAATTCCACTACTAAAGTCATTATTAAAGAAAATAACCAAATGGCATCAGAAGCATGATCCTTGTGTTTGATTTTGGTGAATTATCATGGAAGAGAATCTCAAAAATACCTAATTAATTAGTTATATGTTCATGGTAAGTCAATGCCAAAAACAAGAGTTTCTTCTAAAGATAATGGAATTTGAGATCCTTTAGACCTAAATGGATTAGAGCCAGCCTGCAACTAAATTCTGTACCAAGAATACTGAGAATCCCCTCTCCGTTACCTAGTCGAAAAGACCATCCCCATGCCAAATATCGAACAGAAAATCCACCATTTCCTGCAAAGAAGATTGCAACCAAGTTAATACCAATGCGTGTTGAAAGAGATGTTTGATAGCTATGAACAGGAGATTTATTCTCGAAAAACCAACTTAAGCAGAAGAGGAAAAGTTGTTTTGGAGGAACTCACAGCTAGAGGGATGGGCTTGGGAAAAGGATTGTTGGATGTGAGCAAGTCTTCATAAGTAGCGTTGAAGCTACAAAAGATTTAGATTTGGAAAAGGGAGTTTAATATATATGTAAACCTGAAGCTTGAAGATCAAAAGTACTGAGCAATAAGTAAAGTACCCTATTACAGGTTCAGCAGGCATCTCTGAAGTCCTATTAGACGGATCTCCAACCCACTTCTTTCTCATCTCTTGCCACGCAATCTCGGCTGCACAATAAAGGAAGGGCAATCACAATTTAAGATCATGTGTTTCTATATATTTCAAATTCTTCTAACGAAACTGAGCCAAGATAGGTGATGATCATAAGAACTAAGCCTTAATCTTGACACTAATTGACCTAATGAGACAATCCGTTTCCCTTAAAGTTGTCAAAGATTTTCAGCTATTAGAGTAAAAATGTCAAAACCCTAAACCATAAATTGTGAAGAATATTAAAGCTTACCATGGTTCACAAAGATCGTCTCAGTCGAATTTTCTTTATCATTGCTCGAATTAGTTGACACATTACCAGGCTCATTATTACCTTCCATTGTACTGAGAAAGAGCACTTGCAGAATCAAAGACAGATCAGAATGCCTGAAATCTTGAAGCTTGAACCGAGACAGGAAAACTCTGGAAAAACAAAAACTTTTCAATCATAATTATCAAGAAACGAAATATATAACACTTTACCTACACAGCTACACATTGTTAAACCAAAGTTCATTAGCAACTAATTACAATTATTCTCATCGTATTTAGAGTAAGATTGGGACTACAATACAATTCACACGATCAGAGGCAATGCATATGAATCATTCTTCGCAATCAAGGGAAGAACCCTAAAACTTTTATCCTGGAACCCAAAAGGCAAAAAGATCAGAAGATGAAAGTGATAATAGAACCCTAGAATTGACTCTACCCATATATCGAATAACCGAAATTGTTCATGGGTTTTCAAGAGTTTCGTCAACGGAGAAGGATACAGAGATGATTTATTCCAACCACAGTCTGGCAAAATCAAAACCAAAGACAACAAGAGAGAATAAAGAGAAAGATATGTAACCTTAGCTGATTGGAATCTTCGATGAGCAGAATCGACGACTAGAAGAAGAGATAAACCTTAGGCTCACAAAAGTTCCACAAGTAATCGGAAACGTGAAAAGGAAAAAGCAGAATCCAATTGGAATGTTGTTCTTCGAATTTCCTCTTTTTCTAAGCACTAGAATCTAACGAGATATTAAGTATTTAATTAATTAAAATCAATGAATTAACAAGACCGACCTTAGCTCAGTTGGTAGAGCGGAAGACTGTAGTAGTTGCTGTAATCTTTAGGTCGCTGGTTCGATTCCGGCAGGTCGGATTTTATTTTTTGTCTTTTTCTACTTTCTGGAAAATTCAGTGTATTTTTTTGCGCATCAAATAACTACGTCTCCTTTTCCATGCTTTTCCATTCTCATTTTCTTAAATCCACCAATGATTAAAAATTGATGAAGTAGCAGGTTGCAGCAATAGATTCATAACTAAGATAATAATATTAACTTATTAAGTAATGGCTACTCTAATAGCATCTCCTGATTACAAAAAGATAGATAGATAGACAAGTTAGCCGCTGTTACATACATGTTTGCTCTTCAACAAACACCATCCCTGCAAGACTATCAATCTTTTTTCATCTTCATGGCGATTCCTTCCTAAGAAGCTGCAATCTATCATCTGTTAAGAGACCGAGCAGACCCGAACCATTGACGTCAGCGTATTTCAGATCTTGTAGCGGAAGATGACTTGACAATGGGAACAGTTGAGTGATGGTAAAAGTCAAAGGATCTTGAAAGATGAGAAAGCGAGTGGACTCGTCACAAGATGCAAAAAGTTCTTTCCCTTCTCCACCAAAGTCTATAATCGCTGTTCTCGGCAAACGGATGGGATCAACAATAGCTTGTGTGGAGGAAAGTTTCTGGTAATACGAATCAACACCTCTTCTCTTATGACAAACATGAAATCCATCTACACCATTACTATTACTATTATTGGCTCCTGTTTGAGTCAATGAGGGCTGAGTCGGGACTGTATCATCAGATGATCCAACTCTCGGTCTATAAGAAGCCACTATATGATCGCTGCGGGGACAGTACGAGGAGGATATGCAAATTCCTGGGTTTCCCGTTTCCGAAACTAATGATGGGCTAAACAAAACAAAACAAAACAAAAACCAAAATTATAACAGGTTAGAGCCTCAAAAATGCAATGATAAAATTCTTCAGCTTCTTTGACATCTGACTTTTAAGTATTCTTCAGTCAAAACGATTTGTAGGTTTGGTTTCATGAGATGTGAACAAGAATCAATGTCAGAGAAACACAAAACCTCACCTTCCCTCGCTGCCACTAATGTTCCACTGACACAGCCCGATGGAAGAAGCAGATAAGAGGGTACGAACATCAGAAGTTGGAGTGGAATTGCCAGAGAGATGATGGATAGTATGAACTGGATTGGTTGTTAAGCCCGTCATCGATGCAAAAGGTCCCGTGGTTTGACGCATGTCAAATACCAAAACCATTCCATTTTGTAGTCCAGCATAAATATGGTGAGAGCTGTTGAGATCCCACGAGCAAGACCAAGGTGCAGCCGGTAGATCATAAGATAAGACAGTGTTGTGGCTCTCCAAGCTTATAACTGATAACTTTTTCCCTAGAGAACCAAATACCGCAAGCCCGTTACTGTGAGGGGAAAGGTGAAGATCTTTAATTGCTCTAGTGGTAGGAGGCAACAAAATATCATCAATCTCACCCGGCGAATGTAGGCTCATCTACAATATATTAAAAACAAAAAGGTCGTATAGTTGCATCATCTTACTGGTATAAGATAAAAAAATAAAAATAAGAGGCAAAACAAAAAAACTTACTTGCGTAAGCACAAACGTTCCACCAACGCCTGGGAGCCTACGGGCCAATAATAATATTTGTCTACCACCATCTATGTCAAATATACGGCCACCGTTAATTAGCAGTTCTCCCTACGAAAAATGCAAAACAAACGATACTTCAACCAAAATTTCTAAAACAATGTGTCTGAAGGAGCACTAAGCCACACCTGATGTCTGAAGCTGCAATAAGGTGACTTTCCATGATGCTCTTGGTAGATATTATGACCTGCAGGCATGCACTTACAACTGTTTAGACGCAGAGAATTTCAAGAGGAAAAAACCAAAAAAAAGCTGCATGGTTTTGCAACCGTGAAGCATGTTATTGTGTGATTACCAGATATATATTTCTCCTGAGAAGCCACATTAGGCTGGCTCTGCACACCCTTAGTCGAACTTTCCATATGAGCTATTTTCTGCAAAAACACAAATTCTACCCTTGACGCTAACTAGAGGAGAAACATGTGCAACAATTTTATGAGAAAAGAAAATAAAAAAATATATCTTATGTTGAGAGGGAAAATAAAATGGGAACTCTTAGTCAAACTCAGCTCCCTTTTTAAAGTTACGAACCAACTGAATATTCCAGGCTCGACTAGTTAATAGTAATCTTAATCTGTCCAAGCATAAAGCAAAGTGACAAGAGTGACCACGTTACAACAAACTCTTAGAATGTACCTTCTTCAGCTTATTAACTTCTAATTGTAGCTCTGCTTCAATTTTTTTCCATTGAGCTTCTTTGTCACTCCAACGCGCAGTCTGCATGACATATAAGAACATATTGTTAAACGCTACAATACTAGTACGAGGGGCTACACACATATGTTCCTGTCATCTAACACAGACATAACCTACATAGACGACTTATAATGAACACATAAAGAGGTTTTAGTACTCAGGAAAATCTACTTGAGAATGATTTGAAAGCATTTCAAATAAGTAAATAACTAAGCTCAAAATAGTGTGGACTAATGATAGAATATCAGATTCTGTTCTACCTTTTGTTCCATTGAACTTAACTTGGCCTCCAGAAATAAGATTCTCTGCAAATATCAACAAAAGGATATCAGATTTTGACACTATGATTTGCTTTTACGTATGTATTTCGAAAAAAAAACACTCAGTGTAAGACCTTGTGTGCTTCATCATCTACTGCAGCAACCCGTGAAGCATAGATTTTCCGGACATCTCTCATGCTACATGTCTTGTTGCATTGGGGACACTAAAAAGAAACCACTGTGACTCTATGAGCAAGATAACTATCAATTAACAGCAAATGGATCTGAAAAATCTACATATCAACCACACACACCTTCCCTGCACTTCGTCGCATCTGTAACCACTTGTTGATGCAGGAAAATCCATACAAGTGTCCACAGGGAAGACAACTTGTATCATCACACCAGAGTAAGAACATTAGTTGAATTCCAAAGAGGTAAAACAAACAATTATAGAAATCCAAAATTTGTTTCACTGAAATCGAGATTACCAGACTTGGTGTTGGCCACCGCTGGTCCAAACTTCCATACAGATCGAACAAGACAATCCCTCAGTGTCGCCTTGTTTCCATTCGACATCCTCCTGCGATCCTGAAGACGATGAACAAACACCTTGAGACCTTTTCTGATTCTCTATCCCTTCACTCTCGTTCTGTGAAACCCTAATAGGTGACTCTACAATATCGATGTATTCCCTGGTTTGGCGTTCGCTATCTTCTTCCTCCTCTTCATCTTCCTCTTCGTCTTCCTCTTCTTCGTCTTCTTCTTCTCCATGGTGAACATACCCAAATTCTTCTTCTACATAGCCTCCATAGTCTTCCTCAAACTCAATAAGTCGTGCAATTATATCTCCGGGACCACTGAAGGGGTAACGCCGGCGAGGCGGCATTAGGTTCGTTTCTGTATCAGAATTCGGAAGAGAAAAACACCCAAAAATTTCGCAGATTCTATAACTTCTGGCGAAAAAAAAAAAAAAAAAGTTATCGAAGATTTATAGAATGTCGGAATAAAATAAACTTTTTAAAAAGTAAAAAAAAAAAAAAAAAAAAGTTAATTGCGGTGAGCGTGGATCGAACACGCGACCTTCAGATCTTCAGTCTGACGCTCTCCCAACTGAGCTATCCCCGCTTTTTGTTAATAAATAATACTTTATTTTAATATTCCCATAAACTATCGTCACGTCAAATTGGTCGTAGTCTGCAATGTAATAATGTTGGTGACTTTAAGGAAGAAAAGGAGTTTAGAGAGATATGGGGAGAAGCATATTTTCCTTTTTCACTAAGAAGAAAAAAATGGCGATGGCGAGAAGCATCTCTTACATCACCTCTACGCAGCTTCTCCCTCTTCATCGTCGTCCCAACATCGCCATCATCGATGTCAGGTATACATTAATCGATTTGTTTCGTCGATTTTAGTCATAATCTGATCCTCTACCAAATTTTAGTTCGAATCAATCCCGATTATTGGTCTTAGGTTTGATTTTACTCTGATATGGGTTTTAGGAGAATCCTTTACTTTTGAATTCTGGGGGATCAATTAATTATGAACATGTTTTCTAAAACTGGAAACTTTTTTGTAGAATCTCAATCGAAAAACAACTATTAAGAATCTCATGAGTTTGGAACAAAGGTTTTGTGGTTATATGGGCTTAGGAGTGAAGAAAGGAACATACTTTTTGTAATTCTTATATAGGTTCTTCTGATACAGAGTTATTGTTAAAAATCTAGACTTTTAATGAAGGTATGTATGTAACACATTGGAGTAATTTGTTGTTTTGAAGGGATGAAGAGAGGAATTATGACGGGCATATAGCTGGGTCGCTACACTATGCCAGTGGCTCGTTTGATGACAAGATCTCTCATCTTGTTCAAAATGTCAAGGACAAAGACACACTTGTCTTCCATTGTGCTTTGAGCCAGGTGTTTGTTCTATACACTCTTTTTACTTTCCCACAATACCTTATTTTCTTCTTGTTTGATTTCATATGATGGAACACATGATATTGCACCGGTTTGCGATGATTGAATGATAACTGGTTTTGGTGGAAGATTAGTTGATTCGTGTTAAATAGGTTAGATAAGCAGCATCAATAGGGTATTCGTAGAAGGATATCTATATGTTCTATAGTATGTCCTCGTGTAGTGACCTTCATATGTCAAAAGTTGATTTAAGGTTGCAAATTTCAACTGTTTTTGATATGTTTTTCTTGTTTTTTGTTTTGTCCATCTATTCTTATGTATGCAATGGCACATGGAGTAGGAAGTTCCGTTATATTCTTAAAAGAAAGAACATCGATTAGCTAGCACTCATTTCATTTCTTTGTTCTGTCCCAAGTCCTACCATAAATCAATAGATTTTTCACTCGAAAATGAAGTGATTGCTAAAGCCTTGAAGCCAATTCTTAATGCAGGTTCGTGGTCCAACTTGTGCAAGAAGGCTCGTGAATTATCTCGATGAGAAGAAAGAAGATACTGGAATCAAAAACATCATGATCTTGGAACGTGGCTTTAATGGCTGGGAAGCTTCTGGAAAACCGGTCTGCCGCTGCGCAGACGTTCCGTGCAAAGGCGATTGTGCCTAAACCCTACCAAACCATATTGAGACCTAATTGATCTTCCACATTGTTATGTATTAAAGTTGAATGAAGATTTATCATAAATAATCTCTTACCAATACATGTTGGTTTTATATGGGAGACACAAACACCAAACTTGCAACCATAATTCTAAAAGGGCTTTTTGGGTATTGTACGTTTACTGAGCGTCAAAGCCACGTTGATATCTTAACGCCGTCAAGTAATAATGGATTTTTCAGTACCTCTGGAAGAGGCACGTTAGTTTATCAACGCCGTCAAAACTCTCTCGGTGATACAGAGTGTTTGCTTTATTTGTAGATTTTTTAAGTCATAAAGCAAAAGCAACGACGACTTTGAGGGAAGTAGAATCATAATTTGATCTCTCTCTCTCCAATTTACATCTTTTTGTCGAAATTCCCAATTCTCAAGAACCCTAATTTCAATATGGTAAGATTTGTTCGATTCCGCTTGTTTTGTATGGATCTAGTTTTCGTTTGTCAATCTTGTGGATTCCATTTGAGATTGTTTGAATCTATGAAATTCACAGGTTTGCGTTATGTGTTTGGTGCCGCTGTTCCTCGTCCCGCTCATCAATTTAATGCCTCGAATCATCGATTATTTCATGGTAATTGGCTCGTTCTCTCTTTATATAATCTTTGAAGTTTTGATTTTTCCTCGGAATAATGATCAGATTCATGGGGTATTAAATGTCAAGACTTTCAATTTTTCGAATTTTAAGATGCTAGAGTGTTGAATTCGGTTAGTCTCAAAAGAGATAGCTTCCTTTGAAAGGAATAACAAATTGGAGATTACGTTATCAAAATTGGATATTAGAAAGGGAAGAAGATAGTGAAGATGATAATCGGGATAAATGATCATAATCTGTGCTTGTAAAAGTGAAAATTAAGCTTTTGTTATTTGCTTGAGGTGGGCTCTTGGAAAGTTGAAGATGTTAGCAATATCTAAATCTTAGTTTTGTTAGTTTTTCATACCGATTATCTTTAGACTGTACTATGTTTAAGAAAAAACAGTCTGTACAAGTCATGCTTTAGTGAATCTTGCAGGTAGTATTTTCGTCTTTGTTAACTCTTATGGCTTGACTCTTCATGCTTGATAACTAGGCCAAATTGTATGCGTGGCTCGGATGGGAGTACAGGAAGCCAGCGAGAGTTCCTCCAGCTTGTCCTTTCAAGCCAGTTGCTAAAAACGACAACGCCACCAAAGTAAGTGAAAAGATTTGACTCATTTGATTGACAGCTTTTTATTCTTCGTTGAGTCGTTTCTTAGTTGAGTCGTTTGTTAGTTGATGGAAACATAGATTCAATCCCTTCAATTGATGTTATTTGTTAATACTTCAGTTCAACAATATGCCATGATCCCAGTAGCTTCCATGAACTTACATTACTATCTCTGTATATTCAGTGTTTATCTTATACGTGGTTGCATTTGAACCTTATGTGCAACACTTTTTTTTGTTTCAGGTGGCTGCGGAAACTGGAACTGAAGGTAAAGAAGCAATAGCTAAACCGGAGGAGACGGGTGGTATTAAGCAGGATTGAGGCTGAGTCTTTTCTTCAATAAAACCTTTGTATTTGTGGATATGTTTTGGATAAGAGAAGAAGCTGGAAGTTGAAATTACCTGATGTGATACTGATAATTATGTACGTTCAAAATGCTGCGTAACAGATAATTTCTTATATGTTTACTTCTCTCTTTCTTTTCTTTTTTGTGTAGAATCTTTTGCGTGTGGGAAATTTCGAATTTCTCAGTAAAACTCGGATCACTCTCTGCTAGTTGAGCTTAATGCGTTATGGTGTCTCGTAAAGTCTTAAGTTGTATTATTAGTTTTATGGTAAGTTTAATTGAGCAACTTTAGAAACACTTGTTTTAGATATTTCAAGCAAGTCAATCCACAAATCATTGTCTTCTTGCTATATCCCTTCGTTTTATTCAAAGGTTGTTATTATCCATAGTGAAGAGTTTGGAATAGAAAATTTTGAAAGATTTGTCTATTGCGACTACTCTGTTTATTTGATTTCATCATCAAAATCTAGTGGTGACCACTTGTCACTATTTTATATTGCCATGAATGGAGAATAAATTTCATGTGTTTAATTTTATTTGAATTAAGCATTTTTTTTGCATAATCATAGTTCATTATTCATATATGGACCAATTTGTTAAAGTTGCGAGCACTTCACTCACAAGCCACGTGCACAAAGCCATCACACTTACGCTAACGTTTAGGATAAAATCATAAAATGTGATTTTCAAAAAGATAATAAAAAATCAAAATAATTTAAAAAACATTTAAATAATTATCTTCGTGTCTTTGGTTGTGATTTGAAGACAATGAAGAGAGAGATTTTGAATAACTAAAGAAATTTAAATAAAAATCGTTACCTTAATTTTATATTTTCTGTTTCTATTTTAATTTGAAGATCCTTTCTCTTTCTCTTTTTCGTTCTCGCTCGCTCGCCGGATAAAATCGCTGTCCAAATCTCCGGTCATTTCTCCGAGGATCTCTTCTATCAATCCAACGGTTTGATTTTCATCTTCTCAGATCTCACAGAACATAGTCCAAGACTGATGCAGAAAAAACGTTAGTAGAAGTTTTTTTGTTGGAAAGCAATTGAATCTGAGGGATCCAATTTGAATTCTCTCTTCCACTGAATCTCTCGTTCGCAAAAACCTAGGGTTTCTAAATTAGGGTTCTCTGAGGTCTGTTTAAAGTGCGTAAGCCATGTTTAAGAAGATCATGAAAGGGGCAAATCGAAAGGCCTCTAAAGCTGAGGCGAATGATTCGTCTATGTATGGGTTTGATCCACCAGGTAGGTCAGGTCCTGGATCCAATATGATTGTAAATCACGCATCTCGTGGTTCGTTGGTTCCTTCTTCTCCAGGTTCAATGGCGGCGACCACACAACCGCCTCCTATGTATTCAGTCGAGCCTCTTCCGTTGTTCAGAGACGTGTCTGTTTCCGAGCGTCAATCTCTGTTCTTGAGGAAACTCCAGATTTGTTGTTTTCAATTTGATTTTACGGATACGTTGAAGAATGCGAGAGAGAAGGAGATTAAGAGGCAAACGTTATTGGAGCTAGTTGATTTTATACAGTCTGGAGCAGGGAAGCTCTCTGAAGTTTGTCAAGAAGAAATGGTAAAGATGATTTCGGTTAATATATTCCGGTGTCTTCCTCCGGCTTCACACGAGAATACAGGTCAAGAGCCTGCTGATCTTGAGGAAGAGGAGCCTTATTTGGAACCATCTTGGCCTCATTTACAGCTTGTTTATGAGTTGTTGCTGAGATACATTGTTCCTTCTGACACAGATACAAAGGTTGCGAAACGGTATATTGACCATTCTTTTGTGTTGAGGTTGCTTGAATTGTTTGAGACTGAAGATCCAAGAGAAAGGGAGTACTTGAAAACGATTCTTCATAGGATTTATGGGAAGTTTATGGTTCACAGGCCCTTTATTAGGAAAGCAATGAACAATATATTCTATAGGTTTATTTATGAGACAGAGAGACATAGTGGGATTGGGGAGCTTTTGGAGATTCTGGGTAGTATTATAAATGGGTTTGCCTTGCCAATGAAGGAGGAGCATAAGCTCTTTTTGATCAGGGCTTTGATACCGCTGCATAAGCCAAAACCAATTGCTATGTATCATCAACAATTGTCTTACTGCATTGTTCAGTTTGTGGAGAAAGATTATAAGCTTGCAGATACAGTGATTAGGGGATTGTTAAAGTTTTGGCCTGTGACAAACTGTACAAAAGAGGTTCTCTTTCTTGGTGAACTTGAAGAGGTTCTCGAGGCAACACAAACTGTTGAGTTCCAACGCTGTATGGTCCCTCTGTTCCAACAGATTGCTCGGTGCCTCAGCAGCTCTAATTTTCAGGTTAGTAATTATGGGTTGGTTTCTCTTTTCAATCTGTCCATTGAAGATTCTCATTTATGCATATTAACCTCTAAATTCTGGTGCTTTTTGTTATTTTGTTTCTCCTGCCAAAATCTATGCCATTTCATACATAACTTTGCATTTTTAGGTGCCCATCACCTTAAACTCATGTTCTGACTCCCCAATTTGAAAAAATTACTGCAATTGATGTGCTTTGCAAGATTTATGATTCACATTGTTTTGTTTTTCTGGTTGTTTATTCTCCTTTTATCTCCTATGCTACTTCAGCAAAATGAATTTGATCATAGCCATCTATCTCTATTGATGGAAGTTATCTCATGCAGTTGCTATTCACTCATCTTGATTCTTATTGCAACCGTTGTTTTTGCTTTGTTGATGTGTCATGGAGTTCTCATTTTACCCTAATTCATCTTCTCTCTAGCTCAAATGTAACCAAATATATGCTCGATTACTAGGAATTTTGAACTTTTCAGTCTCTCATGCTCACATACATATACCACCATGCGATGCAGGTTGCAGAACGAGCTCTGTTCTTGTGGAACAACGAGCATGTCGTGGGTCTAATAGCTCAGAACCGAGGTGTGATCCTTCCCATCATATTCGCATCCCTGGAGAAAAACATAGAGTCTCACTGGAACCAAGCGGTACACGGTTTAAGCGCAAATATAAAAAGAATGTTCATGGAGATGGACCCTGAGCTCTTTGAAGATTGCCAGCAACAGTACGAAGAGAAACAAGCCAAATCGAAACAAGTGGAAGAACAACGCCAAAGTAGGTGGAAGAGATTAGATGAAGCAGTGGAAGAACGAGAAAGAGAAGATCCTATGATCACTTCTTAGAAAAAAATATCAAATCATCATCAAGTAATAATATTCTTTCTCTTTCACTTATCTTCTCATTTTCACTAATCGTTGCAAAATTATTATATTTTATTTATTTATTTTGTTGGTCTGGAAAAAAGTCCGTAATCGGGTCAATAGGAATTTTTTTTCCTCTTTTTGAGAATATTCAATACTGATTCTGCTTGGCTCAATCCAGCTTTAAATTGTGTACTAAAGTCAACAAAATCTATACTGATGAAAAAAAAAAAAAAAAAAAAAAAAAATCTATATTTGAAAACATTAACTTTGACGATACAACGGATTAGACAAAATAAGTATGGTTTACAATTAAACTGATAACATCTAACCAAAAATATGGGTCATGGATTATTATCATTATCATCCCATGACTCCCTTGTACCTAGGCCTGGGCATAAAATCCGAAATCCGAAAACCGATCCGAAACCGATCCGAAAAATCCGGCTCCGAATCCGAACCGAATAGTCACAAAACCCGAACGGATAATGAATTCTCCTATCCGAATTATCCGAACCGAACCCGATCCGAACCGAAAACCGAAAGGATATCCGAAAACCGAAAATAAAATTATAAATCCAAAAATATTAGTTATATTTAGCTATAATTTTATAACAAATAACAAAAATATCCTATATACCTAGATATCGGAAAGTTTTTAGTTATATTTGTTAAAATTATACATATTTTTAGAAAATTTAGCCAAATTTTAGTAAGATTAAAACTATTTTTTATTTAAATTGAACATTTTTTTAGTTTTTTTTCCTCGCAAACCGATCCAAAATTAATCCGAAACCGATCCGAATCCGACACTATCCGAACCGAACCCGATCCGAATAGTCATAAAATCCGAACGGATAATAAAATCTCCTATCCGAATTATCCGAATCCGAATAAATCCGAACCGAATCCGATCCGAAATCCGAATGCCCAGGCCTACTTGTACCAGTCACGCTAGCTCCTCCAATGGTCTACTAGTCGTAGCCACAACTGTTACCGTGAGCAGTAGTAGTAAGAGCAATAAAGCCTTATTCATCATGGCTTATTTTTACTTTTATCGATACTTTTTCTTTCGTGAATTTCGTGAATTTCGTGCACCAACATATCAAGCTTCTTCTCGTATCATTTATGCATGTATGACTAAAACTATACTATTCAGTCATTATTGTATAATTTTGGTATAGTAAGAGTTATTTGGTATACACATACAAATTTAGAAGTTTAGTCAACCAACTAAGAAATTTAAACCAACCCTACTATACTAATTGATGTTAGATATCGAGTATTTTCTAGGTCCTAAGAGATGGCCTTCTTCTTCTTCTTCTTCTTCTTCTTCTTCTTCTTCTTCTTCTTCTTCTTCTCCATATACATCTACATCTCCATCTCCTAATAATGTATGAGTATAATAAACAATGAAACTAATATATAGAGGTTTTAATTTGTTACCAAGAATCAAGAAGCAAGAGCAACCTTATGTACCTGGGGGCATATAGCCAGTAGTAGTGCAGTGTCGCACCCTTCTTTTTTTTAAGTTTTCGGGTCGCGGCACAACAGGTTCAACTACAAGAGTCAATCCTCCCATGTTACGTCCACTTAGTTGCAGCGCCTTGTCTACACATCTTTCTCCTTTAAGATAAATGAAAGCTACACCACTGTAAAATTCAACAGAGAAAGATTGTCACTATTTATATAATTCAATAACTTTTGAGAGTTGGGATAAAAAAAAATTCACAAATTGGAAGAAGAAAGAAGGCACAAACCTAGAGAGAACTGTAACTTGCCAGATCTCTCCACATGAAGAGAAATGTTTACACAAGGCAATCTGGACATCAATCTCAGGAAGCGAATCGTCATATCCGGTAAGGCGGATCCTAAATAATAACTTGATTGCATGAGAGAAATATTATTAACATGACAAGCTACAACACATCTTACAGATACACAAGAATTTAACATGCTAAATAATAATAATTTGATTGCAGAATGATAATATTATCAAAAATTACCTGTGTATTTTAGATGCCTCAGGAGTAGCAGCACTCCAAGAATCATCATAGAATATTTTCTGAGAGGGCACAGGCTTAACGATAGCAGTCCATCCTCCAACGTCAGTTCCACTAAGTTGCAATGCCTTTTCTTTGGCATCTTCTCCCTTGATCTTCATGAAGGCAACACTGTACGTAAAACCATTCTTTTAATTTGAGTTTGTTAGATTTCAACATTAGAGGTGGGAGGGAAGAAGCCACAAACCTTTTGAGGATACCCCTTTCAACGTCTCTGGAAACATAAAAATGTATCATCTCTCCGCATGAATCGAAATGCTTTTCCAACTCGAGGTTGAGAAGATACTTTTGAAGCGAAGTGTCATATCCCTCAACGGAAATCGTAGTGGTAGGGCTAATGCAACAATTTGATTTTGATTGCACGAGTTAATATTATATGATCAACACCTACGACAAAAAATTCCCAAAATATATAGAAATTTATTTACCTCTGAGTTTCTTTTTTGGGTTTAGGCTTAACGATTGCAACCCATCCTCCAACGTCAGTTCCACTAAGTTGCAATGCCTTTTCTTGGGCATCGTCTCCCTCGATCCAAAGGAAGGAGGCACTGTATACAAAAAAACAAAGTTTAATACTTTTGAGTTAGCAGCAAGTTTACCATGAGTTCTGGGAGGGAAGAAGCCACAAATTAAAGTACCTCTTGAGGAGTTTCTTTTTAAAGTCTCTAGGAACATAAATTTGTGTGATCTTTCCACATGAAGCGAAATGTTTTTGCAACGCGAGCCTAAGAGGATACTCCTTAAGCGAAGTGTCATATCCTTCAACGGAAATAGCCGTGACAGTGCTACTGCAACAATTTGATTTCGATTGCAGGTGGAGTTAATAATATTATGATCAACACCTACGACAAAAATTTCCCAATAAATAAATTTACCTGGGAGTTTGAGAGTCTGCACCACTATCGTTCAATTCCAGCAATTTCAGACCCTAATGTACAAAAGAAGATCTAATCAGAAATTCTACGTACTTCATATATTTTTCTACTTTCTTGTGCGGAAAGAAACCATTAGTAGAGACACGAACAGGGGTTAAAGCAGATGAAGAAGAATAAGATTACTTTGATGGCGGATTCTTCCATAGTGATAAGTTGAGAACTAGGGTTTGAAAGATATTTTTCAAATCTACGGATTTAGATTTCGAAGAAGGTTTTTTTTTTTGTTTTGGTTGGGACAACATATGTAATCCTTTCGTGTCTATTATAGTCACGAACAAACTGTTGGGCCTTCAATTTAGTTCAGGCCTGCGTTAAGCCCATACATTCCTTATTCCCTCAAAGAGGGTTCTTGAAGCATAAACATATTTCTCTAGAACCGTTGCAACCACTACTTGACGGTTGCTGAAAAGTCTTGCGAAAAAGATTTTGTTATTAGGATGGTGATGAAGTGATGATCAAGGCAGATGATAATTACTGAGCTTACTTTTAAAACGCAGACAAAAACAAAAGTAATACATTTTACATCTATCTTAATCCAATTTTTTGATTATATAATATGCAAAATTGATGTAGCAAAAAAAAAAAAAAAAAAAAAAAAATTGATGTAGCCAATACCAAATTTTCTATCTTAATCCAATTTTTTGATAAGATAATATGAAAAATTGATGTAGCCAATACCAGATTTTCTACCACCACAAAAAAAAAAAACTACAACCGCAACGCCACCGCGAAAATGACGGAACTATTGTTGCCGGGAACTAGATCGGAGAATTCGAAACCACCGCACGTAGCGGTGTTTCCATTCCCAGCACAAGGCCACTTACTTCCTCTACTTGACTTAACTCACCAACTCTGTCTCCGTGGAGTCAACGTCTCCGTCATCGTCACTCCCGGAAACCTAACTTACCTCTCTCCTCTTCTCTCCGCTCATCCCTCCTCCGTCACCTCCGTCGTTTTCCCTTTCCCTCCTCATCCTTCACTCTCTCCCGGCGTCGAAAACGTCAAAGACGTCGGCAATTCAGGAAATCTCCCGATCATGGCTTCTCTTCGTCAGCTTCGAGATCCAATCATCCACTGGTTCCAATCTCATCCAAATCCTCCGATCGCTCTCATCTCCGATTTCTTCCTCGGATGGACTCACGATCTCTGCAATCAAATCAGTATCCCTAGATTCGCTTTCTTCTCCATCAGCTTCTTCTTAGTTTCCGTTCTCCAATTTTGCTTCGAAAACATCGATTTAATCAAATCAACGGATCCGATTCATCTCCTGGATCTTCCTCGTGCTCCGATCTTCAAAGAAGAGCATCTTCCATCTATAGTCCGACGAAGTCTCCAAACTCCGTCACCGGATCTCGAAACGATCAAAGATTTCTCCATGAATTTGTTGAGCTATGGATCTGTTTTCAATTCTTCTGAGATTCTGGAAGATGATTATCTTGATTACATGAAACAGAGGATGGGTCATGATCGGGTTTTTGTAATTGGCCCGCTTTGTTCAATCGGGTCAGGTCTTAAATCGGATTCGGGTTCTATAGACCCGAGTTTGCTGAGTTGGTTAGACGGATCCCCAAACGGGTCAGTTCTATACGTTTGTTTCGGAAGTCAAAAGGCGTTGACTAGAGATCAGTGTGATGCTTTGGCTCTAGGCTTAGAGAAAAGCATGACCCGGTTCGTTTGGGTGGTTAAGAAAGATCTGATACCCGACGGGTTTGAGGATCGGGTTTCTGGACGGGGATTGGTGGTTAGAGGATGGGTTTCCCAGCTGGCGGTCTTGCGACACGTGGCGGTTGGTGGATTTTTGAGCCACTGTGGATGGAACTCGGTGCTTGAAGGGATAACGAGTGGGGCTGTGATCTTGGGCTGGCCCATGGAGGCGGATCAGTTTGTGAACGCGAGGTTGCTTGTGGAGCATTTGGGTATTGCGGTTAGGGTTTGTGAAGGTGGTGAAACTGTACCTGACCCGGTTGAGCTGGGTCGGGTCATAGCGGAAACGATGAGTGAGGGAGGACGCGAGGTGGCTGCTCGGGCGGAGGAGATACGGCGGAAGACCGAGGCCGCCGTGACGGAGACAAATGGAAGCTCTATTGAAGATTTACAAAGACTTGTTAAAGAATTTGGAAAAGTCTAAAGTTAATTTCATTTGATGTAATTAAGTTATTATGTGAGCAATATTTTGCAAATGTATGTACCATTTGTTCTGCTTCTATAATCAGTGGTATTTTCAATTTCGTTATTAACAGTATGGAGAAAGCAAAGTATGGTTTATAATTGAACTAAAGGATAAAAGTAGCATAACATGATGCTATTAACATCTAACCAATCATGGATTATTCTCACTATTATCCCATGACTCCCTTGGAATGCTATGGTGGTTATTGACATCGGCCTCAACCTCTTCTCCGAACACCTTTGTCGTCAGAATTCTCCGTGTACCGGCCACGGCTAGCTCCTCCAGTGGTCTAATAGTTGTAGCCACGACGGTTACTATGAGCAGTAGAAGTAGTAAGAGTGATGAAGCCTTATTCATCATGTTTTTTTTTGTTGTTGTGTCCTTTAATCAAACTCTTGTTTAATTCATCCAACCATGTATGATCAGGGCACTATAAATAGAAGGATTATTTACTGAGTGCTTTATATTAAATTCAGAACATGAAATATTTATCCGAAAGTGGTACATATTATGGTAGTGCGCATTCAATTTTTTTTTTTCCTTATTTATGAAATCAAATCATTCAGGTGGTGGTAAACTAATTAATTAATTAGAATCATAAACCACCAATCAGAATGCACCACTTCACCATCAAAACTTGGCACCATGGAATTACGTCACTATGCAAAATTAGGTATCTACATGACTACATGCTTGATGCAATTAACTAATGAAGATGCAACGGTTCAAACTTAATGGAGCATATCAAGATATTTTCAAGTTAAAATGTGAATATCGTTTTCAGATTATATCAGTATTTGATTAATATACAGTTACTGGTGAAGTGTATAAAATTTGATATCATTTATGCATGTATGACTAAAAGTATACGATTCAGTCATAGTTGTATAAATTTGGTATACATACACAAAACTTAAAAGTCGAGTCAACCGACTAAAGTGATCGATTGGTTAAGAAACCAACCTACTAGTTGATGTTAGAGACCGAGTATTTTCCAAGTCCTAAGAGAGAGCCTTCTCCTTCTCCTTCTCCATCTCCATCTCTGTCTCCATCTTCTTCTTCTTCTTCTTAGCCACCTCAAGTAAAGTACCTAATATAAAGTACAAACAAGGAAACTAATGAGAGGATTTAATTTGTTACCAGGAAAAAAGAATGAGGAAGCAAGAGCAAATTTATGTACTTGGGAGAGTATAGCCAGTAGTAGTGCAGTGTCGCACCCTTCCTCTTTTTAAGTTTTCGGGTCGTGGCACAACAGGTTCAACTACAAGAGTCAATCCTCCCATGTTACGTCCACTTAGTTCCAGCGCCTTGTCTACACATCTTTCTCCTTCAAGATAAATAAAAGCTGCACCGCTGCAAAATTCAACAGAGACAGTCTTTACTTATTATAATTCAATAACTTTTGAGAGTTGGGAAAAAAAAAATCACAAATTGGATGAAGAAAGAAGCCACAAACCTAGAGAGAACTATAACTTTCCAGATGGATCCACACGAGGAGAAATGTTTATACAGCGCGATCTGCATATCAATCTTAGGAAGCGAAGTGTCATATCCGGTAACGCGGATCCTAAAATAAATAATTTGATTTCAGGAGATAAATGTTATTAACATGACAAGCTAAAAAAAATATATATATATTGATTGCAGGAGATAATATTATCAAAATGTACCTGTATGTTTTGGTATCCGCAGGAGCAGGAGCAGCAGCACACCTAGGACCAGCATACCAAGGATCATCCATGAATACTTTCTGATACGGTGCACGCTTAACGATGGCAGTCCATCCTCCGACGTCAGTTCCACTAAGTTGCAATGCCTTGTCTTCGGCACCTTCTCCCTCGATCCTCATGAAGGCAACACTGTACGTAAAAACAAAGTTTAGTATGAGAGTTAGCACTTAGCGCCAGAATTCAACATGAGAGCTGGGAGGGAATAAGCCACAAACCTCTTGAGGATACCCCTTTCAAAGTCTCTGGGAACATAAATATTGTAGATCTCTCCGCATGAAGCGAAATGTTTTTCTAACTCGAGTTTGAGAGGATACCTTCGAAGCGAAGTGTCATATCCCTCAACGGAAATCGTCGTGCTGGTGCTACTACAACAGTTTGATTCACCAGAGTCTGAACCACTATCGTTCAATTCCAGTAATTTCAGACCCTAACCAAGGTACAAAAGATCTAATCAGAAATTCTACTAACTTCATGTTTCTTGTGCAGAAAGAAACCGTAGAGACACAGAGGTTAAAGCAGAAGAAAAAGAACAGAAGAAGATTACTTTGATAGCGGTTTCGTCCATGGATGAATTGACAAGAGCGACTCCTAGCTAGGGTTCGAAAGATATATTTCAGATTTAGGGATTTAGGTATGTATGAAAAGTTTTTTGTTTTGTTAATCCTTTCGTGTATATTGTACTCCCTCCGTATTTTAATAATTGTCGTTTTAGAATTTTCATTTTTTAAAATTGGATGTCGTTTTCAAATTTCTATGCAAAATTTATTACTTTTTAATGTTTTATGACATTCATAAAACATTAAAAAGTAATAAATTTTGCATAGAAATTTGAAAACGACATCCAATTTTAAAAAATGAAAATTCTAAAACGACAATTATTAAAATACGGAGGGAGTAGTTACGAACAAACTGTTGGGCCTAGTTCAGGCCTGCGTTAAGCCCATATATTCCTAATCTTCTTATTCCCCCAAGAGGGTTCTTGAAGCATAAACATATTTCTAGAGCCGTTGAGGGATTTGCTATATATGGGGAAAAAAAGGGGTAAGAGTTCATATAGCTAATCTTTTGGTATTTTCAACGCTTAATTTCTGAAGAAAGCTCATAGTAATAGGTTATATCTATTTTGGTGTGAAGGGTTTATATTTGACCTTTCATATCAGAAACTCGTTTGAAACAAATCTCTTTTGTGTATGATAGCATCGGGTATGTGATCTCAAGGAAAAGCTGAAGTAATAAAAACTAGAAAACAAAGGTTGCATTATAATAGCTAAAGCAGATAACGATCGATTGTTGAGCTTACTATATATTAATTTTCATCCTCTTTTTCTTGCTCATATCAATCTTCATCTTCTTCTCCATATGCTTCTTAAGCTCTTTCCCCACCTTCATCAGCTCCATCTTCATCTTCTTCTTCTTCTTCTTCTCATCCATCTCCATCTCCACCTCCATCTCAATCTTCTTCTTCTTCTCCTCAGCCACCTCTATTGAAACACCTAAATATAAAGTTATAAACAAGAAAGCTGATGAGAGGTTTTCGTTTGTTACCAAGAATCGAGAATCAAGAAGCAAGAGCAAATTTTATGTACTTAAGGGCATATAGCCAGTATAGCCAGTAGTAGTGCAGGGGCGCCCCTTTCTTTTTTTTAAGTCTTCGGGTCGCGCCTTAACAGGTTCAACTACAAGATTCATTCCTCCCATATTACATCCATTTAGTTTAAGCGCCTTGTCTTCACATCTTTCTCCTTCAAGATAAATGGAACCTGAACCGCTGTCAAATTCAACAGAGACAAGAGTCTTTACTTATGTAATTCAATAACTTGAGAGCTGGGACAAATTGGAGGAAGAGAGAAGCGACAAACCAAGGGAGAACCATAACTTGCGTGACCTCTCCACATGAAGAGAAATGTTCACACAAGGCAATCTGGATATCAATCTCAGGAAGCCAAGTGTCATATCCGGTAACGCGGACCCTAAATCATAATTTGATTGCAGGAGAGTAATATTATTACAATGACAAGCTAGAACAAACTTATGACAAGCCAAGTGTCTTACAGGATCAGATAATATTATCAAAAATGTACCTCTGTGTTTCATATTTGGATCGCATAGCAGGACACCAAGGATCCATGATGTCTTTCTGCCAGGGTGCAGGCTTAACGAGAGCAGTCCATCCTCCGACGTCAGTTCCACTAAGCTGCAATGCCTTTTCTTCGGCATCGTCTCCTTTGATCCACATGAAGGTGACACTGTAAAACGAACAATACAAAAATAAACATTATATCTTTGGAGTTAGCAGGGGAAAATCGGAGGGAAAAAGCCACAAAGTACGTACTTCTTGAGGATACCCCTTTTATAGTCTCTGGGAACATAAATAGTTGTAATCTTTCCGCATGAAGCGAAATGTTTTTCCAACGCGAGCTTGAGAGTATACTCACGGAGCCTAGTGTCATATCCCTCAACGGAAATCTTCGTTCTAGTGCTACTACAACAATTTGATTTTGATGAACATAATATTATGATCAACACGTACGACAAAAATTTCCCAAAAATAAATTTACCGGGTTTTTGCATCACTATCGTTCAATTCCAGCAATTTCAGACCCTAAGGTACAAATCAGAAATATTACTACTTCATATATTGTTTTTATTTCTTGTGAAGAAAGAAACCATTAATATAGAGAAAAAGAGAGTGAGTAAGAAGAAACCCATAAGAAGACGAAGATTACTTTGATGGCGGATTCTTCCATAGTGATAAGTTGACAAGATCGACTGCTACGATCTAGGGATTTAGGTCTAAACTGGTCTTTTTTTGTTTTTTTTTTTTGTTTCCCTTATTCATTCTGCTTTGGGACACAATCTTTTCGTCTATATCATAAGTGACGAACATATTGTTGGGCCTTGAATTTAGTTCAGGCCTGTGTTAAAGCCCATATAATAAACTCTTCAACTGTTGAACCAGACTAAACCCGCGAAATTAAATGCCGGTTTCCGGGTAACATGGAAGAACAAGAGGATTGAAGTATTCAAGATGATGAGGATACTTGAATCTATGTTGTTACTCTGTTTACACAAGCCCAAGACCTTCAATTCCTTAATTTCACTCTTCTGCTACAGACTCGGAACTCTTTCTCACTTTGTAGGATTTGCTAAAATAAGATGGTGAGGATCGTTGTTGTCCGACAATTCTTGTATCTCACTCTCTCTTCTCTGTTGTACTCTGTTTCGTTACCAACCCAAGACTCAAAGATTGTTTTTCTATTACAATCCTGGTACAGTGTGTTGGTTGATTGCCAAACTAAACATGGTGTGGTGTCTAACAATCAAAATAAGTATCGGTTATTAGCGCTAATTTACACAAAATGGCTTAAAAAAACAAAACTTCATTGTCCATCCAAAGCGCCGATAGCATCCTTTAGAACTACCAATAAGCTTCGAGGAATCTTTTTAAATAGATTATAGATTGATATTGGCACACCATTAAGACCGAAAACTTAAAAGCCTATAAAAACCTTTTGATGTCTTCCACGGCTTGTTTCCTCTGTTGAATTTGAAGTTCCATAATGTGAATAAGCGTTGCTCTCGCCTGGACATAAGAGAATATCAAAACAATGAAACAAAAACCGATGAAACCATATGTTGTAATTAAGCGAAGATGAGATCTTCTTTACTTGGTGAGGCCTCAAGGAATTGAGAAGGTGATGCAAATTCTTGAAGATTGAAGAAATTTCACCAATCCTCTTTGCATATTGAGAAGGTCTATCAACAAGAACGTCCGCAAGCTCCAGTATATGTAACTGTAGTTCTCTATTCAACGACCTGAGTTCCTTCTTGTAATCTACACACAATATATTTGAAACTTTTCTTCAACAAAACAAAGAGGCGACTTTCAAAGATCATGGTAATATAAGTCTGATTCCAATGAAGTGAAAAACCATACTCTAGAAAGAGGCACTTTTAAAGAACATAAATTGCAAATGAACTCATGTAATAAGTTTGATTCCGATTAAGGGACTGAACAAAACAATACACAAGAAAGCCAATAGCAATTGGATTTTGAGTATGATTCACAAAGCTAGAAGAAATGACATACCAACATTGGAATCTTTGGGATAAAGTTGAGGCACTCCTTGTTCTTCTAAGCTTGGAAGAACATCTTCAGTCTACTAACCAAAAAGTTTAAAAATGTTAAAACCAATGAAGATGAAGATTTTAAAGAGGGGGAAAAATGTGAAGGAAACAGAGGAATCTCACGTTATAGTTGCCTCCGAAACAAACGTAGGTGCCTTCAATGGGAGGAGGAGGTTCAGGAGCAGAATTAGGGTTTTCTGAGTAATCCTTGTAGAGTCTGTAATACGGTGGTGGAGGTGGATACGTAGCTGTAGCCATTATTCTCTACAGATACATATCAAAAACTAAGCAAAATCAGCAACAGATTCCAACAATTAGGGTTTCTAATCGATGCAACGAACGATTCAATCCCAAATCTAAGACTTCATTCGAATGATCAATTAAAATGGAGAAACTAGGGTTTAACATAGACACGAACCTTTTCGGAATGAAGAATCGAAATGGAAACCACACGAGGAAGAAGATCGAAGAAGCTTTTTTGATGTTAGCTCTGGAGAAGACGATGGCTCAGAGTCAGAGCAAGAGGAAAAAACAAGTGACAATAATGGTTTGGGTTTCTCGTAAATATTCTTGGTTTAATTTGGTTCAATCGAACGGTTCGGTTTAATGCAAAATCATTTGGGCCTTGAATTTAGTTCATGCCTGCGTTAAGCCCATATAGTCCTAAATCTTCCTCGTGAAGCATAAACATATTTCTAGTCTTCTAGAGCTGTTGAGGGGATTTGCTATGGGGGAAGATTCTGTTCCATCTCTATATGAACCATTTATATGTTTTAAATGACAGAAGAAAATTGTTTATAAAATATTGGAATTCAATTGTGTAAGTTTCGGTATAAATTTTATCCGGTTATAGAACAAAACTTGAGTAAATGTCAATGAAATATAACAAACATTGGTAATGTCCAATACTCTTTGTCTAGGTGATCCTTGCAAGTTGCAACTACTACTTAACGGTTTCTGACAAGTCTTGCAAAAACGGTTTTGTTAGGATGGTGATGAATATATGATGCGTGACTAATTATGGTGATGAATTAAAAAAAAAAGTATATATGAATATGCTTTGCTTAGGGTGAGTAGTGAAGCTAGCTAGTTGGCAAGTAATGGCTTCTTTTGGCGGCCAAGCAATTCTCTCCCTCTCTCTTTCACATACACACACAATCCTCGACGCCAAGACTTAACATCAATTCCTCCTACATTCGATTATTTTAAATACTATACGATTTTAATATTGTGATACTAGCTTCACAATACACTCAAAAATATTCTTCTTAATAATCTATTATATGTATAGTAACACGTTAGCAAGAAATAATTATAGAGAGCCAAGGACAACTAATGTGTAATATAGAGTTGAATGAGTAAAAAGTTGGATATACATCAATCCAGCTCTAAGAAACTCATTATTTTGCTTACTTTTGCAGAATTTTCTATCGAATTATGTTGAACGAATATTAAAAAACATGTTTTCTGAATTTTATAGATTGCTGCCACCGAGTTATTGGTATACTACAAAGACCTAGACTACAGTTACACATTATTACAAAATATTTAACAAACTACTATAAGGGAGGTTACTTCACCGAATACATATTAATTATTAGCTAATCACAAGATTAATAATGGTTTGATCAAATAATTGGATGACCAAAATAAAAATCAATGTTTCTTAGAAAGAGGCGCAAACATAGGGAGTGATATTATAATTAAATATTGTACATAACTAGGATCATGATTCATAATTGTGTGTTGTGTAATTGTGGGTTGGCTCAACTGCACATGAACTGCTCGACCCCAAAATTCGATTGCCTTTTACTTTCCAATCAATTAACTTAATTATTTAATCAGCAAGTTAAGTTCAGTGTACAAATAAATCCACAATGATTAGTAGTATTGATAAACAAATTAGAAGTCGACGTATTTTCAAGTTAAATTTGCATTTTAATAGCTTATATATATATCATTGTACACTGAACTTAACTTGCTGCTCATTGAATTGTGTGTAATTTATTACAGTACGTCAATTTAAGTTTGTAGAAGTTTGTAATTTGCTGCTCATTGAATTGTGTGTGTTGTGGTACTGTGTTGCGTGTTGAAACTACTTGTGGATGGCTTCAGCCATCAGTAAACATGTGGACTATAGATTGATATTTATAAAGTTTTAGGATTTTAGTTAATGATAATGTAGAATTGAAAAAAATATCAAAATTGAGTGACATATTTAGAATACGCAATCCAGTTTGATTTCTTCTTAATATAATACATTACATTCCAAGTGTCAAAAATTGCAATTCATTTTATATTTTTATTAAAAAAAGAAAAAGCTATACTCAAAATGTAGAATGACACCTTCTTGAACAGAAAGTCTAAAACAGATTTAATTTCCTTCTCAGAAAGAAAAAAGAAATCATCTAAGATTAGTGCTGACATTGAATATTCCACATTTTTGTTACTAGCTATCACAATGTGTGTCTATGGAATTTATAAGGACGCTTATGAGTATTTAACTAATAAAAAGTTATTAAATACTCATGAGAAAATTTATGTGATTCATAAGACAAGCAAAACAAAAGTTAACCAAAAAAACAGGATATAATTTAAAAAATTGAAAGGGAAAAAATAAAAACAAGAAGAGAACAACAAGTGGTTCCAGGCTTGCAAACCAAAACTTCCAGAAAGGAATCCTTCACCAAAAGTTATTTGGGGTTTGCTTCTTTTCTCATCTTTTCTCTTACCCATTTCATTATATATATTACACACAAGAGTACTGTGTGTATAAACAAATACAACCACATACAAATATATATAAATACTTGGACATATAAACCAAACCCACCAAACACTCTTTGATACTTCTCTCCATAAATACATATACGATCTCTTGTGTTCTTGATAATACAGAGAGCCAATCAAAAAACGGAGGGATCATGACAAGTGTTCTTGAGGAGAGTGGAGACCACGCGCGTCTTGTTCTCCTCATCAAGGGCAAACGCACCAAACGTCAGCGTTCTGCGTCTCCTCTTATGATGAACGCAGCTGCAGTATCCAGCGTTTGTAGCGGTGAACGATCATCAGTGGAGGTAAGAGAAGAAGAAGCTGCTGGTGAAGTAGAATTCCGAGGAGCTACCGATGAAGATGAAGATATGGCGAATTGTCTGATGTTGTTGTCGCAAGGCCATCAAGCAAAGAGCAGTAGCGATCATTTGTCGATGCAGAGAATGGGTTTCTTTAGTAACAAGAAACCGGTGGCTTCTCTCGGGTTAGGGCTAGACGGTGTTTACCAGTGCAAAACGTGTGATAAAAGCTTCCATTCGTTTCAAGCGCTAGGAGGCCACAGGGCTAGCCATAAGAAGCCCAAACTCGGAGCAAGCGTTTTCAAATGCGACGAGAAGAAATCTGCGTTTGTGTCTACGGTTGAAACGGTGGAAGCAGGAGCGGTAGGAAGCTTTCTTTCTCTACAAGTAACTAGCAATGATGGTACCAAGAAACCGGAGAAAACACATGAATGTTCAATCTGTAAGGCCGAGTTTTCTTCAGGACAAGCCTTAGGAGGACATATGAGAAGACACAGAGGTTTAACAATAAACGCAAACGCTACTTCAACAATCAAAACAGCGATATCATCATCAAGTCATCATCACCATGAAGAATCTATACGGCCAAAGAACTTTCTCCAGTTAGATCTGAATCTTCCAGCACCAGAAGATGAACGATGCTGCGAGAAACCAAAATTCGCATTTGCGTCCAAAGATCAGATCCTTCTCTTCGCGGCAGCGTCCAATTCTTTGATTGATTGTCATCACTAATTAAGTAGTTCTTGTAATTACTTTTTATTACATTAACCCTTCTCTTATTATTGTCTATTCATTCTTGTAATTTGACATTGATTGAATTAACTTCAAATTATTTCATTCTTTGAAACTACTCATTGCTCCATAATTTAGCACATTTCTAATAATCATCAATATATACACAATAATATATAAGTATGTACATAATACTTAACTTTGGGAGAATGATGAAAGATGCTGTGGATGTTCCTTGGAGAACGGAAGAAGCATGTGACGATGACTTTCGCATAAAGTCACTTCGTTTGTTAGCCGCCACTAACTCCTTTGGATACACTTCACTTCCGTTTGGGGTTTTTCGATTTTTTTCAGATTCTTTCTAATATAATAATACATATATCATTTTCATTAGAGTAAATCAAAAGACTACATATATATATCTAGAGTAATCTACTAAAACTCGTTATAAAATGGGATTTAAAGCGTGTTTAGAGAGTCCAACGTTGAAGTATACAGTAGATGTGACTTGATCCTAGCTTCGACTAATATGGAGAATTTTGATGATCGAATGTGTTTTTTACTAGAAAATACAATAATATACTGACCGATGTCTTGAGAATTTGGACATATATCACAAGACATTCATGTAGTAACAAACGAATCTTCATGATCATGTTATGTAGTATGGGAAACTAATAGTACTAGTATAACTACTGTTACAAACTTAGTGATTTGATATATGCTACAACACTTCTAGAAATAGGAGCTCTACGTACCATTAATGGTATAATGGTATCTTTGTATCGATCATGTTATGTCTTTATATAGTCTATGACTCGTCAATGACTCATCTATATCTTTCTTTTGAAAATAAGAGCATAATATGTAGAGAAAGTGCAACTTCTTACTACTAACAAAACGAATGAATATTCCTAACATTTAAACAGAAATAAAGGAAGTTCGAAAACGATTGATATAAAAAGAGGTATTGTGATTAACGATGTCTTCTATAAGTACATTGGATTAGATAATGCATTTTATCTCCACTGAAATTGTGGAAAGAAAAACCATAATTGCTCCGAAAAGC
Organism: Arabidopsis suecica; assembly: GCA_019202805.1. NCBI lineage: Eukaryota > Viridiplantae > Streptophyta > Magnoliopsida > Brassicales > Brassicaceae > Arabidopsis > Arabidopsis suecica. The sequence continues at coordinate 979,238 of CM032910.1, forward strand.
TCAGAACATAAAATGGAAAACGAGAGTGGTGGCCTCAAATTTTTATCCATTAAAAGTAATAGCACTATCACTATGTTTAGTTAATTTTGAACAAAAACGTCGGTGAGACTTATAACTAATGCTGTCCTTGTCGCATTTTTAATTGATATTTTTTTTTTTTTTTTTTTTTTCTTCTTCGGGCATTTTTAATTGATATACAATTACAAACTGTCTATCTAAATCTGTAATAAATCGAAACATCGAGCCCATGTAGAGTAATTGACAACGATTACTCATTCACTTGGGTGGGATAAAATAATAATGTTTCACTATTATGAATTATCTTGAAAATAAAATCTTATACGGTAAAAAAAAAAAAAAAAAAAAAAAAAAAAAAAAAAAAAAAAAAAAAATCTTATACGGCGTTTATACATCATTTTACGCAAAGAGGCGTGACACATTCAATGTTGAATTCGTAAGACTATATTTATGAATGTATATTTTTTTTGAACATCTGATTTTATATAAAGCGAAGCAGGACTACAATTGGCGATACAAAAAGACGACCACTTCCAACCCGCAAGTGATAGAAACCAACCCAAAGCCAAAAAGCTACACTAGGAACCTTCCACAAAATGAAAGGACTTTACAAAAGAATTAGCTTTTCCAAAAAGCGAGACCTGCAAACACACAGCTTCAAACAAAAACAGAGGACAAAGGTCTCTCATCCTCAAAAACACCAAGAAGCCAGGATGGATATCCTGTGGCCACATAACTATGAAGCCTAAAATCGTTGATGACACTTTGAGAGATGAGAGAAGCTCCTCTATTCGCAGCCGCAGCTTCCACAACCATTTTCCATTCCAAACCACTCACCAAAAGCCTTTGAAGTTCTTGAGCCTGATACCTAAAGGAAGGCCAAGCTTTAGGCCTATTCACAATTCCAACCAAAGTCGTCATGAATGTATATAGATAGTGGATTATTAAAGAAAACATCGACTTAATTTGATTAAGAATATATATGTGTGGATAAATATATAATTTGACTTTTTCTTGAACCATGCCACATGTAACAGAGGCTCTGGCATGATTGGATACTTTGCTGGATTACGCTAGTGTTCGACGTATATACAGCGAAGCAACCATTTTCACCCACTAACTGCTTGACAGCTCACCTTAAACTCCATTATCCTTCTGTTCTACAGTAGACCGACCGCACTTGATCATATCTAACCTACCTTTTTTTCTTCCCCCTGAACTTTCCTAAATGTCATACAATCACCCCAATTGTTTTTACTCTCTTCACTCTACCATTTATAAATTTTGACTTTGTCCATTTAAAGTTTTAAACCACTAATCAACCTTTAGTTCTAGATATGAGTATGTAAACCGGTTCTTAGATTGAGTATTATCCGGTTTGGTTTGATTTAGTTTTAATTCCGGTAAAGTATTTATAACAAAATTAAAGAAATTGAGGTATTTAACTCGTTTGATTTACGGTTTGTGGTAAAGGAAAAAAAAAACACTCATTTTCCATTCAATTTCATATCGGATTTTAGGTGTAAACCGGATTAGAAACGTCTTAGTTGAGAACTTGATAAGTTCATTCTCTTAACCAAAATTAGTTATGGGGTCAATTTGAAATATTGAAAGTTTCGGGTCTAAAATGTATAAAAACATGAAAATAATATACAGCAAAATAATATTTTTCAGCAGCTAATCAACTTGTTTTCTTCAGCGAGCGACATTGGAAGGAAGCATTCCATTAGCTTTTTCCTTTTTTGCTGTCTCCCGAAAAAAACTTTCAATCTTTCGTCGGAAAAAAAGAAGAAGAAGAAGCAGAGTTGGGTTTAGTTTCTGCGGAGATCAATAAATTAGTGAGCTTTTTTCTCTTCTCTGCGATGGCGGTTGCGCCGGCAAGAGCTCGTTCTGACTATGATTACCTCATCAAGCTTCTTCTCATCGGCGATAGCGGTTAGCTTCGTTTTCTATGTTCTGTGATAAATTAGCAATTAGAAGAAAAAACTCAAAAAGGGTTTGATTTCATTTTCTGAAGTAAATCTTTTCGTGTCTGTTTTCCCGATCTTAATTAGGGTTTTATGATTTTGATTTGTTTGTGCTAATTACTACTAGTAGTAGAAATTGTGGAATTCGTTGACAAAATTTGTTCTTTTTGTGTTAAATTGTTTGTTTTAGCTTTAGCCTTTATGTGTGTATATGTATGTTTCAGGTGTCGGGAAGAGTTGTTTGTTACTTCGATTCTCTGATGATACTTTCACTACAAGTTTCATTACTACCATTGGGTATGTCTTCTTCTGTTTACTTAAAGGTTTGTCTAAATGTTGTTGTTTGTTGTCTAAGTTTGTGTATTACTACTTTCACAGAATTGACTTCAAGATAAGAACTGTTGAACTTGACGGGAAGCGTATCAAATTGCAGATATGGGACACTGCTGGTCAAGAACGTTTCAGAACTATTACTACAGGTAAAAAGATGGATTTTTAACGTTGTTGAATCGGTTGATTGATTCTCTAGTCTTGTCTTGATGATAACTTGAGTGTTTCCATACTTTTAAGAAGTCAAAGACAATTCATCTGTTTCTGCAGTTTCCTTTAAAGCGTTTTGGTCCCTTTTTTTTTTACTTGCAGCGTATTACAGGGGAGCGATGGGTATATTGCTTGTCTACGATGTAACGGATGAGTCGTCTTTTAACAGTATGTCTTTTGCTTCTCTGTTGGTCTTGTTACTATTTTGCAATGACATTGAGAAAATCGGATTGTGAGACTTGTGGCAACTGAACACGATTGTTTCAACAGATATTAGGAACTGGATGAAGAACATTGAGCAACATGCCTCAGATAATGTCAACAAAATATTGGTTGGTAACAAAGCTGATATGGATGAAAGCAAAAGGGTAAGTAATCTTTAGTTGCATACTTACTTTCAAGACTTTAGTTTTAATGTTCTGATTCGTCTGATCTTCTTCTTCAGGCTGTTCCAACAGCAAAGGGCCAAGCTTTGGCTGATGAGTATGGAATCAAATTCTTTGAGACGGTGAGCTAGATAAAAAAACAGAACATGTCTGCTGTTTTTCATTAATATGCTCTTGAGATTACTGATGTGATTACAATTGTTGCAGAGTGCAAAAACAAACCTCAATGTCGAAAATGTTTTCATGTCAATCGCAAAAGACATAAAACAAAGATTGACAGAAACCGATACAAAAGCAGAGGTAAGAACTACAGGAATCAAGCAGTAATAGTCGCTCTACATATTGTTATACCGACATTATAGCTGAGTAATAAACATATCTACTGTTCTTGTTGCTTTGCAGCCCCAAGGCATCAAGATCACTAAACAAGATACTGCCTCATCATCTTCTACAGCCGAGAAGTCAGCTTGCTGTAGTTACGTTTAGGAGTATGATTGCTCTTTTTCGCCTGCACCGGTTTTTTAGTATCTGGCCATCTTTCTCATCTCTTACGTCTCAAATCAGAGATAATTCTCATGTTGTTACCTAGAACGAGTAGGAAATCTCATTGATGGTTGTGATCTTTATGTCTAATTTGTTATCTCCATAATTCCTGTACAATGATCTTTCCTGATATGGAAGACTTATGTTGGTCAAAACACTATGTTAAAAAGACTTTGAATTTATGAAAAATGAAACTGTTGTAGTGTGTGTGTATATCTCTGACTTCACTGTTCAAATCAGGATTTATCTTATTCACTTCGAATGCTGTTCTCTACTCGAATCCATTGTTTGAGTCAAAATAAACACACGGATTTAAGAAAACACTGGATGGGGTTTATTATATTATGATGTTATTATCACAAATCTCATTTCAGAAGCAAAAGAAGAATACAAGTAAAATCCCACAAATTTACATCGAAGCTACATTATGTTCTACACACAAAAGAGGCAACTGCAGAGAGAAGAATCAGGTTCAGTTTGCAATACACAAAAGAAAGATTCGAGTTTTTTATATGCAACATCGACCCGGGTCACTAGCTGCAACAGCCGGATTGATTATTAGTCTGGTGTTCTGGTTTCTGCTTCAAGATGTTTCTCTTCACAGCACTTGATCCTTCTTCCAAGAGACTAGGTACCTCCATTATCTGTTTTATCACATTCATTCTATGTTATATATAAATCTCTCTTTCCGAATTGTTTTGTTTTTCCTTGCGGGTTTAAGGATCTTACCTTCAAAGCCAACTCTTCGAAACACTGTTCCACGTTTTGTCGAGTTCTAGCACTACACTCAAGAAACATGCAGTTGAGTTCTTTTGCTAGAGCAATCCCTTCTTCTCTGCTAACTCCTCTCTCAGATTCCTGTAATCATATGTTTCATCAAGAAAAATTTCGAATGACCAAACCGTGTTTTGGGAAAAAGCTTTGTGATTTCGATTGCAACTCACTCTATCGACTTTGTTCCCAACGAGCATCCTTACACATTCTTGGTTTGTGGAATAAAGCTCAATCTCCTTACCCCACACATCTACTAAGTTTGTAAATGTCTCCCTTCTCGTCACATCATAAACTGCATTCACCAAGACACATTATCTAAACACAGTTTACAGATAAAGAGATCTTTTATTCCTGTGATTGAATGATTGATGATGAACATTACCAAGAATGATTCCTTGGGCGCCTCTATAGTAAGAGCTCGTCAGTGTTCTAAACCGTTCCTGTCCAGCTAACAATGAGAAAACAGAGAATATTATCACAACCATTAGTTTCATTAGAAACCTGAAACTTTAAAATCTCAAATATAGAATCAATCACCTGTGTCCCAGATTGTGAGTTTTAGTCTTTTGCCTCCTACTGTCAATTGTTTGATCTTGAAATCAACACCTATGAGTAATGATTATGTTAAACCAACAATATAGTGCCAATAAGATCCGACAAAACAGATATCCTTAAACCAAACCAAGACCAGACTGCTAGATTATCAGACAGAAAGTATCTAACTGGGTCTTACTAAAAAGTCAAGATTGTTTCAGTGGCAATTCGATCAAAGATCATTATAAAGAGCAAATCAAACACAAATCAAACAAATGATGATCAAATTCAAGCACTTCCATATATGAACACTACTATTTGATCAACAACCAAAGCACCAAAGACATGACTTAGTTTCATTCTCAATTTTCAGCTCTTAAGACAAAAATCTGAGACCTTTTCTTGAGAACCAAAGAGATAACAAGTTAAAGAAACTATTTTACCAATAGTAGGAGCAAGATCTTCAACGGAGCTAGAAATGAAGCTCACAAGCAAACTGCTTTTACCAACACCAGAATCTCCAATCAACAAGATCTTAAAAGACAGATCGTATCCACTTTGCCCAGAAGAAGATCCCATTTTCTCTAAAATAACTCAAATTTGCTTAATCTCTCGCTCAACTGTTTCTCGATCTGTAATTCTAGAAGATCAAATCAAATCCTACTTAACCACCAACAACTAAAAAAGCAAACTTTTAGAAAAAAAAATATGAATCTATGAAGCTGTAATGATGATAATGATAATGATAATGATGCTTCCTCGTTGATAATTACATCTATCTGCACACTTGTTTCTACATATATACTTTATAAGTAGTAGCGATCTAAGAAAAAAGGAAGAATTTTTATTAGCCTGTGAATGATGCAAACAAATGTTTAGATTAAAATAAGGAAAAGAAATGTGATGAAGAAACTGGAAGATTTATTCTTTACGGAGAAAGAGAGGAGAACTGGTAAATGAGATATTTTGAAGAAGAAGACAAGACACAGACCTGAGACAGTAACGTTTGTTCTTTGCTTTCTTCTCTCCGACACTTTGCTTCACTCAAACGTCTCTGTTTTGTGTTTCCAGGTTCTTTTGTCGACGTGAGTGTTTAGCGTTTTGGAATCGCGGCTGCGGTTGCCATATCTATTAAACAAAACTACAAAAGTATCATCAACCACTACGGTTGGAGGCTAACCGTTTTCGTGGTACCAATTGGCAAAACGATTGGGTTTTAGCGTTTTAAATTAACGATAGTAAAAGGCGAATGAGTATTATTTTTACTTTTTTAGACAATCAAACAAATTTAAACAGTATAAAAAAATTAGACGATTCATTAAACCGCCTAGAAAAAGTGGTTGGAATTCATTTTTATTTTTAATTTTGTATCTATACAATAAAAAAGAGAAATTTTATTTCTATAAAAACTTTATTTATGTTTTGAAACCGTCAATATGTCACTAGTTATACACATTTTGTTAGTCACAACATTGCTTTTGGCTACATTGTATTCTCTATAATCGCCCCCAAAAAACAAAATAAGGAAAAAAAATAATAGTCTAAAACTTACAATGATTAAAATTTAGTCACCAATGGAACTAATTATTTTGTAATCACTTTTTCTTAGAGCATCATTTCAAAAATAGAAAATCAAGTTTTATTATAATACTAATTCTTTTTTAGATTACCTTTTTTTTTAAAGAGTCGGCGAACAGTGATGGTTAATGAATTATGGGAGCCCAAACATGGCCTTGGTCTGCTGTCAGCCAAGCCCCTGCAAAACCCCACCTCTGGCCTGTGCACAAGTTCACGCGCGCATACTGAGAACGTGCTTTCCACGCTCCGACTAAGACGTCACTAAGAGTCAAAAAATTTTGTTTTCTTTTCTTTTGACAAAACACTTTTTTATACAGGATGATTCTTCTTTTTTTGTCGTCGTTTGCTTTAATTTGTTTTTTTTTTGTCGTCTTCTGTAATATGTCTCTTATGGTAAAACATATTTCAAGAAGGTTTATGTTTCTATAAACTAAAAGTTACTCAACGGCAGATGAATAAATATGAAACTAATTTTGCTCTAAATAGATAAATATCCAAATAGAAAATATGAGAATATTGTCCACGGTTTTAGGAACAGAATGAGTGACGGAAAAGCCATGAAAAGAAAAGATATCTTAGGAATATCATCTTCATCTCCCTTTTGTAGTTTTGCTCGCCTAACTTTTTTTTCTTTCTCTTATTTTCTTTTGAATATAAAATATTTATCTACACCTCTAGTAAACATTTAAATGATCGTAACTAAATTGAGATATAAAGTGTATGTTTCTGTGTGTATGTGTGTGTTTGGTGTTGTTTCAATTTATTGGAGGATAGAACTGTTTTGTCGAAATTGACCCACCAAAGTGCCAAGTTGAGTAAAGAATAAAGATCATCATCTAGAGGCTATGTTTATTCTTTTTTTCAACATATAATGTCAATCTAGAGGCTAGAGTAGGAAATAAATATCATCTAACAATCCTCATTTGTCAATTCTTTTTTTTTTAGTTTTCAACATATAATGTCAAGTGTCTCCTTCACTTCTTGTTAGTATATTTGCTATGTTTCGTATGTTATAAAATTCTACATGAAATTAAGAAAATCTTAATCTATAATGGTTGGAAAGCCATTTATTTTCTGAGAAATATTTGGTCGATTAATGTTATTTTCTATAGTTAGTGGCTTTGTGTAAAAACAAATTGGTAGCCGTGTTTAATGGGCTGTTTCATGTTCGGGCCATATCCTTTTATTTTGTGGGCCACGTTCCTTTATTGGATATGTCAACACTGCTCAATGCTTATAAATGTTGTCGACAGACATCTACATATACATTTTTATAGTACTTTTTTGCTTTAATTCTTTTGGATCCGGGTTTGACCCGGTTTTAGTCTGTTCGGATCTTGGATAAGCAATTTTAGGGATGTTGTCTTAATTTCAAACTGATAAATGAAGCCATGTTGTCTTTAATTCATCTATTTATTCCGTTTAATGTTTCTTTAATTACAAAGAAGTTACCTATTTTAATGGTAAATAATCTTTCATATTAATGACCCTAATAAATAGCCAATTTTAATGGAAAATCATTTTTCATATTTATGCTCATAATAAATGTCCAGATTTTAACAATAAATATATTATGAAATTATAAAGAAAAATGTATTTATTTTTTAACAGTATATATATATATATAGAGAAATTGTTAAAAATGCCCCTTTTTCAATACCCCTTTTCAAAAATGCCCCCTTTGAGAGTCCATTTTTAAGTTTGCCCTCTTTTAATTTTTAATGACCATTTTACCCTTATTTGAAACAAAATTTGGTCCACAAAATACAAAATATTTTTTGGCGGGAAAAGTGATCCCGCAATTTTCCCGCCAAAACACTTGTAAAAAACCTTTAAAATACCTTGTAAAATTTTCCCGTAAAATTTTTTCCCGCCAAAAAATTTTTTTTGCGGGAAAAGTGATTCCGCAATTTTTTTTTTTTGGCGGGAAAATTTTTGGCGGGAAAAATTTACAAGGTATTTTAAAGGTTTTACAAAGTATTTACAAGTGTTTTGTAAGGTTTTACAATGTATTTTAAAAGGTTTTACAAGGTACTTATAAGGTTTTATAAGGTATTTATAACTTGTAAAACCTTATAAAAAACTTGTAAAACCTTATAACTTGTAAAAACCTTATAAAATAGCTTGTAAAATCTTATAATATCTTATAAATACCTTGTAAAACCTTTTTAAATACATTGTAAAACCTTATAAATACCTTGTAAAAAACCTTTAAAATACCTTGTAAATTTTTGGCGGGAAAAATTTTCCCGCCAAAAATTTAACGCCAAAAAAATTGCGGAATCACTTTTCCCGCAAAAAAAAATTTTTGGCGGGAAAAAATTTTACGGGAAAATTTTACAAGGTTTTTTAAAGGTTTTTTACAAGTGTTTTGGCGGAAAAAATTGCGGGATCACTTTTCCCGCCAAAAAATATTTTGTATTTTGTGGACCTAATTTTGTTATTTTCCTTATATATTTGTGATATCTTTTATTAAAAGAAGGGTAATTTAGTCATTTTGTACATAAAAAGGGGTATTTTTAAAAATGGACAGCCAAAGGGGGCATTTTTGAAAAGGGGTATTAAAAAAGGGGCATTTTTGTGAGTCTCCCATATATATATTATGTTAATAAATTTGTGTAAATACTCCAATAATAAGCTACGTCATTTTTCTTTTACAATAACAGATTAAATATAGGCAATTCCCCATTTAAATTGCAATAAATTTAAAATCAAAATAACAATTAATATATATATTCATAAGGAAATCATAATAAAATATGTTTATTTGAAGATTATATATCCTAATCTTCACATAATCCGTAATTATGTTTTTGATATATTTGAATATCTAATATTAAATTTCTAAAGGATTCTCAAAATATTTTTTATAATAAATATTGTTTTTACGAATAATATTTTGTTTTGTTATAAAAAGTAATATTTGTTATTTTTCTAAAATATTTTTGTAATTAAATTACATAAATATTAATAATAATTTGTCTACACCATCAAATGAAAATAGTTAGTTATATAATCTTTTATTTAATATTACGTAATATATATATATATATATATATATTTTGGTAATATTTTATGATGTGGGTGAACAAATTATTTTCGTATTTATGTAAACAAAACAATAAAATCTAAATTAGTTTAAAATTTGAGATACTATAATCCCAAAAATAAAACTAATTGGAAACTAATCGCAACAATCATTCTACATAAATGGCATATTCTTTACAACATTACTAAATCGCATTTACTGCATTATTCGTTTCCAATTATGATTACAAATCTTTGATTAATTTAATGGTATTAAACTCATATTTCCTACATTTCCTAAGCATAATATCCTCTTATTCGATTATATATCTATGATATCCCAACTAATTACTACTCAATAACAAGAAATATATTGCATATTCCTTAAAATCCTCAAATTCCAAAATTTAATTTAAATTATGTTATGGTGTCAAAGATATTATCCTTGCTCACCAAGATCTTTGAAAACTACTTTACACGACTATATATACTCCCTACCATAGCATCTTCTCCCATCATCAAACACAAAACAACTACTTCTTTTTCTAGCAAACAAACCTTCGTTTGCCCAAAAACAAAAAAGCAAACAAACCTCCAAAAAATTGGTTTTGGCTGTATCACGATTTCTTTATAATCAGACTGTTGTCATTTTTAATTCTATTACCATGAAGTAGCGAATACATCAAATCGAGTTCGATCGGAAAATGTGCTCATATGTGCTCATGCAATAAGCGATATGTGGATCAATGGAAGCTATGCACGAAAAACTAGCAAGTCATGGTTGTGTCTTCTGTGTTTTAATTTTTTTCTTGGTAACTTTTTGTTTAGTCATTTTCTTGATTTTCTTTTGTAATAATATCAAAAAGTCATTTTTTTGGGTCAACCGGTTTAAGAGGTTTAGTTTTCATAAAAGAGTGAGTTACGTGTAATGTAAGTTTTATATATTTATGTCAGAATTTTTTTTATTGTAAGTGCTTCTATCAATTATGATCAATTGAATAGATTCAAGTAAACCTAACGTGTTTCTTAGAAAAAAAAGATTGGGTTCTTTTTAACACCGATAACACATATGAATTGGTACCATTTTACATTTCAAATCTTTCTTACATTTTTTTGCCATTAATTGCGTATCTCGCAAGTGTATAGTATCATAATTTCTGCAGCAAGTTATAACATATCGTCCCACGGGTATCATACATTTAATTAAATAAAAGAAACAATAGTATAAATCTATTGATCATCCTAAAAAAAAATTTATTTTTTTATTTAATAAAAATATAGACCCGTGGTGTACCACGGGTTAATATCTAGTGTAATGTAACAAAATAACAACAAAGAAAAATTATGAGATAATTTACATTATGCTTTAGCATAGCTGTATAAATATCAGATATGGGTTAGCATCTGAATATATTTTTTGAAGATTACATTATTGGTTAATGGAAATACAAAATATTATTGAAGTTTAATTTTTTCTATAATTTCGTTGTAAGAATATTTAAAACAGAGGTCAATATTTTAAGAGAATGGTCAAAAATCTGGTTAAGTAAAAGGGGAAAGAAAACGCTTAGCTGGCTTTGAACCGGCTCGGCTGTGTCACCCACCAAACCAAACCGAGTCATCCGTCGTCGTCTCTCTTTCTTTCTCTTCAACTTCCATTTTTCGAAAGGCGACGAGAGAAAAGTATTTTCTCCAGTTTTGGAATTTACTCAGCGAAATGGCTGTTGATAGCAGAATGGATCTACTCAGCGAAAGAGCTGTGTTGATGAGAGCATCTCTTCAGAAGAGTCAAACCATCACCGATAATGTTGTTTCTATCCTCGGCTCCTTCGATAGTCGTCTCTCTGCTCTTGAAACCGCCATGCGTCCTACTCAGGTGTGATTTAGAGAGCTCCGATCATCTTCTCTGATTGTTATTCTATCCAGATCTGGGATTGTTTCTATGTGAATTTCTGCTGACTTGATCGGATTTTGGTTTGACTGTGTTTTGAAATCTCAGATTAGAACTCATGCTATAAGGAAAGCTCATGAGAATATTGATAGGACTCTTAAGGCTGCAGAGGTTATTTTGTCTCAATTCGATCTCCTCCGTCAGGTTTGTTTTACATGGATCGCTATAAATAGATATAAATGATAATGATCTACATTGAGAAGAGATGTGTTTAGTTTTCTGATTATGCTCTCAATTCAATTCTAGGCAGAGACTAAAGTACTCAAGGGGCCACATGAGGACCTGGAAAGTTATCTGGATGCAATTGCTCAACTCAGAAAGATTATTCGTTATTTTATGAGCAACAAAAGCTTTAAGAGTAGCGATGGAGTTCTCAATCATGCTAATAGCTTGCTTGCTAAAGCACAGTCAAAGCTGGAAGAAGAGTTTAAGCAGTTGCTAGCTTCTTACAGGTTTGTGCCTCTGTGCCTGATAAGAGTTTAAGAAACTACATGGTTACTTTTTCAAACTTGATGCTCTTGCATGCTATAACCATCACTCCTACCTTGTAACTTCAGGGAACATAGCTAGTTGTGGATTTTTAGCTACTTTTTCTAGTTAGTGTTTTTACGGGAACTGGTCTTCGCTCTAGGAGGGTCTTACTTCTTTACTTCTCTTGCAAATAACCAAGAATACTTTTAGCAGGAGAAAAAAGGGCAATATCTTCGAATGGTTTTTTTTTCTAAATTATCGGAGTTGTCACTTGGCAAATATTTTTTTCTGAAAGCAAACACTTGTCAATATACAAATTTCCTATGATACGAGTGTTCCAGGCAACTGGTTTCAGATGGAAGAATGCTAAAGCCATCTCTCTCTTTTTTTTGCTATATTCAGTAAAGCCGTGGAGCCTGATCGCCTATTTGATGGCCTTCCCAACTCACTGAGACCATCCTCAGACGGTGATGGAGGTGGAAAACCCCACGGAGGACATCACAACGATGACGCAGAAACTGCAGCTTATACACTTCCAATCCTCATTCCGTCAAGGGTATTGCCACTTTTGCATGACTTGGCACAGCAAATGGTTCAGGCAGGTCACCAACAACAGTTGCTACAAATTTATAGGTGAACTTTTGATTCTTGGTCATTCATCGTCTGTGTCATACAGTTCATTTTCGAATCAGGCTCTTAGATTAAACTTTCAACTAATATTTGTAACATGAGTCAAAGTACTGTGTCAAGGTATAGTTGCTTTGAACGATTAGGGTTTACAATGAGCTTATGTATAATGCTCACCAGTCACCACTCATTTACTAAGAGCTAGTTTTTCCATGGTTTCTGCAAGTCGTGAGTTTATATTTGACCATCCTTGTCCTGTTTCACTAGTTAAGCTAGAGAGAAATGTTTCTGAAATATGAATTTCTATTCACCCTCACCTAGGAAATTTTCGTGGGTTTTTGATATCTGTGTGTTCTTATTAGAGAATCAAATAGTTTGGCTGTGATGTGCACATCGTGCGCTCCGCTGTTTGTGCTTCACTGATCTGAAAAAATTGTTGCTAGATGCAATGCTGTTTGTCTCATACGTGTAATGCATTGGAGAAGCTTTGCCTTTATTCTCCAATATGAACTATGTACCACAACTACTAGTATTGTCAGATTTAAGCAGCGAATTGCATAATCTAATGGCATTTTCCGAATGCGTATTTAAGATGCATTTGTGTGTTTTGTATTTGTTTATAATCTCCTGCTGTTCAAATTTTTGTGTTTTGTTTAGAGAAACACGATCTTTTGTCTTGGAAGAAAGCCTAAGGAAATTGGGAGTTGAAAAACTTAGCAAAGAGGATGTTCAGAGGATGCAGTGGGAAGTTTTGGAGGCCAAAATTGGAAATTGGATCCATTTCATGCGCATTGCTGTAAGAACTCTAGTTAAGGTTTGAAATAGTTTTAACATGTTCTGTTGACTTTTAACTCGAGGTATTATTTTCAACAGGTTAAATTACTATTTGCTGGAGAAAGGCAAGTATGTGACCAGATATTTCGAGGTTTCGATTCTCTAAGTGATCAGTGTTTTGCAGAGGTTACAGTGAGCAGTGTCTCAATGCTACTTAGCTTTGGGGATGCTATAGCCAGGAGCAAGAGATCTCCAGAAAAGTTGTTTGTACTCTTAGATATGTATGAGATAATGCGGGAGCTTCATACAGAGGTAATATTTTTTTCATCAATATCATTAAGTCGCCATACATTTACTGAAGAGTCTTCTGTTAAATGGAAAAATAATTTTGTAGTTTCAGCTTTTGGTGGATTTTTCTGATCTTTAGACTGTCAGTTTTCAGTATTATGAACTTTGGTACATACTTGATTCACCTTCAAACCTGTATTACATTTGTTTAAGCTAGTGAGGTGAAATATTATAATATAGGATGCTGCAAACGTCTAGTTTTTATTGACACACATATAATGATTTACAATATTTAGAGATAAAAGTTCAGTTTGCATAGTTATGCATAGAGTTCACCACTTACTTCTTAGAGTGTCAAACCTAGCTGCTTTGTTTACTTGAGGAGTAATATTTGGAAGTTGATTAAGTTGATTGTCTTTAATGTTTTTCTTCCCATGTGAGATATGTTTTGAGCTGTTGAGCATTGATTACATGTAATTGTCCTACTGAAATCTCCACCATAATAAGCAGCATGGCGCACACAGAAAAAACTTTGTGATACATATGTGGTTAAAGTTTGCTATCTAGGACGACATAAAGTGTGAATTAATTGATGACCAGTTAGTGTTTGTGCTACATTTTATGGTTAACATTAGATGGTGCGACAATCTCATGAAATTTGTGTCCATGGACAGATTGAGACAATTTTCAAAGGTAAAGCATGCCTTGAAATTAGAGATTCTGCTACGGGCTTGACAAAGCGGTTGGCGCAGACTGCTCAGGAAACATTTGGTGATTTCGAAGAAGCTGTTGAGAAAGATGCTACAAAGACTGCTGTTCTAGATGGAACCGTCCACCCACTAACTAGCTATGTCATCAATTATGTGAAGTTCTTATTCGAGTAAGTACCTCATATATGTCGATTTGATTAGGACTAGCCCAACTAATTTCTTTGAATCTCTTTCTTCTTCTTCTTCTTCTTCTTCTTCATGCTATTTGCATATTGTCTCTGTCCACGCTTTAATTGATGATCTTTGGTAGCAGCTACCAAACGACATTGAAGCAACTTTTCTTGGAATTTGGAAATGGAGATGACTCAAATTCGCAGCTAGCATCTGTAACAATGCGGATAATGCAGGCACTTCAAAACAACTTGGATGGAAAATCGAAACAGTACAAAGATCCTGCATTGACACACTTGTTCCTGATGAACAACATTCATTACATGGTCAGATCTGTGCGCAGGTTTGTTTAGTTTCACGCTTAAAGACTGATCAGGGTTTATTGAAAAATAAAAACCGGCACTCAATTGATGTAGTTGGCTTTACTCATATGATAATTTTTCAGGTCAGAAGCCAAGGATTTGCTAGGCGATGATTGGGTTCAAAGACATAGGCGTATCGTGCAGCAACATGCAAACCAATACAAAAGGGTTGCCTGGACAAAGGTTCTATCTATTTGTCTAACTCTATAAGTAATAACTTTTATATAGAATCTTCATTATATTGTTACTAAGAAACTGTTACATATATTGTAGATATTACAATGCTCATCGGCGCAAGGTTTAACCTCATCTGGGGGAGGAAGTTTAGAGGGAGGAAACAGCAGTGGAGTTTCACGAGGATTATTGAAAGAGAGGTAAGGCTTAAACAGCTAAAAAGAAGCACAGACAATTGTGAAATGTTAATATATTTGGTAATGATGATAAATCATATTTAAAAAAATGGAACAGGTTCAAGATGTTCAATATGCAGTTTGATGAGTTGCATCAGAGACAATCTCAATGGACTGTTCCAGACACAGAGTTAAGAGAGTCACTAAGACTTGCTGTTGCCGAAGTATTATTGCCTGCTTACAGATCATTCCTCAAACGCTTTGGGTAAAAATCTCCTTTCTCTCTTACTGCAAAAGCGCTTTTTAACATATTTGATCGAAATGTAGAACCCTAATGAGATTTAAACCTCTGATCAATGTAGGCCTTTGGTTGAGAGTGGGAAGAATCCTCAGAAATACATAAAGTATACAGCTGAGGATCTTGAAAGATTGTTGGGTGAGTTGTTTGAAGGAAAGTCTATGAATGAACCACGCCGGTAAAGAAACAACCCCAAAAGATGATGAAAACTAATTGTGTAAGGTAAATTTCTATCAAACTCGTTTTTTTTTTGGCTTACCTTACATAACTAGGTTCGTTGCCATTGTATATGGAGTGTCAACTTTACGTTTATTGTATTCTACTATTCTTTGGTTGTGGAATGTGAAAATGTCTTTTTTTAGTAAACTCAGTGTGTAAATTACTTGGAGACAGACTTGTTTCCTTCTGTATACGTTAACGTTTTGAAGTAATCATGGCCTAATAAGTCTAATCTCGACTCACAAGGATATGAGATCTCTTTTCTTAGAATGAATTTCATCGGAAATCAATATGTTAGGCGTAATTTTCAAAAATATGCAGTGAAGGAGCTAAGTTATAAGTTGATATGATTGAGAGTTACTTTGGTGTACTATATAGATCGAGCCAATAGTATTTGTGCAAAAAGCTAACCTAAGCTTGGATTTAGCCGATTAATCAGTTGCATAGTGGTTTCTAATCGCTACTTGCCTTGATTATGGTATAATCAGTCTAATTAATCAGCGCTACAACACCTTATTAGTTACCTAACTATCATATTCAATTAATCGGTCAAGAACATAACTAATCAACTAAGGATCTGATTCCTTTTCGTTGTTATGATATTCCATATTGCAGTTGAAGCCTTCTTCTTCGGTCCGATATGATCAATTAAGCATTCAATTATATATGTATGTGTTTGGTTTTACTTATATTTTATCTAAAATAGGTAGAAAAATAAAAAGTTGGCCCTAAACAGTAAAACACCTTTCAAATATTCGATAAGGCGATAAGCAACTACAACAAAGTACTTCAAGAAAATTTGTTAGGATCATACCAAAAAGATATAAAATAGTCCAAGAACTGATAAAGAACCCCAAATTTTTTAAAACCATAAGTAACCGACCACAACCTTGTTATTGAACCGGACAAGACAGATAGAGCTCTACCGACGTGCATACTTAAATGAAAAAGGTAGAAAGAAATAAGATTTATAAGTAAAATAAAGAGTGATGAGATGGTTTTGTTGTTTAAAACACACATGTTTGGTAATTGGCATATTCCTTTTAGAAGATCCAAAATTCTCCCAACATCTTTACATGGACTTCCCCATTTCCATCATCTCCTTCCACTTTTTCCCAAAATAATATTTAAAATGGTAATTTGATTTCTTTCAATGTCATCTTTACACCAATGAAAATTCTTACTTTTATTCCCCTTTACACCAATAATATATCCATTTTCATTTATCTTTTTTTCTTTTATATATAATCTATATATACATTTTTGGAGTACACTTAGCAAATAAATCCTAGAGTTGCTAAGTATTTACGAGTCTATGCCATTAGCATTTATTATTTAAATAAAAGATATTAACCAAACAATATCTTGCCTAATTTGTTTCAAAAAATCTCTACACAATCTTTCCATATATCTTCAAAAACATTTATAGCAAATATTTATATTAACATTTTACATACCAATAAAAATACTAATTTATAATAATCAAAATATTCACATAGCAAAATCATATACACATACAGGAAAAAAAATATATATCTATCATCATTTAAGTAGTTGATTTATTTAAATAAATAAACACAAAAACTTGAAATCATATACTTTATATGATAAATTTAAAATATATATTAGTAGTATAAATTTAAAATCGTTTAAAGAACGGTATACCACGGGTGAGATCCTAAAATTATTAGATTTTATAACAATAATAATTTATTTTCTTGGATTTTATAATACTAATAATTTAGCTAACGAGATAATATAGACGGGTTTATATGGGATGACGGGTTTGGGTCGATATTAATAAATAACGGTATATCACGGATGAAATCCTAAAATTAACAATCAAAATACAATTATACAATCTTAAACACAAAACAAAAGAAACAATATTAACAAAACAAATCCAACTTAAATTTAAAATTTTTAGTTATAAAAAAACCGACCCACGGTATACTGCAGAGTAAAATATTCAAGATTTTAAAATTCACCATACATCGTTACTTAAAAAAAATGTATGTTTTCGTATCTATACTTCAAAAATTGATAGATAGATATCTACATTTAAAAATACAAATTAATATAATATATCTTCAGTTAGTCTTTTAAAAAATAACATTACATTTTTTAAAAAAATAACATTACATTTTTTTAAAAAATATAGCCCCGCGGTATACCGCGGGTTAAATTCTAGTCACTTACAATAACTTATAGAACCCAATACATTGAATTCATATAGTTTTACATACAAATATATTGTTGAAAAATAGTTTTCACGTCAATCTATCAGTCTATCATATATATAATACTCCCTCCGTATTTTAATAATTGTCGTTTTAGAAATTTTATTTTTTTGAATTGGATGTCGTTTTCAAATTTCTATGCAAAATTTATTATTTTTTAATGTTTTATGACATCATAAAACATTAAAAAGTAAGAAATTTTGCATTGAAATTTGAAAACGACATCTAATTCAAAAAAATAAAAATTCTAAAACGACAATTATTAAAATACGGAGGGAGTACATGTTATATTTGTATTCACTTTTGGATAAAGTTTAGAAAAAAACAAAATAATCTATCATCAACAGACACGGGATACAGTAGGTACACTGAGTTGATTAATTATTATAAAGAAAATAGTATTTTAAAGGAAAAGTGGAATGAACACTAAGCTTATGCAATGAGTGTTTTCAACCTCTCGTTTAATTTGTCTCCATGACCAAAGACAAAGAGAGAAGCCATAAAAACCCTAACAACATCCATTGTTGAAACTCTCTTTGGCACAACACCATACACACAAAATATGGCCATCCCCTAAAAAACCCTCTGAATCTATCAGAAGATCTTACCAATAAAGGGTTTTGAGAGGTTCAGCTTCTCTTTAGGGGATGGCCCCAAAGACAAGAGTGCTCACAAAAGGTAAGAAGAAGAAGAGATCTCTTGGAAATTTAGATTATGTATGTTTGTGTGTGGGTGTTGTGTAAATGATCATCATCATCATTATCATAATTATCAATATGGTGATGATGATGATGATTGTGTGTGAATGGAGCGATGAAGATTGCATGAAGGTTGATGAAGACAAGCTTGTTGTGTCTTTTGTTATCCCTCGTTTGGGCAACTTCGATCCTTTGGCAAGCTTCGGTTCCCCTCGGAATCAGCAGATTATTATTACTAGCTAGCTCTTATTTTGATTATGTTCCTTGTTTACCTTGTTTCCGGTTTGGTTTGGTTTATTGTCTTTAATTTCTGTCATGTTTGTGTTGAATGTGTGTGTTGTTGTTATCCCCTGTGATGCACCATTCAGGTGTGTTCCCCTATCGGTGTGTGAGGAATAAAAGAATATTCGGTTTTTATATCTAAAATTAAACCCCACTTCTGTCTTTCTTTCATTAATAGTGTATTCAGACAAAAATTTTTTTAGCAATTTGTGTATATACACACCTTTAGCAAAAATACTTTTAAGCTGGCCCATTCTTAGCCCATTTATAGTCCAGTTCTACCCAATTAAAATCGGGTAAATTTAAACACATTCATTATACGAGCATCAATGAAGAAACCCAAGAGAGCCCTAATCAAACCGTGTCTGGCAAGCTATTAAATAAAAACTCGTATAAAGTAGAAAACGTAGGGGTATAACCTAATTATGTTTTTTCGAATAATACATAATTATCGTTCCTAGATAAACAATCCTTAACAATAGATTGGATAACCCTAAATAACCACAATATTATTCTAAAAAATAAAATAAGTGTTTAAGAAAAAAAGAGTAAAATTTAGTGGCCAATCTTTTGTTTAGCCTGCGTGTATCCAGGTTGGTTGCTTCTTCAACTTCTTCTTCTCCCTTTTCCTCTCACTATTGAGATCAGTCACAGTCATCACAAGTTTCTTGACCTCTAGTTTGAGTTCCACAATCCGTTCTTCAGAAGTCTTCTTCTCCAAGGAAACCTTGTCAAGCTTTGACTGCAACCACTCCAGCTTAAAACCAGCTTGTGTCAGATCATACGAATCCTTGGAAACTTTGCTGAATTCTGCTTCGGTGAGATAACCAAGAGGCGTGTGGTAAATTATCCCGATGATGTCGCAGAGAAGGTTCATGTAAGTATTCCTGAGATCTTGGTTTTGCACTTTAACATTGTCTGTCGTTTCTGGATATGTCTGAAAAATCCACTTTGCTAACGTCATGTAACGAGCATCAATGACGAAACCATTGACTCTAATCTTTCTTCGTCTATGCAACAACTGAAGTTGATTTCCCATAACTTGGCTTTTGAAATCGGTATAGGGAATTCTCAGAGCAAAGTTTGTTTTATTTTTTTAGCTTCATGAATTAATGGTTTCTAGAACTCCCTCTCTTTATATAGGAGGCAGCCAAAGAAACCGAGACTTACCAAGTCCTAAATCAAATCAAAATCGAGTTTGTTAATCCTTTTAGATTTTTATTTTTTTCGGATTAATTTAAAAATAAGATAACTTTAAGATATATAACGAATTAAAAAAAAGGAAAAGGAAATCATATATAATTTTTATTATTTTTAAATCTTATTTTGAACTAGGAATTAGTGTACCTGAAAATTCGCAGTGGATCTTTTGGTTATTAATTTTTTTTTTCCTGAAACGTCTCAAATTTATTATAGTAGTGGATTTTACTTGTTAAAAGTTGCGATTTAAGAACTAGATAAAATTAACAAAAATATCGAGATACATTTAAATCTAGATAAACTTAGAACGAGATACATTTAAGAACTAGATAAAATTATAAAATCATCTTTGGCCAATAAAAAAAAGCGTTGAATTTAAAGAAAAAGTAGGGGTATTCATGTCTTGTCGCAGAAGAAACCCTATGCAAATAAGCCCTAACGAACTATAGCCTCTTCAACTTGGTCTTCTCCTCTTCCAAATCAGCTTTGAGATCAGACATCATCACCTCAAGTTTCTTGACATGTTGTTCAATTTCCCCAATCCGAGCTTCAGAGGCACAATGGTTCTTCCTGTCCAAGCAAACCTTCCCAAGCTTCGACCTTAACCACTGCAGATCAAAACCGACTTTAGTCAGATCAGACAAATCCTCGGAAACTTTGCTTAATTCTGACTCGGAGAGATCATGCAGAGGCTTGTGGTAAAGTTTCTGAATGATGCCCACGAGAAGATTCATGCATGTCGTCCTGAGTTGTTGGTTTTGCAATTTAACTTTCACTGAAGTTTCTGGGTGTGTCTTAAATATCCAGTTCACTAACTTCACATGCGAAGGATCAACAATGAAGTCATTGACATTTTCTGTATTGTGTGTCTCCATTTGGTTCCCCATTTGTTGCGTTCGATATTGGTTTGTTTGATTCTTTGCTGCATGATGCCTAATAATAACTCATTTTTATATAGGGAGCAACTGAAAAATGAAAATTTACAATTTCTTGATAAAATCGAATCTAACTATTGAATATTTTAGATTTCGTTTTGATTTAGTGAAACAAGCTAACCATAAAAAAAAAAAAATCCCCTAATCAGTTATTTTTAGATTTTGTTTTGACCGAGGAATTAGTAAAGTATACAAGAATCTTTTGGGTTTGATTGGGTACTACGGAAAATGAAAATGTGAAATTGATATTTTGATTATTAATTTTTTCGAAATTTGGAAAAGTTGCAACATTTGATTGATGGGCTGGAATAAACCCATGGACTGTGCCAATAATATGGCAAATCATACACATTATGTGAACCAAACTGTAATGGGAAAATAACATCATTATCACTTTATCAGGCTAGGCATGATGAGTCAGTAGTCAAATTCCTACAATGAAGATGTTAAAAACCAGAGCAAACTCAACTATTGGCCCTTTAGAGATCTCCAACAAAGCTCCGATCGTACATGTATGCGACACTCATAGACGAAACCACTGCTTACAGTCGAAGTAACATTTTATCAGATTCATTGACAACGACTTTAAGTGTAAGTAGATGGGATGTAACGTATGTTGTTTCCTGTGGAAAGCATTTGCACACATTTTATGAAGGATGAAATCACATTTCATATATGAATAAAAATTACTCTCATGGACACATGCTTGAAAAAACACTTTTTATAGGTGTTTTCATCATAAAGTTTATGACGTTAACAAGTTTTTTCAAGCAGTGCAATGTCCTATCTAAGGTAATTACTATTCATCTATGGAATGTGATTTCATGCTACATGAAACATGTGCAAATGCTCCTCGCAGAAAACAACATGCGTTACATCCCCATAAATCGACTTATACTTAAAGTCGTTGTAAATGGATATGATGATTGAAAAAGATTACTTCCACTGCAAACCTTGTTACACGATTCCAACTACGAGTATCACATAAAGGATTGATGTGTGCTTGGTTACCGAGGCTGTGAGCAATCATTTATTCCTAGCTTTACACCCAAAAGAAGCGCCACGATCCCATGTCTGCAAAATAGGTAAGTACTATCATTAGCTACTAAGATCGAATGTGAATTTCTTGAAACATTACAAACATTTTTCATACAAACTAGTTTTCCCTACACGCAACCATAAATTTGCTCTAGATCTTGTGAGTGTAAGAGTTAAAGTCATTGGAGATCAAACCTGGACTATCGATGTGAAGAATCTCCCCGCTTGGCGATGTGGAAGTATCGAGTCACCGGTTATTTCTTCACGATTTGATTTGTGCATTAGGACATGAGAAAAGAGTGTATAAAGTATACAAGATGGACTTCTTGGCTAATTTTTCACATCTTGAAGATTTGGATAGTTGTGATAATGTTCTTCTCCTTCTTTCTCTTTACTTACTTTATACTATACATAACAAAACTCAACGTGACTTTGCACATGGTTTTCAGATCTTGGATCTAGATACAGTTCGTTTGGTGACAGCCTGTTTATATTAAAAAAAAAGGGACCATTAATTACTACATTGTTTTCACGTCTCGAATCCTATATTATGTCGGTAAGTCTTGTTTCCAAATTGAAATCTTTAGTTAATGATGCTTATATAAATCATCTTTTATAATTAGTAGACCGTCCTTTTTCTTATATATAATCTTTATACAAAACATTCGATATATTAACTTTCCTCCATTTGTTGCAGAAATTGGGGATGTTGAAGTAACTTTAGCATCATTTTCTAAATCACATTGGATTCCACTTTGGAATTCCAAATATTGACTTCTTTAAGTTTGGAAAGTTTCTTACGGGCTTTAAGCAAGCCCATGGGCTGTAATACATAAATCAATAACCTATTCTTAACAAAAAATTATTATTCAGTTTAGTGCATGAAAATCATCATTATGTAAATGAATTAAATCCGTAATGACAAAAAGCAATAAAATCATAATCTTTCTTTCCTTTTTGTTCTTCTGTTTAATTTTACATCTGATAACTTTGTTTTAGTTAATTACGAAACCAATTAAATGCCAAGATTTACAAAAGCGACTGTGAAGAAGAAGACAACGAGCTCTGTTTCCTTCCCAGACGAGACATTATGATCCAATAGACAAATCCTGCGATGATGAAACTGAAAAACAAAGCGTTGTCGTACACAACGACGAACCCATTTGAGATCTTCGACAAAGCTCTGATCTTGTGTAGAAAACCAGGCACGACTGGGATTATTCCGGCGACCAAAGCCACAACCGCTGCGACATTGTATCCCTTAGAGAAATAATATTCGCCGGAGGGACTCAAAGAGTACAAATCTCCAATGTTCAGTTTCATCTTCTTGATCAGGTAGTAATCGACGAGAATTATGCCACCGATTGGACCAAGAAGCGCTGAGTAACCAATGAGCCATGTGTACACAAAGCTCTCGCTCGATTTGAGCAATCTCCATGGCTGAAACACGATTCCAAGAACTGCGGTCAAGAAGGCTCCTCTTCCGAATGTGAAAAACTTAGGGTTTAGATTCACAAGCGCATTTGCTGGCGCGACCACGTTTGCAGCTATGTTTGTAGTGAGTGTGGCTAATGATATTCCGACGATGGCGAGTAGAGTTGTGGCGAGGCCTCCTATTTGACCGAGAAGCTCAATCGGATTGGAGATGACTCTTCCAAAGATGATACTTGTGGAGGACGTAACAGCTACGCCGACGAAGGTAAACAAACCCATGAAAACGGGAAGACCGACTTGACCGATGATTTGATCGGTCTGGGATTTCGCAAACCTGGAAAAATCGGGGATGTTTAAAGCTAGAGTTGCCCAGAAGCTTATGTTTGCGGTTAGCGAGGGGAAGAAGAGAGTCCAGAACTGAGAAGAGGTTAGCTTGGATGACAAGGAAAGCATGTGACCAAATCCACCGGCTTTGAGATAGGACCAGGCAAGGAGGCAGGAAGTGAGAGTGATCAGAATTGGAGCTGAGTACTTTTCTAGCTTTCTGATTCCGTCCATTCCTCTCCAGACAATACAAACCTGAGCCAACCAGAAGACGATGAAACAAGAGAACTCAAGCGGAGAAGTGCCGAGCCAGGGTAGTGAATGAGAAAAAGCAGAGTTCTTAATGTGAGCCGGTAAGAGCAAGAAGATGGCTTCTCCTCCGATCCATGTCTCGATACCGTACCATCCGCAACCGACTAATGCTCTGAGTAGAGTCGGGATGTGAGCTCCACGGATACCAAAGGATGATCTAGCAAGGACAGGGAAGGAAATTCCGTACAGAGTGCCAGGCTGAGCGGTGAGGACCAGCGGCACAAGTAGTATTAGGTTGGCAGCAACCACTGTGGCTATCCCTTGCCACCACGCCATGCCAAGATCCACTAGGCTCCCGGCGAGGTAGTAAGTAGGCACACCAACTACGAGACCGATCCATAAACTTGACATGTCCAACCATGAAAACGTTCTTTGGCTAGGTGTTGTCGGTTTCAAGTCGTCATTCGTGAGGGATGGGTCGAATTGGGATTCGTCATACCCGAAGTCATTGGATTCTGAGCCGGTCATCGCCGAGAGTCTTGGGCGGGTGATACCAGATCGGCTCAAACCCAAGTTGTAACCAGGCCGGCTCGGACTGAAACTGTGGTTGCCCAATTCATAGTGTTTGCTGCTTTTGTGTTGTGAGTCAAAGGTAGACACACAAGAAGTGTAGGATCTCTTGTGGCTTGAATCTGTGAATGAGACATGTTGATAGAGTTTAGCTTTTGTCTGGGATTTAAAGGAAGAAAGAGAATGACGATTGTGTTTGTGGGGATGAAGATTGAGATGGAGACTAAGGCTTAAGCAATTGGAGACCATTGAGTCTTCTCTCTCACACAGAAAAAAGAAAGAGAGAGAGAGACAGGAGAAAGAATTGTGAGATGGAAATTATGCGGTGGTGTTCTGTTTAAGATCTCTGAGAAACATGTGGTTGGACATGAACCATGTGTTTAATGGATGTTTCGTCGCTATCACATCTCATTTTTCTTTTTCTTAATACGGAAAAACTTAAAAAAGATTCTATTTCTTTCTTTTTTCAGCTAAAAAGATTCTCTCTTTTTTTCATGTTACTCGATTCGTTGACTTCCATTTTGCATACTCATCTACTCGAAAATAACTCAAATTACAGAATGTGATTAGACTTCTTTCTTAGCTATATTTATCTTTCAAAAGAGTATTTGATGGATACAACATCATACATGAAACAACTCAAACACATGTTTCTTATTCTTTTTATATCTAGCCTAGGAACCAAGAGCCACATTGATCGTATACTATCAATAGATTATAGATATACTACAAACACAAGAACAGAGTAGTTGATAGAAGTGTGACCAACCTTTTAGCCTCTGAAGATTTATTCTTTCAAGCGATCAATCTCTTTCTCCCACTTCAGTCCAAACATTTGACGGCCAAAAGGAACGATCAGATTGTACCTGAAAACCTGCCCAGACACAAGAGACCACATAAGCAAACCATTATATATCGCAATAGAATCTTGATTTGTAGTTAAAAGACTTGCCATGTTGTTGATTTGTTTCAATTCTTTTTTCAGCAAATCTGATCTCTCTTCCCAGCCCGATTGGTCTTCCTCGAGTTTCATTGACCATGCTTTCTTCAGTGAAAGTCTCCATTCTTTTGCTTTGTTTCTTATCTCTTTGTTGAGTTCCACCCATTCGGGAGCAAACCCGTTCTTGTTAAGAATCCGATACAATGTATCCTCCGCTGGGTCTGCATGAGGATTTGTGTGGAGGTTCAAGGGTTTTCCTTTACCAGGTAAGTTCTCAAAGTGGCCCTCTTCCATTGAATGCCATATCCTTTGCTCGACCACGTTGATTATATCAGTCTCTGACCTGCAACATCATCCCATGTTAGCATCCGTTACAAGCAGGTCAAATCAATAACATATTTCACAAGAAGAAGAATCTCATTTGGGAGTATAACCACAAATGCAAGAAAAAAGTAACAAGCTTAGGCTTTCTCTGACAAAAAACACTGTCATAGCTATATAGCATCCACAATAAAACAGCAAATCTACAGCGCAATTGTGTAAACATCGGAAAAACAAAAGACGCAGCAACATCCTCAGATGCATAGCATAAAAGCCAGTTGTTCTACCTATTGAAAGATCACCAAACACTACTACTACTACTTATCAAATAAAAGGTTGATGACAGTCCTAAAGACTTGGCCTCTTTTAGATTGAAGAGCCTCTCTCACAGCTTTCTCATCAGGCACAAAACCCTTTCCCTTCATTTCTTGCAATAAGTCTCTAGCTGACTCCTCTTTTCCCTCTCTTACAAAAGCTTCAAACAGAGCTGTGTAAGTGGCAGCATTCGGGCTCATGCCATTTCCCATCATTTCCAACAAGTACTTCTTTCCATCCTTAAGCGTTTTCGCATCTGCTGCAAGCCCTTTGATCAAAACAGTATATGTATAGGCATTAGGAGAAACACCACAGGCGAGCATACGCATGAAAACCTTGAGAGTCTCCTTGGCCTGGCCTGCATTAGCATAAGCCTCAACGATAGCAGTATGAGCCACCACGTCTGGCATTTGATTTTTATCTTTAATCTGAGAGAAGAGCTCTAACGCCTCATGAGTGCGGCCGTCTTTCGACAACGCATCAAACATTTTCACAGCTTCATTCGTAAAACCCTCTGTTTTCATCTTGTGGAATATTTCTTGAAGATTCTTTGGATCCTCTGGTTCCTCAATCGACGGTTTCTTGCTGAAAGGGTCATAAGGAGGAGGCGGCTTTCCAGAATCTTCAGTCACCAGAGTTTCCTCATCTGAGTCATCATCATCATCATCAGACATAGAAAAATTGACTTTGGTGTTAACTCGCTTAGTCTCTGAGCTGAATTGCCTTGCAAAAACTCCACCGCAAAACCGTGGAAACAGTGAATTTGACCTTGAAATTGACATGTGAAGAAGAAAACGCTAAATCAAGGTAAGAGACATGTCCAGAGATTTGAATTCAGTATTTGGTATTTTTGACTAAATTCTCTACGAAACCCTATGAACCCTAAGTATATATCATATCGATTCCAAAGTCCTAACACATACGAAGAAGATGAGCACAGAAGAATACATAGAGAGAGAGCTAGGCTTTACCTTACGAAATCGCGTCTACCACGTAGCTCCGGCGGGAGTTTCCGGTCATGGACTGCGTCAACCACGGCGGAGAAACGGTCTGTAGTATTATTCTCTCTCTTCTTCGATCCTGTCGTCAAATCATCGGGAGACGACCACCAAGAAGACGAAGACGAATAGAAAAAGGCGAAAGCTCTACGGAAATCAGAAAACTCGCCGCAGTTAATCGCAGATGAAGTGATAACTGACGCTGAGCAGCGATTTCCACGGGACGGCCGTGACGCAGCCAATGACCTCGCGAGACGAACCGCCATGGCCGGAGCTCAGGGAGAGAGTAATCGGAATGTTCTGGATTTGTGTGGTTAAATGACTTATGTGACCCGGAAGAGTGGTTAAGAAATACGCGCCGTTTACGCGTTTAACACATCTTGCCGTTTTCTTCATCAGAATATACAGTACGTGCCGTTTAAAATTGGGCCTACTGAGGTTATTTTTTTATTTATTTATTTTTTATTTTTTTATTTATTTTTTGTGCACTAACCTACTGAGGTTATTTGATGGATCAAAACTATATATTAAGTTATTAACCGGTCTTTGATTTATATGATACCAAAGTTGGTTGTTGTTTCTCTAGTGGACCTGTCTTTTGATGTGTGTTGGATCAATTTGGGTTGAAAGTGAGAAGATAGCATCATACATGCTCATGGCTGGAGGCCTGGAGTTGCTGCTTCTAGGCTTGGTTTGTGGATGTTCGATCTTGCAGTAATCCAACAAATGCAGGTACGAATTTAAAACTGAAAATGTTTTTGTACTGTTTATTACTGATTCAAAGTTTTTGTTTCTGTTGAGTTAATTTGTGATGTTTTGAAAACATTGATTTAGGATCTTGTACCCGAATTGGACCGTTATGTGGTTGGAGGTGTTCAGAACTCGTTGCAAGCGGCTCTTGACTTGATGGCTATATCTTATTCGCCAGTGTTTGTATCCATCTTGTACATGCATATATACGTTTAAGATACAAAAAAATTTTGAACTAGACGACATTTTGTATATGAAATTGTTATAATGACACAGCGACAATGAAGGAATCTTGGTCACATATACAGGCAGAATTGTTAAATATGATGAAACCGTTATGTTGTCATATTATAGATAACGTTTAGCGAAAAATGTTTTATCGGCATACAAAATTAAGGACAATTCTCAAATCACAAGTTTCTAGCACAAAACCTAAACGCCGAGAGCAGTACTAATCCAACGTGAGGCTATCATATGTCTCGACCTTCTTCGACCTTGGGTGTCCTCTCAACGTATAGAATCTTCTGACCTACTCATCACATAAGAAAAAAATTATTAAAACATTTAAACAGCGATTTATGATAACTCAATCGATTCCAAAGAACTGATTTGGTATTTTAGTCACCTTTGTATTTTTGTTCTTCGTATATAAACTAACTCAACCAAAAACTTGAATTGTTTTTACCTATTAACCTTCCGTTCATATGAAGCATGGCTTGTCTAGCACTATCCGCGTTTTCAAACACAATGAAAGCAAATCCTCGTGACTCTCCTCTAAAATCCTTTGCTAGAACCGATCTTTCAATCTTTCCGAAATCCGAAAACATCAGAATCAACATTTCTTCAGAGACCTGGGCATCAAGATTTGCTATATACAAACTCGTAAATTTGCTTGGACAAGAAGGCGATCGGTGATTATCATCGTTGCTCATCTTTAGCTCTGTTCCATACCTTGATATAGTTATAAATGTAATGCGTCTCTTTATAACAAATATTACAAAAAAGTAGATGTGTATTCAAATAAAATTAAATTTATTAACTAAAAAGAGTGGCTACAGTTTTGACTTTTGACTATGACTGGACTTTTAATAAATATAAAATTTATTTAATTTTACAACTATATTGGGTGGCAAATTATAACCAAATCTCTATCTTCTATCTTAATTATTTTAGTTATTCGGAACTTTAACGTGTAAATTGTAAATAAATTAAATGTGGTGGGGAAAAAATATAATTGTTAAAAGAATATGATAAAAAAAAGGTAAATAAAAAATGTCTTAAAATATGTACGTGGCCCAAGCTTAACCTAAACGTAGTTTTCATGCGAGAAATAGAAAATGGTCATATATATCAATCAAACATTTTATAAGTAAATGCATTTACTACTATTGGGAATATACATATACAATTAAATTATTGGAAGTTGAAGAAAATGAAATGGAAGTTTCATCTGTTTTTTTTTTTTTTTTTTTTTGACTCAAACAATAAATCTTCTATATATTCAACAATATCTCAGTTAGCAATTTTCTCATTTTGAGAACAGCAGGAAGAACAAACAATATGCCTATTGTTATACTTATACGTATATTTCCAAAACCAAACCCATTTTTATAAAAAGAAAAAAAAATGGAGTGAAGTCAGGTAAATACTGATCAACCAGAAAACTCACAAAACATTAAGAAAATTGAGGAGCCAAAAATGTAGTGGTGGAAGTCCGTACAAACCTGTGTCGGAGAAGATACGGTGGAAGACCATTAAACAGAGTTGCCAATAAAATCGCCGTCATCACCAGCATCAATAATAGCAGTGATGGCGTCATTTTCCGTCAATACCTTATTCTAACTTTTGTTTTTGGTACTCCTTCAAGAGGAGAAAGTGACGAATGCCAAGTACTATGTGATGTCTAATTTTTCATCTCAACTGGTAGAAATTGCTTGCATTTAAATACTAAACGGGAGTTAACAACTTTGGTAGTTTCCAAAAAAGCTGGAATTTTTTTTGTATACCCTGCTTTAAATTGAAATAAGAGAAGGAGTGACGTGTTTATCTGTTTGTATTCTCAAGATGGTTCTCATTTAAGGCTTTCACTAACTTAGAAATCCAAATTTCGGTCCTCGTTAGGGTTCAGATATTAATTAATTTGCTGAATAATGAAAGGGGAAAACTGCATGCACTAAGAGCTTTGTGATTTACCTATGTGACTTCGAAAGAGAAATTGACCATATTTCAACTATGGAATCTTATCTCTTTTTTGGTTAGCACAAAATTAAACATACCACAGAAAGACAATAATGAAGAAAAAAAAACACATCAGACAATAAGAAACACATTTTGGTAATAAATGACTATTTTTTTGTGAAAGAAGGGTAAATTTGTCCTTTTTAATTTATTTCTCATACATGTTAAATTTTTAATTTCATTATTTGAGTTGCTATTTGCCAAATTAATCCCAAATTTTTTTGAGGGAATTTTGTACATACATAACTTTAAATGGCATATATCCATGATCCATCGCTACCAAATTTTGGCCTCAGTCGAATAAAGAGGCTAAGTTAATGGAATACGCATGATTGCATTAGCCTTTGTAAGTTGTGACGATTTGGTCAAACTTTCGAGAACGGCGATGCTTGTTAATAGTGTCAAAGCTCTCTCCTCCACAATCTCTCTAAAACTATCCATTTCTTTTTGTCCTTAACAACAAAAAAAGGAAAGAAGCCTTTGCTTCTGAATTTTGAAATGTATTATCTGATGAAACTCTTCCTCTCCCTCTCTCTCTTCTTTGGTAATTTACAATCATCTCAAAGCGCTTTTATCAATAGAGGCTTCTGTAAAAACCTATATGGCCGAATTTAATTAATTTTTTTTATTTTTGTGCATGTATAGTAGGAATCAATGGAGCAGTGGGTTCAAATCAGCATTCCCAACCCAATAAAAATCCAAAGCTGTTTGTGTTCGGAAATTCTTATGCTGATACTGGAAACATGAAGCCCAATGCAGTGTCTTGGAAACCCCCTTATGGTATCACTTTCCCCGGTAAACCTTCCGGCCGTTATTCTGATGGCCTCATCGCCACCGATTTTCTAGGTTCTACTCTCACTCAATCTCAGTCTCATTATATATTCCTTGCATCAATTTTTCTTAATGTTTCTTAAAATCTTCATATGAGTATAATTTAACTTCACTAATTGAAAAAGAAAGTTAGAGTGTTCTATATATACATAAAAAAAAAATTATACTATTTAGAAAGTTATTGTAATGTCTTATATCGTTTAAGATTAATATACTTTTAACGCAAATAAGATTGGATATTTTATATGCTTTCTCATACAATTATTTATTGATGTAAGTAAACAAACTTCGTTCATGCAGCAAAACAGTTGGGAGCAAAATTACCGTACCTCTGGAGAACTCACGGAAAAAATAAAGTTAAACTAAACAAAGGAATGAATTTTGCGTTCGGAGGGTCTGAAGTGTTCGATTCTCCGGTTGATCGATCGCCTAACATCTCTACTCAGGTTGGTTTCTTGGTTGACCTTGCCCTCGCCCGCCGTGTCTACACTATAGACGGCGACCTTGCGTCCTCCTACGCTCTTCTTAGCTACTCCGGCAGCGACTATTATGGTTTTATCGACCAAAACCCTGATATGGCTGTAAGAAAAACATTCATATTTCTTTAAACGACACTTATGCTAAGATTTCGATTGTTTCAAACATTATTTTCTCTGAGTTTATATGTTAAAAAAAAAATCAATTGAAATTATAGATATACATACTAAACCATTTTTTTCTTAAAAAAAATGTGAAGGCAAAAAAGAAATCCAAAATATACTTAAAAAAAATCATTTTGAGGACAACAATCATTTCTTACGTTCATTATATTGGATCTTGCATGCAGGCCTACCCAGCATTTGTAGAGTTCATCGTGGAAGATATACAATATAGTCTAGGGATAATGAACGGCTTAAAATTTAAGAATATAGCAGTTACTTCGCTGCATCCGCTCGGATGCCTCCCACGTGTCACCGTTGCATCCTCATTTCAGAGTTGCAACGAGTCATATAGCGATTTGGTGAGACTCCACAACGAGGCGTTGAAGAAAGCCGTGGCCAAGCTTAACAAAGAGGACAAGTTTAGGACCAAGGGGGACCGTTTCGTCATCGTTGATCTTCACAAAGCCTTCATGGCCGTCTTGGAGAAAAAAGGTAATTAATTATCAGAAGTTACACGTTTGATCTTTAATGTTAAAACTTTAGTCTAAAAGTTTTGTTTTTGGTGTTATCGATTTGTGGAAATACAGGGAGCAAAAGGTTTAAAACCCCGCTGAAGCCGTGCTGCGAAGGCGATTGTGCACGTATGGATATGAAGGGTGCAAAAAAGTATACATTATGTAATGATCCAAAGTCTGCTTTCTTCTGGGATGAAATTAATCCAACTCAAGAAGGATGGAGATCGATTTACTCGCTATTAGGCAAATCTCTAACCGAGTCTTTGACCAACGGGTAAAATTACTTTTGGGCATCTAAAAACTCTGAATTGTGTTGGATATTCTTAGATATTTTTGCGACTGTGGTTACTTTCACGTGTCTTTTTCGATTTCTTGAAATCGAATTCCGTTTATGGGACAAAAAAATTACTTTCTTATATAACACTTTCATTTTGTCCCACATCGACAACATTAGAATTCCACTTAACAGATATCAGAAAGCGCATGTTCAATACTATCAGATGAAATATTCTTCTTTGGCTTCTTTTTGTTATGACTTTCGGCTTATTCGTTATACATCTTTATACCTTCCTTCACGAAGGGGCTACTACAGGGAAAGTATGAATCGGTGAGTTTTCAAATGTGAAAAGGAGACTTTTACTTCCCTTTTGAGGTTCTTTTT
The DNA here is from genome assembly GCA_019202805.1 of Arabidopsis suecica. Classification (NCBI taxonomy): domain Eukaryota; kingdom Viridiplantae; phylum Streptophyta; class Magnoliopsida; order Brassicales; family Brassicaceae; genus Arabidopsis; species Arabidopsis suecica. The sequence continues at coordinate 1,012,009 of CM032910.1, forward strand.
GTTAGAGAATTTAGTAAGAAAACAAAAAAATTGAAACACGTATTTTTGTATATTTGTAGTGTTATAGTTATCCTTTCTTCGTTTAATTAAATTTGATTTGGAATCATGCTTTTCAAAAAAATTATCAACTTGAGACCACCACAATGGGATTATAAGCAGAATGTTGGTCTAATCATATACTTTAAGTTGAGTGGCTCAAAAAATTTGACAACGGTAAGAAATTTGAACAAAAGAATTATAATAGAAGATTCTACGTTTCACTGAAATATGCCAACACGGGTGTACGTATACTAGACACAGAAACTGATTTTGTACAAACACTTGTAGAAAGAAACCAGAAGTTGATACAGTTTGGATCCTAGGATTATGTCATTAGCAAGTAACAGTTAGAAGCTTTTTGATCGGTATAAGGAATCCTGAATTTGGAAGGGAAGCTTCGAGAGAAGGTGAATTGGTGGCATGACTGAACGGAGAGAAATCTCGGCGGAAGAAGATACGGCGATGATGCGCGTACGTACGCGCGTGAAGGATAGTGGAACAGAGTATAATAAAATTTGAAATCTGCAAATTGCAGTTAGAGAAATAAGACCGTTGTAAATTGTGATCAATTTCCTTATTTTATTTAAAGTCCAAATATAAAAAAAGGAAAACAATCTGATGTTTCCTTTTCTTTTTGCGTGAACCTCTCTTTATAAATATTTCATCTTTTCTTCATTCCTCGAGAAATCATAATTCCTTCTTCTAATTTCTAAACCCTAAAAATTCTTCTCTTTCTCTGCGAATGTTTTACAAAGAGGATCGCTGATCTCGTGACCGTGAAATTGACGACGAGATTTGGGGTTTCGGTGGTTCAGAGTTTCAGACTAGGAATTGCCTCAAGAGAGATCTTCTTCATCATCAAAAGCTGTTTTTTCGGTCTACTTATTGTTGTGACCGAGCAATCAAGTGTATGTAAGTCCAGAGACCGTGTAGAGTTGCGATTTGCAGAGAATTGTGATTCTACAATTGGAGGCAGGATGATGAATGTGTGAACTGATTAGGGTAACGGTTAGTGATTGGTCTTAACTCTAAACAGGGACAATTGGATCTAGAGCTTTAGTCCTTTTGATGGTTCGTGAATCTTGCCACTGGTAGATAGGCCTTTTGATCTTCTTCATCATCAAAAGTTGCAGTTTCGGCCCAAGTCAAAGAAGAACAGATGGGCTTCAGATTACAACTAATGGGCTTTAGCAAACAACAATCCATGAGTCAGGTTTGTTGATTCTTAATTTCTTGTTTTTTTTTTTAATAAAGATTTTGATTTCCTTACTAATTCACGTATTTAATTTAACATTTAAATGTTTTTTACAAGCTTTTTCAAAATCTTTTTTTTTCTTGTGTTTGTTTTTCTAAAAAATTTTTTTTGTTTGGTAACTAAATTTGCATAATGATATGAAAACTAACCGGATTTTGGATCCAGCATTAGTCGTTAGCGATTCCAAACATTCAACATGTTTTTCCTATTATTATGTAGATTTAGCATTCAAGTTTTTAGTTCGGATTTTTAAAAATAGTTTTTAAAATTTAGATTTTGTTTCTTTTCGGATTTTGTAAATCTTTTCTTTCTTTGTTTGTTTTTTAAAAAAAAACTTTATTTGTTTGGTTACTAAATTTGCATAATGATAAGAAAACTAACCGGATTTTGGATCCAGCATTAGTTGTTAGTGATTCCAAACATTCAACTTGTTTTTCGTATTATTATGTAAATGCATTCAAGTTTTTAATTCGGATTTTTAAAAATAGTTTTAAAATTTTTGATTTTGTTTCTTTTCGGATTTTATAAATCTTTTCTTTCTTATGTTTGTTTATTTTAAAAAATTTATTTGTTTGGATACTAAATTTGCATAATGATAAGAAAACTAACCGGATTTTTGATCCAGCATTAGTCGTTAGCGATTCCAAACATTCAACTTGTTTTTCCTATTATTATGTAAATTTAGCATTCAAGTTTAAATCAAATTTTTGAAAATAGTTTTTAAATTTTTGATTTTGTTTCTTTTCGGATTTTAAAAATCTTTCTTAAAAAATAATTACGAACTACTTTAAGATTTTTATATACGAACTACTATAAGATTTTTATTTCTTTATAATTTAATTTGAAAGCGTTTTACCAAAATAATTAACACATACGGCTACATAATGATTTATGGTGCATAACTAGAATGCAAGTTGAAAAGTTGACTCCACTTAATATAAAGATTAGTAACAATAATATACTATTCTAGTTAACACATACGGTCTACACAATGATTTATGGTGCATAACCCGAATGTTGATCTATATAAAGACTCAAGTAATAATAACACACTCGAATTTCAATCCTCAAATTGCTCTTCTTTAATCCATGTCCTCCACATACTCTCGATTTCCTCTCCATTTTATTTGTCACCATTTTTTTAATTGAAATTATTTTTGTCGTTCATAAAACACACACCAAAATCGACTCCTTTTAAGTTTACCATCTCTAAACAAAGCCAAATTAGTAAGAACACATTCAAATTTCAATCCTAAAAATTCTCACTTCCATATCCTTTCTCTTTTCTCTCCGTTCCTTTAATTCATCCTTATAATGAAAAACAAAAGAGAAGTCTTTGCTCTGAACTTTTAAATGTATTCTCTGATGAAACTCTTTCTGATCTCCTTCTCTCTCTTATTTGGTAATTTATATCATCTTATAGCTCTTATCACTATATATTCTTTAAAACCTCTATGGCCACATTTTGATTTTCCATTTTTTTTTTCTTTTTGCAGGAGGAATCAATGGAGAAATGGGCTCAAACCAGCTTCTTGGACCAAGAAAAGTACCGAAGCTCTTTGTGTTCGGAGATTCTTACGCGGATACCGGAAACACAAAGCGCGACACAGAGGCTTGGGCCATCCCTTACGGTATCACTTTCCCCGGTAAACCTTCCGGCCGTTACTGTGATGGTCTCATAGCCACCGATTTTCTAGGTTCCTTTCTCTCTCTCTCTCCATGATCAATGTTAAAGCTATCTCTTTAGATTAGTCATGTACCCTTCCAACGATGTCTAGATGATTTTGTAGTATATCTATATATTGAAATGGATGTTAAATAAAACTTGTGTTGGTTGGTGCAGAAAAAGTGTTGGGGGCAGAATCACCGTACCTCTATAGAACTCACGGACGAAAGAAAAAAATAAAAAGAGGAATGAATTTTGCGTTCGGGGCGTCCAAAATGTTGGAGTCCTCTCCGAATAGTCCATTCCCCAATATAACTGCTCAGGTGAATTTCTTAGTAGACTTTGTCCTCGCTGGCCGTGTCTACGGAGACATTACTCCCTCCGACGTTTCTCTCATCAGCTACGCCGGAGGCGACTATATCTATTACATCGACCAAAATCGCCCTGCCGCTGTAAGAAAAACATTAATCTTTACTTAGATGTCATCAAGGCTTTGTTTCAAACACCAGTTTCTCTGCCTTTATATGTGAAAAGAATATAAACTTTGGTTCGTACAAACTTTGGCTATGGTCTGGTTAAATCCAATTGGTTCAGCCAAATCGGTTTACACTAAATTTAAATTAGTCTATTATTTAAATCATAATTAAAAACAACTTTAGTTTAGATTTTTTATTTTTGGACAGTACTAAACACTTTTGCTTGTTTGTTCTTCGAAAAAAAATGTAAACTCATAACAACAAATGTATACTTTTGTTTTGGGTGATTATTTGATTTTTGTCTTCAATAAATCTTGCATGCAGGGCTTGAAAGCAATAGTAGAGAAAGTAGTGGATAATTTACACGTTAATATGATAATATTGAGTGGCCTGCTATTTAAGAAGATAGCAGTAACATCGCTGCAGCCGATCGGATGCCTCCCTTCTTACACCTCTGCATCCTCGTTCAGGAGTTGCAACGAATCAAAAAGCGCATTGGTGGAACTACACAACAAATTGTTGAGAAAAGTCGTGGCCAAGCTCAACGAACAGTCCAGAGTTATGAAGAAGGGGCAGCATTTCTTTATCATTGATATTCACAACGCCTTCATGACCGTTCTTAAGAACAAAGGTGAGAATACAAGTTAACAAAAGTTTCACGTTTGATCTTCAATATCAAAACCTTAGTCTTTATAGGTTTTTTTGTGTGATCGGTTTGTGAAAATGTAGGGAGCAAAAGATTTAAGAACCCGATGAAGTCGTGTTGCGAAGGCTATTGCGGGCGTTCGAGTGATGGTGTGAAGTTGTATACGTTATGTGATGATCCTAAGTCTTATTTCTTTTGGGATGAAGTTCATCCTACACAAGAAGGATGGAGATCGATTTACTCGGTATTAGGGAAACCTTTAACCGAGTTTTTGACCAAACCGTAAAACCACATATTGGTTTTACAATTTATTCGCGATCACTTCTCTTACAATTTGTTCGCTTCGACTTTTACATTTTTACTTTTTAAGTAAGGAAAAGAAACAATTAGAAACTAAATCTGTTATGTATCATTTTGAATTCATTTTCATAAAGAGTTGACCTATTGGGTTTCATATCTCTTTATAAGTTCGGTTCATATTTGGTTTACTTCTTTAAACCGCGTCTGAAGAACGTGAAAACTGAAACGTATGAGAGGATGGTAATTAACAATAATGTTTAAAAACATTTTCATACCAAAAAAAAAGAAGAAGTTTAAGACATCATTTAGGGCGGCTGGATATCTATAAGTCTGTAACCCTCACGTGTGTCATCGTCTTAAATACAAGGTATATCCATTTTTCAGGGAGTTTTGTGTTGAATTTTCAAGGTATTTAACTAATAATTAATAGTATTAATTTAATACTATATGTAGTGTTATCTGGTAAACATTATTGATTCGTTATTATTTTTCTTAAACTATGAAACAAAACCCATTGGTAAAGATTTTTTTTATTTTATACGTATTTTGGAACAAAATCCATTGGTAAAAGAATAAAACCAATTTGTTACAGTAATAAAGAAACATACGAATTGTCTCCCCTCCTCTCACCAAAAAAAAAAAAAAGAAACATACGAGGAATTAATAAACTCGTTCGTTGGGACAATACATTAACTAAAACAAAAATAAAGCTAGTCAATAATCAAGGAGGGTATGCCAATATTCCGTTGACGTAGATAAAAGAATTGTCTTTGGGTACGAGGCCACGTTTTGTCCGTGGAAAAGAATTGAACATAAAAATCTCAATGACAGAAAAGAGAAAATAGATACATTCATATAAAAATAAAAATATTATATAAGAACTAAAAAAATACATTTTAATAAATTCACAACTAATTTATTCATTTGAATATATTTTTCAAAAGTGAAAATCAGCCTACAAATTTGAAGTCGTACCGTGTGATGAGAAAAAAAAAGTTTTTCCACAAGTTTTAGGGATTAATTTTGATCTGGAATTTTCCTTTTATGAATAAAAACTAAAAGTCAACACATATTTGAAAATACATATGTATATATATTTGATAATTGAATATAAATGTAATTCGTAATGTTTTACAAGTATAACACTAAAACGCCAAATACTATAATAAACAAAAAAATTATCGCCCCGTCAATTTTGGCAAAAATTCCATTGACATAGTCTATAATAGTACTCTATATTCTATAGACTCTACAGATTCTATACCAATGAAAGCCATTATCTCTTATCCCAATTGTTTAGTAATCACACTCAGACGATAAACAAACGTAATTAAGAAACTCAAATGGTGCAAAACAAAATTGAATAAACACAAAGAATAAAGATACAAAAGTTGACCAGATCAAGTCGTTTCACATCTCTAAGGCTTAGTGGCTTACTATATAAAGCCACAAAAACATTAGTGAGAACACAAATTCAATTCCAATTCTCAAAGTGCTCTCTTTTAAAAAACCATCTTCTCTCTTCCACTTACTCTCTCTCCCTTCTCTTTTTTTTTGATCATAAAAGAGAACCCTTTGCTCTGAATCTTGAAAATGGATTATTTGATCAAACTCTTCTTCTCCCTCTTTCTCTTCTTATTCACTTCGCTATTATTTGGTAATCAATTTTACATTCATCTTATAGCTCTCATCACAACTAATTTCTTTGAAACCAATTTTTCAATTTTTTAAATTTTTTTTTTAATGTTTTTTGATTATGCAGGAGAAATCAATGGAGTGGAGGGTTCAAAACAAAATCATCACTTGTACGCATTTAGACCAACGAAACTGTTTGTGTTCGGAGATTCTTATGCCGATACCGGAAACATTAGAAAGGCTTTCTCTAGCTCTTGGAAATTCCCTTACGGTATCACTTTCCCCGGAAAACCTGCTGGCCGTTTCTCCGACGGACGTGTCGCAACAGATTTTCTAGGTAACTTTTCATCTTCAACAGATTTATAAATATCTCGATTAAATTCCTAATTAAATTTGTTGAGAAAAATTAAAAAGCCTAATCAATTTTATTGACTAACCACCGAAAGTCTCCTGCTGTAACAGTTTAATTACTGACTTTAGTTCTAGGCTTTAAGATAGATTATGTAAAAATGGGTAAATGATTGATTAGTGTTAGGTTAGGTACCTAACTAATCGATGTTTAAGCCTCGTTTAAAAGTATAACCGTATGTCTTAATAGTATAATTATATACATATATTTTACATATTAGATATATGAAAATGATGATGCGTAAATCGTAATATTTAAATAAGGTTCAAAAAACAATGATGGAAGAGTGGTCTAGTGTCAATCCAGTGCGCGACTCACTTTTGCTTTTCTTTCCTCTTGCCATCTTCTTATTATTGTACTTTGCTTTTATTAAAGTGAATTTTTTACTTTCTTTTCTGCTACTCCCTCCGTATTTAATTAGATGTCGTTTTAACTGTAATTAGTTAAATTAAGGAAACATGACAAATTACAATTCTATCCTAAAAAAAAATGACAAATTACAAAATTGATTTCCCTTTATTAGAGTTAGTTGTGTTTCATTAAGGGTAATTTGGGTATTATAAAGCAAAAGCTACTTAAAAAAGTCAAAACGACAAGTATTTAGAAACTAAAAAATTTGACTAAAATGACAATTAATCTCATACGGAGGGAGTATTTATTAGTCTTAAAAAAACTATTTATATTCTCCTTTTTATTATCCTATAAACCTTTTCCTTATAACCATTTATATTCCTAATTCCTACTCTGTGTTTTGTGTCTCGTACTCTGGTTGAATATATTATGGAGAAGATTAGGAATCATTTAAGTTTCTTTTATCATTTTCTTTTGGACAAAGCTTTTTCTTGTGTTGTCAGTTGGCTTAGAGCATGCACAGTGAGATAAACTTGAGTATATATGTTAGAATATTTTTAATGTTACAATAAAAAAAAAGAGAAAAGGGAGAGAGATAAAGAGATAGAGAGAATAGAAAGGAGAGTGAGACATGTGGCACTTACACCCGATTGTAAGTCTACACCCATCTTCTTTCTCTTTCATCACTATTCGATTATTTTTGTTTTTTTTAATCATAACACCCGAACAAAAGTTGCGCCTCATATGGCCTTACCTTCGCTCCGGTTTAGTGATGTTTTTAAGTCTCTCTAGGAAATATATTACTTGGAAGTGCTACTATTTATTTTTGAAATTGGGGTTGGTTGGTAAGGGATATTAGTTCGATTATTTAGTTATTTACCAGTTGTCAGTGTTGCGTCAAATCCTTCTTGTCCTCTATATGTCCAATTGACCAGCGTCCTTTTTCTTACGTTGTCATCATTTAGAAGTTACAACTTACTAATAAATAACGTCTTTTGTTATTGAATTTGAACACGTTAATAAGGTCACACTTTTTTTTTCTTCAGTAAATTTCACACAATATGACAGTAACATGTAATTTACATGGAATGCCAAACATGTAACAATATACTTAATTTATATATTTTGTGTTCATTGTATTCGGTGCTGATCTATTTTTTTTCTTCTTGTCCTTTATATATCTTCTTTTTAATCTAAAGGTTAAATTTTTTTTTAAAAAATTATTATTTCTGTTTAATACTCTCATCATAGCGCCACTACCACTTAGCATCAACAAAGCAACATACTCCAAGCTTTACATCTTTTTAATTATAATAATACAAAAAGACTATAAAGCTAAACACCAACATATGCGCTGTTAAAGTACACACATACATTATAGTTTAATGAACATTATCTCAGAAAAGTCTTATGTCAATAGCCTTTCTATATCAGTTTCTAAGGCTTGATGAAAATGTATTAAATTTGCATTTTGTCAACGATCAAATGCATTAATTTTTGGTATACTATTTACTTGAAAAAATGATTTTTAAAATACTCAGATTGCAAATTTAGATCAATTTATAAACTAACAACTGACATATTCTCGTCACATTTCTTATGATTTACCGAATCTGAGCACTGCAAATGAATATAACTAAAGTTAAGAAGTCATACAGTGTCAAATTCATAAAATCTACAAAATTTAGTAACAAAAACTCTCAAATTCATGAAATATATCCTTTTTTTTTGTAGCAAAATTCGTGGGGATAAAATCACCAATCCCATACTTCTGGAAAGATTACGCGGGAAAGAAACGGTTGCAGTACGGAATGAATTTTGCATACGGAGGAACAGGAGTGTTCAACACTCGAAATCCATTGCCCAACATGACCACTCAAATAGACATCTTCCAGAACCTTCTCACCGCCGGCGACATCTACTATCCCTCCGAGCTTACTTCCTCCGTTGCTCTCGTTAGCGTCGCTGGCAACGACTACTCCAATTTCATCGCCCTAAACCGCCCTGCCTCTGTAAGATAAAAACATTTCGTACCCTCTTTGGTCCGACTTAGATAGTGATGCTAAAAGGTATAGCGATTCATTGCATCTTACAGGAATTTCCAGCATTCATAAAGCAAGTTGTGGATCAAACAGAGGTGAATTTGAGGCGGATCCACGCTTTGGGAGTGAAAAAGATTGCAGTACCATCGCTGCAACCGCTCGGTTGTCTCCCTCCGTTCACCGTTGTGTCATCGTTCCAGCGTTGCAATGAGACACAAAATGCTTTAGTTAACCTCCACAACAACTTATTGCAGCAAGTTGTGGCAAAGCTCAATAACGAGACCAAGCAGTCGACTTTCATCATCCTTGATCTCTATAATGCTTTCTTGACTGTGTTCAAGAACAAAGGAGCTAATCCAGGTAAAAAAAAACGAGGTTTAAATTTTTTAGCATTTTTTTTTTGCCTCCTTTTTTTCTTATGCTGATCGGTTTTTCGGAAATGTAGGGAGTACAAGGTTTGAGAGTCCATTAAAGCCGTGTTGCGTAGGCGTGAGCCGCGAGTATAACTGTGGAAGTGTGGATGAGAAGGGAGTGAAGAAGTATATTGTATGTGATAATCCTAAATCTGCTTTCTTTTGGGATGGACTTCACCCTACAGAAGAAGGATGGAGATCGGTTTACTCTGTTTTACGCGAAAGTCTTACCGCGTCTTTGATCAAAGCGTGAGAAACAAAAAAAAAACACACACACGCACACATATTTCTCTTAGGTGTCTTCTTCTGAAGTTCAATGTTTGAGCTCTCTATTTCTGTTTTCAGTATCTCTTCATTCATTTGTGTTTCTATGTGTTTGTGTGTTAAAAAGATTGTGTGACTAATAAAATCTCAAATAACTACTACTCATTAACACCCTATTTAGTTTCATTAAGAGAAACAAAAAACAATAAATTAAAACTAAATAAATAACGTGTAACTAATAAACCGGAAAATGAGGTGGAACAAGATCCTAATAACAAGCCAAAGGACTCTCACTCCTTGTTAAGGCTAAGTATATTAGTATAAGACAGTTTAAGGCCTTAATAAAACAGTTAAAAAGATTAGTGGTTATTTAAGTACTGTACTCTTTGTTTTATTAACATTAGAGTGTAGATTTTCTTCTCGGACAAAAGCAAATCTCAATATCCAAAATATGGTTTCGAACCAGCGTGCACGGTTGTTTATACTCTGTTTTTTCCTTGTTAACAACGCGTTTATAGCAGCCACGGAAGATGAAAACAACGAGAGAAAGGTAATAACGTAAGAGTGATGAGTGTTTTTATGTGTTGTGATGAGACAATCAATGGTTTTAGATTACTGAGAATCTCTCATCATTTTGGTCTGTTTCTTTGTCTTTATAGCCTTACATTGTGTACATGGGAGAAGCAACTGAGAATTCTCATGTTGAAGCCGCCGAAAACCATCACAATCTTCTATTGACAGTGATCGGAGAGTGAGGATCAGTTCTTGCTCATAGAATTGTTACTGATATATCCGAATTTTTATTAGAATTTACATATTTTTGCAGTGAGAGCAAAGCAAGAGAAGTGAAAATGTATAGCTATGGGAAGAACATTAATGGATTTGTGGCAAGGCTTTTTCCTCATGAAGCAGAGAAGCTATCACGTAAGTTACAAAACTGTTAGAAACTTTTTGGGTTTTATCTTGATGTGATTTTTGATTGTTCTTTTCGGATTGTTTCTTTGCAGGCGAAGAAGGAGTTGTATCGGTGTTTAAGAACACTCAAAGACAGCTTCACACTACAAGATCATGGGATTTTCTAGGACTTGTTGAGTCTAAATACAAAAGAAGTGTAGCAATAGAGAGTAATATCATTGTGGGAGTTCTTGACACAGGTAAAGTAAACTTAGTAGTTAGAACTTGAGTCTAGAAATATCGATACACTCCGATTTACAACTCTTTTCGTTGTTGACAAAAGGAATCGATGTCGACTCACCGAGCTTTAATGATAAAGGCGTTGGCCCTCCTCCAGCTAAATGGAAAGGAAAATGTGTAACTGGAAATAACTTTACTCGTTGCAATAAGTACAAATGATCTGTTTCCATCATCCTCTGTTTCTGCAACTTGTTTACTCTCTTCTTTTTACTTAGTTTGGTTTTGGATTGATGTTAAAACAGTAAAGTAATAGGAGCAAAGTACTTCCGCCTCCAACAAGAAGGCCTTCCTGATGGCGAGGGAGACTCTGCAGCGGATTACGATGGTCACGGGACTCACACATCTTCCACAATTGCGGGTGTTTCAGTCTCCAGCGCTAGCCTTTTTGGAATTGCAAACGGAACAGCTAGAGGCGGTGTTCCTTCTGCTCGAATAGCGGCTTATAAGGTTTGTTTTGTATGTTATATCATTACTCTGTTTTCTTGGAACAGAAGGAATATCTGAGACACATTATGCTCTGTTTCAAATTAAGGTGTGCTGGGACTCAGGATGTACAGATATGGACATGTTGGCGGCATTCGACGAGGCTATTTCTGATGGGGTCGATATAATATCAATTTCAATTGGAGGAGCGTCACTTCCGTTTTTCGAAGATCCAATCGCGATTGGAGCGTTTCACGCGATGAAGAGAGGGATCTTGACAATGTGTTCTGCAGGCAATAATGGTCCCGGTCTCTTTACGGTTTCCAACCTCGCGCCGTGGGTAATGACTGTTGCGGCTAACTCACTCGACCGGAAGTTTGAAACTGTTGTCAAACTCGGAAATGGCCTCACCGCGTCTGTAAGTATATCTCTTTCAAGAACTGAGTATCGTCTCAATCTTGCTTGTATGGCAAATACCATAAGATTCCAAGATCTCTTTTGCAGGGGATCTCTCTAAACGGATTCAATCCAAGAAAGAAAATGTATCCGTTAACAAGCGGTTCGCTTGCGTCTAACTTATCTGCAGGAGGCTATGGAGAGCCCAGGTAGATTGTCAACAACATAAAAAAGCCTTAATCTTTCTCAGTTTTTCACAGTCTTAATCGTCTTAACGGTTGTGAGTTTATGCAGTACTTGTGAGCCCGGGACATTAGGGGAAGATAAAGTGATGGGGAAGGTAGTTTACTGTGAAGCAGGACGCGAAGAAGGAGGCAATGGAGGTCAAGGTCAAGACCATGTTGTGAGAAGCTTAAAAGGAGCTGGTGTGATCGTTCAACTTCTAGAACCAACAGATATGGCCACTTCAACTCTCATTGCTGGATCTTATGTCTTCTTTGAAGACGGTACAAAGATCACTGAATACATCAACTCCACCAAGTACTGTAATCAATCAATCTCTTCTCTCTATGTCTTTCTTCTTACTTCTATTGTTCTTGCTGTTCCTAACACAATCGAACTTTAACAGAAATCCTCAAGCTGTTATCTTTAAGACTAAAACAACCAAAATGTTAGCTCCGTCCATTTCTTCCTTCTCAGCAAGAGGACCTCAACGAATAAGTCCCAACATTCTCAAGCCTGACATATCAGCGCCGGGACTAAACATTCTCGCGGCATACTCGAAGCTAGCATCGGTAACCGGTTATCCAGATGATAATAGACGGACACTTTTCTCCATAATGTCAGGAACATCAATGGCTTGTCCTCACGCAGCAGCTGCAGCAGCTTATGTAAAATCATTCCATCCTGATTGGTCTCCAGCCGCAATCAAATCCGCCCTTATGACAACAGGTAACTAAATCAACTAATCATCAAAAACAAAACTTCAAAATGTTCTTAAAGTAACAGAAAGTTTCAATCTTTACACTTCCTTATAGCTACTCCTATGAGAATCAAAGGCAACGAAGCAGAATTAAGTTACGGGTCGGGTCAAATTAACCCGAGAAGAGCGATTCACCCGGGTCTAGTCTACGACATCACCGAGGACGCATACCTAAGATTCCTCTGTAAAGAAGGGTATAATAGCACAAGCATCGGACTTTTAATCGGCAATAACAAGAACAACACTACGACGAAGACAGAATACAAATGCGAGAATTTCAAGCGAGGGTTAGGATCCGACGGGTTAAATTATCCGTCAATGCACAAGCAAGTGACTTCTACGGATACCAAAGTGTCGGAGGTTTTCTATAGAACAGTGAGGAATGTGGGATACGGACCATCGACCTACGTGGCTAGGGTTTGGGCACCGAAGGGTTTGAGAGTTGAGGTTGTGCCTAAAGTTATGAGTTTCGAGAGGCCTGGAGAGAAGAAGAATTTTAAGGTTGTGATTGATGGAGTTTGGGATGAGACGATGAAAGGGATTGTGTCTGCTTCTGTGGAATGGGATGATTCCAGAGGACATCTTGTTAGAAGCCCAATTCTGTTGTTTCGATCGGATAACGATTACCGTTAAAGAGACAAGACTGCTTTTTTAGATCATTGTTTGTTTTTTTTTAAATTGTGTGTTGGTTTTACATTTTAATTCTAGTGTTGTGTTTTTTTTTCCTCGTATATATTAGTGTTGTTGAAACTTGAAATAAATAGAAACATATACAGTAATTCTCCAAAACTTTAGTTGAATTGAACCTTGAATTGTGTTGTAGAGAAGGACCAATCTCCTACAAAAACAACAAGTTAGTAAATGAAATAAGGTTTTTGTAAAAAAGTGAACTGAAATGTTTCCAACAAGTTTGGTGCACCATTACCGAAGAAAGAAAAAGATCAGAAAAGTTAATTGAGTGACTTTCAATTTTATTTTGGAACCAAACAATCCAAAGAAAGCTGAGTCAAACAAATAACAAAAATGTCCACTCTGCTATCATAATAGCAAAATGACATAAAAGCCACTCGAACTCAAAGCTCACACTAACACAGTAACACACAACCTAGAAAGGCAATTTATATCTTTGTGGCGAAGGAAAGGCCTTCCTTAGACAGCACTTCAAGGCTCTCAACAGAAGGTTGTGCTCGTGCAAGTTTAGCAATTGCATTGTTCTCGTCAGGAGTTCCACCTTCTAAAAATGCTCCAACCACTTTCCCTTCTTTAATCCAGTAGCTCCCGAATTTCGGCTTAGACGATTTCGGGTCATTGTCCCCAAACAATACGCTTTCTCCAACGTTGTCACCGTAGAATTGCCATGAGAGATCAAAGGCTCGAGAGTAGAAGTATGGAAGATAGTCATATTCCGGAATTGAGTTCCCTTCTTCAGCCGCCTTGATTGCCTACGAAATCATTATATAAATCGATTCAATTAGGATGATTTCATACAGCTCCTTCGTTAAGATAGGTTGAAGAAGCACTATAGTAATTGTTACCTTTACGGCTTGTTCAGCGGATTTGCGAGCATGGTCAACGTGTTCAACGCGTCTCATTTCGTTGTAGAGTTTCATTGGGAAGGTGGCTACATCACCAATGGCGTATACATCTGGGAGGCTTGTTTTGAAGAACCCATCAGTCTGCAATCAAAGAAAGATTTCATGAGTTAACAATAATAATAAAAACTATATCAGATGCTGAAGAAAATGGAGTATGCAAGTCACAAACCTTCAAACCACCCTTCTCTTCTTCAACTTGACCTTTGAAGAGTGATATAATCGGTCTACCACCGACACCCACGATCACGATATCAGCTTCTAATGTTCTTCCGTCCTTCAATTTCACCTCAGTCACCTGCATCATTATGCAACAGAGAGACATTGTTTAAGCAGCGGAGAGAAAAACTGCTGATTGTCAAGTTTGAATGGTGGTGCTAATTGCTAACCTCGCCATTTGAGTTGGTACTGAAACCGGATGCCACAGTGCCTTTGACAATGTTGATTCCTTTGTTGGCGTAGTAACCCTCGTAGAAGGAAGCAATGCCAGCGGTGAAAAGCCGAGGCACTTTTCAAAGACACAACAAAAAGGAATGGTATTAAGCAAAGGGAGAGCCATGAGATTTTTATGTTACTGGTTTGGCTTAATGTATCCACTTACTGCACCAAGGTTCTGGATAAACCATGGTAACTTCGAGGTTGTTAGCCTTCAGAGCAGCACTGAGTTCAAGACCAATGTAACCGCCACCAACAACCACGGCCTTTCCCTTTTCCTTTACTTCCATTGCATAAGCAAGGTAATCAGCATCTTCGAGTTCTCTCAGGTAGAATATATTCTTAGCATCTGCACCTGGGACGCCAAAATCTGACAACCTTATGACCTACACAATTTTAGAAGTTCCTTAGAAGAGATGCAAAAAAAGACTTGGATGGAAACTTCCAAAGTAAGAAGTAGATGGATAGATTGTGCTCACAGAAGAACCAGTTGCAGCTAGCAAAGTTTGGTACTTGAAGACTTGTCCAGTACCACTGACAAGCGTCTTTGCAGCAAGATCTGCTTTGACAATCTCTGTGCCCAAAATCAGCTCAATACCTACAAAATCAGCAGAAAACGACATATGAGAATCGAGGAGAGATATTGCGTTATAAAACGCTTAAAGCACACAAAAAGGAAACTCACCTTTCTCTTTGTACCATTGAGGGAACTGTCTCTCTCCCCCACTTCCAGCAGCAACATAGAAATTCGGAAGTGTAGCTTTATCTATATACCATGAGAACGACTAATCTAATTAAGAAACCAAGCACACACTAAAATAAATCCCCAAATGATGTAATCAACAAAGATGTAGAATCAAGTTTTTACTTTCTAGGTGAATATATCCCTTGCTAAGTGCAGGACGCTCATATGGAGGCACCTGTTTAATCACAAGAATCCTGAAAGATGAATACATGGCAAGAATCTAGCCTAAATAAAAAGTCCTGATCATGAAACTTACTTGTTCCCTGGAAATGATAGCAAGTTCACCAGGCTTGACACCTTGCTTAAAGAACTCTCTCGCCGCGTATCCCTGTCAATCACAAGAACAAAAATTTCTCAATCTTCATCGTTCTCATCTACTTCCTAGTTTCTATGAATCAGAGAACCAATAGATCTAGCGATACAATCAGTAAAACTTCTCCAGCGATGAGGATTCAAAAAGCGAAACAGTGAGTCAGTGAGCAGTACAGTGTGACGATTCGTAAGCGAAGAGATAGTAAACACAAATCCGATCAAAAAAAAAAACGAAAGGAGAAGAAGAACAGAGACAGAGAGAGAGACTTACGGCGGAGACACCACCTCCGACGATGACATACTTGAAGCTCTTCTCTTCCGCCATTGATGCGATCGAATCGTCTCTTTGATTTTTATTTTTATTTCCGATTTGTCTTTTTTACCTTTTCTTCTTCTTTTTGGATCCGAGAAATGTGATTGGGTCAGGGGTTTTTATAGGAGACATTGTCCGGTCTGGAAGGAATCTTTACACGTGGCTTCATTTAAGCCGTTAGATATCCCGCTTCGTGCATAAATCGAAATCAAAATCGAAATCGAGTCAGCGTCTAATATTTTTGACCCGGTCGTATTTAACACGTGACAGATCTGGTCGATATAATATAAAACGGACATTCAGATTTAGATTCCGGTACGAGCCGGTTTATTGATAGATACCTTTCACTTTCAGGCTTTCATATTTGGAGAATTTTACTTACATATCAAGAGAATATATATAAAAGGAATCATGACTCTTGTAAGCAGCCACTAGTCAAATTGACGAATATAGTAGAATATCTTGATCGAGTTGTTGGTTGATTTGAATTTATGTATTAAACAAAACCAGTAGTTTTATGAAAAGTTTTTAGTTTTTGTCAAAGAAGTTTTTAGTTTAATTCGATTATCTGTGTCAGTGATTAGTGAACCAAATTCCATAATTTATTTGCATATAAAGGTAAGACCTTATCTTGACCCCTAAACCTGATATAATACAAAAAGGATATGTATTTACTACACTAATCATAGGATTTTGTTTGCGGTCCATAAAGAAAGATGAATAACCTTAAGACCATAACTTTAAAAATCATTCTTCAGTAGTAGTAATTAAATAAACTACTAATAATCTAAATGATTTAAGTCGTAATCTTATGTTTTAAGAAGATCTACTAGTAAAGAAAGAAACTACTTAATTTTGTATAGTTAGTATATTACTATAACATATGACATAATGTGAATAAGAGTATTATGTTAACAGTTTTGAGAAGAAAGATGATTTGGATTTTAGTCAAAAGAAAAGAAAAATATGTCAAAATGATGAGCTAAATTCCAAATGGGTTGAAAGATTAAACTTGCAGATAGACTTGCAGAAGTTGGGACCTAAATATTAATGATGTGATGAGCCATTGTATTAACTAAATTATTAATGATGTGGACCTTGGCGGCCTAAAACTCTTCCATGCATGCCTACAATAATGAGAGTTTAAAATCCAAATTAATGAGAAAGGAACAGAGATAGGGCTGTACAAGAATCTAACGTATCAAAAGTACCCTATTGATTTTGACATATGTTAATAAATTAAAATTTACATTAATTGTAGTAATATATCCTTATGATTTTGATGTTTGTTACTAATCTTCTTGGACGATGCTTACTTACTTCATATAGATGCAGCTAGTAATTAGCACTCGAATATAAAGAGTACTCTTTTTAGTTTAATGCATGCGTTATTGAGGATGAGGAATATTTCTTGCAGTGACAAGTGACAACTATTTTTTTTTTTTTTTTTTTTTTTTTTGACAGCAACAAGTGACAACTATAGAAGGATCTAAATTCATCGGTTACTTTCGTGCTTATATATATGACAGGCTTAATGTTAATGGGCCGGTCCTATATGTCAGATTTCGAGGAATACCCACTAATAGTTTTTTTATGAAGTTCTCACTTTGTTGGATCCGTATCCAACTAAAACTGTTGTTGGAATTTTTTGTTTTTAAAATGCGCACCTAACTTTCATTTGTATACTATATGCAGACTTAGTGCTAAGCACAAGGGATCAAACATTTGACCAAAATAAAAATTTATCAGCAAGTCAAGAAAAGGTCAATTTACGTGTTAGAAGACCGATATTAATGAAAGGTATGTGATAATTTGCAATTGCTATATTTCATTATCGTCGATGGATGAACAAAATAAATTTATCGCAATTTGCAATTGAGAGAAATCGTTTAAATCGGTGGCAAACTTGTATATGCATTATTCACGTATTAAGTTACTTACAGTTTGTTGATTAAAAAAAAGAAGGGAAAACAATCGGGATGAATCGACACATTTACGTGAGGATGTGATTCATAATTTCATATGTATAAAACTTTATGTTGAAAATATTTCGGTGATGTGAGAGTATTGTATATTCTACCTAAAAAACCATGATGACAACCCTAATTAATATAAAAAGTGTACTAAATTATTTATTGTGGTCCTGATCTTCCTGGATTTGCGAACATTTTAAGCTTTATGAAAACTATAATATGCTTTAAAAATCAGCTTATCTTTAAGAAAACTAGTAAACTTTTTAATAAGTTAAAGTTGTTTTAACTTTTGAATATTCAAAGAGAGAAACATTATAATTTCCCTCGAGCGATGTGATATGTATTAATTTATATTTCTAGACTTATAGTGATGAAAGATGAGCATTATTGTCAAATGTACATTAGGTTCATCATTATCGCCTTTTATTCTTTAAGTTTTAATCAATTCCTTAGAAAATTCCTAATACTGTATAGACAATACACATGAATTACACGATTCTTAAAAAACAACCTTGCCAAATAAAAATCTGCAGTTGTCATTGCAAAGTGACATGGTTCATAATTATCTACTAAAACAAGATTAAACTCTTATGCTTAAGAGTTAAAAACTCGAAGACACATGTCAACGGAAAAATCAGTAGTGATCAACATGTCAATATAGTCTCCATCGAATTGAACAAAGATATTTAATAATCTCGTTGTTACATGAGACCCACAAACATATGATATGGGTCCCATGATTTGTTCTTCAAACTGCCCAGAAAAATGCAGAATCCTTTTGAAACCTCTTCAAAAATATACCGACAAAGAAACCCAACAAACGAAAAAAGAGAAGAGACAGAAGCCGAAATAACAGCTTCTCTTGTCTCTCTGCTTCGTCAATAATCTCTTCAGGTACTGTCTTACTCTTGAAGTCTTGATCATAGATGATTCATCATGATGAAATTAGAGTTTTTCTTTTGTATGCAATAGTACATGTCTGTTTTATTATCATTTAAGAAAAAGGTAAATCATAGGAACACCACTTTGCCTAAAGTTTAGATTCATATTTCTTGTTTTAAAGTTGTTAATTTGGCGATGAATAATATACTTCATATGAAAAATTCTCAATTTTTAATTTGACATGATCTCTGTGGAACTAAGACATGAACCCATTAATATCAAACTAAGAACCAGCCGTGGTTGCAGACATTGAGGAACTAGATTTTCCAGATATGTGACTGTTTCATAGGTTTCGTCTGGTATGTTCCTTAATCTTTAGTCATTGATCAAAATCTTTTGTTAATAAAACATTGATGATTTTTTTTTTCCATATTCCTCTGCTCTGCTCTGTTTTGCTCTGTTTTGCTCTGTTCTGTTATGTTCTGTTCTTATGAATCTGTATTCTCTTTAGAGTTAGAATTTCATCTGATTGAGATTTGATCCAACCTTTAACAAGAAAATTCAAAAAATCTTCCTTTAAACTGTGAAGATAATTTCAGGTGCGTGTGGGATCAAAAGATGTATCTACCGGTTTAGATTACTCGCATTTCCGCGGTTACTAAGATGCTGTGTGACTGAGTTTTAATGTTATGGGTTCATTTGCCGGAAAGTGTGAAATTGTTGAAGAAAAAGAAGACCGTCAAAACTCTATTGTTTACACAGCGAAATCAACGGCTATCCCACATTCTAGATCAAGCATTGTTGACGACAAGGATCTGGAGCGACCGGTACTGAAATTAGGTTACAGAGGTTCACTAGAAGATGACATAAACCAACTTTTCGAGTCTATAAGCATTCGAACATCCGGAATGATCCCTTCTTACCAAGTTGGTGCAAGTAGTAGCAGTAGAAACAACAGTCCTTTACAACGGAATGCTTTGAAAAGTCCCGCGAATCCCGGGGGACCGAGATCGCCTAGCAAGAGAAATGCGGAACCAGCGACATTAAAACAAGCTTTGAGAGATTTATGTGTCACTAAGGCATCAGAAACCGCAGCTACCAAAAGGATTCCGAAGATTAGTACTGGAGGCTCGGTTTATGGTTCGGTTTTGGTTGAACCGGGAAGTGGAGCTAGCGAAGAAGGGAAAGCGGTTCTTGTCGAGTTACTTGGTGAGGATCAAAGCAGTTCATCGGATAGTATATCGCAGCAGCTTCGTCTTCTTAAGATACATTCTTCGAGCCAAAACTCTCAGACATCAAAGCGATATTGCGATGAGATGACAATACTTAAAAAACACAAGAACTTGTCTCTTGACGACCAAGAATTGAGTATCGAGAACAAGAACTTGGGTTCATCATCTCCAGGATCAGGGAACAATAAGACAGTGGTTGGACTGAAATCAGTTAGAAAAGTGAGGTTGTTGTATGCCAATACACCAAGTTCCACCATAGTTAACGGCAAGAGAGTGGCTAAGTTAACCAGAACCATTCCACGAGGAGGAGGAGCTAAACCGGCACTAAGGAACAAAGGTTCCATGAAGAAGAAGGCTACAAATGTGTATGATGAAGTAGATGGCTTCTATGATCCCATTGCAAAGGAACTTCTCTGCCATAGATGCCATTTTGCTTTGAAGAACACTGCAGCTAAAGAAGAGCCCTCTAAAGATTCACTTGTAGAACCAGATCTTGAGCTGAATCCGAGTGTTAAAGATGAATTGGCTTCTGACTTCTCCAGCTCAAGCTATGAGAGCTCTCATGAGATCGGTGCTAGTGCGGAGACCAAACTTGATAAGATAAGAAGCTCTCTGGATTTGACATCTGCATTCGGTAGTAAAAAGATCGAATATGTTGTTGAATACGGCAACAATGAGATCACTGAGGAAGATTCTCTATCCGGCAAAGAAGTTGATCAGAAAGATTCTGTATTTATGTCGGAACAGAGCGTGGAGATTGGTTCTTTCAGTGAGAAATCTGTTGTGATGAACCCAGATAGTCCTCCAAACAAACTCAGCTTAGATGGAGCAGCCATTGAAGATGTCAACGAAAACTCAGAAATCGAAAACAAAGGCGACGGATACAACAGCTCAAGCACGAGTATCAGCGAGGAAGAACAAAAACAGAGTAATAATATAATGACAAGGTCTAGCTTTGGAAACAGACCTCATATGTCTAAGGATGTGAGATGGGAAGCTATTCAGCATATAAGGGCACAACACGGGCTTGGTTCATTGGGTCTTAGGCATTTCAATCTTCTGAAGAAGCTCGGCTGCGGAGATATAGGAACCGTTTATCTCGCTGAGCTCACAGGAACAAACTGTTTGTTTGCTATAAAAGTGATGGATAATGAATTCTTGGAGAGAAGGAACAAGATGTCTAGGGCTCAAACTGAGAAAGATATTCTCAAAATGCTTGATCACCCGTTTCTTCCAACTTTATACGCTCACTTCACTTCGGATAACTTATCTTGTTTGGTCATGGAATGTTGTCCGGGAGGCGATTTACATGTCTTAAGGCAGAAGCAGCCCGGGAGGTGGTTTCCCGAGCCAGCGGCTAGGTACCCTGTTTCTTACGATTAGTGGTTAACTTTTATGCTTTATGATTTGTGATGTAATTACTATTTTTTTTTCTTGCAGGTTCTATGTGGCAGAGGTACTTCTGGCATTGGAGTATTTGCATATGCTCGGGGTTATATACCGAGATTTGAAGCCCGAGAACATTTTGGTACGAGATGATGGACATATCATGGTGACAGATTTTGATCTCTCTTTAAGGTGTACGGTGAGCCCAACGCTTCTAAACTCATCATCTCCGCTCCATGCGGATACAATGAGACTCTCCTCGGGTAGCCGCAATGGATCTAACTGCATCGAGCCATCATGTTTCCGCCCTAAACTCTCCCGCGGATCCGGGACCAAGAAAAAAGGCAAACAACACCGCATAATGATGAAAAAACTCAAGAAATCTGACCTAATCGCACGGTTCAAATCATTGCCACAGCTCGTGGCAGAACCAACAGATGCGAGATCAAACTCTTTTGTAGGAACACATGAGTATCTCGCTCCCGAGATCATTAAAGGCGAAGGTCACGGTGCTGCAGTTGACTGGTGGACATTTGGGATCTTTCTATATGAGCTTCTTTACGGGAAAACTCCATTCAAAGGAGCTACTAATGAGGAGACCATAGCTAATGTGGTGCTTCAGAGCTTGAAGTTTCCTGATAACCCTAATGTGAGTTTCCAAGCTAAAGATCTTATAAGAGGTTTGTTAGTCAAGGAACCTGAGAACCGGTTAGGGACAGAGAAAGGAGCAGCGGAGATAAAACGGCATGCGTTCTTCGAAGGCTTGAACTGGGCGTTGATCCGGTGTGCGATCCCGCCTGAGCTTCCGGATTTTTATGACTATGGAGTTCCGAATCATGAAGGGAAAAGCAATTACTTAGATTGCAAGGCAGTTGGGGAACATCTTGAGTTTGAGTTATTCTAGAGGAAGATGAGGAAGCTTACGTGATATTAAAGCCTTTCATAGAACTCTTGCTTGTATCGTAAGTTACAGAGTCACTTTTTGGTTTATTATTATTTGTTTCGTTTTGTTTAAAAGAAGTATTGTTATTTTACTTTTACTTTTTGTTAACTATTGTTATTTGGTTTTAAATATTTTTTTTTCCAAATAGAAAATTACCTGAAATAAATAAATATGGATATTGATGATTTGATTTTGACGATATACTTCTTTTGAAAAATGTTGTGATCCATGTAATGTACAATAGTCTCTTAAACTTGGAAATTCTGCTCATACATATCTTTAAATTAGAGTCCAGAACAAAACTTTTACCAAGAATTGTTTTTCCTCCCAAGCGTAATATATAATCCTATACTATTATTTGGGGAGTACACTTTATAAGATACTCTTAACTAACATTCCTTTTTGTAAGAATTTACTTAACAATGCCATTACAAAAATCTTCTTTTAGAACAAATTTCATTCAATTTATTAAGGATAAACAAGTAAAATACTAATTTATGTCATTTAATTAATTTAAGAGAAATTGTTAAAAATGCCCCTTTTTCAATACCCCTTTTCAAAAATGCCCCCTTTGATAGTCCATTTTTAAGTTTGCCCTCTTTTAATTTTTAATGACCATTTTACCCTTATTTGAAACAAAATTAGGTTCACAAAATACAAAATATTTTTTGGCGGGAAAAGTGATCCCGCAATTTTCCCGCCAAAACACTTGTAAAAACCTTTAAAATACCTTGTAAAATTTTCCCGTAAAAATTTTTTCCGCCAAAAATTTTTTTTTGCGGGAAAATTGATTCCGCAATTTTTTTGGCGAAATTTTTTTGGCGGGAAAAGTTTTGGCGGGAAAAATTTACAAGGTATTTTAAAGGTTTTACAGAGTATTTACAAGTGTTTTGTAAGGTTTTACAATGTATTTTAAAAAGTTTTACAAGGTACTTATAAGGTTTTATAAGGTATTTATAACTTGTAAAACCTTATAAAAAACTTGTAAAACCTTATAACTTGTAAAACCTTATAAAATAGCTTGTAAAATCTTATAATATCTTATAAATACCTTATAAATACGTTGTAAAACCTTTTAAAATACATTGTAAAACCTTATAAATACCCTGTAAAAAACCTTTAAAATACCTTGTAAATTTTTTCCGCCAAAAAAATTGCGGAATCACTTTTCCCGCAAAAATTTTTTTTTGGCGGGAAAAAATTTTACGGGAAAATTTTACAAGGTATTTTAAAGGTTTTTTACAAGGTATCACTTTTCCCGCCAAAAAATATTTTGTATTTTGTTGACCTAATTTTGTTATATTTTCTTATATATTTGTGATATCTTTTATTAAAAGAAGGGTAATTTAGTCATTTTGTACATAAAAAGGGGTATTTTTAAAAATGGACAGCCAAATGGGGTATTTTTGAAAAGGGGTATTGAAAAAGGGGCATTTTTGTGAGTCTCCCTTAATTTAATTAAATTATAAAACGAAAATCTATTATTTTTTTTTTTTAAAATGACCAATCAAAATGAACATATAAGATTTGATATCTAACTTACCATATTAATTTGTTATTAATCATTAAACTTCACCTCTCATCTTTATATGATTATATTAATATGAAACAAATAAATCATTTTATCATCTACATAATAAAAAAAAAATAATTTTTTTTCTGCATATGCCAAGATTTGAATTTTTAAAAACGCATATAAATTGTTCAATCTATAGAGGAAACAATTAAACGGGTCAAAAATTTAGACTTGAGTAATATATTTCTTTTACACAAAAATAAAGTCAACAAAAATTCGGACTGAGCAACGGGTCAGAATTTGAATATTTATATTCGATTTCATACATTTATTTTTTTGAAATGTATAATTTTATATACTACAATAAAAATTTAAATATTTTAATTTGCAACATTTAAAATAAGTTTTACTTGATATTTTTAGAGAATATCATCAATACTTAATAGTTCAAAAAGTTAAAAATTATAAATACTCTAATTTGATTATTTTTAAAAATATTTATAATAGGTAGCGGGTTAAATATAATATATTATATGATGAAATGAGTTTTGATCCTTATAACTATTGAAATAGTTATATTTAATTTCATATAATTTGTTTTTTTGAAATTCATAATTTTATAAACTACAAAAAAAAAATAAAGATTTTAATTTGGAATATTTAAAAATAGTGTAGAACATTTAAATATGGTTTGACACCTCTAATACTAAATAATACGTCTCACTAAAAAAGAGGTATGTAAAAATTTTCTCACGTGGAATGCTATGATAGCTTAGCGATGGTCTCGTGACACAAGAGTTTTGGTCAAATAAATTTTGGACCGTTAATTTTTTTTTTTTTTTTTTTTCATCAAACACCATTTTATTAAGCTACGGATAAAAGAGTCTCCGTTAAGGAGAACCATACAGAAACCGATAAACTTACATGGGAATAAAAGTACTCACAGGCTGCTCTACCTTGAACATTACGCAACACCCGGATAAATAAACAACAAAATAAGAAAATACAACTGAAACAGAAATAAAATGATCTAAAGATGCTAGGGATAACGCGTTCCAACGCAGAGGTAAGCCACTCGGTATGACAAAATGCTTGACGATGCCATGAAGCCAGCCACCTTGAGATACATTGCCTTACGAAACAACCAAGATTTCGTATGCTTTTGAAGTTCCAAACTTGCGCCTGAAGTGTCGAGACACCCAATCCCTGAAAAGGGTGGTCACAAGTAGGACGAAAGAAAACTCTCGCGAACCATACGCCGTTGCCGACACGTATGAGATGGATCCTAACACACGTAACAAGTAGAAAAAGGGGATCCGAAGCCTTTTCCCAATCACTAACCACAATGCCCAAGCGTGGGCCACATGAAATGCTCGCCATCATTTCTCTTATATGGTCGAAGAGAAAAAAAGATGTTAGAGAGCTGCTTTCAGGCCCGCTTTCTTGAAACTTAAGAGCCTTTGAACAGTCAAATAGCAAAGGTCTAACAACTTTTTGGTAAAACTCCCTTACAAGGAAGAGGCAATGGGGGAATAGCCTCTCCACGAAAGAGGAAACAAGTGAAATGAGAAGCGAAGTGTTTAGTTGGCGGTTTGTCCTTCTCTTTTCCAGATTTGCGGTGATCATATACGGGTCACCTTTCAAGAACCATTGACCTCCTTTGGGCGTGCCATTGTGGCCCAAACTTATACAACTATAGTCTCGGTTTTTAACGACCGGATGAACAAAAACTGATGTAAAAACTCGATTTCTAATTGTTGTCCCAATAACCCACAACCGGGCAGTAACCGACACCAAAAGAACCGGATAATCATTCGAGAACATAAGAGTATAACCTCCCATAAGTTCAAGAGAATCTTCATCAAAGATAGAAACAAAAGCTATACAAGCTCTAAATTTTGGAAAGAGATACAACATATTCTTTGTCTCTGACAACATAAAATCGAAGTAATGTAACAATGGTCTCTCCCACACGGAGGAATTTGAAGATGTTCTCTTCCAAAAACAATTCTGGGTTTTTGATATGTATGACCCATTAGCAGCAAGTCCATAATCTAGCCCACTACCATATTCTGGACCGTTAATTTTCTCAATAATTCTCTCAACAATTCTGGAATTTGAAGATGTTCTCTTCCAAAAACAATTCTGGACCGTTAATTTTTATAAACCATATTAAATTAATAATCATAGAAAAATGGACGATGGGAATTGCGACTCGAGTGGACCCCACTCCCACGCTGATCTTTAAGCAATCGCTTCGTTTTCGCTTTCGAAATCACAAAATTAGCAAAATCGAAAAAAAAAACTTAGTAGCAAACGAACCCTCCACTCATTTAATTTCCAGATTTTTCTTCTTCCAGATCTCTGCTGTCTCTCACTATTCCCGAATTTTCCGATTTTTTTTTTGTTGTTTTTTCTCACCGGCGGCGAGGGATATGGTGGTGATTCACGGAGTGTCTGTTACTCCACGCTTCACTCTTCCTTGTCGACCTCTCAACACTAGCTTTAATGGCAATTCCAGCCTCTCCTTCTTCCTCAAAAAGCACCTTCTCTCTCGTACGCCTCTTTTTCTGCTATCTCCCTTCCCTCTTTTGCTTTGTTTTCTGACGCCATTGTTAATTTCTTAGAATGCTTAGCTAATTCGTTACTTGATTAGCTTCATGAACTATAATGGTGATAAAATTGAGTAGAAATAGAAACAGATTTTGTGGTTTGATGAACTGCTTTTTAGTCTTTGTTCTCCAGATACCTCTTGATTAGATCCATGTCTGTAGGGAAGATCTTTGCTGGGAAACAATCTGCGGAGTTTGATTCTTCTTCACAAGCTATTGCTGCGTCTGAGAAAGTCTTAGTACCTGATAATCTTGATGATGATCACAGCAGTTTTTCACAAGAACCACAGGTGGATATCTTTGTCATCTCTGCTCTTTAATCAGTGAGTTTTATATATATATGTGCAAAGGCTAATTGTTAGAGGCTGAAACCTTATTATGTGCATTACATTAAAACAGTTTTTCTTCTTGTTGTAGATATTTAATCTAGAAAGTCAAACAATGGAAGAGACTCAGGCATTAAGAACAGAAGAGAGAGGAGTGAGACCAAGAGTAGTTCCCTCACCTGGGGATGGGAAGAAAATATATGAGATAGACCCCATGTTACGAAGTTACAGCAATCATCTTGATTACCGGTAACAATATTTTTCCTACTATACCTGCTTTAGTTTTAGTGTATAAGCCATTAAGCCTCCAAATCTTTTTTTACTGAAGGACTATTCTCACATTTGATGTAGAATTTTGTAGCAAGTCTAGATATTGTTGTTACTTTTGATTTCGTTAAATATCTTGCATTTTTGTTGGCTACAGTTATGGACAGTATAAAAGATTGCGTGAGGAAATAGACAAATATGAGGGTGGTCTGGAGGCATTTTCTCGTGGCTATGAAAAGTTAGGATTTTCGCGCAGGTAACTATTTGCTACCAGCATTAGTTCTTCAGTAGAATACCAATTTTAGGCTGTAGGTGTTGCGACAAAGAAAAAACAGTCATTGGAGACTGGATGTGTATATCGAGTTTTAGCCGGATTTCATTCTTATTACAGGTTTCCAGATTTTGCAACTCGTGAAATGGTTTTTATACAAGGGATCCTAATCGGTTTTGACATCCATAATTGTTTGCACTAGAAAAGCCTGATTCTAGCAAAACTAGTCTCATTACCGCTGCAGTGTCACTTTGATATCATTTCATCAATAGCATATTATATAATTCCCTAATCGTAGTTCCATTGCAATTTTCAGTGATGCCGGTATAACATATAGAGAGTGGGCTCCTGGAGCTAAGGTTTGTTTCTTTGAGTTTTCCACTAGAAAGTTATAAGTTTGTTCTACTAAATTCCCTCATTCACGACTGTAGACAGAATCTTTGCATTTGCTTTTTGTGCCCACAAAGTAAATATTGTTCATATAACGAGGTTTGGATATTGTCCTACAGTCACTATGTGGTCGAAATGCTGTAGCACCTGTCTCATGTAGGAGTAGTGATTGGTTTTGCTTATTTGAAACTGAGTGTAGGAGGTTTAACATGTTAGACGCATCACATCTCTATGGCAACTTGTACTTCTTTATTGTATGTGTTTTTCTGTTATGTGTGTGCATATTTATAACTAGTTTGGTACTTTTTCTAAACTTCTGTGCTCGCCTGTTTCAGGCTGCATCACTTATTGGAGATTTCAACAACTGGAATTCTAATGCAGATATCATGACTCGGGTATGGCCCATTGGCCACTTTGCTTAAATTCCTTATGCTTGGTAAATTCATTTAAAATTTGAAGATCTATTGAATTCCGACCAATGATTCTCTCATCAAATCTTTCACAGAATGAATTTGGTGTTTGGGAGATTTTTTTGCCCAACAACACTGATGGTTCGCCTGCAATTCCTCATGGCTCACGTGTAAAGGTAACTAACAAGGCGCTTCATTCATTCATTTCTGCTCCCACCAATTATTGCATGTTTAATCTTAAAGAGATGGTCTCACTGGTGCAAGCAATGAGTTAATACATATTTGTTTGAGAGCTTCTGAGAATATTATGTAATGACGATGAAGTAATTTCTGATACACAAAACTCCAGATTCGTATGGATACTCCATCTGGCATTAAAGACTCAATTCCTGCTTGGATCAAATTCTCCGTGCAAGCTCCAGGTGAAATCCCATTCAATGGCATATACTATGATCCTCCAGAAGAGGTAAGGTTCTGCAGTCTTTTGAATAATTATCTTGTGGAAAACGATTGTGCCAGTGCTAGTCTGAAGTTTATGATGATTCAGATATATAGATAAGTTGCTACTGTCAAGGCAAAAGTAATGGATATCTTTCTTGGACGATCTCAAACGCATATGTTTATTTTTTAGCCCACAGATTCAGTCATCTATATTCCTCTGTATGATGAACAATGAATGAACTATTTCTGCAGCCCGTTTAGTGTATGCTTACAATTTATCGTTGGTGTTCCTAAGAACATCAACAGATACTTTTGCTTGTCCCTTCAACGGTCCTTAATTTCTTTTCAGGAGAAATATGTTTTCAAACATCCTCAACCAAAGAGACCTAAGTCGCTGAGGATTTATGAAGCACATGTTGGCATGAGTAGCACGGTGTGTATGTGCCTCTTCGTCTTAAATAGTTCTGTTTTGGTCCTTAACATCTGCGTACCAAACTTCTTTATAACTTATCAATATGCCACACTGTTGGTTTGTTCAGTATGAATGTTTGACTATAATGACATAGATCCCAATTTCTGGATATTTCTCAATATCACGGGAATGATAATAGTGTGCTTGTTATGCAGGAACCAATGGTCAATACTTATGCTAACTTTAGAGATGATGTTCTTCCACGCATCAAAAGGCTTGGCTATAATGCGGTTCAAATCATGGCTATACAAGAACATTCATATTATGCCAGCTTTGGGTATGCTTTTAACCTGAGTGAGCTCTAGTAGAATCCTAGATATTTGCATTTAAGTATTCGTAAAGAACTATACTGAGGAAAATGGTCGTTTCTCTTATGAATGCAGGTACCATGTCACAAACTTTTTTGCCCCAAGCAGTCGTTGTGGGACCCCAGAGGAACTAAAATCTTTGATAGATAGAGCTCATGAGTTAGGCCTGGTCGTTCTGATGGATATCGTTCATAGGTCGTGAAAGTTTTCATGAAAGCAAACAATCAGATCCACCTTTTGGTCTTTCACATGTCGTTTAATATTGCAACTCTCTAACCTGTGCAGCCATGCTTCAAAAAACACATTGGATGGGCTGAACATGTTTGATGGAACTGATGCTCACTATTTTCACTCTGGGCCTCGGGGTTACCACTGGATGTGGGACTCACGACTTTTCAATTACGGGAGCTGGGAAGTATGTAACTAAATATTGTGAACAGACAACTTCCTTGAGCACTATTAGTTCCAATAGTCTCTTTTGATCTTTTCTAACAGGTATTACGATATCTCCTTTCAAATGCACGGTGGTGGCTAGAAGAATACAAGTTTGATGGGTTTAGGTTTGATGGTGTAACCTCAATGATGTATACTCATCATGGACTCTCGGTACACAAACTTTTCTACAATGGATGGATAATGCAATTATTTGTTTTCCCCATGTTCCTTTCCAATTTTGTGTCAGGTTTTACGCATGTCTTACGTCGGTCTGTTGATCTTCTATTTTGTGGGTTTTGGATAGGTTGGATTTACTGGGAATTACACCGAGTACTTTGGATTGGAAACTGATGTGGATGCTGTGAATTATCTCATGCTGGTAAATGATATGATTCATGGGCTCTACCCTGAAGCGATTACAGTTGGTGAAGATGTAAGTTTTTTGAATGTCTTCTTTATCATAACTACCGATCTTAGATAAGCCCTAACAAGACAAGTTATCCCCTGTACATAAATAGAATTTTTGCTCCCTATCTTTCCTAGTTCCCATACCACCTTCACCCTTGAGAAAAGGTAAAAACATTTACCATGCTAAATTACTAACTAACTGGATAGTCTGCTATCTTCTTACTCTTCAGTGAGACCTCTGACATAAAACTTGTAACCTGGTGAATTCGGCTAAATAAAAAACTGCTCTACAGAGCCATAAGGGATACATATGGTTTATCATATTAAAGAGTCTAGTGCAGAACATTAACCAAATCAGTCTCAACTGACAAGTGAAAGTTGGTATATATTTTTGGTGCTTGCTATTTTGTGATCTATGCTGATAAGATCGTTTCATTTCAGGTTAGTGGTATGCCAACATTCTGTATTCCTGTCCAAGATGGTGGCGTTGGATTTGACTACCGTCTACACATGGCCATAGCTGATAAGTGGATAGAAATTCTCAAGTGAGTTTCTTTCTGCATTTTCTTTTAAGTTGCAATCTACTTTAATGTTTGGTGAAAATGAGTCTGTCTTACTCTCTCCTCCATGTTATGCTGTGAAGGAAGAGAGATGAAGACTGGCAAATGGGCGATATCATTTACACACTTACCAACAGAAGGTGGTCAGAGAAGTGTATTGCTTATGCTGAAAGTCACGATCAAGCTCTTGTTGGTGATAAAACAATTGCCTTCTGGTTAATGGACAAGGTATAGATTAGACGCCATTATACTTTTCTATATTCTTTTTACTAAATCTTAGGAGTTATGTGAATGGTGTTTGTTTGGGTTCCAGGATATGTATGATTTCATGGCAGTAGACAGACCATCAACACCTCTTATCGATAGAGGAATAGCTTTGCATAAAATGATTAGGCTTATAACTATGGGATTAGGCGGTGAAGGTTACTTAAATTTTATGGGAAACGAATTCGGACATCCAGGTACTCTATCGATTTAAGCTTGTTTCATTTACTTTCTGTGCAAATTTGTTGAGTTTACAATTTCGTCACTACTCCTGCAATTTTCAGAATGGATCGACTTTCCCAGAGGCGAGCAGCGTCTTTCTGATGGGAGCGTAATTCCTGGCAACAATTTCAGTTATGACAAATGCAGACGCAGATTTGATCTTGTAAGTTCTTGAGATTTGGCCAAGTACAACATTACTCAAGATTATTTGTTCTTTTGTGTTCTGATTCAGAATAGTTCATATATAGGGGGATGCAGATTATCTCAGATACCGCGGACTGCAAGAATTTGATCAGGCAATGCAACATCTTGAAGAGAATTACGGTGTAAGTCTCCAAGTCAAAATCTTTGTAGATGATCTCAGTTTCCCATTAGCTTTATTCTGATTTTACATTTGAGCAGTTTATGACTTCTGATCACCAATTCATATCACGAAAAGACGAAGCAGATAGAGTAATCATATTCGAAAGAGGTGATCTCGTCTTTGTCTTTAACTTCCACTGGACCAGCAGCTACTTCGATTACCGCATTGGTTGCTCCAAGCCTGGGAAATATAAGGTATACACACATCTTAACTCTTCTTTTGAAACATTGGAAACGTTTGCATTGGTTGTGAATATAGAATCCGATATGTTTCTACTTTTCAACATTTCAGATCGTATTGGACTCAGACGATCCTATGTTTGGTGGATTCAATAGGCTCGATCGCAAGGCAGAGTATTTCACTTATGTAAGAAAAATAAAACCATTCTTTACATTCATTGTGACTTTTCCAGTCTCTTGACCAATCATGCCAATGCAGGATGGCTTATACGACGGACGACCCAGCTCCTTCATGGTCTATGCACCGTGTAGAACCGCCGTGGTTTATGCTTTAGCAAACCACGAGTAGGACTTTCAGACTTTGGTTCCAATATCGTAATCAGGGAAGAGGCTGTGTAAAAAATGTTTTTCCTTCATTAGAGTGAAGTGATGTGTACAAGGTCACCGAGAATGTAAAGAATTTGGTAATGGAAAATATCTAAAACACTAAGGTGGTGTTATTCAATGATGGATTTTAATAGAATTGAAATCCAACACTAATCCAGTGTTATTAACCTAATGATTTTAAATCTAACTCTAATAGATTTTAAAGTTTGGTGTTATTCAACTAAGATTTAAAATGATTCATTAAAATCCACTGTTATTCAAAACTAAAAGACTTGTAAAATCTTTGTATATCAAATCATTTGAAATCAAACATCTTTGGAGTTTCATGAGTAAATCATTAGAATCATAATCCGGGATATTTTGAACTCCACACAAACAGATTGTTAAAAACAATAGCAGAAATCAAATCTAAACCTTTAAGAATTGACTTTAACTCCATGAGTGAATAACACCCCCTAAACTAGAAATGTAGCACTTGATTTAAAAACCAATTACAATAACCGGAATAAACCGATCATTAACGCCAGCTGGCTGGTCTTGGAATTGGATACACTGCATGCCACAAAACATAATCGCAACGGTAATACTTGAACAAATAAATTAAACTAAAAAAGTGGGAACACTTGGATTCAATTATCTCATTAACTTTTGATTATGATCGCACTAATAGTTAGTTTTGTTGAAATAGATGACGTCATTACTCCTAAACGACGTCGTAACAAAACCGTAACAATTTCCTTTTCTTTTTGGTAACATGTATAAAAGAAATTTCCATTTTTATTGATCGAGTGATTTTCCATATTTTAATATAACATGTGTGTATAAAAGAGATTTCCTTTTTGTTTTTCCGAAACGACCTAACATCTCTTCTTATAAATATAGTCCTAATCTCTTCTTACTTCTTCTAGCGAAATCAAAATTGTATCTCGAGAGAAAAAGTTCTAAAGCTTTGAATCACAACTATTTTCGTGTGAATCTTCAATCATCCGTATGAATTTATTCGTCTCCACCAATTTTTACTTTTAGTCGATTGATCTCAACGATACTTGCCGTGGCGGTGGATGAGAGGCCGCAGCATGCGTCGATCATAATCTCCACAAACCCTATCGCCGAAGAGAAGAAGGTCCAATCGTCGTTCACAATCACAGTTAAGTAATCTCCACAATCACAGTCAATATGACTCAACAACAACAACAATCACATAATCCTCTCTTTCTTGACATGTAAGTAATCTCCAAAATCCTCTCTGCTTTTCTTTATTTTCTTCTGTTTCTAAGTTTATTATTTATCCCTTTCAACAAATATTGACTCCTTTCTCCTATTGGACAGATATCGCCTAAACACTATCATCAACACTTATTCCCTGTAAGCGATTTCTTCTATTACCCGTTCATTTTTATTATAATAAGATAGAAAATGTTTTTGTTTAAAAAATAAAACTAAGGATTTTTAACACTATTTTATTTATTTTACAAAAATTTTTTGTTTAAAAACAAAACTAAGTGTTAGATTTAAATAGCTTGAAAACAAATTGGGCTTAGCATCCCGTCCTTTTGGTCCGTAAGTCTTGAGGTGTATAAGTTCAACATGTTTTCTCGTAATTAAAATTTAACACTTAATTATGTTTTAAACGGTTTTCAAAAATAATATTTTCAGTAATTTTTTTTTTATTTTACAAAATGTTTTTGTTTAAAACAAAACTAAGTGTTAGATTTAAATATCTTGAAAACAAGTTGGGCTTAGCATCTCGTCCTTTTGGTCTGTAAGTCTTGAGGTGTATAAGTTCAACATGTTTTCTCGTAATTAAAATTTAACACTTAGTTATGTTTTAAACGGTTTTCAAAAATAATATTTTAAGTAAAAAAATTTTTATTTTACAAAATGTTTTTGTTTAAAAAAAAAACTAAGTGTTAGATTTAAATAGCTTGAAAACAAGTTGGGCTTAGCATCCCGTCCTTTTGGTCCGTAAGTCTTGAGGTGTATAAGTTCAACATGTTTTCTCGTAATTAAAATTTAACACTTAGTTTTGCTTTAAACAGTTTTCAAAAATAATATTTTAAGTAAATTTTTTTTTATTTTACAAAAAAATTTTTGTTTAAAAACAAAACTACGTGTTAGATTTAAATAGCTTGAAAACAAGTTGGGTTTAGCATCCCGTCCTTTTGGTCCGTAAATCTTGAAGTGTATAAGTTCAACATGTTTTCTCGTTATTAAAATTTAACACTTAGTTATGTTTTAAACGGTTTTCAAAAATAATATTTTAAGTAAATTTTTTTTTATTTTACAAAATATTTTTGTTTAAAAACAAAACTAAGTGTTAGATTTAAATAGCTTGAAAACAAGTTGGGTTTAGCATCCCGTCCTTTTGGTCCGTAAGTTTTGAGGTATATAAGTTCAACATGTTTTCTCGTAACTAAAATTTAACACTTAGTTATGTTTTAAAAAGTTTTTAAAAATAATATTTTAAGTAAAAAAAATTTTATTTTACAAAATGTTTTTGTTTAAAAACAAAACTACGTGTTAGATTTAGCTTGAAAACAAGTTGGGCTTAATATCCCGTCCTCTTGAAGTATATAAGTTTAACATATTTTCTCGAAAAAAATTTTTATTTTACAAAATGTTTTTGTTTAAAAACATAACTACGTGTTAGATTTAGCTTGAAAACAAGTAGTTAAAATTTAACACTTTGTTATGTTTTAAACGGTTTTCAAAAATAATATTTTAAATAATTTCTTTTAGTAACAGAACCGACTTATTAGTTTCTTTTTTTCTTTTTCATGGGTCTGATCCAAGTATAAATACACTCGGCCCAATTCCTTGTCGATGTAATTATCCATAACTTTTGATTAT
Organism: Arabidopsis suecica; assembly: GCA_019202805.1. Lineage (NCBI taxonomy): Eukaryota > Viridiplantae > Streptophyta > Magnoliopsida > Brassicales > Brassicaceae > Arabidopsis > Arabidopsis suecica. The sequence continues at coordinate 1,046,995 of CM032910.1, forward strand.
GATCGCACTAATAGTATTGTTGAAATTTAAAAATCTAAAATTGCAAAGTTAAAAAAAAAATCTTTTTCATAAGATACCGGTTTAATTTGATTGAATAGTTCCGGTTAAGACCAGTCACGCTCCTTTCGCTTCCATTATTAGGATTCTAAGAAATCCAACGGTCATCGTAGAGCGCATCAGATAAACGGCTAAAAAGCAAATCCTCCGGGAAGAAGAAGAAGACGAAGATGCAACCGACAGAGACGTCGCGGCCGGCGTCGGCGGATCAAGGCCGCCGGCTTAAGGATCAGTTGTCCGAGAGTATGAGCTTCAGTAGCCAAATGAAGAAGGAAGACGATGAGTTGTCGATGAAAGCTTTGTCGGCGTTCAAGGCTAAAGAAGAGGAGATCGAGAAGAAGAAGATGGAGATCAGAGAAAGAGTTCAAGCTCAGCTTGGTCGTGTTGAAGATGAGTCCAAGCGTCTCGCTATGATTCGCGAGGTTTGATTTTGAATACATTATTTCAATTCGAGTTTTGGTGTGATTCACTTGCTGCTTTAAGTTTCATTGTAGTGTAGATTAGGTTAAATTCCAATGGCTTAGAGAGACCAAAAGGGAAACAAAATTCAACCTCGTTTTTAGATTTAGTAGTTGAATGTTCTAAAATTAGAAAGCTGGATTTGGTCTGGTTTTAGGGTTTTTCCCATTTTTAGATTCTAGATTTGTGGATTTTTTTGTAATTTTGAGCATAATTTGTGTCCTAAAGATGAGCTCTGTATCATGATTTAAACCTAATTGGGAAAAGAAGAAGCTATGGATCAAGCTCTAAACTGAATTTGTGGTGATGTATGTTTGGTGCATTTAGGAACTTGAAGGTTTTGCTGATCCCATGAGGAAGGAAGTTACTATGGTGCGGAAGAAGATTGATTCTCTTGACAAAGAATTAAAGCCATTGGGGAATACAGTTCAGAAGAAGGTTTGGGTTTTACTATTGAGAATTGTAATGCTTCTTCATATATGTAACTAGGCACTGTGTTTCGAGATAAGATTGCTTTATATGGATGATGAAGATATATATAGATCAGATCGATTTTAGACCGACTTGATACTGAAAAATTTTCGGGATGAGTTCAGGATTCTTAGTATTCTAAGCTGTTTTTTTTTTCAAAATGTGCAGGAAACAGAGTACAAGGATGCTCTTGAAGCATTCAATGAAAAGAACAAGGAGAAGGTGGAGCTGATCACCAAGCTACAAGAGGTTTGTTCAATATGATCTCACTTCTCTCTACTATTTCCAAGTCATATTTAGTATTTGAATGAACGTTATGGATGGTCTGCGTTTGGTCCAACAAATTGGTGGGTTGTCTATTAAACTAATCGGGTTTTAGCTGTTTCGGGGCATACGAATTTACCCATTACCTTCGTTTAGAACCTTACAAAGTAGGTAAAGACATCGAGCCCGTAGTTTTGTTCTGAGGCTTGGGAAAGACTCCCATTGCAATTGGTGAAGTCATCTTACTGAGTTTGGGAATCCAGTCTGCAAGTTTGTCATTTTAATAGTTGAATTCTTGATTCAAAAACGGGTTTCACAATTTTAAAAAGTGAAATCCGTGTAGAGACTCTAGATCAGGACTTTCTATGTTTGGGTGCTTGGAAATTAGTTTCTCCAAGCTAGATCCAACACATTATCTTAGCACCTTTTTCTCGAGATATCCGAAAGAACAATCATGCGCTGTCTGTAATTGCACTATATTCTATATACTGTATTTTCCATTGAAACGCTTGTACTATGTGGTGAAAAAACTAAATCAAAAGTGTTGTTTATATTCACTTTGATCGTGTTCTTATGATGGTTTGAGACAGAGAGACTTAATCTGCTCTTCTTCGTTTTTGATGAATGTGCGCAGTTGGAGGGAGAAAGCGAGAAACTGAGGTTCAAGAAGCTGGAGGAGCTAAGCAAGAACATTGATCTAACCAAACCTTAGTGTTGGACTAGCACAGTCCCTGGGATTGGGCTATTTAAAAGTTATAAAATATCACTGGTAAAATCACTGTTAGAATATTTTCATTGTTCTTTTATGATTCTAGTAATATATAATATATAAAATAAAAAAGTAAGAAGATTTGGTTTGAACTAGATGTTGCAAAGAAAGTGTAACAATTTATCGTCGTGATTGGTAGAATTGTAATAATAATGTAAAGAAACTATGTTTGTTTGTTCTGGAGCATTTTAATACGTGATTATATCATGAACCATTTCAAATCTCTCTAATTATATGTTTAAGACCTGAGAATTTGAACTAAAAATGTGAAATCAAACTGACAAGCTTGATAGGATCACGTTAATCGAGAACATAGACATATACTAGAATCAAGTGAAGAGTGTAGTGCATTATTTCAATTACTACAAAAAGAAAATTTTATATTTTCAATTATGTGAAGTATGTAACCAATCAAATATTAATTTGCAGACGAATCCTTAACTACCAAACATGTCCGATAAAGCCAAAATAATATAAATGCTGTGTCTTTTACAAGAATATGAATCTGCTAGACTTTGGGATTTAAATTAGCCAATATTTTAATATAAAACAAAATAGAATTCAAAGGAAAATGGAATAATCAAACGTTTGGTTTGGTGGAATAATCAACGAGGTTTGCTTGTATGAGCATCTCTCACTTTATTATATTGAAAGTGCATGCATCTACGATAAATCAATAATTAATCATACTTAGCAACATCTACAATGTTCCAAGTTTTTAAACCTATCCATTAAGAGATATCTCTCACAAAGTCACACAACCCCTACTTCTCATATTCCTATATTTATTTCCGTAAATATTGTTAAACAAATTATTTCCATAAATCTTATGTGATGGCAGTGATGCTTTGTTTTTTTAACGTCTAGCTTTTATTGTTAACTTTGATCGTAAGTTACATGATCTTGAAATAACAAATCGTTAATACATCGAGAAAGATTGAAAAAAAAAGATTGGAATTAATATACGGGTCTTAATTGTTTCCCATTTTCTTTTTTTTTTTTTTTTTTTTTAGTCTGAATACCCTTTTTTGCGAATGGTGAAACAGTCACTCATTTTTTTGCGAATTGTTTCCCATTTTCGCTAACCGATCTTGAAGAGTAGTTGAATTCTAGTCTTGTGAACAAAATCTTGTCATCTGTTGATGTCGCCTATAATATTCTCCAAAGTCAATAAGAGTCTTACAATCTTGTTTTGTATGTTCCTTTCGCCGAAATTGTCACCGTCTTTTACTGAGATCAAAATTCTGCCTAAATTTATTATGTGTGTCAGTGTGTGTGTTCTAAATGGTAACATGTTCGGTGCCGCCGTGCCGCAATAGTTCGCATATGTTAAAACATTGTATATGTTTTTAATTAAAAGTAATTTATATGTGAATTCGATACATTTTCTTATAACGAGATGTGCGTGAATGAGTGTAAAATATAAATGTACCGGTCGTGCATGAGCATGGAGGAAACTGGAAAGCTACAAATCGAGCGACACGATCCAAGTTTAAGATACATATGGAGACATATTGTCTCACAAATAAGTCAAAGTCACAAACTTTTTAATTGGACCAATATTTTTCGTTTCAATAATTCATATGTATCTAATAAATAGGTTGGTGTATATATATTTTAGCTATTATTGAATCCTCTACATAAAATGTATTGGGACATGCTTCTTTCACTCTGCCCATATCCCTTCAATATCTCATCGGTTCACATGAATAGCCGTATACGTACAAATTCAATTCAATTGATAAATAAGAGTACACGTCTACGTATATATTAGTATATCCAACATCATTTATGCATGGTTCTATATTGCTCATATAGATTTCTTGTCTGTTTCCTTATTATCTTTCTTCCTTGGAAGCTTCGCAAATAAACAAACATAAAATCGCTAACTCTTGCAATTACAGAAGAAATTAAAAAAGGAAGAAGATGTATATCAAATTAATTAGTGAAACGTGCATCCGAATAATTAATATAAGAACCTATGTGAATTTCAAAATTTGGTAACGTTGCTCATGTATCAAATTCAGTGTCAAATATTTTTCATTTTTGGTTACAAAATTAACGTTGAATAACTACAGAATAGATATTTGTAGAGGCCTTTGCACTAAACAAAAAAAAAAAAAGATATTTGTAGAGGTTTATTTTTCGTGCTATTTAAAATCTTATGCATTCAAAATGAACTATAGAGCCGCTTATTGAAACGAACAAAAACACACAAATAAATTGTGGGGAAAAAAACGAAACGCGAAAAAAGAATCCAATGGGGGAAACGGCCACGTCATCAAACCGTGAGTCGTGGACGTCCATAACAAGCGGCTGAACAAAACGCCGACCTTAATTGACACGTGGCGTAATGTGGTTAAACACACGTGTGTCTGGACGCACACGAAGCTTGTCCTTAAGTTATGTGACGGTGGTCACTAAACCAAGAGTGAAAAAACAAAAATTAAAAATATGAGGCCCCACTTTGATTTTCTAATATTCATGAATCGATGTAATTGTCTCTTCATGTCTCATAAGTTCTCTATACTCGACAAAAAAAAAAAAAAAGTTCTCTATACTTTATAATCAATTACTTTATGACAAACTGTACTTAATAATATAACTAACTCCAGATTTAAAATTAGATGGTACAATTGTAATAAAAAAATAATTAAATTTTACCACGCATCACAAATAAACGTGAGTCATTTAGCTGGTTTTTTTTATTTCAGTAGTATGTAGTCAGATCTTGACGAAGATGGTATAATTTGATATATAACTTAATCTTGAGATATGAATATTAATTTTTATTAATACCATGTTAGTATGTTACGATGTCACGATTTGACATGCTATACACTAATACACTCCTTTTAAAAAAAATCAAATTTAATACATAACAGAAAATCATGTGGTTGATGATGAAACATAAAAATATGAATATGATACAACAATTTTTCTGATTTACAGAAAGTCATTTGTTAATTTTTATGCATATGCTTATAATTTAAACATGTATATTTCCAACTGGATCAGTTTATAACTTTATATATTTTTATAAATATAATTTAATTTGAATCTTTATAACAAAACATGTTCCAAGCGACCCCTTGATACAAAATAGAACAGAAAATGTTTCTACTGCGAGTACAGTTTTTTTACTCGGAAAAAAACTAAACAGTTGCTGGCAATTAATTCCTCTTTTGCGCCCATTCTATCGATCTAAATATCATTCAGTTCGATTATTCATATCAAATCTCATGCTAATTTGGAATTTAACCACTCGGTCCATCCCTAATAAAAACACGACTTAATTAATCATGTGATTAGACTAATAATTGAGAAACCAAAGCATCATAAGAAAATAAATAACGTTGGACAGAAAATAACAATATAAAATTGGGTATGTCCTAAGTTTGTCTTGATATGTGAAAACAATAAGAATATTGAGAAACTACTTACCAAACACCAACCACTAGAAGCGTCAAACCTTTACCTAAATACAAAGGTGATTGTAGTTTTATAACTTTATCAATTAGTTCTTGAGATAAACTCAAAATCTAGCTAGAATATATTGTATTCATTAGTTTCCTTTGAGATGTTGTCGCAATTTTACTAGTATACGACTTTATCCACCAAACCTTAACTAATAGGGTCGTGAATTTAAAATCCATAGCTCCTTACCACTCCGATCATTTCACATATATTTTTGTATTAAAATACAAATATCCCGGCATTTTTTGTATATACGGATATCAAAGTGTCACAGGGATGTCATTTTTATAAAGTATTGGAAATGTTTGAGTTGCCTAAATCTCTACACTTAATCAACATATAATCCAATATGCTTTTTACTATTAAAAAGGAAATATGCATTTTACTTTGTATTTAATTATACAATTAATCTCTTAGCTCATAGTTTCTTGTGGCCATAGCTTTCAACGATTTATGCGATAGTAGATTCAGGAACGAATTTACTCCTCTCAAAGTGTCATTACCTAATCAAATAAACGAAGTACTTTCATTTGTATCTTGTTTATTCTATAAGTTGTTTAATTTTACTTTTATTAAAATTACAATGATTTTATAATTATTATTGCATTTATACAATCACTGGTAATTAATGCTAAGTTGCTTTCTAGTAAAGTGTCCCAATCATAGAAATGTCTTTTTCAATGCCAGTTAAGCAAAATTATTAGGATTTGTTTTTTTTTGTTAAATAAAACTATAAATGTCAATGTCTATCCTATGTAAATGTAATTTAACATACCAATCTATACCTTTTTGGTATAGCCAAATATATATAATGTTTTTCCCATACTCGCTAATCATTCCAAGTTTGATTATCATATCCCCTTAAAAAAAGGTTGTGATCGTGACCCAATCTGAAAGTTGATCATCACGCCAATAAAGATATAGTGGCTGAAGTTCGAAACATATTATGTTTTTCGTATGTTAATCATAGAAAGTAATTGACGTTAACATTTCTTGAACACTCCCAATTCACTGTCATGGTCCTCATGGCTTATGGACATGACAATATTTTTCATCTTACCTTCCAGTTTATCGGTAGACTGCAAACATGCGATTGGTTACATATCCTGAATAGTAAACTCGTGTAATGACACAAAAACACTAAATCACTAAGTCCGTAACAATTATCATGGAAACGATAGTTGGATTTCTGCATTAAAACAAAATACATATTTAAACTGGACCATTTGGTTACCTTTGTGAATACAGTATTATTAATTTGGGCATATATAGTTATATATGAAAAAGAATTACAAAACTCACTTTTTTGGGTGGCTGTGTGACAATTTAGGAATCTCTTTCGAGGAAAAGAACACTAGTTTCCATCATTATCCACAGCGTCTTTAGTTTTTGTTAATGACATTTTATATAACAAAAGTTTTTTTTTTTTTTTTTTTTTTTTTAATATATAACAAAAGTATAATAGACCAAAATACATATATACTATCAGAAAAATATGTGAAAATCAAATGTTTAAATCATTTAAGCAAAAATGTTAAACAATACTCCTAACTCAAGTCTGGACCCTTGAAACAAATCTTAAACTACTATAAAATGAATAGATATGTTTTTCTAATATTTATGACAAATTTTATTTTCTGCCTAGGATTCTCTCAACTTGTAAATACTTATTGTTTCTAAAAATGGGATTAACGTGTTAATGTTATTGTCACAGACTCACAGTTTTATGTGTTTATTTAAGCGAGTCTAAAAGACAATTATGAAAAGCTGGACCATTTCACGCATACCCAATGGCTCCATACAGTAAAATCTTAATACTAAAAAGGAATGTTAACTTTAGAATATACGGAATGTTTCGATTTAAATATGCAAGAAATATATTGAACTTCAGAAAATTTGAATGAGATTATTATTTTTTTCTTAAAAAAAATTGCTATGAAATTTACGGAACAGTATAAAAAAGAACAATCAAATAATTCTGCAAATCTGAGCTGTTTGATTGGAAAAATAATTGTAGAATTACCTAATGGTTTTACTTTGCATCATTCCATTCCAAGATTCTGATCAATCAAAACTTAAAATTAACTGTTTGTTTTTTTTTCTATAAAAAACACTCTTACTGAAAAACAAGACATTTTTTTTGAAAATACATCAGACTATTTTACACTTTAACTTACACAATTTCAATTTGAAAAATCATCCAAATAAATTCGATTTTATTAGAGAAGCCCCACACCACCACTAGCTAGAAGCAGAAAGTGATTGAAGGAAATAAAGGAAGGCACGCGTTGCTCTGACCTTAATTCATACCTGGGAACTATATGAGGAAATAACTGTAATCAACTTTATTAAAATTACCATTCTCAGAAACACAATCATAATTACTTCTTTTCAAAAAAGACTGAAGCTACAAAAAGGTTTTGTATTTTTAAATTAAAGTTGATGTATATGTGGGAGTTAACCAATCAAATGAAAATATATATGAAAGCTATAAAATGTTGTACCGTGTCCTTTTTTTCTGGCCAATCTCTACACACGAGGAGCACTGTAAAACCCAAATTTCAAAATTATTTTATTGTTACGTTTCGAATTGTAAATTTTGAATTCCCTTGCAGAAAATTGTTTCATATGATTGTTGTGTGTGTGTATATAATGCTATAGTTCTTGGCATTTATCAAAGTTTAATTATTTGATCCATAAGTTTTTCGGACTACAGACCAAAACATACTTATTAACTATTTCATCTTCTATTTTCATAAATGTGTAACGTTAACTAATATTTTAACTTATACTCCTTAAATTAAAGAATCGATATATAATTAAAGGATAACGTTTACCGTTTGCGTCGACTTTGTGAATACAAATTACAATTTCATACTAGTAATTAATATGAAAGTGGTGAGAAAAGGGTCGTCAAAAAAAGTGAATGGAGTCAAAATGCAGTTCCTAGTTCCTACAATAAATTGGGCATGCGTGTTTCTCTCTTTTGTCGTTTTCTATTCTTTTTCTCACGATTTTTTTTTTAAGTTAAAACCCTAATTTTTTTATTTCTTACAGTATATTTTACTCTTTACCTCTTTGAGATCGTCAACGCTTTTGTCCTTTGAAGGAAAAAGAATAGTTTCACGAAAATGTGAAAATTGAAAACAACTATTCGATGCTATTATTGAAATAAGTGCTCGTTATGATAGTTTTCTTTTTCTACTTCTGTAACATACATGGAGATGGATATAAAAAGAAAACTCTTGAGTGACTCACCGAAATTTAAATAAGAGAGTAACGTTGAGATTAATGACTAGAGACTAAAGAAGCTGCGGGACTAGAGATTATTATTATTTTATTTTAAATTATGTTTTACACTTATAATGTAGAAATCTTATTTGTCTTCTCTGATTAAATATAGATTACGGAATTTATTTTAATATATGTGCATTAAGTATAAGAATATCAATTAACATGAAACATAGAAAATATTAACGAAGAGTAATTAACTATCAAGGGGACCAATTTTGATTAAATAAATTATTTTTTGTTCCGTTTAGAAATTGGCAATAACGTTGAGGTTGCTCTCTGAATTTTAAAAATATTTTCTATTTTGTTGGTGTGCTCTTAAATCCTCCATTGTTACATTGATGTTGCCCTCCGAATTTTAAAATATTTCATTTTTTGTTGTTGTGCCCTTAAATCACCCATTACACAATAAAACAAAAAAATAGACTAAACGAAAAAATAATGTTATAATTAATTTTATTTCTTCCTACCTACAACTATTTACTTAAGCCCTTGCCTCGATCTTTTAAACCATCCACATTTTTTGAATCACCATCAACATCTCTCTTTCTTCTCTCTATCTGACTCCAGAAACTTTCACTTTAATTACAAACTGAAATAAATCGAAACTTTTGAATAAACTCTGTTTCTTGTTGTTGGAATTTGATACAATGGCGTCTCAGAGACATTTAAAAGATCTTCTTGAAGAAGATCAAGAACCGTTTCAGCTTCAAAGTTACATCTCAGACCGACGTTGCCAAATCAATGCTCATGTAACGCATTTACAGGTCAAGAAACGAAGACCAATCTCTCAAAACGCCGGACTTCCCTCGCGTTTCTGCCGTAACGCTTGTTTCTTCTCTCTTCGTGAATCTCCCGACCCGAAGAAGTCTCCACTGTTCGAACTCAAGTCACCAAATCGGAGCCAAAACGCGATTTTCGTCAATATTCCGGCGAGAACCGCTTCGATACTTCTAGAAGCTGCGGTTAGGATACAGAAACAGAGTTCAGAAGTGTCTAAAACAAGAACACGAAACGCCGGAAACGCGTTTGGTATATTCGGGTCAGTTTTAAAGAAGCTAACGAACCGGAAGAAACGCGAAATCAGCGGCGGTAAAGATACTGGTCGAGTTTCATCTTCTTCGGTGAAAGATATGTTGAGATGGGAATCTCCGGTCGTACGTAAAATAGTCACAAGAAAATCTAAACGCAAAGCAGAAGAAGAAAACGCTTCATCCCAAACGCATAAAATCGCGTCTGAAACGCAGTTCTCACGGAGGTCAAGTAGTAGTGGCGTTTGGTCAGAGAGTGTTACCAACGGAGAGAGATCTTGGGACGTTGATTTTGAAACGTCCATTAGCATGAGCAGCCGATCTAACGGTTCAGATGAGTTTGCGATGATGATGAACGGTCAAGATTTATCGGAAGACAAACGTTTTTGTGAAAGCCCGTTTCATTTTGTTCTCCAAACAATGCCATCTAACGGCGGTTTCAGAACGCCGAATTTCTCATCACCTGCGGCTTCTCCAAGCCACGATTGTCAAGAGGTTTGTCTTTTTCTACAATTAATTATTTAATAATGATTACATTATTGATCATATTCGTTAGTTAGAAGAAATTGAAAAAAAAAATTGATGTACAATTATTATTTACTAATCATTAATATTTTACTTAGATTTGAAAATACAAAACTATAGATGTGTTTCCAAAAAAAGGTAATAGAAGTTAAATTAATGACTTAGTTTGACTCTTTTGAATTAGTGACAAAGTAAGAATGATCATAGTCAATGACAAAAATACCCCGCAAACTCATCGTTTGGTTGTTTTCGAAGATGCAATAACAGGTGAAGACTAATGTATTTTCGTCTTTTCGAAAATTACCTCAGCCTCTTGTGCTGTTGAAAACAAAGTTGATCTCTGTTTCTGACATGCAAATCTTACTCTCATGTTTTTGTGTTTTTGGTTTTTGTCTACCAAAATTATTTAACATTAGAGTCCAAAAATCTGTCTTTGTCTGTGTACATCCATCAATCAGTCAAATTAGCATCTAAACTTGAAGTAAATTATTCATTCTAAAGTACTTAATTTTGTATAAAACAGATGAAGAAGGACAGTTATGAGGTAGAGAAGCTAAAGAAACTAGAAATGGAGGAAGAGGAAGAGGAAGAAGAAAAGGAACAGAGCAGCCCAGTTTCAGTTTTGGACCCTCCATTTCAGGACGATGACGAAGACATTCACATGGATGACAATAACATCCCTTCCAGCTTCAGATCTGTACAAAGTACGTTTTCGAACCACTCTTTTGTCTCTCAATTTTCCAACTTTTTTTCATTTAATTCATCTTACCAAACTATTGATTCCTCTTTAAATGGTTATAGAACTGTTGTACGGATGATCTGTTTTCGAAACAGAACAGTAGCATGTTCGTGTACGAATAGTGTTTTGTTATAATGTTGTAGTGACGTTTTACAAGTTAGTGCACGGATATAGTGTTTTGTTAAAAGTGTCTCACTGACATTTTTGAAAGTATTTTGGTTTAAAAATCTTGTGACTAGTGTATTAGATTTGGGAATGTTAACATTTTACTTTTACATTGGTGCATTTCCTATTCTCATATTTATGTAAAGAATTTGCAAGTTAGATTAGGGTTTTGAATGAATGAAAAACATATAAAAACAATTTGTATTCTAACAAGTTCGATCATCCCTTTTATAATTTATACTAATGTTTGTTTTTGGGTCTGGATTTACAGAAGCAAAGCATCTGCTACTACAGAAGCTTTGTAGGTTCGAGCAACTTGCGGGTTTGGATCCCATGGAACTCGAGAAAAGAATGTCGGACCAAGAGACCGAGGAAGAGGATGAAGAAGAAGAGATGAAAAGTCTTTATCATTGTGAAATTATAACTCAGAGAGTCCTTAAAACCTACTTTGAAGAGATGATAGAAGTTCCTGAAGGCGTAGAAGCATTGATCTCAGACCTTGCAGCAGAGGAATTGCAAAGCGACATCGACAGTGAAGCTGAAGCCGCAATTGTAGCCAAAAGGGTATGCGAGAGGTTGACATCTTGGAGAGATGTTGAATCAAACACAATCGATATGATGGTCGAACATGATTTCAGAACAGAGAGTTTGGGATTATGGAGATCAAAGAACGACGCAGAAGTCGCAGAGACGGTTTTGGATATCGAGGTTGAGATTTTTGAGGATTTAGTTGAAGAATTATCAGAAGACATTGGCGGGGATTGGTGATCGACATCGTATGATTCTATATTCGGGAAGCTTCCGTCGCAAGTAATGACAAACTAACCTGCGTTGTTTAGATGGATGGTGGGTGTATGTAAAAGTTTTGGTTGATGAGAGTATTAAGATTTGTGTTATTCCTTATGAGAACTGAGAAATTCATATGATCAGTGAAGTTCTCTAAACTCTCGGATCGGGTTCTCGAGTTGGGTCGAGGTTCTCTGATTCAGTAGTTGTACAATTAGAGGAAATTTGGATACAAATCGACTTTTATTTCACATGAATTATCAGTTCTAAGTTTCTTATTAGATGGGTAAGTGGGTGCAAAGCAAATCGCCAAATCCGTTATGAGCCCAAAGAAATAGCATTGGACTTTTAGGCCCACAAGGCTCAAAATCTTTCGTTTTATGTTAATTTCCTTCCTTGTACCTTAACCTTACAGAAATGGCTAGAAAAAAAAAAATACATAATTTTTGGGACAAAAAAAAAAAAAAAACACTTTATTGATTGAGCCAATAGCCAATGATATTACTATTATTACGCAATATTTCTCCATGACAGGAATTTCAGATCGACGTCCAAAGTAATTCGTGTGGTCCATTGTTGTCAGATTAAAAACTCCAACTAATTTAAATCATAATTGTCAAGCACGTGGATCTTTCACTATATCAACACGAAATAAAAACTTGGATAATACAAATGAACAATAGGTTTGATGAGTTTCGGGTAAGAAACTGATTTCCACTAATTCTTCGTCTTAAAAGAAATCTAATGCAAATGTAAATGTGAACGTGAATGTTTTATGTTACGGAAGTTTTTTTTACAAATGTAAATCATGAAAAATATTAAGGAAGTTTTTTTTCGGGAACAATGGAACATAATGAAAATATCTCTTATATTTCTCGATGTTTCATGATTGGCACTTGGTCAGTGATATTTTTTTGCATTCCAGTTCCAGGCATAAAGAGAAGACGTCTTTATTACTCTTTCTAAGATTTAATATAATTAATTAGTCAAAAGGTGTCTTTAAATCAACTATAGTTCTCATGTTTAAATACTACATAATCTTTTTGAAAAAGACATCTCCACTATTATTTTCCTCTTTCGTCGTTGACACCTCGGTTAACGTTTCCCTTTTCCAAAATAAAAATTCAAAGAATCAAGTTCAGTCCGAGTTTCCATTTCAAGGAAAAAAGCCTAATTTCATTAAAATTGTATTGCAAATAATATTTTTTAAAACAATTATGAATACATTCAGTTGCCAATTTATGCCGAACAAAAAAAGTCACGATTACCTAAGTACTCCTTTGTTAGATTTGAAAAAAAAAAAAAAGTCACCTCGAAGTTTTCAGAAATATATATATATACTGCTCAAGCGTTGCTATGTGGTTGCTATATATATATATATATATACCAGTAAAATTTTGGTATGTAATGTTGCATAAGCATATATATACTGCTCAAGCGTTGCTATGTGGTTGTAATTATAACAAATAATTGGATAATAGTAGAATTAGTGCTGAGGATAACAATTGGGGTTAGTATTAGAGATTACCCGTGAATTGGGTCACGATCTATCATTCCCTAACGGTCCCCCGACACCACGTCAAAAACCAAAATATTTTCCATCTCTAAATAACTAATCGGACCAACCTTTGATACCATAAGCTCTTATTGCCAAGATTAATATCTCAAAATAATATGTTTGCCTTTCTCTTTGTATATATAGTTCTTCTCTTAATTACTACTACATGTTTTTGTCGTTTGTGTTATGTCGCTATGATATTTGGTAATGAAAAAATGGTAAAATTTATACATCAATCAAAATCTTTATTTTATCATTAATCAATCATCAAATCTATATATGAATATTTTGAATCTTCCATTTGGTTAATTGATAAAATTTAAAAAATATAAATGAATTTTAAAATAATAATGCTTTATAAGAATTGAGATAGTGTATGTTCTATTGACAAATCTTGACAAGATCTATAAAAGGAAAACAAATTCAAAAAGGCAATGAAAAAGAGGGGTATGCTTTCATAAATATTTGCACATACTGTTAAATTAAAATTCAAATTTTGTTGAGATAGCTTTCTCCTTTTCTATTATTTCAACGTTTTACCTTTTGAAATCGGCACTAACCCTTTCATACGGAATCACTTTTCTTGTCATATAGAGAGAGCTTCTCCACCTAATTCTCAAGGTCGATGTTAATGGGAGACCCTGTTTAATCTTCTTGTTTTATACATAAAAACCAAAATATAAACTTATTTGATGAAAAAGTTCAAATACTCAAGATTAAAAGTTAAACCAATTGGATTGGGTTTTGGATTAGTGTGGTGAGTTCCATTTATTAGATATTTAGCGATACTAGTGTACTATACTATTTCTACTACTAATTTTATCTCCAGTTACGAATTATATATGAGTTATTAAAAATGATAGAAAAATACAATATTGGGTGTAACGAAACAAAATATATATGGACAAACATATTTTTGTTATTATAATTTGTGTCCATAACCAAAAAAAAAAAAAAAAAAAAAAAACTCTCACACAAAAAGGCTGGCTCTGATCACATCCATTAGTGAATATCTTTGTTTCGTACTGAAAATTATGCAAACTAAAAACATTCGGAAATTATATACTCATCGAGTGTGAAATCATTTAACTTGTGATACCAAATTGTGTATATAATCTATACTTTCAGGGTTCCCAAATGCATGCATCCGTCGTTTCAAACCTTCCATCAACATGGGCCTTCGCACTATAAAATTAAAATCCTTTTTTCGAATTCTAATAAGAAAGGCAAAGCTAAAAATTAAGGAAAAAGTCTAAAATATAAAATATCAAAATCCAGCTGGTGGGTGTGACCCCACATTCTTATCGACATCCATCAATGTACCCCTCTTATCAAACATCGATTCTAAGCCTATACAATTTGTATTCACCTTTCCAAAATTTATAGTACTCCATTCGATTGAAATTAAGCTAATACAACATATGATTTAGACTTAAGTTTTTGTTTATATAGATAGATGTTCTACAACATTTTCATACATAGTTCTAATTTCTAAACTTCTACTTAATAAACTAATGTACCTCTCCATTTTATAAGATGTTTTGGATGAATATGCAAAAATTAAGAAATTGTTTAACTTACTTCAAAAAAATTCTGTTTGAAGTGTTATTTCAGTTTTCAATATAATGATCCCCTATGCAAAACAAAATATAATCAATGGAAATTTGGGGAAGGGCTGTCATAATCGTGCCATGATTTACGATGTGTGCATCGAAGAAGCAAGAGATTAGGCAATCGATTGCTCCAGGCTGCAACACTTGATATGCGTATGTTATGGGGTCTTTCCTGTAATTGATTCGCGGGCGTACACACACATATTGAGGTTAAATTTTATAAGTTCCCAACATAAATTAAATTTAATTATATCATTGATATCTACCTTCTTTACTTTGTTTTTCTCTTAGTATCTTATGCTTGTAAAACTTCGTTTTTTAGTTAGAATCATTATTCGATTTAGAATCGTTCGATTTACTGATGATGATTCTTAAGTCTCTAACCAATTTCAGCATTTACTCTCTCTTCTTAAGAATTTGAAGATTTTTCGTTTTACAAATTAAAACTCCCAAGGGCTTTTCGTGGTAGATACCGTACCTTAATATAACTGATCACATCTTGTTGTTTTTTTTTTTTTTTTAACAAGCAAAAATAAAATTTTCTTCCTTCTTCGTCGTTTTAGTTCTTATACATAAAGTGTTCTTATTCTACTAGCAACCAATCTAAAATAAATAAAATAACTGTTAGAGAGCAGTAATGGTAGAAATTATAAAACACTGTGTCTGTACATATGAACACACGTATATAGATATGTGTACATTGCATGGATCGAACTTCTACCTACGTGAAAAGCAAGTCATCAGGTCTGACCACTCTGAGTTTCAGACACTCTCATTAATATCTTTCCTCTTTAATTATATATTTTAATTTGTTTTTGTTTTAAGAACTACAAATACATTTTTAAGTATTAATTTTTAAATATATTTATTTATTTGTCGGGCTTAAGACAAAAGACTGAGTGAGCAAGACTGAGATTCTTCTGTTCAGCATGTTTCCCTTATTAAGAACTCTCTTCTTCTCTTACAGTTACTATACACTGTCCATGATTTCATCACTCTCTACGTACTCTCTGCTTTTATTTCCATTTTTTTTTTTTTGGTATTTCTGTAATCTTAAGAATTGATTGCGCATCTCTCTTTCCACACCAGTTAACACCTCGTTATATATATCTTTAGGCAGTTGGAAAATAAAATGTGACTGTACATATATGTTGCTTTTGTTTGTCCTTTCTAAGAAATTATTACATCTTCACTTTAGCATATTTCGTTTAAAATAAATTAGAATGATCATTACGTGTTTGTCGGCATCTAGCTACCTCATGTCAAATATTAATCAAGTAAAATTAACTACTGATTGTTTGGAAATAAAACCCCTCTATATATATTCATGATATTTTGTACCGTGGTCCACAACTTTTGTGAGAAGAATGTTTTCAGTTTTAAAAATTAAAAGTTTTAAACGATATGATTGCTGAGGAATATAATATACTGATTCATACACAACTATGGAAAGATAGATCTTGTTAACAAATTAAAGAGATAGATCTTCAATGATAGAACAAAAATATATTATATAAAACAGATCATGGTTGAGGCAACTTTCCCTTTTTTCAATAAAAACCAAAGGTTGCTTTAAAGAAAATCATGACATTTTCATATAAAAGAAAGAGAATCTTAGAATATATTAAAATCCCGATGGCTAATGTTGTAATCTAAGAAATAACAACTCAGTATAAGTGAAAGTTGA
Organism: Arabidopsis suecica; assembly: GCA_019202805.1. Lineage (NCBI taxonomy): Eukaryota > Viridiplantae > Streptophyta > Magnoliopsida > Brassicales > Brassicaceae > Arabidopsis > Arabidopsis suecica. The sequence goes on from CM032910.1 coordinate 1,063,887, forward strand.
TCGTAAGTACGTAAGTCATATTTTGGATGTGTCATTGATAAAACTCGCGTTCAATAATTTTTTTATTAACAATTGTACCCTTATAGAAATTCTATACATTTTATTTATAATAAAGTACGAATTTATAATGAATGTAGGAATACTACGGTGATGTACGAATGAATAAAGGCCCTACCGCATACTATTATTATTGTTATATAATTTGGAAAAATATGGCATGCATGTGTCCATAACATCGACCCATCTTAGTAGAGTTCAGATTTTAGTCTCACTTTCGCGCAAAAGCATGCTACTTCGCCTCTAGCCGATGTGGAAATTATAGGCCACTTCTTGAGCACTTATCAACAAAGACATGTATATATAATTATATATATATAGGTCGATGCGGTTAAAATATACCAAATTTAAGTTGTTTCTAGGGTTTGAAAGCATTCAAGATATTTAATTTTAATTGTTAATATACATTCTCATTTTTCCTATAAATGTAGAATAGAATATGGATACATCATCTGCTCTTAAATTTGTGAATGAAAAGAGGACTATTCAAACCCATGTGTGAATTATGGGATAAGAAGTTTGTTCAAGTCCTCAAATGATACTCGTAGCAAAGTCATGGTATCGATCGGATGACACAAGTTCGAGTAATACCATAGTTTGTAGTAACCAGATTTTCTTACTAATAATAATACCAAAATCAAAATTATGTTTGTTATATAAAAATTATTATAGATTACTTATTCGTTTTTTGAATCAGATTCCTTAAAATAGAAAAAAAAAACTATAAAAAAAAATAAAAAGACGAAAAAGAAAAAGATAAGGTGTCAATTAATTTGGCGGTGTTGAAACAATAAATAGGTAGGTGACAAATGCAAACCCTAGCTACTTGTCTATTTGCCCAAGCCATGGAAGATGCAAGTATGTTTTTCTATTTAAATAAAATTATGAAACTTAGAAGAGTAGATATATAAAAACAAAAGAAAGCAATCGGCTAAAAACGACGTCGTTGGGACGTGTCTGCTTAGGGACTGTTGAAGTCTCCCACCTCAAGTCAATAAAGGGTAAACTTTTAAGGGTCCTCTAATAGACGGCTATAAATATGACACGTGTCTTAAGCTCGTCAGTTTTTAGTAATAAAATCTTGTTCTTTTTTCCTGCTATTATTCTCATAATCTTGGTTCTTTCTTCATTAGTCCACTAATTTATTTAATGAAAAGTTCTCTGATTCGTTGGTTCACGACAGTACCAACTATTTTATCATGGACACAATAACCAACTTAATAACTTCCATCTCACTAACTCTCCAACATCTATTCAGGAAATTGGAGAGGATTATATATATTCGAAACATCAGGGCCAAATCTGACCGTCAATCGTTAGAGGATCTTATGCGCATTTGGCTAAAATTAGTTTTGCACTGATAATGTTGCTTTTATAAAAGTTTGTACTCTTTGATCGTATTAATGTAACTTAAGAATTGGCTAAAAAATGCTTTGAGTTATAGATACAAAAATTAGTTTTTGATCAAAAAAAAAATATACAGATATTAGTTAGTGTAAAATTGAATTTGAACTTTTTCCAGTCTTACAGAATGAATTTTCGGAAAACGGTAGAAGGGATTAAAAACTTAGTGAACATTAGGATTGAAGCAATAAAAGTGTCAAAAAGGACACTAAAGCCAAATGGTTAGGGATTAGACAGGTTGAAATGTTGGGGAGCATAAAAGCCAATAATTTGGTAATTTTCAGAGGACCCCCCTCTTATTGCGGCCACTTAATTCTATTTAATTTTTCTAATAAATTCACACACATGCCTCTGGAGTTTTAGCTTTAAAAGTTATGTATGCAGAAGAAACTTTTTTTTAGAAATACGAACCTTTAAAAGCTCCAGATTTAAAAGTAAAACAAAAGGTACATGAATCGGTTAACATGACAATGGAATCGTCATAAATCTAATGTTTTGGAAAATTATTGATTTATAATTAGGGTATATATAGCTTATAGTTCAATATTTACATATTTTCTTTGCATGATATACTCTATATATATATACTCTATATATATATATATATTCCAGTTGTATGATTATAGAGGCATTTCTTTCTATAAGAAGTAGGATTATATAAATGAATAAGTATCTACTTACTAGGTTTAGGTTCACAAAGTAAATCACACCGTTTTATATTTTTTTAAAAAAAAGACAAATGCTAGAAAAACAAAAGACCGAAGCCAAATAATTATGTTACCTGATAAAACTAAATGAATAATTCTATAAGCAACCCTTTGTTTTCCGAAAAAGGTTGTACCAATTATGGAGTCACATGTGCAAATTGCAGTGCAATTATCCTCATAATAAATCCAAATAACGAAATTTCATAACTAAATTCTACAGAGAACCAAAAGACAAGTACTATATATCTTCGGATAATTATTTAAAAACCCTACATATCTTATTAGATTTTGAACGTAAAACCCCAAATTCAAAGACAAGTGCCTCGATCTATTATTGTCTCTAAGTGAGACAAAACCTTACATTGATATGAATACATACACATCAATGCACACATGTATTCGAATTATTTGATAGAGATAATGAAAACTGAGCGAGACACATGTTACAAAACACATATACATACAAAATCTCATACAAAAAGATCTGTATATCTAAATTATAAACATATCTCTCTCTCTCATCTCTCACTCTCTCTCTCGCCCACACACATTCAAGAAGAATATAAAGTGTTATTAAGTCATGGGACCATATCGTTTCTGTAGCTTACATTCGACCTTTTTCGTGGACTACACGATCTGTCTCTCTTTCACTCTCTCTTTCTATCTCTAAAAATTAAAAGCTTCAATCTTTTTTTTTCTCTCTTTTTTTTGGAATTAAAAGGTTTAACCTTTACCTTTTTTTTCCCTTCACTATCGATAGATTGATCTTCTCTTTCAGCTGAATATAAATCTGAAAACAATGGATCAAGATCAGCATCCTCAGTACGGTATACCGGAGCTCCGGCAGCTCATGAAAGGCGGAGGAAGGACGACTACGACAACACCGTCTACTTCTTCTCATTTTCCCTCTGATTTTTTCGGTTTTAACCTCGCTCCTGTGCAGCCACCGCCGCACCGTCTTCATCAGTTCACTACTGATCAAGATATGGGTTTCTTGCCACGTGGCATACATGGATTGGGTGGAGGAGGTTCTTCGACGGCTGGAAATAACAGTAACTTAAACGCGAGTACTAGTGGTGGAGGAGGAGTTGGGTTTAGTGGGTTTCTTGACGGTGGTGGTTTCGGCGGCGGAGTAGGAGGAGAGGGCGGAGGAACTGGAAGGTGGCCGAGACAAGAAACCCTAACTCTGTTGGAAATTAGATCTCGTCTTGATCATAAATTCAAAGAAGCTAATCAAAAAGGACCTCTCTGGGATGAAGTTTCTAGGTTTGCTTCACTTCAACTCTCTCGATCTTACCCTAATTTCTTTCTCTCTCTTATCATTTTTCTGGTTTTTTAAATCAAAAACATTATAAAAAAAAACTTTATGCATATTTCTCAAATCAATTCATACCACAAGAGTTTCATTCATCGATAATGTCTCTAGTTTTTTTTCATTTTTTTTTTCAAGGTAATGTCTCCTAATTTAAAGTTGATCAATTAGAAGAAAATCAATTTCCAATCGATGAAAGTGATAACATTTGTTACTAAACACTAATTAGCTTCCATCTTCTTAAACATTTTTTTTTTTCAAACGTTGAGATTTTTTGTAGGTGTGGATTTTCTTTCAGATTTGAAAAGATTTGACCTTTCATACGCTTTCTTGTTAAAAATTAGACCTTTCAAGTGAAAATCCCGAAGACAATTTTAATCTTTTTTTTATTCTTGCATTAAAAACAAGAAAGAATGTGACCTCAACACTCTTCCTTGGGTTCCTCAATTTCAACTTACTTTTTCAGCTGATCTATATACAGACGTATATATAAATGTGTGTTACATTCTCACGTATATACACAGACACACATATTGATGTATAAACTATAGAGTGGTCAGTTTCAAACAATTTCTTTAGGAGTTGTTTTGTTTTGGTCAAGGGAATGACCAGACCTTGGCAGTTTCAGTTAAGACACTATCAGGTGCTTTAAAAACCCAAAAGGGTAAAACATAAACAAGAGTAAAACAAAAAGATTTATTATCTTCTTTGACTTTGATTTTAATTTTCAATCCTTTTCTTTTTTTTACTGATAACTTCTGATTCATCTTTCTTAGCTTCTGAAGATCTGTACCCTCTTCTTTTGTGTAACTGAGCATCGAAACATGTTCTTGTGATAAACTATTAGTCCACTAGTAACTAAGTCTCAAAAACAGTCTTGGTCCGAAAGTTAACAAGTGTATGTTAAAAGAAGACAAACTTTATGTATGTCACTATCGAATCTAATATATGCATGAAAATGAATATGAATAGTTAATGATTCAAGCTAGTTTCAAGATTAGGGCACTGCTCCGAATTCAATCAAACATGAGCTGATTTAGTTTCTCATTCTTATTATTATTTTCTTATATAGGATTATGTCCGAGGAACATGGATACCAAAGGAGTGGGAAGAAATGCAGAGAGAAGTTTGAGAATCTTTACAAATACTATAGGAAGACTAAAGAAGGCAAAGCCGGAAGACAAGACGGAAAACATTACAGATTTTTCCGGCAGCTCGAAGCGCTCTACGGCGATTCCAATAACTTGGTTTCTTGTCCTAATCATAACACGCAGTTCATGAGCAGTGCTCTTCATGGTTTCCATACTCAAAACCCTATGAATGTTACTACAACAACGTCCAACATCCATAACGTCGATAGTGTTCATGGTTTTCATCAGAGCCTTAGTCTTTCTAACAACTACAACTCCTCCGAGCTTGAGCTGATGACTTCCTCTTCGGAAGGGAATGATTCTAGTAGTAGAAGGAAAAAGAGGAGTTGGAAAGCGAAGATAAAGGAGTTCATTGATACGAACATGAAAAGGTTGATAGAGAGGCAAGATGTTTGGCTTGAGAAGTTGACAAAGGTTATTGAAGACAAAGAGGAGCAACGGATGATGAAAGAAGAGGAATGGAGGAAGATTGAAGCTGCACGGATTGATAAAGAGCATTTGTTTTGGGCTAAAGAGAGGGCGAGGATGGAAGCTAGGGATGTCGCGGTGATTGAGGCATTGCAATACTTGACAGGAAAGCCATTGATAAAGCCGTTATGTTCGTCCCCAGAAGAGAGGATTAATGGTAATAATGAGATCCGAAACAATAGTGAGAATCAGAATGAGAATGGAAGCGATCAAACAATGACTAACAATGTTTCTGTTAAAGGAAGTAGTAGCTGCTGGGATGAGCAAGAGATTTTGAAGCTTATGGAGATAAGAACGAGCATGGACTCGGCGTTTCAAGAGATATTGGGAGGGTGCTCGGATGAATTTTTATGGGAGCAAATCGCGTCGAAGTTGATTCAGTTAGGGTTTGATCAGAGAAGTGCCTTATTATGCAAGGAAAAGTGGGAATGGATAAGTAATGGAATGAGGAAAGAAAAGAAGCAAATCAACAAGAAAAGAAAGGATAATTCGTCGAGCTGCGGCGTGTACTATCCGAGAAACGAAGAAAATCCAATCTACAATAATCAAGAAAGTGGATATAATGATAATGATCAGCATCAGATGAACGAACAAGGCAATGTAGGTTCTTCAACATCAAACGCAAACGCAAACGTAACCGCTGGAAATCCGAGCGGCGCAATGGCAGCTAGTACAAACTGCTTCCCGTTCTTCATGGGAGATGGAGATCAGAATTTGTGGGAGAGTTATGGTTTGAGGCTAAGTAAAGGAGAGAATCAGTAAGTAAATTCTCTCAATGAAGAAGAAGAAGAAGAAGGTAATCATGTGGTTAACTAATTCTTTTGAGTTAGCTATATATGAGATAAACCTTGACTTAGCTATTATATGTCACATGATGCTTAGAATTAAGAAATATTTGTTGGGGCTTAACGAATTATATATCAGCATATATAAGATTAAAAGTCTAAGAATTAAATCAAATTAGGCTTTAACCAACGATTATATATTATGTTTTCATGTATTTATCCTGTAAGACTTTTTATATCAATCTTTCTCTAAATATTGAATTTTGATCCCAGTAGCATACGTATTTTATATACGCTAATTCAAAGATCGTCGTATCTCATATATAAAATCAATGTTTATAAGAGAATTTATTTTCACATCCAAAGGCATAGACACGCAAGACCAGACAAGACATGTCATAGGATAACTAAAAAAATCAAATCATGCATGTCCTCAAGCCACTCAATATTTAAGCGTAATTCTACTTTACCCTTAACTATGATATTTTAATTATGAACATGACATTTTCCCTCGACCCTTGAATTAAACCAAAATTTCCGGGGGGTTGAATTAATAATATTTTGATGATTTATATGAATGTAATTGACTGAGCCCATACTTCTATGCTTTTCTTTGGCAGACTATGAATAGATTCGAGAGACAATAACATATATGAACCAAACGGTTCTTGTCCAGTGGCATGCAACAGTTTTATTGAGTTTTTTAGTTCTTTTTTTTACTGTAAATATTTTTGTTTTTTTAAAAATATTTGAATAAATTCAATTTTTGGAAAAGAACAAAAACAAATTAAGTTTCTTGTGGACAAACTCTCATAATAGGGTTTATAAGTTTTCATTAGGAATTACCGAATTAGTAGGAACTTTACAAATCTAATTTCATAGTTTTTAGAAAAATCATTTCTTCTTTTGAGTTAAAGGAAAAACACGTTTAATCTTAGTTGAGTAATAAACTGGATTTTTCAGAAGATAAAAACAACAACTATAAAATAAGTGAGTTTTTAAAATAAAAAAAAATAAAAAAAGAACAATAAAATAAATTGTGTAAATCAAACTTGGTTTTTCTTCTCTAACCGGTTTTTGGACCAAATTTTCTCCCATGGAAAGTTCATAACATTTGAAATGGATCGAACATCTCTGCTGAATTGTTTAGTTGATCATTGTTAATCGTGAAACTTGTTTGAACTTGATTTGGTCTAGAAGACTCAACCTAATAAATACATGTACATAAATGGAGATACAAAGAAAACATACATAGAAGGCTAGAGCTGTAAATTTGGGGTAATCGTCCTAGAGAGAGAAAGAGAGGGAGATAGAGTTATGTAGATGGAGACAGAGAGGAAGAGTAGTGAAGTAAGCTCTGGTCGATTCAGTGTGTTAATGGTCAGAGAGAAAGTAACCATTTGCCTTTATCTCTCTCTCCATGATCTCACTCTTCTCCTTTTGTCCCTATTCCCTATAGAGACAGTAAGACACGAGCACGAGTCAATACAATCCTTCGTACGTACACATTATTGATAACGTTGATTAATTCTGAATTGTCTCTATTCTCATTTAAGTGCTTTGTTCGTTTTATGGGTTCCACACGAGACCATTCTTACTTCTAGAGCTTGATGATTCTTCTTGTCAAACTTTATTAACTGTTTGATTTGTGGATATAGGATGTTGATACTTGAACAAGGAAAATATATATATTGGTTATTTTTTTGTTTCATAAAAGTGATATATTTTGTGGAAATTTAGAGAACACGTCACAATAACTTTTTGAAGTCCAATGTTTACTCTTCAGAGCAATCCTTTTTTGTAGAAATTTCAATCTATCTAAAGGAACTAACCAGAAAACCCTTGAAACGTTAAATACTTTTTCCATTTACATGAGCTTGATGTTTTAGAAGTTTACACATATGTTAATAAAAAGTTAAACCTTGAAAATTTCTAATATATCCTTATAATTTTTTTTTTTTTTTTTTTTTTTTTTTTTTGCAATTACAACTGAACGTTAAGAAAAAAGATAGTAGTGAATAAGAAGACTGAAACTATTAACAAAAAAAGAAAAAAAAGTTAAGAGTAAGACTAATCCTAACATTATTCATCACAAAAGATTTTCAAAACTGTTTTGATGACCCTATTTTACGTTCAGTCACTGCCATTGTCTCTCTATTCTGTCCACCCTACGACTAGACACATCATCACCTCATTATATGAATTCTATTAATTTAATATTCCCCTCATTCAATCTTCAAATTCTTCGTTCTTTGGATTTTTGAGTTTTTAGTTATTTAAGTATCATGAAAAAAAAAAGTCACACTTTTGTCAACGTAGATATGAGAAAGTTACGTCTATAAAACGAGGAGCTACATAACCCAAAATTAAAATTGTAAAAAACTAATGCCATCTACGATCATCTGTTTTATTTGAACAATTCTTGGGTTCACCCCTAGGGGTGAACCACTTTCATTCACCCCCTCTTAATTATCCAATTAGAATTTGCCATGTCATCTAGTTAAAAAAATTAAAACAATTAATATTTTCTAAATAAAACAATAAGATTAAATCATAACCACTATTTTATAAATCCAAACCGATATATAATCTCGTTTAATTACAAAATCTAAACCCTAATTCTCCTTTGTAAACCCAAACCGTCATTTAAACTCGTTTAATCGTAAAAAATCTAAACCCTAATCGTACTTTCTAAACCCAAACCGACATTTAACCTCATTTAATTACAAAATCTAAACCCTAATTCTCCTTTGTAAACCCAAACCGTCATTTAAACTCGTTTAATCGTAAAAAATCTAAACCCTAATCGTACTTTCTAAACTCAAACCGACACTTAACCTCGTTTAATTACAAAATCTAAACCCTAATTCTCCTTTGTAAACCGTCATTTAAACTCGTTTAATCGTAAAAAATCTAAACCCTAATCGTACTTTCTAAACCCAAACCGACACTTAACCTCGTTTAATTGTAAAATCTAAACCCGTTTATAAACCCAAACCGATAGTTAAACTCGTTTAATCATAAAATCTAAACCCTAACCATTTCTAATAAACCTAAACCGATACATAATTTCGTTTTAGTGGCAAATTAAATTTATAATTAAATATAATTTTTTATTATTATTAGGTGGTAGATTTTGATTGGATAAAATAAAGGGGGTGAACATAAGAGGTTCACCCCTAGGGGTGAACCCAAGTATTTTTCGTTTTATTTTATCTTGCAAATTTAATAACTGGGAATAAAACTTTATAAGAACATAATAGAATTTTATTACTATAGATGTTAACTTATATACATCCTTTTTCAATAATTTACAACAAAATTTTCCCACTTTACACATCCCAGGCTACATATCATATGCCCAAGTACTCAAAAAAACATCTAACCCACAAAAAGAACATCAAAACAAATAATTACAACGTCACATTATATAATCAGTACAATAGAACCAAAACTCCAAAAAATATTTAAATTCCAAAAATAACCTTCTAGTATTTGTAGTCTTTGACGTGAAGGCTCTCGGAAGCACCTTCACCGAGCTGAGCATCACCCTTGTAGCCACCAAGGGTTGCTTCAGAGTTAGCCTTGGCTCGAGCCAAGAACGCCTTTTGAGCCTTCTCAACATTCTCCTCTTTACCTCCCCAAGCCTTGAGTGTACTCTGTTGAAGAGCACGTCCATACGAAAACGTTAAGCTCCATGGTTTCTTCCCTTTGAGCTGATTAATAGCGTTTAGATTCACAGTTGCTTCTTCTTCACTCTGTCCTCCAGACAAGAACACAACGGCTGGAACCGCTGCAGGAACCGTCCTCTGTAAAGCACGGACCGTGTGCTCGGCGATCACTTCTGGTTTAACTTTAGAACCACTGTCTGAACCTGGAGTAACCATGTTTGGTTTCAAGAGTGTTCCTTCTAAGATCACATGGTGATCACTAAGAGCCTTGTAACAAGCTGCAAGAACTCGTTCTGTAACATAAGCACATTTCTCAATGTCGTGAGATCCATCAACAAGAATCTCTGGTTCAACAATGGGAACAAGACCATTCTCTTGGCAAATAACTGCATATCTCGCTAAACCATAAGCATTCTCATGGATAGCCAACTCAGAAGGCTCATTGTTTCCGATTTTTAGAACAGCACGCCACTTGGCAAAACGTGCACCAGCTTCGTAGTATTTCTTGCAACGGTCACCAAGTCCATCAAGGCCAATGGTTGTGGTTTCGCCGTTTGTACCAGCTAGCTCAACGGTTCCCTTATCGACTTTGATACCTGGAAGCACTCCAGCTTCCTTCATTACATCAACAAATAGTTTCCCTGTATCAGAAACCAACAACATCAATGTCGAATCATGAGTATACGATTCTAACAAGCATTGTTCTATATAGTGATTGATTAACCTAAACTAAGATATATAAACAATAAAGCACCAGAATCAACTTCTTCTACACATCAAAACAAAAAAATGGTGAAAGTTCTTGTGAGGTTTTAGAGTTTAGACCTGAAGCAGTTTTCTGGTAGAGAGTTTCTTCGAAGAGGATGATACCACTGATGTATTGGAGAGCTCCAGGAGTGGTGAACAAGAGCTCACGAAGAGCACGTCTGTTTGATTCAACGTTCTCAACGTTAATGCTTGCGAAACGCTTTCCGATTGTTCCTGTGGATTCATCAGCAGCAAGAATACCTTTCCCTGGTGTACCGATGTAAGCGGCATTGGCGATGAGCTCATCTGTGAAGAAAAATCGGACAAAATCGAGATTCAGGTGAATTTTGATTTAGGGATTGAACAGTCTCCGAGCTATGTATGATCAAAGCAATTTGTAACAGAAGAGATGGAGATTTACAGAGAATCACGATCGACTAGTAAGAGAATCAATTCACGCAATCCTAAATTGTAAAATTCCGGAGGATCAACGAATCAGAGGATATGTTCTAAATAGTGAATGCGCAAATAGTGGATGAAACATGATAGATCGAAAGGTGAACAATGATGCGGTGGTAAGATTTACCGGCGAATTTGGATTTGAAGCACGACATTCTGGATAAAAGAGGCGGCGGCGACGGCGATGGAGAAGAGAGTTCTGATTGTGGGAGATGACGGGAACGAAATTTATGTAATGTTTGAAATTGAGGAAGAAAATGGGCCTTTAAAAGGCCGCGTTGGAGACGGACACAATGACAAATATGGAGTTTTAAAGAGCGGCCCATATAAATTGTCGCTTTGCCTGTGAATTTTTTTTTAATCTATTTCCATAAGGTCAATATTTGTTACTTGCTATTTTTGGTGTTTTTCTTGTGGATTCATATCAAAGATTCAGTTTTGGATTAAGGAAAGAGATGAAAAAAACTCGGTAAAATAATGCAAAGGAATAAGTATATGAAAGATTTAGAAGATAAATTGGCTTGATCACACAAATATATTAGCATTCACTTACTTTGGTCATGAGATCATCATTCAATTGTTACTCCGATTTCATCTGTTTAACGCGATTTATGCTAACTATATTTATTTTGTCCGACTCGATTATCCGGCGCGATTAGTTACTTCGTCACCATCGGAATATCTAGTGACTAGTGATATTTTACATGAATAAGAAGAGAATGTCGACATGATAAAACGGGGTAAATTCCAGTGGTTGCGCCTGTGAACTTAGCACTACTGCATGCTGCTGACCAGAATATTAAAAAGTAACAATATAGAATTGTATAATTGGATAATGGAAATCTCAAACATGTGGGCCTTGAAGAAAGTCCACTATCCACACTTGTTAGCGTCATCCGTGACGCCAATTGCTCATTTTCCACTATTTCATCAATAAATTATTTCTACCATTTCACCTTTTTCGAAAAAAAAAGAAATTATAGATTACAAAAAGGTATATTTTTTTGATAACCCAAAATAATATATATCTTCGTAATAAGTACTTGTTAGGTGAAAAATTCATCAACAAGATAATGGTCAAATTGCAAAAAGAAGTTAATTTTATACTATGTGTAAAATACATACCTCTTGTAAAAATATTATGAGAAAAGAAAAAACTAGAAAGCTATCATCTCCGACTCATTTCAACGGAATTAAAACTATCCGACCCGAGATTTTTATACGGGCCGGGTGATAGCCCATTATCTTCCTCTAGTACCCGTTTCTCTCTACTCCAATTCCTAAACCCAACATAAACCATCGCCACCATTAAGACCAACGCAATCACAGCTAGCAAAGACATCCCAACCGTTAATCCTACTCGACTCTTCTTCTTCCCTACACCTTCACGTACCTTAAAATACCCCAATTTACTCGGATCCGCAACACCCAACATCGTCCGAATCGGGTAATTAACCAAATAACAAAACCCAGACCCGTTATTATAAACCGCCCCGAAACACTTGCAGTTATCCACACACATCTCCTCACACTCTCCCAACGACGACGTCGTTTTGTGTTCCATTAGCTCCTTAAACGGCACTTCAACGCCGTCACGTCTCACCACTTTAAACGCCGCCGTCTTACCACAAAAATCCGCCGGCGATGAATTCTCGTGATTACACTCTCCGATCACGGTTCCGTTATCAATACACGAACAACCCGATCCAGGAGTACAGAGACTATACGGACCACACGGATTTGGTAGATCACAAGTTTCTCGAATTGCTTCGTAGTTCAATGCCCAGTGAGATCCATCCCAGAGATATCCTCGGAGATTCCCGTCGGATTCTAATCGGAGAATTAGTAAACCGTTGACCGGTCTTTGAAAACTATTGAACGCTTCAACATCGATTGGTATACTTCCGGTTTGGTACATACCGAGATAACCATTCGGGTTAATCCGAGCGAGAATTGGACCGGCTCCGTCTTTGACTTTGGCTTTAGCTTGAAGAGCACTGTGTTTCCAGTAAAACTGTTGAGAGTCTTCGCTGACCTTAGCGTATAAACCGATGAAATCGCTACCTAACCGCATCGAATATAAACCGTTGGGTGAAACCAAAGCCATGGCAGATGTGAAATTCTGGTTTTCCACAAGGGTATTTCCGGGAAAATCAAAACTCTCCCACTCGACGAACGACGACGTTTTAACCACTTGGAGATTTGAGTCGTTACGGAGGATTAGACGGTCTCCGTTAGTATGAGTTGACCATTCTAACCTCGAGGAAGGATCGGTAATTACGAGGCTACCATTGAAGAAGAGTGTCGTTTTATGCGACCAGCTAGCTGAACGGGTCGGGTCGAAAACCCAGAGTGGATCCGTTAAATTCGGGTGGGTTACGGCGAGAGAGAGACGTGACCCGTTTACCCGTAAGAACCCGAATGAAAAGTTACCGTTTGGGTCAGTGAGGAGAGGCTGAAACGAGTCGATGGACGAGTCCGGTATAGCTTCAAAGCCTTTTACTAGCTCCAAAACCGGTTCGCTTGCGTTGGCTCGTTGCCATTTATGAGAAAAAACCAAGAAAACGAACAATAAGAGTAAAAAACGAGTGAAAGAGTTTAAACACAAACCTTCCATTTTTGGAAACTCGAATCAAAGAGAAAGAGAGAGAGGTTTTTTAGCTCTCAGAAATGGAAAGAGATTGTGATGTTTTGTTTTTTATTCTTTCATGCAGAGAGACTCCATTGCATCATAAACTTGAGTGTCTATTATATATATGTAGAAAGAAGCATAATATATTAAAATATGTTTTGCCGGTACTAGAATATGTTAATTTGAAAAAAAAAAGGAACAAATAAAACAATATTAAACGGCGTCGATGTCGTGGGACTGATATTAAATATTTGAAGTCGCGATTTGATAAAGATATGGTTTTCTGGTGGGATAAATTGTTATCATATCAACCATTAACCATTACTCGCAAATGGACCAGTTGTATATAATGCGCTAAACCAAATTATTTATACATAAATTACTGAGTAAAGACAAATTATTGCACGCACTAAGCATGTGTCAGTGTCAGTATGTGTGTGTATACATACATTGATGTATCATGTATGCATCTAAATATGTAAATGTGAGATCACAGTATCCCTATGTTTTTACAAGTGTGCATACTCTTATAATATAGACAGATATAATGAAATCGAATTTACTATAGTGAAGACTTTATTTAAAATGATCTACACTCAATCATGTCTCCGAGGGTACTTTCTTCAAGCACAAACCACTTGATTCTAATTCTAATTCTCGTGTTAAGAACATATAAAGCTTAAAATGAGGTTGTGCTAATGAGATCTGATTCTCATGTAAAAAACTGAAGATTTAACGTATATGAATTGCAAGTATCTCTTTCAAATAACAAATTTTGAATTTGACTGGTTTTGAGAGCGTGTACGTGGGAGATGCAAATTCTCAGGATCTCCGAATTTGTTCAGTATGTTTGCAAATATCTCTCAAAAGAAGTAAGATTATATGCAGAATAGAAAATAGGCAAGATTTATTAAATCACATAGTTTAGAAGGAAAATAGGACTAAGATCCGAATTAATTAAAGTGATTACTAATAATAAGTTCTAGAAAAAAACCTATATACATTTATTAAGGCATTAGGCTCCTAATGCAATCGAGCCAGACACACCTTTCCGTAAATCTTTACAAATTGAAAGGGGAAATCTAAAAAGATTAGGTGTTAAAAATGAAATGGAGTTATAATATATATGAATAAAATGAAGTTAGGAAAGAAGTCGTACCAAATCTAAAGGGTCAAAAGACTCAAGCTCGGTATGTTTCTGTCAGGTCATTGAATCTCTCTAGATACAACTTGCAATCTTATTTACACCGCCAAAAACTTCAGGGACGATGGTGACATGCATGGTATTGCTATACGAATATGCATGAGCTGATGTATAAGTTTGTATCATTTCTTTTAATCATGAATTGTACGCAAATAAAACATTTGAACGAATTAACGTCAAAACTGTTTATATACCAAGTAGACTAAAGCCAAGACGATATCCGAAATAGTCCTATCTGATAATATCGAATGAATGATATTTTATGTCTTTTTGGATGACTGTATATTTTTCGATTGATATCCAAGAAAAGTTCAAAATAATTAATTTCACAATGATGGGTTTAGGGTTATTATCAAGTCACGTGGGTTGACTTTGTAAAAGGAACATTAATGTGAGGAGCTGACTAACTGGCGGGAGGATATGTATGAATGTATCGTAACTAACATAGAAAGTCTCACCAATTCGGATTTTGACTTACTTTATTTCCTGATATTATTAATCTATGTTTTGTTTGGTTGTTTATTTATTTGTTTGTGTTGACATCATTTAAGTTCAACCATACAACAACTCTTTTGTTCCCTTCGTTTTCCCTAAAGAATCCAAATTTTCTTACCAAATCTAATCGTTCTATCTAGATTTGATGGATTTTTGTGTACGCGGAAAATTATTTTGTTTTCAGATAAGTTTTTGTTTTATCATTTGTGTACGAAAATGTTTGTACTCTTTGTGTTCAGTACAGCTTTAGAATCCACTTTTCACCTTTCTTACTATAAATTATTTTTAACTATTTTTTACGTTCAATGTTCTAGACTACTGAATTGTAATTTGCAAAGTCAAATATAGTTTATTACTGATATAAAATTCATAGATATGATTGTTCCCATTACTGTATCACTTAAATTAATCCCCATCACTATTTAAGCTTTTATAAGGTAAAACCCTTGAATTAAATATCATATAAACATGTAATTTCCACACTTTTTTTTTTTTTGAATTGGAAAACTAGTCTATAATAAGTCAGTTTGTAAAAACTTCTCTGATTATAAAAAAAAATTACAACAAATTCCACATCTATTAGGAATTAATAAAAAAAAAAAAGAGTAGTGAAATGAAGACAAAGTTTACACCTAAAAATTACATTTTTGGTAAAATGATCTACGCTGAGACCACAAAGAAAACTAATGAAAAGATGACCCGATCTATGAATAAGCATAACACCATTTCCATTAATAATAGTATTTATTTTATTAACAAAAGTAATAAATAGTCGATGAAATCGAAACACGAATCTGGTCGACAGAAATGTAAGGACCTTTTTGTGCAATTGTCAAAGCCAAGACTTGTTTGGAAGGAAAAATTTAGTTTACATTTCTACTGAGAAAAACTAGATCAAAAGAAATATATGATTATTTGTTTTGGTAAAGATAGACAATTGGTCGGAAGCAACTTCAATATACTAATATCTATTTGAAGTTGTTTGTTGCCTAAGGCCTACGCTGCGACTATGACTAACTTCAAATTATAAATAAGGAGTTATACTACTTTTCTATAAGTAATTGATTGGAAAATTTGTTGACATTTCCAACTTACTTTAAGAGAAAATAATACTAATAGGATCGATCGACTAATCAAATCCATACCAAACAAATCACATGATTCACATTCATCAATTATATTAGTAAGTTTAACATCCGACTATGGCATCTAAAAGATGATGATTCATTTGGTTTTATATTTTCCGATTTCGAATATTTGCAGTCATATGTTTTATGTCAAAGTGGGCCTTTAGAGCCACTGTTAATTTTTATGAATTCATTATAATATGGCCTGCTAGATTCGTTCATTTGCAACAATATGTATTCAATGGGCCGAAACTGAATAGCCCATGTAAAATGAAGAAAAATAAAAAAAAGAGATGTTGACAGTGGGATTTGAACCCACGCCCTTTCGGACCAGAACCTTAATCTGGCGCCTTAGACCAACTCGGCCATATCAACTTTTTGCTTTTAAGGTTTCCGATTATATATATAAATTATTAATTTTAAATGAAAAGACAAAGACATGCACGAGTGATTTGAGAAAGAGAAAAAAAATCCTAATCAGAGTATTTCTATTTCTATATGAATTTAAACGGAAGTGGAACATTATCGACAGAGAGTTATTAATTTATTATAGAAAATTTCACATTAGAAATACATTTCACATTAATTTACAATATTGTAGACCTAATAATCTTAAGCAAAACCCAATCTATGACCAGATTATTTAGACAGATTTACAAAAATTCTGAATTATTAAAGCATAACTGATAAGGACTACCACCAGAAAATCAAAGGAAAGTTGTGAGGGTCTCGTTTCTTGTCTCTTCTTCATTTCAATTGAATGGACACAATACAATTCTTATCTTAACACAAAAAGGATGCATAATTTTCAAAACTTTTCTTAAATTCTCGAATGTGTCGGCTTATAGCAAGAATAGTATATGGTAATGACTCCCATCAAGTAATCAAAATTAGGCTCGTGATGACCCCTTCTCTTTCTATATATGTATATTCACTGTCACACAAAAAAACGAACTAGTCAAAGATCGGTACAAATCCCTTACTGATGTGACTCCATCTTAAGTTTTAACTTCAACCCGTATCATTAACCATTGGATAAAATTTTCTAGAATTAGGGCTTCAAGCTCTTTTTATAAATAGTAGTCTACACATGTTTACAGTTTTATCAAAATGCTTTGAGACAATTAACGAAGTGTTTGTCATCAACAATAAAAAGCGATTCATGTATATACTTTGGATTATATTCTTATCGTTATACTTTTTACGTCAGTTGGTATTAGAGCAGAACAAACTGGTATCAATTGGCATATATGGGTATTTAGATTGAGAAAAGAATCACACTTGAAACTGTTATATGTGAATGTGATCTAATCTTTGAAAAGAAAAAAATTACATTTTAAATAATAAATAATAGGAAACAATTAAAGGAAGAAGAGACATGAATAATAGAGTAGTAATTTGGTGTAACGTCAAAAGAGAATGCGTACGTTTTGCTTTTGTCATTACATTACACAACGAACGAGGAAGAATCTTTATTTTTTCTCGTGGGTGGGAGATATCGCCATTGTGTTGTGTCAACCAAATTTTTTTTTTTTTTTTTATGTTAAAAGCAGAACTAATTAAAAACATTAATGGGTATAACTACTAATTAGTAATACTCAAAAAACATAATTTTCTTTGGAATAGAAGAACTTATATACATATACATATTATATGTTTATACAAATGAACTCTCAAGTAAAGAAGTGTAAGAAGTGGTTGTCTTCTAGTTGTTTTGTCTGGTTGATGAAGTTACTGACTCTTTATCGCTACATGAAGGGTTTTTATATAATGGGATCCACTCCACAACACACTAAAAGATGGACATAAATGTAAATGTAACCGACCATGTGAGAGATCTAGACGTATATTTAAACTTTTGACTTCTTCTTCTTCTTCTTCATGTTTGTATCCCTCAAAAAGTCACTGAACCAAAAAAAAAAAAAATTAATGGAGAAGAAACTTGGGATTATGTTCCTCCTTTTTGTTCTTCTTCTGCTTCAGTTCTCTGAGCTAATTCGTACAGCTCAACGTCCTTTGCAAGGGGATAACGAAGGTATATATACTCCTATATAAACCATATATATATATATATATGTATAACCCATGCATCATGCATGTATATGTATTATATCTATGTATGAATTTACAAATATATATATATATATGTATGACTTTTGGTATATATATATACATTGAGGAATTTTTGAAAGATTTTTATCTTTTAAAGGATCACAGTTTTCTATATAACAGAAATCTCTTGTGGATCATTCAGAATTTTAGATATTGACAATTTTCAAAGATCTTATTGTGATTCGTGGAACTTGTTTAAATTCGATAAAAAAATACAAATCTTATTTGTGAAAACTATGTTATTAATTAATCATAGAACCATACATAGTCTCAAATTTAATGTAAAGCATTTCAATGACCCATGATTCAAATCTTAGCATGAAATGTTAGGTTCCGGTCACCTGTAGTGTAGGAACCTTGGGATTAAATAGAGTGTGACGAGAATCATTTTTGGTTATGTATCCTCAATGGTGAAAAAAAGAATAATAGTTCTCTAATTCTATATTCTTCTTCTTGAATTGGAATATTTATCTCTCACCAAGTTTTCACATTTTTGTAGAAGATAAAGGAAACAAGAATGATAATTGGCCTTCGGCTACTTCTGAGATGGCCCAAGAATTTTCACATGTACAGTGCATTTTTACCTATCTTATACTTTATCCATTTTCTTACAGCAATTATTCTTAACAAATAATTTTTTTTTTGTTTTTTCCTGAATTGTGTGGTTCAAGCTGATGGGAGAAGAGAAGTGTGAGGAGATGGATGAAGAGTGTATGAAGAGAAGAATGATCACTGAATCTCACTTGGATTACATTTACACTCAAAGCCACAACAAGCCTTGATTACCTCCACCTTTATATTTATTTATTTATCATCATTATTATCATCATTATGTGAAGCTAAAAATAAACTTTAGTTTCCAAGTATAAATAATCAAAAACTATAAAAGAATGAATTGTATTGTAGCAACACAATATAAATGCAAAACCCAAAACAAAAATATTTTCTCTCGTGAGGCTATGAAAAATAAAAAAGTTCACCTTTTTACATTTAAATCTTTATCCACAAACCAGAATTTTGTTGTTTAACTAGAAAAGATCCGTTGATTGTGGTTTTTATAGCAATACCCTCGAAGAAACACTTAAAGCCCAAAAGTTATAGGACATGGCCTGCTAAATTTAATTTATGGCCCGAAAGTAAAAAGCCCATATATGGACATCATGTTTCCAATGGGCGAGAGAAGAGATGAGGGAGAAGGTGAACTGGTCCGGTGAAAAAACTTGTCTGAACGATGAACTTATGGTCTAGCTGGATCGATCAGGTACTTTTCACTTCTTGTTAGATTTGTTTACAAGTTTTGATGGATTTTTCCCCAATTTACCCCTGATGTTGTTCAATTTTGTGTGTGGACATTGCTCTGTGAGGTATTAGATTCGGATCAGGCTTAGTTAAGGCAATAAATATATTTAGTCTTCTGTCATGAAACTGAACATTTTTAGTAATGTTCTTGCTTATTGCATAACATTATAGGCCCTCCATTCGAGTCAAGATGATGTACACACCACACAAGACAGTCACGAGTAAGCTTTCTCCGGTTTAGTTTTGGTTCGGTTCTTGATTTGATAGAAGTGCATGATTTAGACTGGTCAATTGGTGAATTGGTGGTGACTAAATGTAGTATTTCTTAAATCTAAAGCAAGTATGTTCATAAATTTCTAATCAACTAAAATTTTTAATTCACTTTCCGTTCACTTTCTCTTTCGGTTCGGTTTACATTGGTTTTGAAATTACAACTGAATTAGGTTCGGTTTACATAGGCATTAATAAAGTTTTGAGAAAAAAAAAAACAAAAAACAGTCACGCGATGGAGATTTTGGAAAGAAGTGCGTCGATTGAAAAAGGCATGATTTCGAAAGGGGTACACCCACAGAATTTGTCACACTCGCGCAACGCGCACTTTGTGCGAGTGGTTCTGAAATAGAGCCTTCTGATTGGCTTAAAAACTCTAAAAAAAGTGAAATAGTTTACATGTTGCTAGCTCCTCTTTTATGTTGTTAATTTTTTTTTCAGTCTTCTTCTCTCATTTTGAGGCAAAAACACGAAGAGCACAACTAAATTCATATGAGTCTAATCAGTTACAATCTGTATAAAACTTAATTATTGCTAATCGTCTTTGTTCTTATCGAATCTATAGTTCTGGATGTGGATTTGTTTATAATTTGGAACCATGGAAGTAGAAATCTTCAGGAATCTTCTTGGCTTGATTCTGAGTTTTTGGAATGTGAAAGTTTAATCCTTTCCTACACTTCTTGTAAATAAAATGTTCAAAGATTACTGTGATTTGGATCCTTTTCTACAGTTGTTAGTTTGTGATTTTGGGTTGTGGTGTTTGGTGTTCATAAGTTCATTGTGTTGACTTGTCAGTTTGAGTGGAATGAACAAGTTGAGAGTGAAACTGAGACTAGTCGTCCTCTGATTCTTTCAGATAAAGAGCAACCTATACCACAAGGCAATGAATCTGTGCATGAAAAGGTTTGTCTTTTTTTTTATATTCATTTTGATGTCTCTTACTCTTTGGTGGAATTCAAACTATCTCGACTCTTGTGTATATTAACTAAAGGAATGAGATGGATACTTAGACTGATACTTAATATGTCCAGTGCCTTCCCTGAGACACATTTAGTAACACTTTATTGCTTAGTTCATTTAGATGCTGAAACAGAGTCCAGCACAACCGGTATATACGCATGAAAAGGCGTTGGAAGAACAGTGAGAAGGTATCATCCATGCATCTTAATATTTCATTTCTGCGTTCATGAAGTGTCAGTTTTGGTTATATAGTACAAGCATTCCAACCAATGCACTTTTGGCTCATAATTTCTAGGGAGGAAGCTCTAAAAAGGAGAAGAAGAGAGAGGAAAGAGGTTTTGCATTCTCACCTGGGACATGAATGATTAAACCAGACAGCTTCAGAGAGAAGAATCCTTAAAGAAACATTGTTCCACTTCAGACCTGCAAACATTTTAATTACTCCAGCAGATAAAACCAGAAGATTCACAGATAAAAGCATAGTTTTGTGTTATATATCCTTCAAAATCAATGTTATTGGACCCTGGATTCAGTGAATAAGAAAGGCACAATCAAACTCATTATTATTATATATGTATAAAGAGTGCATTCAAAATGAATAATGAATTAATAGTTCACCCGTTAATAAACGGGTTTTTGTTCTAAACTATATATGAAAAGCTCTTAAGGATCATTCATTGGCGTATTATCATCATCACCAGTTGGCCAGTTGAATCCAGTCTCTGTGATTCCTGCAGCGAATTGTTCCCAGCAGACATCAGGCAAACCATCACTTGTTGTTTCTGCAACAAGACCAAACTCCGAGACATCATTATAGTCCATTGTGTTTCCCCATACATCGGTGTTGCTGAAACTCGGTATTGTAGTATCGAAACCCATACTCCATGTCGTCTCTTCTTGTTTAATAAGTCCTTCAGGAGATGGGAAGGACATCAAGTAATCTGGTTTGATCATCTCTTCTTCTGATGGATTCATCAAGTTCTTGCCTTTCGGATCGGTTCCTCCTATGCTTGAAGTCATACCTTGGTGGCTAGAGAGTGGAGTGGTCTCAGTCTCTTCGTCATACATTAGCAATCTCTCCCAATCATCAGCTTCATACTTCACCATCTCCCCTCCTGTTGGAGAATCTTGAGGCTGCTGGTGCTTGATGAACTTCTTTCTCGCCTTTTCCAATCCAAGAGCTCCTCCTTTTTCTCTTCCTTTGAGGTTTTTCAGGCGTTCCAAGAAACCTGGGTTCTGAAACAGCTTAGCCAAGAAAGAGAGCAATTGCTTCTGACGTTGCTCTGCAGCTTTCAGCCTCTGGTTCACAGTGTCCACATGTCGAGCTGTGCCTCTGCTTTGCTGCTGAAGCTCAACCATTTCCTCCATCAATGCACGCCGCTCTTTCCTCAGCTTCTCGATCTCTTCTCCAACCTCAGTAGGTGACCCTTGGCTTTGGCTGGTGCTACTGCAGCAAGTTTGGTTGGATTGTGGTGATCGACGACGATGAATGTTCTTCAGAAGATGCTTCTTGCCTCTAAGGAAAGCCTCGTTAGCAAATTCCCACTTGTCAGTATCAATCTTTCGAAATCCCTGGAAACATTCCAACCCGAAAAAAGACTCAAAAAAGCTCAAGAACAAGTAAGTAAACACATTTACATCAAAACAAGATCAAACAAGTAGATTGTAGACCAAATATCTCAAAATCTGTGTAATCATAATCAGAAAGATTCTACCTTTGAAGCGTGAAGAACATATGAGTAATGTCATAAACCGGACTGAAGTTAACATTGTTAGAAAACAACAAAACTTCATAAACCAAAATTCTCCATTCAAACGAAACCATAATTATACAAGATTACATGAGAAGTTATTATAAGATCCAAACGAGGCCAAAATTTCATAGATACAAAATTCAGTGTTACATGATAGAGAGATTAAACAAATCCCAAAAAGAAAGAAAATTACAGGTATTTTTTTACACGTTATCAAAAAACCAGTTTCAAGAATCTATACAAAATGGTTTTGGTCATCAAAAAGATTACAGAAACATAAAAAAAAAAACTGAAAGAAAAAAGAAGAAGAAGAAGAATGATGAGTCTATCTAGAAAACAGAAACAGAGCAAGAGATGATTACATAAGTGTTAAGCTGTCTGACGAAGCTGGAGAAATTGTTATGTTTGAAATTCCGTGGAAGTATGATTCTGGCGAACTCTAGAGGATCCCAAACCACGAAGCTAGCTCCAGTGAGTCCCCAAGAGATGACCGGGTCAAGAGTCGGGTCATCAACCAAATCGAAAGTCTTGGATAAAAAAGGTGGAATTGGATTCCCTTGTAAGATGTCTAGTGGCATGGGAAGTGGTGACCCAGAGAAACCCATGTCAGTGTCGACGTAGAGAGACCCGGTTCGGGTCGAAACGGGTACTGAGATTGGAGTTGGTTTAGAAACAGCATCTTTTTTTGGGCTCATTTGATATAGTAGAAAATTAACGGTTTAGTGAGAGAGGAATTGGTAATTAAGAAAAGGTGTTAAGGGAAGATGAGAGGTTTAGGGTTTATAAAGGTTTAGGGAAGGAAGTAACCGACAAACTGTAGTCAGATATTCAGAAAAAAATCTGGGGAATAGAGAGGCGGTGGAAATGGGTGGGTCAGTTCCCGCCACCGTGGATTCATCTTTTTCGTCGTCATCTTCCATTGATTCGTCCGTTTTGGTAACAAAGAATTTTACAACCGACATTGAAAGTTGTTTCCTTGCAACTTCACATAGCTCTCTGTGATTTGGTGAAGGAGAGAGAGAAAGTGGTGAAGGATGGTGGGTCCCACGTGATCTTATATATCTGAAAGGGGAAAGTAGTGATTTAGCGCGTTTGCCAGGTCAGCTTTCTAGTTTGGGCCCTCACTCGCAAATCACAGATTCGCTTTTCGTGTTTCCTTTTTCAGACTTTAATATATGTATTGTGTTACTCCTATTATTTTGATTTACGCAATCCTATTGGTTACCAATCCATCAAACGATTTTAGTGGTCTTTTTTCTTTTTTATTAATTATGAAAACAGGTAAAGTCGTTTTCAAGAGTGGGAGGTCAAAGTTACTTAAAGGCTAAGGGAAAAAATAGTTGACTATCTAGATATTTTCAGTCCCCAATGTGTTTAACGATTTGGGATATTTTGAACTCTCTTATTACGAGTGTTTCCCTTTGCCTGCTGCTTAATTTTAAGAGCCTTGGTTACTAGTTTAGTCCAGACTAATCGCATGGATAATTCCACAGTGAACAAATATGTGTATCCAATGAATCATATTGAGTTTGCAAAACCCTTGACAGTAGCTTCGCTTAGTATAAATGTAGAAGGCAATTAAAAATACCTTTAAGTGCATTACTACAAGATATATCAACAAAATATTGCTTACCCTTTTGGGACTAGATAGATATAGATTATCTCCCACACTGTTTCCATTACTACATTTTTTTTTTTCCTTCCGTCACAATAGTCATGTACATTTTAACAATCTGCAACATTAAAAAGGGACCAAAACAGTAGACAAAGATAGCAAAAGAATACATGTATAAGAACCAAGCAATTCTTTAGGATATGATTGATAGCTCATGAGGAATGTACCTTAACAGCTATCTTAACTAGTGTCTCCCTCCTGGGCAGCAAAAGAATGCTGAGAGTATGTGCATATCATGATTATAACAACTTTGGACCGGGGGATTTTACAAATCCGAGCGGTTGGGTGGAGGAACTGCTGATTTGATCAATGGTCTTAACAAGTCCATTATAGTTGCAAATGATGGACGCTTCCATGGCTCACTGGCAATGAAACATATGCATAAACATGACGTCTATTCAAGGAGAATTCAGAAAAAGATAAAGAAAATCTTAACGTACTTGGTCCAACAACCCTCGATTATGGCTGCAACCTGAGGATTCAGATTCCGGGGGATCTCAAGCCGTTTACACTTGAAACCAACCGCAGCTACAACCTATGGAGCAATTTTTTTGTATGATCATATAGCATATTATGAAATATAGAGCGAGTGACTTTCAAATGCAATATAAGATTATTATTATCAAGATGTTTTGGAGTGGAAAGTACCTGGGCCGGATTTAGGTTACCCCATGGTTGTTGCAATGTAGCAAGCTCCCACAAGATGACCCCGAAGCTGTACACATCTGACTTTTCATTAGATGGCTCATCTCGCAGGACTTCTGGTGCCATCCACTCGGGCTGATATATCAAAGTCAGTAATCATTTAACTTCCACTGGAAAAAATAATTATGTAGGAACTAGAAGAAAGTTAAGTTGTTCAGCTTCTTTTAGCTTTAAACAAACTGAACTTACGGTTCCAGCTGCTGACTTCGATGAAAGAAACGTGCTGGCCTTCAATCGCGAGAGACCAAAATCACAAACCTGAAATTTCAAGACAAATTGAAGAGTTAGTATAGAATGTTTTGATGGTTTTTAAGACGACAGCTTGAGACTGCTGCTTTTTTAAGTTTCAGTAGATTAACGTCTTTTTGCAATGTCCCCAAGATGATTTAGTATTAAAATATATATATATATATATATATGTAAGCTGGTCTCACAAGAGGAATGATATACACTAAAATATCAAAATCAAGACACTGAACACAACAACTACTAATTCAGATTCAAACCTTGACTGTATATTTTTTGTCAACCAACAAGTTTGGAGATTTTAGATCTCTATGCACAATTGGAGGATTGCGATTGTGAAGATAATTCATTCCCTTAGCCTGCAACAGATAAATGGAAAGAAATTCTATGTGAACAAACACCAAGATCAGAAAGCAATCAACTTAATACGCACCCATACATGTAACGAAAGGAAATCAAACATACCACATCATAAGCCATACTCAGGCGACGTCTCTCATCTAATTGCTCCCTTGCTCCACTTTTATGCAAAAGTCTGTATAAACTACCTCTGTTTGAAAGAAAGCATGGTATTAGCGTCATTATAGGCTAAAAGTCTACACTCAGTACATAAAACCTTCAAAATCCAGGTTACCTTGACAAATATTCTGTCACTATTGACAAATTTGGAGGTTGAGTGACCGCACCCATGAAGAGAACAATGTTAGGGTGGCGAAGGCGTTTCATTATTGCAACCTGACAGCGAATCAAGATCAAGGAAGGCATTATTAATACACTAAGTCCATTATCAAAATCAAGAGCAAATTTTTAGTTGTGCACCTCTCTTAAGAACTCATTGACGCGCTCAGCATGGAAGTCTTGCTCCATGAGAATTTTCACAGCAACATCCTGAAATTGATAGAGAATATTACTGCAATAATCAAAATCAGAATTTTTCTCGTGATAGCATTGGAAAATTCAAACAGGAAGACAAATTTATGATATAAAGACAAGTATCTAATTTGGGACACTTTTTGTCCATGTTTAATTTATGACAGAACGGAGAGTCACAGATATAATAATTTTGCCCTTTTAACACCAAACAGATCCAAAACTCAACCTAATTTTTAGTGCAAAAAAAGTCAGCTGTT
Organism: Arabidopsis suecica; assembly: GCA_019202805.1. Lineage (NCBI taxonomy): Eukaryota > Viridiplantae > Streptophyta > Magnoliopsida > Brassicales > Brassicaceae > Arabidopsis > Arabidopsis suecica. The sequence goes on from CM032910.1 coordinate 1,090,257, forward strand.
TAAAATTCTGACAAAAAGGTTCTTACCGAGCCATGCCACTCAGCACGGTGGACAGTGCCAAAGGAACCTGAAAGAGCAGTAGCTCAAATTAGAGTGGTAACGGAGAAGAATGTAATCTCAAAATGGGCAGCACTTTTTTCTTTATTTTGTTCGAGAACAGAGTCCAAAGCAAATCCACTAACTCAAGAATTTCACAGTTCTTTGCATTTTAGACCAAATCATTAATTTTTCCGTAAAATTATTACCTGCTCCAATCTTCTCTTTTATGTTAAGATCACACCACGGGATATCCATATCATCACCATCAAGTCCAAGTTCCCTATTTGCCCTGTTCGGAACTGGCTGAGTGATTGGTGGGGCATTCATAGGTACTGCTTCTACTTGATTTGAAGCACGCATCATGTTCTGTGGAGGCATATTAGCACTGGGTGGCAAAGACCCACCACCATTTTCTGCCAATGCGTCATTCTCTCCACCCGGATTATCATATTGCCTATGAAACATTGAGAATCCCATATCATCTACAACCATTCAAACAAGCAGATATAAGAAATCAGAATCCAGAAGACAAGTCTTGCACATAAGTGCACTAGAATTCATATGCTTGAACAGCAGTTTAACCTTAAATATCATTAGGCAAAGCACCCACCAACACACACACATATGCATCAACAGCCAAAAACCATTAAATTGAAAAGAGACAAGAAAACAAACAATAGAATCATTCTAAGACTACTAACCCTTCATATATTGAAGACATGATCAAGAAATACCCTAAATGATAGGATATCCACTTTTAGGGGAAATACAAAAGGAGATGTAAGCAGCATGCAAAAAGTTAACATATTATTCAGGTTTTTTCTATGGGAATACCTGATGCAGGATCGAAAACAAGATTAAGAGACTGGCTGTCGGAGAAATATTGTTTGGCTAGTAACCTAAAATCGACTGCGGGTTCAACTGGCTTGGGTCTTGGAAACCGCAAAGGTGAAGAAATTGAGATAGATGAAGGACCATTTAGCAAGGAATCAGGCTCCCATAAGTGACCTGGCTTCCCTACTAAATCAACCAGGTACTCCCTGAAACCAAAACAAACTTTCCACGTCATCAACCTAATATTTTGCGAAACATTTGGCGCTATAATTGTTTTTACAGAAACAAAAAGCAAAGCAAATAGGAAAATAAAGGCTCTTTCGCAATCACTTGTCTCATACCTATCAAGCCCAAACCTGACAAGGCAGGATGCGGCATCATCTCTATTACAATATTTGCATCCCTTTGCAATTCGACAGGGTAAATCAATTATGTCAGCCAACACCTGCATGCACCATATGGCAGGTATAAACACTTATTTTTCTTTGAATCACTCAACTACCAGTAACCTGGTTTTTTCTAGCCAATAACACCACTTTTCTCAATCAACTTTCTTCACATGTATGACTATACAAACAAATGGATGAAGCGGAAAAATTTATATGATCATTTCAAAAGACACGTCTTAAATGTCATGGGAATAGCATCAAAATTGGGATCTCACTTTGAAGAGTAAAGCTCGATGTCTGCAGAGTCCAACAGAGAGGCTACCTATGGGAACCACCACTTTGAAGATTTCTTTTAGACCATCAATGCACTCCTTCCACATGGGAACCAACTCATCTTCCCCCATGATAACTGGACCCCTGAGGAAGCGAGAATTAACGAGTACCAAGCAATGTGAGAAATCACAGGAAGATATAAAAATATAACTTCAGAAAGATTGTAAGGATTATTTGAGTACGAACCCCATACGATTGCAGATAAGCTTTGCCAGCTGATCAACAACCTCTTTTGTGGTAATGCAGCTACAAGATATGTCGTGGACTCTATTGTGAAGTTCCTTGAAGGCTGGATCACTACGCCTATCAACTATGATTGCTTCAAGCGAAGAATCAACACCCGAATCAACAGCTCTTAATGATTCAATTGAAGGGATGCGGCCACTTTCATGCAGATCAATGCATAAGGTCCATATATATGGATCCAGACCATTCATCATATAAAACCCATCAGGAACTTTATCATAGTACGATAAGCAGCCATTAACCTGATGCAGCACACAACACAATCATACTCTGCAATGTATCTAAACAACATATCTCATCTGCTACTAATAGATTTTTATCTCTTTCTCAATCAGTCTCAACTCAGAAAATATTAGCAACTAATCCCAAGCAAACATATTGATAATCTCAGACTCTAACCCTTCAAACACCTCCTGAAGCAACCGATAGTCTTAACACCCATTATGCAAATAACATATAATAAAAGAGATCTAACTGAAACTTCGGAAACAAGAGTACCAAATCTCTTAACTAAGATTCAAGAATTTTATGAAACAAAGCTTAACAGGAACGAACAAAAGGAAAGCAAACAAATACCCAGAATCGATGTGAAACGGTTTCGGCTGAACTTGGCGAAGTCCGCAAAGCAGACTCGTCCGGTACAGGATCCAGAAAGTTCGGATCGTCGGCACAAGTAGCCTCCGAAGAAAGCCGTAACGCCAATGCAAGCTGCAGCTGATAACTCTCCTCCGTCTGCTGCGCCCAGCTCTTCCCGGATGAAGACCCTCCAGCCGATTCCCCCGCCATCTGTATCCTCAAATCTCCTCCACCACCACCAAATCCAAGCCTAAACCCATCATCTTGAGGGAATCCAACAGATTCGATCTCGTTAGCCGCCGCAGAAAGCGTAGGCATATAATAATCCCCAGACAAAGAGCTCTCACCGAAACTACTCCCACTCGATTGCCTCTGCAAGCCAAGAGACGAAGCATACATATTATTCCCAACCCGATTCGGCTGATTACTCAACCTATGATCACCACCACCACCACCACCGCTAGGATCCCAATCAAATCCGCCTCTCTCCGCCTTAGTTTTCCCGTTGTTCCCGCTGTTATTGTTGCTCCTGTTTTCGCTGGACAGAGAATCATAGTGCGGCGGAGGAGCTCCGGTGACGGAAACTGAGACCTGATCGTCAGAGAATTGACTAAGCAAAGTGTAATTAGATCTTCTACCGGGCATTTCCATGGAAGAGAGAGTTTTGGCGATCTAGATGAGAGAGTTTCCTGATCATATAAGCATCAAACCCTAGGAAACCGCCATTGTTGAAGAAGTTCGGCGAGCTAGCTAGCCACTTGTTTCTCTCTCTAGTTTTTCATTTTCTTTTTGTTTCTTACTTTTTTAAAAAAATTCTCTCTCTCTCTCTCTAATGGAATTGGAATTTTATTTTTTTGGGTTATCAGAGGAGAAAGAGACGGTGAAACTTACTCGGTGCGTTTCTGTTGATAATTTCGTTATATTCCTCTTACGTCCCCCCTTTTTTGGAACTTTGACATTTTTGATTTATTGTCAAAACAATTCTCCAATTTAGTTTTATGAATGTATAATTAACTATTTGTCCTTATTTTTCGTAGTCGACCATGATATTTATTCTAATATTTTATGCAAATATCATCGCTATGTTATTATCTGAATTCAAATCCGCATAAGATATATATTATTGATGAATTTGTTATATATATACAAGTGATTTTTTTTTTACTTTACATATTATTATTTGCTGCAAAAAGGGGAGTAAAAATTACCTAAACAAAATCTTCTGTTTAAACAATTAATTTGGTTATAAATGTTTTGGTGAAATGGCAACTGAAATTGGAAGATAAAGAATAAAGTAAACCAAATAGTAATAGTAATCCTATTGAAAGAGGAAACGCAAGGCTAGAATAAGAACATGCCAATCTGAATCCGTAACATTGGTTCCGAGTTTCATTCACCTTGAGGTAGTCTAAAAATTCAACATTATAAAGTCCATAATATATTTTTTTTTTTGACATCTTTTGATCGACAAGATCCGATGCATAACCAATCTCTACTACGCATAGTAACGCAACTTAGTGAAGTCGAACTCCGGTGAAGAAGACAGAGTCAAATGGACTTAACCACTTGACTAAAAGCACATCCCCTATAAAGTCCATAATATATGATAGTCTTTTATAAAAAAATGGAGAGTGAAGGAGTGTATTCGTGTTTGAGGGGGATGTAAGATGGTGATATGTATTCGTGTATCCAAAAACGGATGGCCTCTTGTGTCTTTATGTTCCTTTGTCTATTCAAACATTATTTCTTTTGCCTGTGACTTCTATACCATGCATGCATCTTCTCTTCTTTTCTTTTTTTTTCGTTTCTTTAAGTTGACAAACAAACAAATATCATTTTTTTTTTTTGTCGTTTCAAATATGGTATTTTTAGACGATTTCGTATGAACAAGATGTTTCGTTTTCTTTTCTGCTTATCCATTATTTTTTATTTTAATTTGGTTTTTTTTTTCTTGTCTTTATGTTTGTTTGTGTGTTATAAATGAACTACTTACTCATTATGTTTCGTGTTATTCTTTCATGTTATTTTAGCTTTTCTAGTGATATTTTCACAACCATACAAACTTTATCTTGTACTTAAAAGTTAAAACTAGTTACTTTTGATTTTACTTCATAAAAATGTTGTTTGTATAAATAAATAAGAGTGCACACTTATAAATCGACGAGAAAGTGGATGTTTAAAATCTTAATACAATACTACTTTGTGGAAGAAATAAATTATTCTCCAAACTCAACTTCATATATATATCTTTGATCTTAGAGAATAGAGAGTAGAGACATCACCTTTAACACGGCCCAGAAAAAACCATTAATGTTGTTTGATAGAAAATAAAATGAGTGTCATCATCTCTATAGCGAACTTTCAAGTTTAAAAGTTTATTAAAAATTACAATATGTAAAATAGTGAATCTTGACTAACAACAAAATAAAACTTTAATGTAGGAAACTATCTTAATTTCTTTCTTTTTTAGACGGCATTATTTACTGTTTACATCTATTAACATGAAATTCTATTATTATTAATAAGGCATCAGTAGTCAAGATCAAATTCTTCTATCCCTAAAGATTTTCAGATTCTTCCGGATAGTCAATGAGCTGTCATTAATTTATCTATCAAGTTATCAACGCAGCTTGGACAATAAATAAATATTTAAATATTGCATATTTATATCATTTGATCCGCTAAGGTTCATCGAATACTGCCAGGTTCATGCACTCAACGCATTTTTGTCATTAATTTAATTTTTTTAGCCATGGCCTCCTAGATCTTTTTCAGTGAATTGCTTCTTCTTTTCCTTATCCATTTTTTTTTTTGAAAGATTTGGCATCTTTCATAATTTATATATTACGGCTGCTGAGAATATAAAGTAGCTAGTATGTAAGGAAAATTTTGGGTTTGTTCATACTTTTTAAACTAAATTAAAACTTAGCAAATTGATTATATATTTTATGTAATCTATATGTTGCAAAAATTCGAAATTATGTGTAATATGTAAAACCGGAGCATAAAATTGGTGTACTATAAATTTAAGAGCATTGGAAAAATGTTTTATGATTCATGCCAATAACGATTCTAAATCTAGACACAAGAGGCCTCGAAAAGATCTAACCAATCTAGATGAATTGTGTTTAATATTGTTGTTTAGTTCCCACTCGTGCAACTATCCATTTAATAATTTTAATTATTCGTAGTCGGACCGTACTTTAGTGTTATGAATATATATTTTGTTAACTGGTTTTTCTATGGATTAGAAAAAAATTAATGAGACATGATAAGAAATTACAAAAAGTTAAAAAAAAAATTATAAAACAGGTTATACTAATCGAGGGCATTGAGGTAAATGATTCTCAATTTCTCCGTGGGACTTATTTTGTAGAATGGAGATTGACACGAAGACATGAATATGGGCTGATTGGTAACAGCTGTACCTTTACATTTTTTGCTGTAGAAATATGACTGTAGGTTTATTTGATGTGGCTGTAGATTTTATTGCTGTAGTATTTTGGCTGTAGAATTTAAAATTTTGGAAAGTTGAAAATTATGTGCTTTAGGAAAAAAGGCTTTCTACAGCAAAAAAAAATGAATTAAGGAAATATTTTGGCTGTGAGAAAAAAAAAGGAAAGCTAAAGCTTCTAAAGCTTGATTAGATGTATTTCAAATCTTTAGAAATTTTTTTGCTTTGTAAAGACTCTAAAGCACTTGCCAATCACATGTTGACGAAAACGCCTGACCAAAAGGAAAAAAAAAAGGGAAAACTCCGTCCTGACACCGTTAAAAAAAATCCGTCAAAATAAAGTATGGGCTTAAAACGTTAATTTTGTTGGGCTAGGTTTTAAAAGAATGGCCCAAATAAAGGAGATCTTCGTGGTCCGCGTAACAGAGGATCACTAAAATCCCTTCTTCCGATTAATAAACTCCAGCAGCCTTCATTCACATCAACACGCCCTAAAACTGCTCTCGAGAGACGAATCGCTCCATCTTCTTCTAGAACCTTCTTCTTCGTCGCATCGTCGCCTTCAAGGTCACACTACCTCGCACAACAATGGAGTTCTGGGGTAAAACATCTCCTATCTTCCTTCGTCTTCTTCTTCGTTCTCTGCGCTTCGTTTCCTGCATTTAGGGTTTTTTTTTAGCTTCTGGTTTCATCACTTTTTTTCGTTTCCATGCTTTTTCTACTGTTTATTCTATGGAATCGTCTGGTTAGCTAAACGAGAAACGAGAATAGCGAGTTTGTATGACATATTTAGTGTATAGACTGTTCGTCTTCGTAGAAAATTGGGGAAAACTTGAAATTTTTGCTCTCTCGCTAGGGTTTAACTCTGATATTTTCGGGGATTTGTGGCAGACTTACTGATTTGTTTGCTTTCTATACGTTTGCAGGTGTTGAAGTTAAGAATGGCACACCGCTTCATATCGATCCTGGGGTAGACATGCTCGTGCACATCTCACAGGTACTTTTGAATTGTTAGCTTGATTTGGTTTATAGCAAGGAATTTTACATTGACGTTTGGTTTATTTTTATTGAAGGTTGCTTTGGGAGAGAATAAGAGCAATGTAACCGAACCAATCCAGCTTTACGTGACAGTTGGACAGGATAAGCTTCTCATTGGAACGCTATCTCATGAGAGGTTTCCTCAGCTGGCTACGGAGCTTGTGTTGGAAAGGAACTTTGCGCTGTCTCATAGTTGGAAGAATGGGAGCGTTTTCTTCTCTGGTTACAAAGTTGATGCATCTGATGATCCATATCCTTTATTGTTCGAACATTTGTTGTTATCGCTTAAACTCTACAAGCTTTGTTGATGAATATCATTTGGGGAATTGTTGTTTTGCTCTGTTTTTGACTTCCTTGACTCTCTATCTCACCGTGACTGATAATAAGACTGACGCTGAACTTGAGGCTGCTGGTTACAGAGGTAAATGGGGCATTTATATCCAGTCCTGCTTTGATTTGTCTCCAGTTATCTGATTTTAGTTTATTTTAATAACATCTATCTCTTATAAATTGATGTGGCCTTGGCTGAGCCAGCTGCTCCGAAATCAGCTGCGAAACAGGTGAACTTTCAATTGCCAAATGAAGATGTCAAGGCCAAGCAAGATGATGAAGCTGGTGATAGTGAAGAGGAGTCTTCAGATGATGATGAGAACTCTGACTCTGAAGACTCTGGAGATGAGGAGGTACTTCTGTCTATATACTACTAGCTCAATTTGTTGTAGAATTTTTACTTAGGCTCAGTGACATGTTAATTAAACCTATAAACAGTGGTACTAGAGTTATCTTAAGTACGTTTTGTCACTTTATATTTGCATTTTTCACATGAACTCTGTTTGCTTATTGTGTTTCAGCCCATTCTCACATTTTTTAATCCTTATCATTGCTGCTTTGTAAGGTTGCTGCTGCAGTTGGCAGTGAGGAAGATGATGAAGATGACTCATCAGACGACGAAGAAGATGACTCATCAGAGGAGGAGACCCCAAAGAAGGTAACATGATAGTCTCTTTATATGTGCTTGTTGATGGGAAGCCTATGCTTGTTCTGTCTTATTTTCTTCTGGGAGCAATTTCGCTACTTCTGTTGTCAAACTCGAATCTGATTCTAAGTTTTCTTGGTTTATAAAAGCCTGAAGAACCCAAGAAGAGGTCTGCAGAAGCCAACTCCTCCAAGAACCCTGCTTCCAACAAGAAGGCTAAGTTCGTAACTCCTCAGAAAACAGGTGATTAATCCTTTTATCAATCTCCCCATTGAATCATTGTTTTACCGAAAGAAAGAAAGATGGATTTGTTTAATTGAAAACATTTGTGACAAAAACAGAGACGAAGAAACCGCATGTCCATGTTGCAACTCCTCATCCATCAAAACAGGGGGGTAAGAATTCTGGTGGAAGCAGCATTGGAGAGAAATCGAAGCAGCAGCAGACACCGAAGTCTGCAGGAGCGTTTGGGTGCAAGTCGTGCAGCAGAACCTTTACTTCGGAAATGGGATTGCAGTCTCACACAAAGGCCAAACACAGTGCAGCTGCTTGAAAATCATAAGAAAAAGCAGCTTGATGACTACTCTCTATAATATCTACTCTAGAACTTTGATGTCTTTTGGTACTCAAATCTGGAACTTGCGAGTGAGCCAGTTTTAGTTGGTCTTTTTTTTCAGGCGTTTTATCCTGTTTTTCTTTTATCGTTTTGGTAGCTGAAACTTTGCTAAACGTTTGTTTGTGCTTAGTGGTAATATGGATATTAAGTCTTTTTGGAGACTTTTCTAGTGAAAACCTACATATGAAGTTTCTGTCCAAAATTTACTTTGATTGAAGATTAGTCGCAAATCAGCTAATCAAACGTGACATAAACCATTGGACCCGAAAATAAGGATTTTGAGCGTTTTAGGTTAACATGCAACCACACTAGTTTGGTATTATATCAATATAATATGAACTGAGAATTAACAACAAGCAGGTTTGCCCGAGTGGTTAAGGGGGAAGACTTAAGTTCTTCTGCACATAAGTGCGCGTGGGTTCGAACCCCACAGCCTGCATATATTTCTACTTATTTTTTATTAATAAAATTTTGTGATCCTTCCATTTTTTTGCTGTCTCTCAAAGGTTTCCAACTTCCGCTTGGTATTTTTCTGGTGTGAATGAACCAAATCACACCAAGAATCAAAATACTAACTCTCCTAGAATTAAGCCGAACAAAAAAAAGGAAACTTTTTGGGTTTTAATGTAAAAGAAAAAAAGGAAACTTCCTCCTTTTACAAACTTATTGGTTTCTATTTTACAAGCAAGTTTAGTTTCCTTGTAATCGTGTTTCCTTGTAATCGTTAGCTTACTTTTTAAGCTGCTTTGTTTGTTATTATATAGCTCGCTCTGTTTTTGTAAGAGACAATTAAGTCGTAAGAAGCTTAATTTTTGATTTTGCCCTAATGCAGCGACCCCAGCGTTTCGTCTTTGTTAATGCCGGAATAACAATGGAAGTATCCTTTGAACCTGAGGAGGAAGAAGAACGCCAAACCAGACAATACATCGATGTGGCAGACTCATCTAGGGTTTCACAGAACGAGAGTGAGAATCAAAGAAGGTCGTCAGAAAGTGTTTGTTCATCATCGTCTTCAGGATCGCAGGAGGATAAAGAATCATTATGTTCGATCTGTATGGAAGTTTGGACCAACGGTGGCGAACATCAAGTCTCTTGTCTTCCCTGTGGACACTTGTATGGATTTTCTTGCATCAACAAGTGGTTACAACATCGACCAAGTTCAAAAAAGTGTCCCCAGTGCAACAGAGCATGTAGCTTGAAAGATGTCGTGAAAATTTACGGATCAAAGGTTGCTGCAGTAGATGATCAAGCACAAAAGAGAATCGCACTTCTCGAAGAGAAGACTGCGAGTTTGCGTAACAAAGAAGCACAATGGAGAGAAATGGAAGCAGAGTTACGATTAGAAGTTAATAATCTGAAGAAGAAGATCTATCAAGAACGTCATGGACATGAACCCTCTTACAGCTTTAAACATCAGGGAGAAGTGTTAGTTAGTGGTGGTCGTATATTCGACATTGATGGTGGTAGACAGATTTTGTTATTAGCCCGTAGGCTCTCAGGCAGTGGTGGTACGTTTGTGCTTACGCTAATGAACTTACATTCGGGTGAGATTGAAGATGATATTTTGTTGCCTAGTACCACTAGGGCTATTAAAGATCTTCGCCTTTCGCCTCACAATAACGGGCTTGCGGTATTAGGTTCTCTAGGGAAAAAGTTATCAGTCATAAGCTTGGATAGTCACAACACTGTCTTATCTTATAATCATCTACCAGCTGCACCTTGGTCTTGTTCTTGGGATCTCTACAATTGTCACCATGTTTATGCTGGACTACAGAATGGAATGGTTTTAGTATTTGACATGCGTCAAAACAGAGGACCTTTGGCATCGTTAGCTGGCGTAACAAGCAATCCTGTTCATAGTATCCATCATCTCTCTGCTAATTCCACTCCAACATCTGATGTCCGTGCCCTCTTATCCGCTTCTTCCACGGGGCTGTGGCAGTGGAACATCAGTGGCAGCGAGGGATGGTCAACTTTGGTTTCTGTTACAAGAAACCTAGGAATTTGCATTGCCTCCTCGTATTGTCCTCGCAGCAATCATGTGGTTGCCTCTTATAAACGGAGACTTGAATCTTCTAAGGATAGTAATGGTGTAGAAGGATTTCATGTTTGTCTCAAGAGAAGAGGTGATGGTTCTTATTCTCAGAAACAGTCATCCACACAACCTATAGTAGATTCCATCGGTTTGCCAAGAACAGAGATTATAGACTTTGGCAAGGAAAGGTCACAACTTTTTGCATCTTATGAAGAGTCCACTCGTGAGCTCATCTTGCAAGATCCTTGGTCTTTTGCTGTCTCTCAACGGTTTGCATTGTCAAGTCATCTTCCGCTTCAAGACGTGAAATACGCTAACCTCAATGGATCAGGTCTGCTCGGTCTCTTAACCGATGATAGATTGCAGTTTCTTAGAAGCGAATCGCTATGAAAAGGAAAAAGATTGATCGTTCTTGTAGGGATAGAAAAACGGTTTTTGTCTAAGAGCAAACATATATGTAAAGTGACCAACTTCTCTATCTTTGAATGCTACTATATATTAGTTATAAAATCTATAGCTCCAATAACTTGTTTAAAGTAAAGAAGCATATAATCTTTTGAGAGTTTTGAGCTTTTCATGAAATTGGATGATCAAAAATCATTTGCCCTAAAGGAATCTGAAAAATCCCTTCAAAGTATATTTTCTTCTTTACTATAAGTATCCTTATCTTCCACACTACACACACCATCTTCTGTAACAATCGTATCATCAATTCTCTCTATTCACACCAACAAGAATTTAAATAGCTAGCGAAGCCAAAAAAAAAAGAAAAAGAAATCATCTCTTTATTCTCGAGCATTTCGTCGCTCAAAAACTCCCTTTTCCCTTCAATGGTTAGGCACAATTGTCCCAATTTGCCCAAATCCCGCAATGAAGAACGCGATTGCTTGCGCGAAAAGGTATAGATAATAATGATTCTTCCCAAAAAACGCGTCATAACATCCCACAAATAACAGATACATTCCTACACCGAGTTCCAACACATGAATTCTGCCATAACACACAAAAAAAGTACTAATGTATTAGAATTGTTTTGGCACGGTTAACCAGTAACCGAAATCAAATTGAAAAAGGGAAGAAGTTTTTTACCTATCTCCAAATCTAAAACGAAGAAGCTTCTTTGGAGTCTTTGAGGCCGATTTAGCCTTAAGATCTCCGAGCTTCTCTGTAACAATCCACTCATTAACTCTTCCACCTTCGAGTAAACCAATGAAAGTAGCTTTTGTTCTGTGAAGAGACATAACATTCTCGAACAGAATCCAAAACACCATAAGATGCAGTGACCTATAAAACACATGTAACCAACAATGAGAACCCGCAAAAGACTTGAGCCGCAAGAAACTCTCGGAAATGTTTTTACCTTGGTGTCCCAACGGCGTTGAGGAGAGTAATGACTGAAGGAATGTAAACCGCTCCCCATTTCGGAACAGAAACTTCCGGTACAAGAACTGTAGCGGGTAAGATCACACAGTAGAAGATGAAGGTAACAATGTGTGCCACTAGCTTTCTAACCACAAAGAAGCTATATATCACATGAACTTTCTTCCACAAAGTCACGTTCTGCCAAAAAAAATACCGGTTTAATTAATTTGGTTATGTTATTATATCTTAAAGACTTTCTAATTCGTCTAGAGAGATTGAAGGAAACCTTATTGGTCATGATTTCGAATGCCATTTTCCTGAAAAGATTAGCTGGACCACATGACCACCTGTGCTGTTGATACCTATAAGCCTTGAATGTACTTGGCAACTCGTTTTTAACCTATAGTTTTTTTAAAAAAACGTATCATTATTTACATGTCAACCCTTAAGTAACACTATATAACATATTCTATGAAATATATTTTATACCTTCAAAGAACCGAGGTACAAGAATTTCCAACCCTTGAGACTAGCTCTCACGGCCAAATCCATATCTTCCACGGTCGTTCGATCTTTCCAACCACCAGCTTCGTTTAGTGCCGATATCCTCCATATTCCCGCAGTTCCTAAAATGTATCGTAACGAAACACATTCACGACTTATGAATAAAACGGTTCAAAAAATGTTATAACCAAAAAATTTAATTTTATATTTAATAAAAGTACCGTTGAATCCGAAGAAAGCGTAAGTAGAAGAACCAACTTCTTGTTCGACCGTAAAATGATAATCCAAAGACATTTCTTGCATCCTTGTCATCAAACATTCATCCGAATTTACTGCAAAAAGTTGTGTAAAATAGTGGAATTCAATTATTTTGTGTAGCAAAACAATAAATGTGGTTGTATTAATGAACGACATTAATAAACAAGTTGGTGAAATTGGAAATCAATTATGAAATCATAGACAGCTAGCTCAACAAACCCAATTAGATTTCAACAGCTCGTTAGATTTTGTCACATGATGATCTCTTTATTTTGTAAGTTTCTCTAAAAGCATAACTTAAAAAAAAAAATTGAAATTTCAATTATTGGTCGTATCAGTGATCTGAATTAAATAATAAAAACAAAATTTTTACATAAAACATAAAAAAAAAAAAGTGAGTGGTGAGAGTGAGAGTGACAGAGACTAGAGTTAGAGAAGAGAGTAGTAGCTGGGTCCCACGTTGTTGCACATGGAGGGAGATGGAGGGTGTTGGCTAAGTACACGTGGCGGATCTAGTGAAAATGACAAATCTACCCATATTATTTTTACTAAATGACAAAACATTGCCCCTATGACCCTACACTTCCCAATATGTTCTCTGCACTCAATTATGGGACACGACGACGATGCCAGTATAATGCTCCACTAAACTCTACTCTAATTTTGATCAAAATATATTCCTAAATTTCTTCTTGTTTAACTTTGGTATTTAGTTACGATGAATTTTTTGGAAAAACAAATAAGAGACGGTATGTTTTAATTTTGGTCTAGAAAAGTTAAAGTGGAATATGGTTATAGAAGGCAGATATATCATATATGGTGGATAAATGCTTAGTAAAATACTAAATACGTGACAGCTTTTTGGGTGCCAGAAGTTATAGATACATTGGTGGACAATTTTTATTGACAAATAATTTATTTTCTTTTGATTTGACTAAAATATGAGGAGAACATTACTATGTTGAAATGAGTGGAAAATCAATTTATTGGAAGAAAAAGCCAAAACACCAAAACCAAATTTTTACCAACTCTTGCAGACATACCAATTACAAAATGACCAAAAAAGTAATAACTTTTATATCTGTTGATGTTTTCTTAGATTTTTCCAAATCTTTTATTTCTATTAAATATTTGATTAGTTTAGAAGGGGATATTACCCAGACTAATATGCCCTCCTAGATCCTTAAAACTCAAATTCGTATACTAAACTAACAATTATTGTAATTTATAGTTGAAGAAAAAGTAGTTCCACAGTTTAAAGCTAGAACAAAATCGATACGTCAACATCAAGATTCGCTAGGTAGGTTACATTGGGACCTCACAATAAAACACCCACCGACACTTCTAGTTAATGTAACTAAAACTTTCTTTTCCCTAAACATATTTTTTTAACCAAAATTATTAAAACACCATAATTTAAAAACTATTATATAATACTATGAAGGAGCTCTTAATACAATAATCATATCATGTGTTTAATATTATATGGTGTTTTCTAATACACGTTCATAGGTTATAGTTTATCACTTACATCTAAATCTAATTATAGTATTAATTTGACCCATCGTTACCATCGTTACCAACTCATTTTTAGTCCTCCATTAAAAAGTCATAATTTCACAAGAAACAAAAAGGAAAAACATTATACTAGCATATAAGTATATCAACTTAAACTAATGTGCGATCAGATGATTTCGTAATTAGTATGACTAAAAATCCATTTTATGAATAATTGCACTGATTTGTACATTTTTAAGTACTTAGCCTAAAAAGGAAGTAGTAATTGAGAGAAAACGAATATCATTGCACTGATTTGTCTAACTTTCTAACTAAGCAGTGATTACTGATTAGTGATAATCACTAATCAATCATGACACCACAATTAAAAAAAAAGGGCCAAAACGATCAAATCAAAACTATGAACCTTAAAAAGGAAGAACCGTTAAAATAACGAGGTTAAAATATTCTTACCGAATTTCCAGCGAGCTTGAACAAGAGCAAGCTTTGGGTTATGGAGGAGATACGGTACGGTTCTCCAGAGAAAATCCGGTTCAGGCTGAAAATCGGCGTCGAAGATTGCAACGTAATCGCAGCTTTTGACATAACTCTTCTTCATTCCTTCTTTCAAAGCTCCTGCTTTGTATCCTTTTCTGTTATCTCTGATCTCATATTTGATGTTTACTCCTTTACTTGCCCATCTGCTACACTCCATCTCCACTAGATCCTGCAAAAACAAACCTAACGCTTTAGGTTTGATGTAATTGAGAGAACCCATTTCGAAAAAAAGAAAAAGAAATTACTTTGATCGTTGGATCAGTGGAATCATCAAGAACTTGAATGACGATTCGATCAGAAGGCCAAGAGAGTCCACAAGCAGCTCCAATAGATAGTTGATAAACCTACATTAACAACAACATTTTCAACAATCAATAACAAAGATCGATAACAAAACAATTCAAGAAAGAAGAGAATTTTGATTCAATTTGGGACCTCTCGTTCGTTGAACATTGGGATTTGAACAAGAACCATAGGATAAACAGAGTTTCCAAGCTCGATGTCGTCTTTCATTGGTTCATATTTGAAACGTTTGTCTGGTTTTCGACCAAACAGCTTCACAAGAGAGATTACTATTCCCATGTAAACCCTTTCGACAAAGAGCATCACCGACATTGTTAAACAGATGTAAACACAGAGCCTAAGGACTGGAACAATCAATGGAGCTCGTATCTGATCCAAAACCATTGACATTTGCATTGTTATGTCGTCTCTGTATCCCATGAACGAGTCTGGAATCACCGATGCCGTCGAATCCCCTAGCTCCATTACTTCTTACTCCGGCGAGAGAGAAAAAACAGGGGAGGGAAGCAAGAACCCTAGATCCGTATAAAGGATTATCTTGTGAGACACGCAATAGGGAACAATGTGAGATTCTTTAAAGAAGTCTCCTTTGGTGTAAGAAATCAAACCGAAGGACTAAACAGAAACAGAGAGACAGAGTTTTTCCCTTTTTTTTCTCCTTACGGTGAAAATCTCTGTCTTCTCTGCCTGAAAAACTCAGATTGTCGGGGGAAAAAAGAGAATTCAATTTCTTTTCTTTTTTTTTCTGTGTTTTTTTTGTTTTGTTTTTCTTGTATTTAAAGGGTTTAGGTAAGAGAAGAAAAATAATGAAAGGTGGAGAAGGAGAAGATGATTTTTGGAAAGAAAGAAAAGAGAAGAGAGATCTAAAAACAGAAACAGAGAGAGGAGACACAGTGTGTGTTTGTGTGTGTGTGAGAAATCAAAGAGAGATCAATGTCTTTATATATAAAGGCCTCTGTCCTTGTATATTGTTTTTGACTCTATTCAATTTTCCATTATTATTTTATTTTATTTTTCTAGAACGTATTATTGTTATTATATAGAAATGAATTTATGCACCATCAACCATAAATTTGCTCTTTCTATATAACTACCAAACATTATTGAACGACACAAACATTAATGACGTCCAGGCGAAGATACAAAACAAATTGTTATTTTAAATTTCTGTATATTATTTTTCTGATAAAATAATGTTCTTTTTATTTTGTCATTGTTAAAAAAATGCTTCAATGTTATCGAGGTGACGTAGATGTATAATATAATATTACAAATGTGTAAATGCCTAATTATAGTTTATAACAACTATGAATTATGTATAAGGTTAAAACTCAACATTTTAGCCGTCTAGGCGTCCAAAACTATACGACCACGGACCATCTCAGTCAAAACAATTTGCTAGTCAGCGTTGATTAAATGAAGAAATTATGCATTATAGATGAGCATTATGTATATGATCAGTAGTATACTAATCATCATATGACTTGCATAATCGGTTAATTCCAATAGTAGAGTGATTCCAATGGTTCACTTCTCGAGGAAAATATATCGTCTCATATTGTTTGTCCTCATCTATTGACAAGATAGCGAACATCTCTGAGGATAATAGAATGATCGAATCCTTAGTACAAGAAATGGATATCATGCAGTGGTCCATATATAGAGTAACATAGAGTTACAATTTTGTGAAATCCAGTAAATTGATATATGTTTTCAGCATTGAGTTACATGCCACTATATTTATTACATTATTTACCATCTAGTGATATTACTTAAAAGTTAAAATCAAAAAACAATTCATAACCAAATATAAACAAATATGGTCTCCCCTCTAATTAACCCTGGTGGAAATATGTTATGTTATATATTTCGACCAACCAAAAACGAACAGAAGCTCTCCAAAGGAGAAAATGAATATTCAAGACATTAAAACAACGCACATTTGTTTGATGCTTATTTTTGCCATGATGCTTCAAATCCCACCGACGGTCCAATTTGTTATAATTCTAATTTATAAGTACCATAAATAAAAAGTTTTCTGTTTGTTTGAAGTCAATTTTTAAAGTATACAAAAAGTCAATTCTTTCATAAACTTCAAAGCACGTTTCGGCTTCGTCCATCAATCATTTTTACTTCGTAATCTTCTAAGTTAATATATTCAAAATCGGATTTTAAAGGAAATAATGTATTTAAAAAGTAAATGGATCTCGATCATTTCTAAAACGGTGATAAAATGAAACACATAGCTGGAAAATAAGGACTGCTCAACGGCTGAAGTTGACTGTTAGAACGTATACGGTCATTAGTTTTGGGTTAAATTAAAGGATCCGTAAACATTTCGTTGCTTCTCTTGGTTTGATGTAAATTGTTTTTTTTTTTAATTGGATTCAAACCTTGAAAGTAAGCATTTGAAAGTAAATATTTAGATTTCTCGTTTTTTTTGAAGTATGTAATTTTTAGAATGTCTATAGTAAGTGTTTATAATTTTTTTTTATGTGTTCATAAAAATTAATTAGAAATATTTTATATGACTGAATTTTAACTAAATTATGTATTGAAAGTTAGTTAAACTAATTAACTAATTTTTCGGATACTTTAGCCATCACTCACATTACAACACCATAACAAACATTTCAGTTTGTAAACTTCATACGGAATGATTCATTTTCTGTCGGTCCAGTACCAAAATATCTAATTGAAATTTTAAATAGTTTGGAATCTTTGAAATTTAGATTTTTTTTCGTACTTGTGATAGGATTTTTCCTGTTTTAATCAGTAATTAAGTCAGTAAGTTGACAAATTAAAGTCTGTATTTAGTTGGCATGTCATGTGAGAACACATATCGAGACAATTATCCAACATAATAGACAAGATTTGTTGATCTTCTAAACAAACGTGAGTTAACCATTACATAGCATATATTAAAAACAGATACAAAATTACCAATTCGCCAACTTTGTTAGTTTCAAACTTTCAATTTCATATTTCCATTCTTTAACAGAAAATAAAATTTATATTTGTCGACATTGCCTTTTGGATTTCTTTGAATGTGAAACAAGTATGTATGATGACACATGAGTTTGTACCTATATATTATCATGGTAACTTAAACAGTAATAAAAATTGTATGCAGAAGTACAATAATGAAAAATGAAATACTAATAAACTAATAAAAATAAAAAAATTGAAGAAAATAAAATAACACTACATATGTTGCATGCAGCCAGCAAAGTAACATGCAGTGCCATGCAAGAAAACATAATGTATAAAAGGACCAAATACCACATGGGTTCTTACAGTTGGACTTTGCTTATTTCACTCACATTTGTCACTATTCTTTTCTTGCTTCGTCATTTACAATAATTCTGAATCTGCAGTTTTGTTTTCCTTTCTTTATTAAACCGATCATTAGATGAAATGGAACACTCAAAGATGAAAAGAATAAATAAAGACAGGAGTACCCACGGACAAAGGCAACAAGTCGCAACATGGACTTTTAACTCTTTATTTAACTAATTGGAGCAGTTTAGCTTTGGGCATACTAATAAACAACAACAAAAACAGATTCGTAATTACATTTTTTAGTCTCGATGTCCGATTAAAACATAGAAATTTGTCGAAAAAAGTTTTAAAAATGTATTTTTTAATGAACGTACCAAAGTCATAATTATGTTATAGGCCTTCTAATCCCTACCACAGGAACAAAGTTGTATTTACAAATAGAATAATTCATTTGCAAAAGAAAAAGTTCTGTGCAAATATTAGTCTTTCAGAAAAAGAAAAAAATGGGTATCTTTGTTACTTTAGCTATGATAAATATGTTCAAAGAATCAATCAAGTTTTGTGGAAAACATAATTCAGGAACTAACTGGTGGGAATGTGGGATCCAATGTCCATATACATATCATATAGAATTGATATCCTATCTACTTTGGCACTGAAACTCTCCTTGTCTCTCTATTTTTTTTGTTTAGGTGTTATTTCAATCTTTATTTGTCGGCATATATATACACACACGAACATTTTGTGCGTATGTGATAAATTACGTATCTTTCGAATTTTTAGAAATCATTTTTTAGTCTTCCTCCCCTTTTAAAAGCTGGGAAGGGGTTGTTGAAACCTCTTTAATTAAATGTCTAACAATTCTATACTAAGTATATGAAATTCGATAATCTGATTCTGATCATACAATATTGTACTATATCTTATGGATCACAAACATTTAGGAAATTCTAGTGTTCCATTTTGATTCGGCGTGATATACATAATTACATATATGTTGTTATACTATAAATTAATTTAAATTAACGGTTCATTAGAACCAAACTTAATCATTTGTCTCAAGTCACAGTCATTAATTCATTGTACAGTTACGGACTATATATAAGAAATAATCAACTTTCGACACAAGTAATACGCTAAAGTCACTCATTGTTTATGTATTTCAGATTTGGTAAAGAGAACATATTAGATCGGCTACTTAGTGTGCAAAGATACTTGCCGTCCATACTGAAACCATGAAGAAAAAATAACTCTATTCAACCTCAAAGGATCACCATAAAAGACATAATAATAAGCTCAATTATATTTTAATTTATATGTTTGCACTACACTATATATCTGAAAATTTCGAAAATTTATCATTGGATGCGTGGTTAAGTTCTATGCGAACCACCAAGTTGATGTGTACAATTTGGCTCGAGTGGAGAAGGAGACACCACACCTTAGTCTTCAAGACCAAGTCTTCATCACTCTATTTTTCACCTACTTCCATGTTTCATTACTAATTTTGCTTTTATATTTATATATGTGTAATGGGAAAGTTCCTAGGTCAAGAGTTTTTATTTTTAAAATTTTAATATTAACTTTTAGTTGGATTATCATATATTAATTACTTTTGCCGCTTTTGACAAAACTATAGCCATCTTTGACATTATACTATAAGTCTATAAATTATTTGTTCTGACGTCAATTAATCAAACATTCGTTCCAAATATTGGTCTTCATTATTTAAAAAAATATACATAAGCTGACCAGAATTGCGTTTTAACAACGAATTTTTTCATGTTTCTACGACCAAAATATACATAAGCTAAACATTCGTTATTTTCGTATCTAGTTGGTATGTTTAGCCACGTGAAGGAGATGGACTATTAACAAATACTATAATATCTTAATAAAATAAACATAAATATGTTAATTAGAGATTTTCTCTATAGTTAATATTTAAAATGTAACTGGACTATAAATTCGAACGTACAAGTTAGTCGACGAGATTAACTTGAAACGATAGATTAAAGCTCACTGGCAAGCAACATGGCACGTGGGAAGCTAAACTTGTTATCAAAGTTATTCCTCAACATTTTGCACTGAACAATTTTGTTTGTTGATTAAATCAGTGCAAAAGGCAAAAGGGTATTCTCATTTCACATTTGTTTTCCACAATTTACGTTTGAATTTATAATAGAATTGTCTTTTTTTCTTTCTTAAAATAGAAATTATCAGTTCATAATGTAACGAAATCCTGCATTTATAAGAATCTTAAGATCATTCCCACAAGTAATGAATAATAGTTACTTTAATCGTGGGTACTAAAATTTTAACTTCTGCTTATCAGCTTTGTGAAATAGTGGTTAGTGGAATCGAAATTGTAATTATGCGTTTAAAGCAGTTCTACTAGTTGGGCCATACTTTGGTATTATTGGCTAAGTCATAATGGGCTCAAGGCCTCATTAGAAAAAGGCGACGCCATTGAATGAGTCTACGGTGAAGAGAAAGGAGTTGACGTCGGAGCCGTCTTATAGTGGCGGAGGCGCGATGAAGCTCGGAGTTTTTGTGTACAGATTATACAGAGCGTTAACCTACGGTGTATCGCCGTTACTTCACCTACACATACGGTGGCGCAGACTCCGGGGACTAGAGCATTGCCGCCGTTGGCCCGAGCGGTTCGGTCATCCCTCCGCCGTAAGACCGCCGGGTTCACTCGTCTGGTTTCACGCCGTCTCTTTAGGTTAGATAACCTCCATGATCTTCAAATTCTGTTTATTTCTCATTGATCATTATTGTTAAGTCTCCGAAATTGAGAAATTAGGTTTGTTTATTTTGAGTGTCTCTCAGGTGAAGGAATGGCTGCTATTCCGGTGATCAGACACTGCAATGAAACGAAGCCAGATTTGACTATCCTAATGACGACGACGACAGTATCTGCATTGTATGATGACACATTGAAGAAAACTAAATTGAAAATATCTTAAAAGTTTTTGTCTTTGTAATTTGGTTTCTTTCAATCTTTTCGTTGCAGTGAAGTAATAAAGAATCAACTTCCTGTTGGTGTATTACATCAGGTATGTTTTGATTTGGATGATGATATTATCTGTGAAGTTTTATAAATGTGCTAAAGTTTCAAAATTTGGTCAGTTTGCACCACTGGATACACCGGTGGCTATCGACAGATTCCTTGGCCATTGGAAACCGAATGCGATTATCATAATGGAGAATGAACTATGGCCTAATCTCATCATGGCTGCTTCAGGACTTCTAGTAATTTTTTGATCCTTCTCGTTGTTTGTATGGATGTATCACTTGTGCTAAGATAATGAACTCTTTGAATTGTGTTTCTGTGAATAATTTTTTTTAAAGATTCCATTGGCAATGTTGAACGCTCGGATGTCTACTAAATCCTTTAAACGGTGGTCTAGTCCGCTCTTACTACCGCTGGTATCGTTGTTGCTATCTAAATTCTCATTGATAGCACCACTGGTATGTATGCTAACTTCAGCAAGTCTATTTGTTTTTATCTTATCTGATTGTATTAACTGTTTTTGCCTCAAATGCGACAGAGCACCCTGCAGGGTATACATTTCCAGCTGCTGCATGCGCCACCTTTTGCCATAAATTATTCTGGTGACTTAAAATACGGTATTGTAGTCCACTTATGCCTTCAAGATATTCATATATTGGATATTATGTGCAACCCATTATGATCTGCTTCTTAGTTTCATTTTGTTTTTCAGTTACTGAATTGCTCATTCTGTTAAGGCGATATAAAGATTTATGTGTTGTCTGCTTTTTCTTCCAGTGGTAAACAAGTTCCATGTATCTAGTGGAACATCTGAAAGTATAAGAGATCTAAAAGTAGAACTCTCAGAAATGAAAGTCTGGATTGCATCTTCATTACATAGAGGCGAAGAAGAAGGTACTGTTTGTCCTAACTAATATGTAGCCTAACCATTTTTCACCCCCGTCGACTAGCGCGTGGATCTGCTACCGCATCCATGACTTGATTGGTACCGTTTCACAGTCGCATAAATATGGTTTTGACTCTGTTTTCTTTCATATCCTCTCTTAAGCAAGTGAATTGTAAGGAAGTAAGAATTTGGATCTGATTGACTATTTGGTATGCTTCTTCTGTTGTTCTATGCATTGCTTAAATTTGATAATCAAGGTGTTGTGTGCAGTCATTTTAGGAGTTCACAACATGCTTCTCGAATCACATCCGGACTCTGTTGTCATAATTGTGCCTCGACATCCACATCATGGCCAACAGATTGCTCATGTATGTACCAAAACCACCTTCTGCTTACATTCTTTAGTATTGGGTTAGTGGTGAATCGCATTTCATTTCCCCAGCTCCTTTTGTAGAAACTGCGGAAACATGGCCATAGTGTAGCTCTAAGGTCTCAAAATGAAAAGCTTACATCAAGGAAGACGAATATATATGTGGTGGATACACTAGGTTTGGGTTTCGCTATTTTAAGTTTATCTTCTTAATGCTAGTCCCTTTTCTTCAAGAACCCAATCTATGTCTTCTTGTTTTCTTCAGGTGAACTAAGAGAATTGTACAGTGTAGCTCCAGTAGCCGTCATTGGAGGCTCTTTCATCCCAGGATTAACTGGTCACAACTTGTCTGAAGCAGCTGCTGCTGGCTGTGCCGTTATTACAGGTTCTCAATGATAAGATGAGATGCTTGTATAGTATCCCTCTTTCTCTCTTTTATCTCCACCATCATGTAATCTTTCTTTTAGGTTGTCATGTTGGGCATTTCTCTCACATGGTGAAGGCGATGCAGCAGTCGAATCCCTTATCGGTGACACAGGTCTCGACAAAACTAGAGCTCAAAGAAGCTGTAGACTTGCTCCTGAGTAACCCTGAGATCTTGGAAACACATCAGAGAGCTTCTAAAGAAGTTTATGAATCTCTATCAAGCTCCATTATAGCTAACATCTGGAATCTTCTCAATCTTCATATCTTTAGAGGGAAATGATATGTTAGTGTGGCTAGTTATTTATCCAAATAAATCCAGTTTCAGTTAATTGCTGTGCTATACACAAATAACACAATGCAGTTCATAAAAATTTGTATAATGCGAAATGGAGAAATAAATCAAGCACCATATAACACCAGAGTGGATAGACTCCATACAACGTACAAACTGTAGAGGGGCCTATTGAGCTATTCTCTCAAACTTCATGCTGCTTAATTGTTCGATTTTCGGTTCAAAATTGGTTTTGTTCGAAACATTGCCTCCAAGGCTACAAGTTTGTAAAAATGTGTTTACTACCGTTTCTATACGTTTTAGAGGCCACAAACAATTTTTATACAAATAAACATGTAATTCTTCTTGAAATTCAAAAAAAAAAAAAATCATATCCATTGCAATTTAAATCAATACAAATAAATTAATAAATCATAGTTTTTTAATATAAAATGTAGTTGAACGATTTTTTAAAAAAGATTTTGATATACTTAAAAAAATTAATGCTTTATATTTTTACTACACATAAAAATCAAAATGTTGAAAGGGTTGAGCAAGCAGTTTCATCAAATCATCATTAAAAGCGAACAAAATATTTGACACACTTTATGTTTTATTTATATTACTTTATTTCTCCAATTTACCAACAAAGCACCCGTGGCCTAATGGATAAGGCGTTTGACTTCTAATCAAACGATTGTGGGTTCGAGTCCCACCGGGTGTGTTCTTTTCCTTTTTTGTTTTTGTTTTTGTTTTTCTATTCTGTGTTAGGACCCGTTTTTTTAGATTTTTTTTTCTTAAAACACATACACGTTCGAACTTTCTAACCATATATACTGAAAATCTAAAGATGCACAAAAAAGTAGAAGCCAGTTCTTGTAAAGGAGGAATTTTTGTCTATTATACAGTTCAACTCCCACATTACTTCACCAAGTCTGGCTTCATCTCCAAAATGAGTCACACTAACTATTGATTACATAGCAATAAGGATTTAGTGTGCTGCCTTGTTCGTTTCTGGTCCTACTCTTGCGCCGAGCATGTTTCTCCATTTGTCCTTGAGATCAGCTGGTGTACGTGTTTCATGGAACACCTTCGCTCCCATTTCCAGAATTTTCCTCCATGGCATGTTCTTCTTTGCATCTGCTGCAAACTTCTCCACTCCCACCTGAACCAACCAGCACATATATCAACAACAATTCTTATCCAATTCATGAAAAAAGTACAGCTATACCTTTAGCATCTCTTCTTCTTCGTACGTCCAAAGTAGCCTCCTTCTCTGATCCTTCATAAAGAAAGAAATGCCCCTGCAAATCCATGAGGTAACTTTCTAAATTTAATGTGGAAATGAACTCTTGATGTTCCAGTGAATGAAGAAAAAGTAACAACCTCACTGTCTTTGGCTTAGCCGCAACTTTGGTTGTTGCCTGCTGGTTCTTCATTTTCCCTGACGGGGAGGTTACTTGAGCCGATGAAGTTACCTGCTCAGTTACGTCTTCTCCATTTCGTTCGTTACTTGATCCCTTTGATGAGATTTCACTATCAATAGTGTTCAGTTCTATCTGTCTTCTTCTTCTTCGCACCACATTCTGTTGGACATGGTTGTGTTCTTTTGCTGAAAACGATTCGTGCATAGACAAAAACGAAGAAACATCTCCCTTTTTCCCTGCACCTGTATTCAGGATTCTTGTACTTTGATCTTTAGCTGTTTCATCATCCTTGTCATCATCTTCAGCGTCTTGAAAGTTTTCTGTAGCTACCCTCTCTTCGTCCTCTGATGCTCCAACTTTGTCGATCACTTTATCAGTACCAACTTTCCCTTTATCCTCTCCTGGTTGATCGATTTCCTCAATTAATAGCGTGTTCTCACCTCTTGAATTATCACCTTTGTCTGTACTCTGCTCTTGGTTTCCAATTGCATCACCAGACAAGGTTGTATCCCCATTCCTGCTTTTCATCTCTTTATCTAGATACTTGAAGACCGCCTTCTCTGCCTCAACAGTCTTTTCTCTCAATGTTTTGGATTTCAGAGCAACTATCTTGAACCAGCAATAAGGACAAAATGGATTTGCAACATCCTCGCTACTACTAGAACCCAACTCAGCATACAAACACTCCCCGTGAAACGAAAGAAGACAGTCAACCCCGCAACAACGGGATACCCGCTCATCTGAAACTTCACATACAATACAAGCATCCAAGTCCAGAAGCGGCTCCACCGATCCTCCTCTATCAGTAGTCACACTAGTCCCAAGACAATGACGCTTCTTATGTGGCACATCTCTTTCATCAAAAGTATCAGGAACAATCTCAACATCCGTATCACATTGTGTGTTGCTGATCACTCCAGAGCAAAAGTTTTCATTAGCTTCATCATCCTGTGAGAGGAAATAATGAAAATTACTCACAAATACATCAACCTAACAGTTTCTATTTCGCGAGTTCCAAATTCAACCTCCACAATCACACAAATACAATCCAAAACTAGCTTTGATTATAACATACGAGTCAAATTCAAAACCAAAATCAGGAAATTATAAGCTCCAATTTTCCGATAATCAAACAGAGACGACGGGAAGAAATAGGATTACCGGAAGCGGAGCGAGGGATGGATTAGAAGGATCGAGAGATTTGCGCGAAGACCTAACCCGAATCGATTTGGTTCTCATCTTCATCATCTACAGTTTCTCTCAATCATCAGTCTCGAGTTCAACAATGGGGACGTTATGAACAGTGAAGAGTGTCTTCTCAATTTTGAAGCGAGAAGCGTACTGAGGAAGATGGACGAATAAACCAAGAAATAAAAGTTTGTGATAAATTTAGCAAATATAAAAGTCAAGTCACCTTTTAATTAATTATACAGATAAACCAAATTTTTATGTATATTGGATTACAGTATGTACATAAAATTAAAAGTATATTTTAACTTTTTATTTATTTGTAATTTTTTATATATTTAATTACATTAAAATTTCAAATTCAAACAATAGTGTAATCATTATATTTTTATCGGGGAAAAGGGACAGTGTAATCATTTTATAAAATCTTAATTAATTAAAATAAAAGTCTTACATTCTTAAATGATTATTTTAATCTGCTTTAATTCTTGAAAAAAAATCACACACATTTTTGACGCATAAAACACACACATAGTATATATACTATGTTGGATGATGCATCACATAAATATTTACTATAATGAGATTAAATGCCTTCATAACGTTCTTCATTACCATTTTACTTCCACAATTCTCCAACGAATAAACTAAAAAGAAAATTTTCGGTAACTAAATTTGTAAATATTGGTGACTTTGTTAGTAATGAACTTGCAATGTATAAATGGGTTAGTCTTAAGGAACTTGTGTTTACCTTTTTTGTTACTATATATGTCTGGTGAAATTTCTAAACACAATAAATTTGCATAGCAAAAAATTAAAATTTTGTACAATGTATGTTATAGTCTTAAATTAGTGTCTGACTTTAACGGCGGGATTTAATTATTAAGTATGTACAAATTGAAACTAATAGTGAAAAGAGGCACTGTACCTTCACTGTTATATTCATCTTTAGCCTTCTTCAAAATATTTTTTACCTTTTCAGTTCTAGCCTTATTTAATGATGGTGTAAGAAATCTTACTATCCCATTTATGGGCCTGATTGGCAAGTGCTTTAGAGTCTTTACAAAGCAAAAAAATTTCTAAAGCATTGAAATAGATCCAATCAAGCTTTAGAAGCTTTAGCTTTCCTTTTTTTTCTCACAGCCAAAATATTTCCATAATTAATTTTTTTGGCTGTAGAAAGCCTTTTTTTCTAAAGCATACAATTTTCAACTTTCCAAAATTTTAAATGTTACAGCAAAAATACTACAGCACTAAAATCTACAGTCACAGCCAAAACATCTACAGCCTAAAATCTACAGTCAAAAATCTACAGCTACAGCCGGAACCAATCAGGCCCTACCTATGTGAGGGTGGTAATTAGTTTAATCCAACAAAACCCATAAAAAAAAAAGTAAATGTGTAATTCACATTATATATTAATATTTACATTAAGCAATTTTCAGTTATATCTTATAGTATAACATAAATATTTTAAATTCAATTGTTATATAAGTTCTTACTTCTTCTTTTTTTTTGTCACCATAAGTTCTTACTCTTTTTTGTCACCATAAAGTTTAGCTCCTCCAAGAAGGGGGGACCTTTTTCTTGATTACCGATCTTAGTAACTGATGCATCTAAGTCTAACATATAGTCATATACTAGATGAAATTAATCATCTTTTTAATTTTTAGTTTTTTTTGTCGTACATATGAAATCGTCTATGATATATATATATATAATTAAAACTAATGAAATTATTTGTGGAAAGTCTCAATTCTCAAAGAACCATAACAAATGAATTTAATTAATTAGTTGTTAGCTGTACGGGTTGGATTCTCCTCAATATCTGAGTTTTTAGTTCTGTCTCTCTTTTTTTCTAATGCATGCATGAGATTTCTGTTAAAAGTTCTTATTCGGATATTATTTAATTTCGTTGACAGTATTAACATATAATAATACTCCTTTCTTCTTCTTCTTATTTTTGTTATTGTTGTCAAAAGGCTTTTAATTTATTCTGTGAAATCATTTATTATGAACCCAATTAGCTGCCTTCTGGTTCTTAACATTATCTACTATATGGAAAAGTTAACAACCCTAAAGTTTCATCAATCTATTCTAATAAAGATGTATATGAAATTATGAATAGAAATGACATTATATGTTTTCATATGCGAATGTATAAATACACAAAAGGTTGAAAGGGTTAGTGGCGATCATCTCATAAATTTAACGAGTAATTAATTAGAACAAAACGGATAAGAAAGAAATGGAGTTTTCATGCCGAATGATGATTATAAATGATTCTTATGTATGGCTCTTAATTTTAGTTTATTTTGAGTACAAATCGGTCTTAACTATTTCTCATTTAACCCACACAAGGAAATCCATATATTCGCGTAAGAACACGAAAACATATAGAAACAGTGAAACACGTTCTTTATGGTCCATATCAAAGACTTTTTACGTAGGCTCTTAGCTAAAATAGTGAAATTTGAATAATATATATGTATATATTTTTTTTAAGAGAGTATGAAATGTTGTTATCAAACGGATCCTTTACAATGAATGCAATCATGGAAGAAACCCATTAAAATTTCTTAAAAAAAATAAAACAAAATCAGACACTATGAAAATTGTGATGTCTCATCTCTTTCAAGTGTTTAGGCTTAAAAGCTTCTCTTTTTCCTTATACACTGTCGTTAGTTTTAAATCTCATTACTTATCATCAATCTGCTCAAACCCTATCTACTTTTAACATAGAAAAAGATTCCTTTCCTTCCCTCTCTATCCTTCTCTCTCCATCTCTTACACTATTTACACATCAACAATTTGTTAAGTAGCAATTGAATATGAGAGAGAGAGAGAGAGAGGGAGAGAGATTGTGTGTAGAACTGCAAGTTAATAAAAGAATGTGGGGGTAAAGCGTACACAGTAGATGAGGACAATGAGACTTAGTTTTCAAACTTCTTCTTTGCTTTGGCTTTTATTGGTCATATCAGACTCTTTATGTATAGATGATCTACTTAGCTCTCTGTGTTGATTCCTAGCTTTCAAAGGTAGCTTTTGGCCTCACCCTATACACACTCTATACAGGTTACTGCTCATATACATTGGTATGGACTTTCCACTAGTGCCAAACCTTTTGCACATTAATTTTCACATATATATAAGTAGATTTAGATGGTGTATATATAAGACAAAACAATAACTGAAAATCTTAGGACCAAGAATGAAGGCATAACCAAAGAAGGGGGGAACCACATTGTCAGTTTTTATGGAGTTTTTGGGGACCATTAATTTCGTTTCACTCTTTCTCTTTCACTTATTTAAGCTTAACTTTGACAAACACGTACCCCCACCTATATTACTACACCAAATTACAAAATATTTATATATAAATCTCATCAATTTTCTTTTCAACTACATTTATGTTTCCATGTCTATAAAATTCAGTCAATTAAGACGGTGGTTTAAATGTTAAAGCCCACAAGTAGATTTATGTAAATGTTAAAAAGTTCCAAGTTTAGAAATTCTGTCAAGTATAATTAATCCATGCAGATTTTTGATCTACCATTTATTGGCTTACACTAGATTTCAAAAGGAATATTGGTGCATTCACACGGCTCATCATTGTATTTTGTTTTAAATAAAAAATGAATCCTCTCTAACTTTAATATGTAACAAAATCAATTTTATTTAAATCTAAAATATGCACATGCCTCCGGTCCAATATTTTAAAAGTCGTCTTGGTTGGTTCACATCATCTTGCAAACTTTGTAACAATATATAAATAATGATTACATTTTGTATGTTTATCCAAAAAAATCCAAAGTATAGCGCAACGATAATATTGACATAAACGAGTAGATTATGTGTCATGAAAGTACAATTTATTTCTTATAAATTTTAATACAAAACTAGTTTCCCGAAAATAAATAAAATATTCCAAGTTTGACCCTTGGATACAATCATACAACAAAATATATCAACCTATATTAATGTTAGAGAGATGATGGATGATGATTGATGATGTGCAAATGAGACAAAATTATATCACACTTTCCTTTTCAATCTTTAAATTCCAAAACAAAAGGTACTGTTGGGTTGCTCCCTTATTAGGTGAAAAAAACCTCACACAACACAGACAATTTCACTCTGTCTCTATCACTACCTCTATATATCTCCCTCTAGATACATATCCCTATTTATATATGTATTGTTTCGAACACTGCGTGCTCTCACACTTTGTTGCACCTCCAAAAGACAAAGCATATAGAAGAAGAAACTTCTTGTCACGCCTCTCTTACCCCTTCCCTTGTGGTCCAATAAAACCCTAAAAAATTTCTTTCTTTTATCCATTATATTAGATCCTATATCTTTCTTCCTTTTAGACCATCTCTCATGTCTTCTTATATATATTAACATATTCATAAGAACAACAAAAGAAAGAAAGGAGATGGAGTGGTCAACGACTAGCAACGTAGAAAACGTGAGAGTTGCTTTCATGCCACCGCCATGGCCGGAGTCTAGTTCCTTTAACTCGCTCCACAGCTTCAACTTTGATCCTTACGCAGGTATATTCACACATCATCGTACCAAATCTACATATATATGTAGACGCTTTCGTTTTTTTTACAGTTACATATGTTAAGTGCCGGTTTAATTCCATATTTGACAAATCCATGAACTTAAAAACCTAGTAATCCCACTTGCAAAAAATTCCAAGTAGTGTTTTTTCCCGTGAATGATGAAAAGAATTACAAATATTGCATTCCTAAACCGTTACTATTCAAATGAGAAGCTAAGATTGTTTTCATCTTCAGTCTAGAATATCTATAAATTAAGTTTCTTACTTTTCTTGGGATCCTACAAAAAAATTTCTTGGGATCCAAATGCAAAAAGTTAAAACGTCACTTTTGAAAAGTTGAGATTCGTTTATGGTATAGTTCACTCTAAGAAAATGGTTGCGGACATAATTTTATTATTCTCACGGAAGTTTTTTTTTTTTGTATAATATTATTGTTGTGTGCATCTATTTTCTTAAAAAATATTTCCTTAATGTTTTACAGCAGGAAATTCATACACGCCTGGCGATACACAAACCGGACCGGTTATCTCTGTACCGGAATCAGAAAAGATCATGAATGCGTACCGATATCCGAACAACAACAACAACAACGAGATGATAAAGAAGAAGAGACTAACGAGTGGACAATTAGCTTCACTTGAACGGAGTTTTCAAGAAGAGATCAAATTAGATTCAGACAGGAAGGTGAAGCTGTCGCGAGAGCTCGGTCTGCAGCCACGTCAGATAGCGGTTTGGTTCCAAAACCGCCGTGCACGGTGGAAGGCGAAGCAGCTTGAGCAGTTGTACGACTCGCTTAGACAAGAGTACGACGTCGTTTCTAGGGAGAAACAAATGTTACACGAAGAGGTCTGTGTGATCTTATTATATATTATCCTTTCTTGTTTTATCCCTTTAATTCTTGATTCTATCAGATTGCCCCCTGACAAAATTGGAATGGTGGTGCAGGTGAAGAAGCTGAGAGCTATACTAAGAGACCAGGGATTGATCAAGAAGCAGATATCAGCCGGGACCATCAAAGTTTCCGGCGAGGAAGACACGGCGGAGATTTCATCGGTGGTAGTAGCTCATCCAAGAACAGAGAATCTGAACACAAATCAAATCACCGGAGGAAATCAAGTTTACGGTCAATACAACAATCCGATGCTGGTTGCTTCGTCTGGCTGGCCGTCTTACCCGTGATAGATGTTGCTGATCTCAGAGAGACTGAAAGAGATCAATGAGAAAGAGAGAGAGAGTGTGTCATATAGAGCTTTAGACTAGGACTTTAAGTAATGTTAGACTAAGACAAGCTTTCTCTCATTGTACGATCTTAAGACATAAAATGGTACGTTCTTGGATGAGAGATTGAATCTGAAATTTGCTGAGTCGGTTTGTTGAAAAACTATACTATGAACACTCAAAACCGAAACAAAACTAGCTATAAACTGAACAAAAAGGAAGAGGGTAAAAGAGATTTTTACAAAATTAGACACTGATGCTTAGCATTTTCCGCTTCCCTTCACCGAACTAGAGACCTCTTGACACAAAAAGTTCCCTAGGCTTTGTGTGTTCTGTGTTGCTTGGCTGCAACACATTCCTAATTAATTTCAGTGCACATCAAATAGTTATATTATGGAATGAATATATGAGAGATTGCAAAGTCAAAGGACAACATGCAAGTGTTCATCAATAATTTAGACACCAGCTAAATGAAAATCGTCAAACCATACTACTTTTAATTATAGATATGTGTCCTCTAATGGTAAAAAGTTAATCTTCATATGTACATGACTGTGTCCAGGTAAGCTTTGAAGAAGGCTTTAGTTGTTATAAAGAATTTTACAATTCGAGTTAGACATCAAAAACAATTTGACCTTAGAGCAGTAGTACGATCAAACGTATTTCAATAATTTGTCTCAGATTGATAAATCATCAGACGCAAAAGCCCTTAAGTTATCAGAAGTATCACGAGGCTGCCACTCTATTGTTTTTATTTGAACCCGTCGTTGCTAGTTTGGGCCTAGTCAGTGAACCTGAGCCCAAGTTTTTGTAAGATGTCTAACTTGTAATGGGCCAATCAAAAAAATATGAGCAAATCAAATTCTGAACCAATTTTACAAGCCAACTAAATTTCTAGTAAACATAGGCTCGTAGCCGTACTTGTATTCACAATCTCTAGACTCTAGGTATCCGAATTTCTTCTAAGTAATGAAACTATTTCTGAAAAGTTCCAAAAAAAAACAATAACAACGGATGGATTGTCCTGATCGGATCGATTCTCTTCATCTAAAATTTCTGACTTTTTACTTATGTCTTTCTTTTTGTCTGATGCATCAGACTCTGTTAGAAGTTTATGAGGTTGCAATTACTTTCTTTGACCCTATCATACTTTTATTTTTTTTTGTCGTTTCATATGTAGGCTCATTATTTCTGTGAAATAACTATGCGCCCATCCAAGCACCTTATGGTTTAACATATAATTTGATTAATACCTTACTTCATGAAAACATAAAAATCAGAAAATTAAGAGCCCTAAGGAACAAATAATCTATTCAAATCAAAATTGGATGTGGAATAGGGATTTCGTTTTTTTTGGTCCATAGCAAAGACTTAAGTTATTGAAGGTAGCCAAATATATATTAATCCTATAGAAAGTAGTATGTTAAGTTGTTATCAAAATTATCGTATGCACTATTAAGTCATCAAAAGCCACTAATATTTATCAAACACAGATACAAAAAAAGCGCTATCAATATGTGATGTATCATCTCTTTCAAAAGCTAAACCTTTTTATACACTTTTAACATATAGAAAGATTCCTTTACTCTCCTAAATATATCAACCAAAACTTCTTCTTTCACAGCTATGAGCCTTAATAAATTGTAAATTTTGGGATGCATATCTGAAATGGAACCATAAAGTGTGCCCAGCTCACAATCTCCAATCGATGAACCAAAAATCTCCTAACAAAATTCAAGATCACACACATTTTAGACAAGTCCCTCATATATATTGATATTTCGTTAAGGCTTTTACAAATTCAATAGGAGGCTCGCTCGTTTTCTTATCAGCTCGAGAAAGCGCAATTAATCTTTCTTTTGATTTATCGATTTGTTGGTACTCATATCTGGAAGTCCTTTGATATAAAACTTAGTTTTCAAAACTCTTCGATTTTTTTTTGGGTCTAAATATTAATTTACAAATACTTCTTTTTATTGGTTACACTCTTTATATAAATGATCTACTTGGCTATTTGTGTGGATTCTTAGCTTGCAAAGGTTGCTTTCAATGTAAGCTTTTTGCTTTTTCATGTTACTGCACATATACATCTTTTATCGTACCTTTTGGCCTTTCAGATTACTGCACATACATGTGGTTTATGGACTTACCAATAGTGACAAACCTTATTGCATTACTATATAAATTTTGTGAATTTATAGATCGAGTGTATATAAGACAAACAAGAACAAGAAAAAATTAGGGTTTAAAAATGGAAGCATATTTCTATAATACCCAATAGATGGGGGAACCATGTTGTCAGTTATTATGCAGTTTTGGGACCATTTCACTTATTTTAAGCTTGACTTTGACTATTGATACCCCCACCTATATTAATTACATGAAATTACAAATCTTCATCTAAAATTTTATCAGTGATCGGTCAATTTTCTTTTCAACTACATTTATATTTCCATGTCTTTAATTATCAGTATATATTTAGTGGTGATTAAAATGTTAAAGCCCACAAGTAGATTTATGTAAATGGTAAATGATTCAAGTTTAGAAGATCGAGCTTTTTAATATAATTAATCGGTATATCTAGATTATGCTTTACCATTTGATGGTTCTAATGACCATTTTAAAAGTATATAGTTAGTGCGTAGTATGTTGTACAGAGTTTGCCAGTCCAATGTTTTATAGTTAGATCATAGTCATTTGTGTTTGCGTTTTACACATATAATTTGACTTAATATATGTTAACCACTCATGGTTTTCTTGCAAACGTATCCACTTCAATAATATAAAAATCGTATAAACTTTTCATTAACGCTTATATTTGCAAATTCTAGGAACTACAATCATACCCTAACTTGCGTTTTGACCATTTTTCACCGTTACGACGACGACAACAACAACAAATCTAAGTATGACCGTTAGATTCAACAAAATTAATATATCAAACTTACGTAAATGAATGATGACATCCACGTAAGATGATGACGAGCAAGTGAGACAAAATATCTTTCTCTTTCAGTATCTCTATTATCTCCACCTCTTATCTTTAGAATATCTCCTTATATATGTTTATCTCTAGTTTACTGCTTGCTCTCACACTAGTTTGTTGCACCTCCAAAAGACAAAGTGGATAGAAGAAACGCCTCCACCGCTCGTATGGTCCAACAAAACCCTAATTTCTATTTTTATATTTCTTTTCGTTTTAATAAACCCTAAGTTTTCGTCCTTTTTAATCGTCTTTCATTGTTATGAAAGGAAATAAAGAACATGGAATGGTCAACAACGAGCAACGTACAAAACGAGAGAGTTGCTTTCATGCCACCACAGTGGCTGGAGTCTAACTCCTTTAACTCGCTCCGCAGCTTCAACTATGATTCTTACGCAGGTATATATATACGCACACATATATTATTATATTTACCAAACAAATTTACAAGTGTATGTTTTTTAATCCATATTCACCAAATTATTAAATGTAGGTTTATATTATAATGTATAAATCTGCTGTTGTGATGGTTATTAAACGGATGCTTTTTACAGTTCAAATATGCAGCCACTATCTATTTTTTCAGCCAATTGAACTGATAGTTTAATAACCACATTCAGCAATTCTTTTTCGTCTTTTAGTATCATCGTTCCGCGTTTTCTTTTAGTATCAGCGTTGTACGTTTTGTCGTTTAGAACTTAAGTTTTTTTTTTATTTTTTATTGTTTTGGTTTTTGTATTTTTTTTTTTTTTTGATAAAGTTGTTTTGGTTTTTGTTAAAATATTGTATTGTTTTAAATAGCAGGAAATTCGTATAAGTCTGCCACTACGCAAACTGGACCGGTTTTTCCTGTACCAGAATCAGAAAAGATCATCAATGCGTACCAATGTCCGAGTAACAACAATGAAATGATAAAGAAGAATAAGAGGCTAACGAGTGAACAATTAGCTTCGCTTGAACTACGTTTTCAAGAAGATTTCAAATTAGATTCCGAGAGGAAGCTGAAGCTAGCGAAGGAGCTAGGTCTGGAGCCACGTCAGGTCGCGGTTTGGTTCCAGAACCGCCGTGCACGGTGGAAGGTGAAGCATCTCGAAGAGTCATACGACTCACTTAGGCAAGAGTACGATGCCATTTGGAGAGAGAAGCAGATGCTACACGATGAGGTCTTCTTTACTATTATCTTTTCTTTTTTTATCCTCTTAGTTTTTGATTATGTCAAAAAGACCCCTCACCACAAAACTTATTGGTGATGCAGGTGAAGAAGCTGAGAGCTATCATACTAAGAGATCGGACTTTGATGATGAACAGCAACGAAATCGCCGGAGGAAATCAAATTTACGGTGATCAATATAATACTCCGATGATGGTTGGTTCTTCTTGCTGGCCACCACAACCTTATCCGTGGTAGTTTATTGTTGCTGATCATCTTCGAGAGGAAGAATCTTTTAGTTTTAAGTAATGTTAGACAATAGACTACGAGCGTAGCTTTGTACGATTTTTACATAAATGAACGTCCAGTCAAACGAGTTCCAGTTTTGGTCTTTTGATAAAAATAAAATGCAATACGTGAATCCTTAGATCAGATCCCTAATAAAAATTCACAGAGCCGTTATGAAATAAAATCGAACGAATGCATTGTACATAAATACGTGTAAGTTGAGGGCAATGTTGAAGTGGGCTTGGATCTAGTCGGCCTAATAGTATCTTGTTCAACGCTTTAATGGGCTTAGGTTTTGGGCTTCTATTTGGGCTGTTGTATAGAGTGAGTAAAACTTGGTTTTCAGAAAAAAAAACAGATTAAATCATGTTCTTGCAATTCCACAGAAGAAAAACCTATTTAACACGAAAATAATGTGCAATTATACTTTAGAAAAGCATTCGACTTTTCAACTAGTTTCACTACACAAAAAAAATCTACAAAACCAAAACTAACCAGTAACATTTTATTACCTTATTTCAAAAATATTTTTAATAGATTTTTCTGGTAATTAAAATGATCATTTTTTGGAAAAAAGAATTAAATATGAATTGATATTTAATTTTAAATATTTTCATTGTTTTAAAATTAATTAGATGATAACAATAAAAAGAGTTAAAAACGAATTTATTCTAAATAACGATATATTTTTTATAACTTATTTCTAAATAGTTCTAGAAAAAAAAAAAACAATAATAACGGATGGATTCTCCTGATCCTGAATATCTGAGTTTTTCGTTCTGTCTCCCTTTTGGTCTAATGCATGCATCAGAACTCTTTTAAAAGGTACTCCTTTTTTATGAGTCCTTTAATTTATTTGAATGACCATATCAAAATGTTGTTTTGTCGTTTCAAAGGCTCTAATTAATTCGGTGAACTAGTTAACCATGATTCCATTCAAATTATTAATTACCTTCTGGTTCTAAACACAGTTTCCTACTAATATCAGAAAATTAAGAGCGCTAACGGACAAATATTCTATTCAAATAAAAAATGTATGTGGAATAGAGATTTTATGATTTGTTTTCATACGTGAAAATAGTACACAAAAGTTGGAAGGAGCGGTGAGGAGCAATGGATAAATTAAAGAACGATGTGGATTCAAAAAGGCATTCGTGTTTCTGTCTATATCCAAATTTTTAGGACCATGATATCATTTTAGTAAATAACATCGATTTAGAAAATAATTATTACGATATCGTAAGTTTTGATAAGTAGAAGATGACGACTTGAAACGATCTTGTTCAATAAGTAGGAAAAAAATGAAACGATACCGAGAGCTTCGGTTAAAAGTCATTATTCTGAGACGAAAATTCATCATTCGATCTATCATTTATTTATGAAGCCTAAACTTCAAAACGCAACAGAAAAAAGTAACAAAAAGAATATCCTGAATAGACCAAAACTCATTCTTTCACAACTATAACTAAATTATAAATTTGGGATACTAAGATGGAACTAGAAAGTGTGCTTAGCTCATAATCTCCGATGAAAAAAAATCCAATTGTTTTTGAAGACCTCACGCATTTTAGATAACCTTTATATATATGAATTTTGACTAGAAATTTTAATTCACCAGGTAGGACGATCGTTGTCTTATCAACTGGGCAAGGCGCAATTAATCTTGTCTTTTATATATATGTATCAATTTGCTGATGCTTTTATATTTGGAAGTCAGTCCTTCGATAACTTTATCTTTCAAATTTCTTTGTTTTTTTTTTTTTTTTTTTTAATTTGATCCAGTGACTAGCTAAAATTAATTTAAAAGTATTCTTTGTTGCTTTATCGATTTAGACTACACTCTTAACTCATTATATTTACGATCTACTTGGCTATTTGTGTTGATTCTTAGCTTTAAATGCAAAGGTTGCTTTCAAAGTTAGCTTTTTGCTTTTTCATGTCACTGCACATACATATACGTATTTACCGTAGATTTTGGCCTTTCAGTTTACTGCACATATATATGTTTATGGACTTACCAATAGTGACAAACCTTATTGCATTATTATCTACAGTTTTGTGAAATCTAGATGGTATATAAGACAACAAGAAGAAAAAAAATCTTAGGGGCAAAAAATGAAGGCAAATATAATTTATAACATACCCAAAGGAGGGGGGAACCATGTCGTCAGTTTTGATGGAGTTTTCTTAGGGGACCATTTCACTTATTTTAAGCTTGAGTTTGACTATCGATACCTCAACCTCTCTATCAACTACATAAAATTACAAATCTTCATGTAAATTAAACTTTTATCAGTGTTCCGTCAATTTCCTTTTCAACTACATTCCATATATACAAATCAGTCAATTAAGGATGTGATTGAAATGTTAAAGCCCACAAAGAGTTTATACACCCTTAACTTATCATATGTTAACCAGTATATTACATGTACCAATTGAATAAAACGTTCAATATATAACACTAACAATTGCAAATTACCTGCGTTTAAACCATTTTTAGAGACGACAGTTAAGAAAACAGAAAAATAAAAAACTAAGTTCGACCGTTTTGATTCAACAAATATATTAATTTACGTAAATGCTATGAAGATGATGAATGATGACGTCCAAGTGAGACAAAAACATCACATTTTACCCTATTTGTCTCTCTTTCATCAGTATCTCTATCTCCACCTCTCTACCTCTATCTGTATACCTCCTTATATATATGTTTATCTCCTGTTTACTGCTTTGTTGCACCTCCAAATTAAAGACAAAGTGGATAGAAGAAACGCCTCTGCCGTCGTATGGTCCAACAAAACCCTAAGACCATGTACATAGCAGATTTTTTATGGGTATCAGAAGCCCAAAAACATTAAATTAATGGGTAAAACAACTGATTTGGGCCTGAGTAGTATCACTGGAGTGATACTCTTGATACCAGTCTCTGATGACGTGGCGGCTCGGGATTTGTCGGGAGAAACGCGTTTTTGTGGGAAAAGAGAGAGAGAAAAAAAAAACTTTGTTTTCGCATTCTTCTCTCCTCCTTTATCATCATGATTTTTTCAGTTTTTTGAATTTTATGTTTTATTTTGCTTAATTATATTCTACGTTTTTTTTAATTAAATGTAATATTACCTTTTTATAATCTTATGTTTTAATATATTAATTTTTGATTTTGCAAATTTCTTTTTTTATGATACTTAAACCGGTCTCACCAATGCAAACATATTTAATAGGAGTATCATAAAAAATCTCAAACAATAAACAAACATTATAAATAATACTAAAAAATTCCTAATGATACTATATGAGTATCACCCATATACATGTTCTAATTTTCTATTATTAGTTTCTTCGTTGTAGAAAACCCTAAGTTTTCTTCTTTTTTTAATCATCTTTCATGTCTTCTTGTTAAAGGAAAAAAAATGGAATGGTCAAAGCTGAGCAACGTACAAAACGAGAGAGTTGCTTTCGTGTCACCACCACGGTTGGAGTCTAATAACTGGCTCCACAGCTTCAACTATGATCCTTATGCAGGTATACATATGCACACATATATGCCAAATCAATTCGTTTATGTAGTGCGTTTTGTCGTTTCTTTTGTTTTTCCTTTTTCTTCTTAATCGTTTTATATATCAGGAAATTCGTATACGCATGCTGTTACGCAAACCGGACCGGTTATCACTGTACCGGAATCAGAAAAGATGATCAATGCGTACCAATGTCCGAGTAACAACAACGAGATGATAAAGAAGAAGAAGAGGCTAACGAATGAACAATTAGCTTCACTTGAACAACGTTTTCAAGAAGATATCAAATTAGATTCAGACAGGAAACTAAAGCTGTCGAAGGAGCTTGGTCTTCAACCACGTCAGACAGCGGTTTTGTTCCAAAACCGCCGTGCACGGTGGAAGGTGAAGCATCTCGAGGAGTCATACGACTCGCTTAGGCAAGAGTACGATGCCATTTGGAGAGAGAAGCAGATGCTACAGGACGAGGTCTGTGTACCATCATAAGGCACCATTATAAAATCATGATTTTATCCCTTAGTTTTTGATTCTGTCAATGAGACCCCTCACCACAAATTGATTTGTGAATTGTGATGCAGGTGAAGAAGCTGAGAGGTATAATACTAAGAGATCAGGGTTTGATGATGAACAGCAACCAAATCGCCGGAGGAGGTCAAACTAACGGTATCTATGAATATAACAGTCCGATGATGGTTCCTTCTTCTCGCTGGCCACCGATATCGCAGCAGCCTTACCCGTGGTAGTTGTTGCTGATCTTGGGGAGAGAGTCTCTCACGTAGAGCTCTAAACTTTGGACTTTTTGTTTTAAGTAATGTTAGACTATGGTAGCTTTTGCTTACGATTTTAATAGAAATATTCGAACGT
The DNA here is from genome assembly GCA_019202805.1 of Arabidopsis suecica. Taxonomy (NCBI): domain Eukaryota; kingdom Viridiplantae; phylum Streptophyta; class Magnoliopsida; order Brassicales; family Brassicaceae; genus Arabidopsis; species Arabidopsis suecica. The sequence continues at coordinate 1,130,729 of CM032910.1, forward strand.
TCGTGTCCAAAAATCAAAACTCAAGAATGTTTTGAACGTAAGCAACCAAATGGTCTAGTTTATTGAATAACTTCCATGCCAAGAATCCCAACAATTGGTGAGTCTCAGGAAGTTTCTCATATAAAGTCAGTGTAGACACATATAGTCTTAAAGAGTGTCAAAACAAAACTAGCGTTAAACCAAACAAAACGTTTTTCCGCATCCTTTCACTGAGCTCTTGACCTTTCAAGGCAGTTGCTTTCGGATCAAACGAGTTCTCAGATTTATTGAACATATATACGCATGACGTGAATCCCAAGAAGAGATGAATGATAACAATAATACCTCACAGAGCAATTATAGGCTATAGCAGCAGAAGCAGAGAAGGAGATAGAGAAATTACGTGACAACCATCCGCTACTATTGCTGCTGCGCTTTCCGATGCTCAAAACGTCCAGGCGTTTATGACGTAAAAGCCATTACGGGAAAAACAAATTTACGAATCTGCCACTAGAGTGTTTTTTGTTTTCCATGGACAAATCGTTACCAGGCTTGGCCCGCCCAGCCACATGTATATATATGAATCTTGAATAGCTGAGCCCAAACCTTGGACACATCACACGAATTTATTAAATCACTTTTGTCTAATATAAATATAGTTCAACTGAAATTATTTAATTAACAGGGTATATGAACACCAAAAAGTAACCTAATTATCACTTATCCGATTAATTAATAGTCACAGTATTTCAATGCATAAGCTATTTTTACTAATGTACACTTGATTATTGGTAACATATCAAATAGCAAATTAAAAAATATGCAAATATAATTATTATTTGCTTATTACAAAATTAATGACTTAAAAACACAACTTATTTGGCACGTGAAAATATCAATTATGATATACAAGAACAGTCCCCTGGACTTTTCAGTTATTTGTATTACACACCCTAAACAAACAAAAATCCGACAAATTAAACACACCCCACCAAACTTAGACCTCACGGATCCTCACATTCAATCTCCTTACCCAAATCGAATGAAGAATCATATGAAACACATCAAACCTCTTGGCCGGAGAATTCACTTCAAAATGTCGCCTTACCTTCAAAACTCTTCTGTACATCCTTAGGTACTGTCTCGGCGATATCGCTGTCAATATCGTCTTCAAATTTGGTATGTCTTCCACTGAAACGATCACTGAGAACGATTTCCAGTTCAATACATCGCTGAACGGAGGAACGTAGCCCGAGTTTATCAGAACCGGGACACAACCCGAGTAAAGTGCTTCCACGATCCTCGGGCTCGCAACCTCATAACCGCTTGGACAAATGCAGAACTTGCTGTTCCGCATCATGTCAGAATAAGACGTTCCTCTAGGGAGATACTTGTGGACTCTAATGTCATTATCTTTGTTCTCCCAATGTTCGAGCAAGACTGGCCTTACCGGTCCGTGTACACCCCCTGCAAAGAATGCAAGGATGGGACGGCTGGAAGGCGACGGCCCACCGACCAATCCGGTTAAGGATCCCGTCCTTAGATTGATCTCCGGTATTGACACATCTTTTCTTGGTTTGAATCTCTCTGACGTGTTGGCATTGCATAAAGCTCGAATCGAATTATGTCCTAAATGTGGATGAGAAAAGCTTGCCTCAGGACCCTATACCAAAGAGATTTTCAAGATTATAAAGATAACTAGCTAATCAGACGATATACGTCCTAGTGGGAGAAATATATTGTTAGCGTACCCAGTCGTGGCAAGAAAGTATGAAATGATCGGCTCCGATGCTGCGGTTCCAATATGGGTATTTATCACCAACAAGATTGATGTAATCCCTGACTGTATTTCGGATGGGGCTGAAATCGCGGGAGTTGCGTTCATACACGAATCTTACCATCTTGACGACACTAAAGGGTAAATAAAAAGCATGTGCTTTGTCGGGATTATTGGTCCGGAAACGGGTATCAGTTTCCATCTCATAGATGAAACTTCCTTCCATAGAGTAGATGCTTTTGCATGGACCGTCATGGAACAACGGTGGCTCACCTTCTTTGTACACATATATCTTGAATTGTTTCTCCATCTCCAAGTAACTCCTAAACATTTCATTACAGAAACAAAAAAAATTGTAAGCACATCATGTACTGTTAGCAAATCATCATAAGAAAATCTGTTCCATTCTCTACACTGGACCACATGAAAACAATTTGTGCACTGGCTAGAATGTCTTCACTGGTCTAAGTTAATCTGGTTTTCAAGATCAATCCTCAAGTTATGCCGTCATTGGTTACCTTATTTTTTACTAAACCATGTGACCATGGGCAAATAATAATATTTTGCTTTTACGAATTTAGCTCCCCCAAAAAAATAAGGTATGTGATTCCTTTACTCTGCTTACGCTACGCATATAAGATGGGACACCACAAATATCTTGCATTCGCTAATTTAATGAAAACAAAGTTCTACAATTTAGCAAGAAATTAAACATAAAAAATTACTAAAAACGTAACTCAAATTTAATTGAAACTTCCTTGCCAGGTTTCCCCATCAATTTAGTACAAAGTAAAAACCAGTTCCAAGCCTTAATTATGATTCATAATGCCAACCTGTATGACTTTAATTTAGTTCAAATTATAATAAGCAAGCCAATAAATTCATAGTTTCCAACCTGTTTGACTTTAATTTAATTCAGATACATTTTTAACGAGCCAATAAATTCATAGTACCAACCCGTTTGACTTAAATTAAATTCTAATAAATTATTAGCGAATCCAAATTGTAGTAACTTCAAATTTTTTTTTTTTAAAAAAAAGATTAGAAAGTGAACATAATTATTCTTTTAACTTACCGATGAAAGACCTTCGCGTTCCAATACATAGGACCAAGAGGAACATAGTCCGGGTCGTCCACGGGATCATCCATCGAAGCGGCTTTAATGGAGGCTCGAGCTTTTTGTAGCTCGAATTCGATCTTCTCTAAATTGCTAAGAACTCTTCTCTTCTTCGGTTCCAATGATGCCGTAGAAGTGACGTTACTACTCGTTGTAGTAACGTTGATCAGATTCATTTGAATTGTGCGATTATAATCATCCTGTTCAATCAATGTTTATTCTTTAGACTATTGTACATAAATAAAATTAAAGAATGATTCCATATCAGTAAATAAATTAATTTAAGGAAATCAAAACATATGTGTTGTTGATGAATTAGTTCAAATTTATATCACCCGTCCCTACATATATCAAAAAAACATTTCTCTGTAATCTTTGCTTCCTTATTTTGCGGTTTTGGCGACTGGTCTTTAATGAAAACGAATTAAAATTCACATTTGACTAGTTGACAAAATATTTTCTACACTTGACTGTAGTTTGACCACGGAATTTAAAACATAAATGTTATGATATCTGTTGGCGAAACATTAACATTTTTTTTTTTTTTTTTTTTTTTTTTTTTTTTTTTGAAACATTAACAATTTAACATAAACATTTGTTTGTAAGAAATAAAAATAGAAAATAATAAATAAAATAGCCGGAATGAAAAAAGACATGCAAAGATGAAGAATGAAGAAAGGAATAATTTTGATATTTCTAAGTAATTTATTTCTCTAACCTGAATAGATTCCACTTTAGTCGATAAAGATGTTGCTGGCAACGAGGGAAGTATCTCCGGTGGCAGAGGAGATGGGGCCGGCGCCGGAGCCGGAGGAAGAGGCGGAGAAGGAGGTAGATGAGAAGTAGTAGACAAAGAGGTTAAGAAAGAAGTTGGAGTTTTAGGACCAATATTTACAAAGACGAAAGCAGAAATGAGAACAAGAGGAACCATGAAGAGAAAGAGTTTAGTTGAATACGAAGTCGTTGAGGAACATGCAGACATGTTTCTAAACTTCCCATCAACATTTGCATCTCTCATCTTTCTCTTAATTCTCTTTATTTGAGAAGAAAGAAGAAGACGAAGAATCAAAATTAAAGAAGAGGGTTTTTGTTTTTGTTTTTATTTCAACTTTTTTTTTTGCTTTCGGATTTAGGAGCAAAGAATTTAAAAGAAGGTGAATGGAAGAATAACATTTGGTAATAAGTGGTTACTCCCTCGTCACCTCGTGCCAAGCGTCCATCTTTCCACTCTCTCTTTTCTTTTCACATGCAAACTTTTCATTCCTATCAATTTCAACCCCGAACTATTTATTTCTAACCATTTCCACCCCGTCCCAACCAATATCCAAACCAAAACATTCTTGTTCTAAAGTTGTAATATCAACTTTGCTACGCGTTTGCAATACTTTTTTGTTTGAAACTTTGAATGGACTCTGTAGCTATCGAGCAGAGCTCCCAAAACAGAACCAAAACTCTCGTATTAACAACTTATGATTATATAAAAGAAACATTACAAAAACTAAGGTCTTGGTTGATTCACCAGAGATCTCTACAGGAACACTTGCCATTCACAAAATGATGAAACCCTGAGGAGTCTCTCAAAACTATCTCTCTCTTTACCACAACTGAAATATACTTGAAGAATTCGTGACAATCACCACAAAGCATCACGTTCTTCACAATCCGAACCGGCTTTCCCCGAGTATTGCTCGTGAGAATGCCATAAGTCACTGCGAGTTTCGCGCTGTGGTGAAACAAGAAACTCTTCTTCATAAACTCATCAACCTCCTGAAGAACAAACTCTGTGTTCGGTTCGTATCCAGCTTTCAGACATTCCATTATCAGTATCTCCAATCCGCTGTATATGTCTTTCTCTTGCGGGTGGGATGTGTCACGCGCGTGAAAGGAATGTACTTTGTTCTCATGGATTATCCAGCTCTTAGAAGGATGTTTCCGGTAACCTCTTTCCCGCATTTCCTCTCTTATCATTTCAGAGCGATGCCAGAGTCCAGAAGCTGAGTAGATGTTGGATTTGAGGATGTACTCAGACGGGTTTTCTGGTTTTGTCGATAGTACAAGCTTTGCTACTCGTTTTGCAACGCTTGTGTTTGAATGTATTCTGCAGCTATCAAGCAGAGCTCTCAAAACAGAGACCTCGGGCTGAAACGGCATCGAGTTTATTGTGTCTTCCGCTTCTTCAAGAAGACCCCAATGACCCAGAACACGGACGAATGCAGTGTAATGTTCAGTCGTTGGTTCAATGTCATAGATAGTCTTCATGGAGAGAAACAGATCACGGCAGCTACTAAGCTTATTTGATTCTGTATACCGAAATGCAGAAATAACAAGAGTGAGGGTGATCATGTCAGGCTTAGTCTCTTCCTCATTCATCCTCGACCATAGAGCCAGTGCCTCGTCACCATTTCTTTGAAGGATGTAGCAAGAAATCAAGCTGTTCCAAGAAACAACATCATGTTCTTGCATAGTGTTGAAAACCTTTATGGCATCATCCGAGTCACAACATTTGGAGTACATGCTAATCAACGAATTCCCCAAGCATACATCAGAAAAGTAGCCAGCTTTAAGAGCATAGCAATGGATCTGATAACCCATTTCCCGAAACCCTAATGTCCCGCAGACAGCAATAATCAAAGTCAACGAAACTTCATCTAAAAACAATTTCTCTTCACAGAAAGTGCGATGGAATAGCGATAGAGCCTTATCAGGTAAGCCATTCCGAGCGTAACCACCGAGTATTGACGTCGTTGCCTTTGAGCTATCAAGATTAGAAGGCCATTGGTCAAACATCTCCTCAGCATCTGCCATCCTTTCACACCTTGTGCACATATCAAGCAATGCAGTCTGGATACAAGGGTTTAAAAGACATCCAAACTTAATACAAAACCCGTGTACCTGTTCGCTTACTTTCTTCTCTGAAACTAAACCACAAGCGTCCACTGCGCTTGTTAAACTGAAATCCGTCAACTCAACACCTCTCTGCAGCATTTCAGTGAATAATTTAAGTGCCTCCAAGCCATGGCCGTTTCTACAGAACCCAGCCATGAGCGCGTTATAGGTAATAGTGTTTTTCTCAGTTATATCCTCGAACATCTCAACAGCAGAATCCACCATTCCAAATGCCATGTAAGCTGTGATCATCTCCGTGAAAGTAACGGCATCTTGCACCATCATCATCTCGTACAAATTCTCTACCTTTTTCATATCCCCAAATCTAGAATAAAACCCAATGAGAGCGTTATTCACACTCAATTCATGCATCAGCCCGATCCTAATTGCACGACCATGGAGTTCTCTGCCTCTCAACAAGTCACTAGAATCAGTGCAAGAGCTCAAAAGCGTTGAAAGCGTAAAACAATCAACTCCAAGTCCTTCGACTCTGTTCATCTCATAAAACAAATTAAAAGCTTTATGAGACTTACCCTCTTTCACTAAACTCGAAATCACAGTGTTCCAAGAAGCCACATCTCTGTGAGGAATTTCATCGAACAACTTAAGCACATCATCACTCGACGACCCAGAATCCTTTGAATACAAACTCATTAACGAATTACCAACAAACACAGAATTCAAAAACCCTGATTTAACTATCAATCCATGAATCTGAATCCCAAGCGAGAATCGCGAAACTCTCACGCAAGCAGTCAAAATCGCTACGAAAGTATACTCATTCGGCTGGACAATACCTGCTTTTCTCATCCTGAAGAAAACCTTAAGAGCCTCAATTTCAAGGTTTAACCTTGAGAAACCCGAGATAAGAGCTGTGTAAGAAACCACCGTTGGTGAAGAAAGAGACACGAAGACGAGAAAAGCTTCACGAGGGAAACCAAGTTTGAGATATGTAGAGATTAGGGCATTTCCAAGACGGGTTTTTTCTTCTCTGAGCTTAAGAAACGAAGCGTGAACAGCTTTTGTTACTTCGACGTCGTGGTATTGAGCAGACAATCGAAGCAGATAGAAAAACCCATCAACAATAGATTCAATCTCTTCCGTTTCTTCCTTGTCGAACGATGAAGAAGAAGATGATGAGGAAGAAGAACACTCATGGATGGTTGCTGGTGAAAGAGACAGAGACGCAGATAGGGCAAAGAGGCGTTCTGGTTTTCGATAGAGGGAAAGAGAAGAAAGAAGTTTGGGACGATGATTCGGAGGAATTGAAGGTGGGATATGAGGAAAATTGAGGAGGCAGTGATGATTAACGGTGGACATGAATGAATTTTTGAGCTTTTGGGCGCTAAATCGCCATGGATAAACCTTCACTTGTCCCTCTATACTTCAGAAGAGAAAGACCAATTTTGTAATCAAGAAATTTAATTAAGGTCCCTATATTATTAGCAACTTTACACATTTCTCCCTGTACTATTGATATGATCAAATATCCCCGTAACTGAAATTATTTATTTACAAAATTAGTTTACTCTTGACTCTTGAGTTTCTTTCTCTATTTAACGTTTTTTTTGTTTATTTTATATCCTAATTTACATTATCATAAAATGATATTTATTTTGGTGTTTTTACTTCTCTATTTGATCTTTTGTGTCTTGAGGTGATATATAGATCTTCTTCTTTTTCTTGAAGATACATTAATTGATTTCGATGTAAACTAATTAAGATGTTACATACGTGAAAAGATGATGAATCTGGATAACTTTAAAGAAAAAAGAAGAAGCAAGCATACTCAAACAGTCAAACCTTTAGTTAATAATCTCCAACCATTCATTAAGCTACATAATCTATAATATTTTTCATCATATCATTTTTTTTGTTTCATCATAACATCTTAACTGTTTGAATCAATATTTTGGAATAAAATTAGGTTTAAGAGATCAGGGGGATTCCTTGGACAAGAAGATTGTTTGCAATAACACGATTGGCTGCCTCGGATGGATGAAAACCATCCCAAAACACGTAATTGGTAGCATTCGAACACGTACCCACCGATCTTGCATTACATAGGAACGAAGTTTCCATTGTTCCAGTTCCACAACAAGCCCTCCTTGATTCAAAAAACCCTACATTCAAATATATAAAAATTGGAATATTTTAAATGAGAAAAAAAGTGTCGGTGTTAGTCGTCAAATAATAAAGTTGCTGTTTTATAAAAAAAAACCGTACCATTCTCGACAGGGTTCATGACCATGCTCAATAGAGGATTATAGATGTCAAAGACGACCAATTTCAGACCGGGAAGATTGTTGGTTAAGTTCATAGACGTGTTGTTGAGTTTGGTATTGAATGAAACCGCATCCAGGTTTAGTCTTTCGACGCACGTATTGTTCCCAGCTTCACCAAACGTCGTTATTGCAGCAGGTAAACAACCCAACGGCGGTAACGTCGTCACTCCAATCTTTCTAGCACCTAAACCATACAAATTCTGCCAAAAAAAAAAAAAGATTCGACCATCGGTTCAGAGTAAACCGGAAAAATTAAAAGTTGGTTCGGTGTGGTACGGTATTGGTTAAGTTACTTGCACAAAGGTGGAATAGGATCTTAAGAGACGATCTGAGTATTGATCAGGCGTGAAAATCAGGTTAAGGATCGGATTGATGTAATAGCTTTGAAGAAAATCGCTTGATCCCGTGCTTAGAAGATGAATCGCGCCTGAGAATATCTCTTTTGCTCTTTCTCTTCCCACAATGTTCGTCACTTTGTTTTGGTACTCTTTGTAGTTTTTCAGCTGTTGGTCCAATGTTATTGCATTCTACAATATGATAAAACCATTAAATGTTAAAGTACTCCGGTTTAACTAACTTAATAGCCGGATTAAACAGGGTTGAGGAGGAGGTTAGTTACGTAAAATAGGGCAGTTCCGTCATCAAAACCGGAAGCACCAGAGGCGAAATTGGCTCCGGTTAACAGATTTGTCCCATTAGCTTCTTGGCTAAGGTACGCCACCGGGTAAGAAGTGAACCCTAAACTCTCAGCTGCACAAACAACAAACAAAGCCTATGGATACGGAAATGATAGATGGTACTACTATATGTAACGTGAATAGTGAATTAGTCTGGTTCGAACCGGTAAAGTCAGTGGCAAGTTTTCCGTTAGAGAAACGGCCAGTGGCGTTGTGGCCTAAGAAGTCACGTCCATAGGGAGGAAAATTGGCTTTGACGAGGGTATTGAGGCGGTTGTTGTTACCGGCATCGACAACTGAATCTCCCATTATGATTAGAGCCGGTACAAGTGGCTGACCGGTCCCAACGTAGGCGAAAACCGAAAAGCTCATCAACATTATAATAAACATCTTCATTTTCTGTTTGAATGTAGTAAAAGATAGAGAGGAGTGAGCGAAGAAGTGGTGAATGATTAGGGGTTTTAAAGGAAGAGAGATTAAGGAAGTTGCTTGAAAGAAAAGATACATTTTAGTTTGTTTGAAGCTGCATGCTTCGGTAGTAACGTCGTAATCGAATTCAAAGATGGTAGATCTTAACACGCAATTCATCCACAAGAAGACATTCGTCACCTCTCACATTTTTCATGCAATCACAAGAAATAAAAATTAATTATTAATATTTCGGGACTCATTTGTTAAATAGTTTGTCATTCGTTGGGTTTAGTCAAAAGATCTACGAAGAGATCACATGTTTTAGCATGTGAATGAAACTAACTCTCGCTTAACTTTTACTATACTTCCTCAATTCTTCGTAACAAACCATTTTTGCTTTCTTCCTTGAGTCTCCTCCTACGTCAAACCAAAGTTCTAATTTGCTAAGCTCTTCGTTATTGTCACAACTCACAAAGTAATTATTACAAAATAAAATTTTTTTAAAAAATCACAAAGTAAATATATCGGATTTTAGAAAAAGAAGTAAAGTGCACTTAGCAATTTAGAAAAAGGTGGTTTTGACGAGAGCAACATTATTCAAAATATGAGCAGTAAAACTGGTTTTGACCATGTGAATAATCAATAATTATTACAGTAATCTCACTAACTTCTCAAAACTAACACCGAACCTTAACTGTTGTGTTACTACTGTTGAATACACCACCTAATTAAAACCGCTTATTTCCTTCCGGTTTAGGCTCCAATTGGGCTTGTGATTTGGAAGAAACAGAAACCGGGTTTGCAGTCAAACCATACCGGTACGATGGATTAAGAAAAAAATCCGGTATGGACTGATTTTAACTGAACCAGTCGGTTTAGGCCCGTTTCCTTAGTAGACTAGGCTCTTCTCTCGTCTCTCTCCAGTCGCCGTCGAATCTCTCTTACCGGTGTTTCAACTCGCTCCACCGTCGGTAAGTTTCCACAAGAACCATCAACCATATAAGCTTTTCAATCTCAATCTAATTTTTTCAGTTCTTCAATTTCAAACCAATTTTACAGCTTCTCAAGTTAAGTAGTTTCGACTTCTCGTAGACTAGTCTAGTGAATAAATTTTGCATTTCATACTCTTTTCTCTTGTGGACTAAGATTATGATCTCAATTCATAGAGAAGGGACAAACTTTGAATAGGTTTTGGTGAATTAACTTTATGTTTGGTTAGTTTTGAATTGAATAGATGCCTCGAAGGCCATCAGGGAGAAGAAGATTGTCAAAGTGTCAACCTTTAGCATTTTCACCGTTTATACGTTTTCTTACCTTTGCTTCAACGGCTAGACGTAAATTGCCTCTTCCGGATATGTCTTTTGGTTAGTACTAACCTTAAAGTATGAGACTTTCTCTATACAGAACATTTGACTTGATGAGTATGTCTCATTCTTAACTTTGTAGATGCAAAGTTCCCTACTTTATCTAATAAAGGGAAAGAGAAACAACTGTTGGAATCCTCTGATGAAGAAGACTCTCAGGTAAGCGATTTTGTGAAGTTACTCTGCTGTTGATTTCGTTTATCTTTTTGTTGCGTTGTAATTTTGATGTTTGATCTTTGAAGGGAGAGGTCCAAGCAGACTTTGAGTTCTTCGACCCTAAAGCTACAGACTTTCATGGAGTCAAGATTCTCCTGCAAAACTATCTCGATGACAAGGAGTGGGATTTGAGTGGTTTTGTGGATTTGATATTGGATCAAACAACTGTGGGAACTGTGGTAAAAGTGGCAGATGATGAGGATGATGCATTATTTGCTCTTGTCACTGCTCTTAACTTGGCAAGATACAAGGCAAGTCATGTAAACTCACCTTTGTAAAGTGATTTTTACTTTTATCCATGCTTAATGATCGACTTGATAACGTGCTGTGTATATGATCTCATTTGATTGTTAAGCTTGTTGAAGTAATTATATGTTCAGAGGTGTTTGTTCGTATTTGCTATTATGCTTTGCGGTAAGCAATCTATTAACTACTGTATAGTATTTTTGTGTGTTCAGGACAATAAGTGCGTTAGAGAGCTAAAAGAGTTTCTTCTCAAAGTTTGTTCGGAGAAGAATGTAGCTAGTGATCTAGAACTACTCGTAGAGAAAAAGGCGAAAGATGTTGGTTTATTGGTATCTCAAAGAGTGATGAATCTTCCTCCACAACTCCTTCCTCCACTATATGATGGATTGTTCGACGAAGTCTCATGGGCCACTGAAGATAAGGTTTGATCTTTCTAAGTTAACTTTAGGCAACTTCTTTTCTTATGAGCAATGTTAAAAATCTACGAAATTTTACAATTTTTAAGTTCTGTTTACAGCCTACAGAACAGCTTCGAGGGTCATTCCGCTTCAAGTCATATATTCTAATCACTAAGATTTACAAGGTAAGTGTTCTTGTAAGATTTTTTTCCCGGTTCTCGAATTCTCTTTCTTCTTTTAACAATGTGATGTGGATACTTGGTTATATAGTTGAAGCATCCCAAGCAGATGAAACCTTGTCGTGGTGAAGAAGAGAACGAGGAAACAATATTCCTTAAGCCTGAAGATGAAATTTTTCTCGAGGTACTTATTCTCACATTACCTACTCGACTGTGTGAAAAGAGAAAAGTTATTGAAAAAATGCATTGCAGCTTAGCTCTTGGTCCTTTACATTCCCTATACACTCGCAGCTCGTTACATCTCAAGAGGTAAGTTATCTCTTTAATGCCAACATACTATTTCCGGAATCACATAAGTTTGATTCACTTGTTTCTGGTTTGTAATATTTGGGTATAATGCCGATTCTAGCAGTTGAAGAATTATCAGTTGACGGGTCTAGTGATGGTCATGGAGGCACAAAAGATTCCTGAATTCAGGCAGAAGTTGAAGTCTCTCATTGACGAACAATGATGAACATCTTCTTCTTCTTCTTAAAGATTTGGCTCACCGGTCAGTTGTTTATAGATCTCCACCAGTTTTGATGAGGTTATTACAGTGCTAGGTTTTATTGTTCTCCGGCTTTCTTCCCCTGCATATTACTGGAACTGAGACAATGTCTAATACCTTTTTTTGGGGCTATAGGGTTCTATTAATGATTCTTAATTGTAAGAGTTGGAGTTTAGTTAGAAACAGAGGTAGATTGGTTTATTTGATGCATAATACTAAAGTTATTTTCTGTGTAGTTTACTATAATGCACGGGTTTGTGTAAACTTTATATTTATCTCATAAAAGTATGTGTATAGATATAGTCAAATGAGAAATTTTCAGAAGATGAAACAGTAGTGTTGACAAAAGATACTCAAGTATGTGTGGTGGATCACACCGCATTGGAATACAGTGGTGAATTGGGAATGAACGATATAGTTGGCTATGTATAGATGATTATGTTAACCAGAAATTTCGTGCTAGATTGTGTAAATCAGAACCAAGATTGTGAACAGCAAATGTGTTATCTACTCTCTTCCTCAACCCTTGGACTCTTCCAAAAGACAATTTTCTTGTGATATTTTACTTTGGTCGCAAATACTACTCTTCCAAAAGAAAGTCTTTGCAGCTTGCATAATCCAAAGTCATTTGCAAAAGAAAAAAGAAAACAAAAAGGGAAGTAAAACCAGAAATTAATGGAAAAGGAGAAAGAGACACATGTTTTTTGCAGCTTTCGCAGTACAAAAGCATAGCAGAAGAAGCTCCTACCAGTTGAAGATATTTTTATAAGAAAGCATATAATTTACTGAATTTTTGTTTAGATAGAAAATTTTGTTTTTTTAACAAAAATATTTGATATAAAATAGCTATGCTTAGTTTATTAATTTTATGATGAACGATTTTATTAATTTTATTAACAACTTTTTTTTAACCGCTATCAATAATACCAAGTAATATATAAAGAACATAGGTAATCTAGTTACTTGTAAATTAGTTTTGAATTGAAAACTCATAAAACTCAACATATATAGTAACACAATAGGAACACACGTTTATCCAATCCAAACCAAAAACCGATATAATCGAATATATATGAAATTACTCTACCGGGAGCAATACGAAATTGATATTACGATCTTGTCAAAGATGAAATTGTTAGAATAGTTATCCTTAACAACAACAACAAATTATTCGTTTCAGTTTTACTTTGGTTAATATTTTTAGATCCTAAAAAAAACTCAAAAACTTAAACCAAGAAAAGGGATTGATCGAAACCCATGTAGTTTTTTTTTTTTGTAACAATAATACAATATTATGCGCATAAAAATGTAAAATTTGTTTTTATTGAATTTGCTTCTTTTTTTTGGTTAAATCATTGAATTTACTTAATTTGTCTACATGTATGTAAATGTACCTCCTCTTCACTTTATGTTGTTTACTTGTTGTGAGTATATATGAACCGCACAGACCAAAACTATACGAGGATCAAACCTTAACACATGAGACCATCTGCATTGGGGGATCACCCCCCCTGATCTAAGCATTATTTAAATCCAAAAAAATGGGTTAATGGGCTTAAGATCAGGAACTGGGCTCTTGACCTGGATATGTTCTTGTGGGTGTTGCGGGGTGACGTGGCATTTGGGCATTGGTTGGAATATTCAACATATTTGGAATAAATTTGGATAATAAACTATGTATTAATTAGATAAAATGTTTTTGTGCTTTTATTAAGTAATATGTTTGTTTGTTTATTGTTATTTATATTTTTAATGTTTTTTTCATAAATATTTAGTATTGTATTTTCACTTTTATTTTCAGTTTTTCATAAATTTGGCATTTGCAATTTATATGTTATTTTTAAATGTTTTAATAATTGTAAAATCTTAATTTAATTTAGATTATTATATGGTTAAGTCTTAAGATCTTACACATGTTCTCCCACTAATCAACTTCTAAACAAAAGATCTAAACACATGATCTTACATTATTTTAACATTATATTCTCTATAAGAACACCCTCACATGATCCCCCATTGATGATACCCTCACATGATCCCCCATTGAGAGGGGACCTAGCCTTAACACATGAGAGGGGACCTAGCACGACTCCTCGACACGTTAACCAATCAAATTTAGACAGCCCTTCCATATTACAAAGCCCTAAAATTTTTAAAGATTAGCATCTTTATGTGTTTATACGAAGGACCAGTGGACTCGGTCCAAGGGTTGGTATGTTTCTTGCTTTCTCTTTTTTGTTATTACATGAAACATGACAGGTCGTCTCTTTTAGTCGTAAGGTTATTGCATGTTGGTTTGTCCTCGAGAATCGTTCTAAACGGAAGTATGGCGGCTAATAATTTCCACTGCTGGTTAATCACCAGGTTTGCGGTTTCGTACCGATGAAATAGAAGATGTTAATGTACTTTTAAATCTATGTACCGGTAGATATAATTCGTTAGTTAATGTGTGATTTGAATGATGTGATTTCTATGTGTACCGTGAAATGAAAAAGAAATAACTATGCTCGTACAAGTTGAAAGTAATCCTTGTGATGACAAGACTTGAGGTGCATAAATTATAGATCATATACATCAATTTTAAGAAGATAACAATATTTTATTTTGCATGATTGTTATTTTTTGATGAAAATAGAATTAAAACGAATATAATGATGCAAATCGAGCTTCAATGAGTTCTAATTAAAAAAATTATGTATATGCAAATAATACATATACTTGCGAGTGAAATCATATGTTTGAACGATTTTCTAAAACACGTATTTATATGTCTTAAGAAAAGTAAAAAAAAAAAAAAGTGAGCTAACATTTTCATTTTGTGAAGATCGTTTAACAAAAAAAAATACATTTTCATTTCCCATAAGAGCATTTCAAAACGATTCATACCCAAATAGAAAAAAATTCTGGCAATGACAAATATATTTAGATTAGGCAAATTTTTGAGTGAAACGAGGGATGGAACAGAACAGAGTACGTGTTGATTGGTAATAACAAGGGCCACCCACTTTATGAATAAACCATACTATTAAAAATGTGTTTTACTTTTGGAAAAATATTTAGCCATAAAAACAACCATAATAAGTAGCTAAACACAAGACATGCACATGTTGTCTTACTGAAACCCTAAAACTCTATGTAGTCTATATATGTTTTAGTTCGAAACATATGTAGATGTAGCAAATTTTGAACAAAATCAGGGATGGAATGGAACAGAGCACGCACGTGTTGATTTGTAATAACACCAAACGAGGGGCCAGTCATTTTAGAAATAAAAATGGTGTTTCACTTTTGGGAAAATATTTAGCTACGAAAATAACCATAAGTGGCTAAACACAACACAGGCACATTATGTCTAACTGAAACCCTAAAACTCTATATAATGTTCTAGTTCACAGTGTCTTTTTCAGGCAAATCCTAAAGTCTTTGCATGCCCTTGATTTGGTAGTGAATCAATTTGCCTACGTAGGTGTACTGTATACACATTGTTTTCCTCTTTTTCAGTTTTCAGTTTATTTATTTTTAGCGAACGTATTAGTTAGACTTGAGGTCTAAGACTCTGGAGTCTTGGAAGCAATAATTGCATAAGATTTTGTTATGACACATGTGTAGATAACCCTTATCTTTTCCCCCTTTTTTTTTTGTTGCACAATGAAACCAAAACCAATTTGTATTAGATCAATCTTGCTTTGAATTAATATTCTTAAGTAAAAAAAATAAAAAATAATTGAAACCCAATTTGAACTAAAACTCTACTTCAATACCTTTTTTTTTTTTTTTTTCCTCCCTTCAATACCTTTAATGATTATGATATTTGGTAATTTCTTCAGAAACGAGAATCCAAACTATGTATTGTAATCTAACAAACTCGAAACAAGTTACTAGTATTTTGCTAGATTTGTTGATATGATAGGCTGATAGCGCGAATATACATGTAGAGAACCAGAAATTGGTCGGCGTTGAGGATAATGGTAACAGTACTTAGCCGCTAACCACTCAATTAATGACACGTGACCTCTCTTGAGTTTACCGTTGAAAGTAATATTTCTCACTTGTGTTGCACCTCTCGAACATGGGTCTATCATTCATGCTGTACTATATTCTGTATACACCCAAAAATGGCCAATCCATTTTTAAAAAATCTTTTATCCATGTGAACACTAAATGTTGTTTGCTAATTTTTTGTTGTTGTCAAAAACTAGACTGTTAATTACTTAATTATATGTTGCACGGCAGAAAAAGTAAAATTTATGTAAGAATATGAAATATTGTAAGCATTTTAATGATTAAGACTTGCAATATAATGGTTATTCGGCTGAAACTCTTGACAAAAAACTCATACCTCATATACACATATAATTAATAGCTTATTGAAGACTGGTTTTCTATCTCATATGTTTTAAATATGTGATAATTAATATAATAGTTTGTAGTCAAAGATACATTTTGTTTACTGCGGACATGTCGATACTACATTGGTGAGGGATATAACCAATAAATCTAATTTGTGACATTGAAAGAAATGGCTATTAGATTTCAAAGAAAAGGGAAGCTGTTGTACTATACATTTCTCAGAAGTTGTACTAGCCCTTGCAGCAAAGTATTTTTTGTCACAAAACCAAACAGTGATAAATAGATATGAAAATATGATCGTCGAGTAAGAGGAGAGGATCCTATTTGAGATTGTCATCAAGGTCTTGTCACTTTGACCAGAACTAAACAAAAATTTTCTCCGTTTATTATCTTTTATTTTCCGTGTTTCCACATTTATCATATAGATAAGGTTCACCACATGTGATGTGACCTATCAAGCCATGTATATATAAGGATTTATACTTTAACAACTTAGATTTTATTAATTACTCAAGAGTTTACTATTTATATAGTGGTACAAGGTGCTAAACATGATATGCAATCTAGTTTTTATTGTGATAATGTCGTTATCAATACTTCTGTAAACCAAACTGATATTTCGGATTCAACTCATCTTAGGCAGTTTTATTCAAAGTACGGAAATTCAGAACATAAATAAACATGAGATTACAATTTTTTCTTCTTTCGTTTTGGCATTCGATGGACAATAATGAAACTAGCGTTTACGAGCAGCGGTTTCTCTTTGTGCGTTAAAGAAGACAGCCGCTACAGGGAGACCAAGATCATACTCGACCGCAAATTTACGAGTGTTGAAGTGATCTCTCGAAGGGATATTGGGGAAGATAACACGTCTTTGCTTCTGCTTGAACAGAACAAACACAAACCTATGTATCCCTATGCTTGGCCTTGGCAATTCATAGCTCACCACCTCTTTGCCTATATTTCAATGCAAATCTTTATATTTATATTTAACATATATTATGTATAAGTATTTAAATTACAAGATTCATGACGAGGCCTTACCAAACGTAGCATCTGTTGTGCCGGGAATGTTTGTAACGATCCTGTGGAAAAATTCAACAAAACTACTGTTATTTACTTCACATAAAAAGTTTAGAAAAATCATGGCGATGGAGAGATTTTGACCAACTCAAGTTTAAACAAAGTTAATATATAAACCAAAAAAAAATAATGTATTAGGGTTATAACGACATTATTGAAATGCAATATGCATATGGAATATGGGCCCAAAATGAAAAGAAGAATAAATAAATTGAACGTACCAGTGCAGGTGTTCTTTTAGAAAGGGGTCACTAGGACCTGGAACATCTGGGTCAATCATCACCTGTTTTGCATTTCG
Organism: Arabidopsis suecica; assembly: GCA_019202805.1. Lineage (NCBI taxonomy): Eukaryota > Viridiplantae > Streptophyta > Magnoliopsida > Brassicales > Brassicaceae > Arabidopsis > Arabidopsis suecica. Next base: position 1,148,542 of record CM032910.1, read on the forward strand.
GTTGAGTTTTAGCATAAAAAAAATGACTGGAAAAAGGAATGATAAAAACTAAAGGTACAATTTCTAATATTATTGAGTCAGAAAGTGGAAAACTTATAAGAGGAAAAGAAAGTGAGACGTTTTATATGTTTTTTTGGCACAATATATACAAATCCAGCAACCTCAACATTATTGATGATTATGAAATAATTTAAATATTATGTATATACCAAGGTGAAGAAGGATCTGAGATCACCACCATGGATCTCAACCCTAGGCTTAAAGGAAACAGAGGAAGGAAAGAGCTCATGGCCATTGGAGACTTGCTTCTTGTTATAACTCACGTTCATCTTAATTGTTGGAGTGAAGAAATCAAGAACTTCTCCTACCACTCTCCCCATTATCAATGGCTCTATCACTCTAGTTCCCATATTCTCCATTTTTTTTTGTTAAATTTCTTTTTCTTTCTATTTAATTCTAGTGAACTTGGAGAAAAAGAGAGATTTGTAGTGATGTGGGAGACAAAGAAGTCGACCAAGACATCTATTTATAGGGGTTTCCAACTTAGAGAGAGCGAGAGAGAGAAGGGAATATATAAAAGAATCAATAGACACATCCCAATTATATGTACTAACCTCTTTTTTCTGTCTCAAACATGTACTAACCTCAGTTTTCATAGAAGGAATTAATTTGGGGGCATCTGATTTTAGGTGATTTACAACTTTATTAGTTTTTAACTGAATTATGAAATATCAATGTTTTTATTACTCACTGTCCACTTGTATATATAAGATATCACATGACCATGATGTTTGCTGACTGCTTCTAACTTTAGGATTGAAAGAATTCAATAGATCTCAATAACTACATATTTTGTGAAGTGTTAGGAAATTAAATATGATTTGAAGAAAAAAATATTTGTAGATATTTGTGTAAATACTAAATAGTATATAACCCGAGACTCTACAAAGCCAATCTTGAGGTTTATCGACTGATTCAGCAACATTGGCATATCTTGGTTCCAACCCCTATCTATGATCAAGACTTTATACTATATGAACCAAATCGCTATTTCATTAATCTATAGAATCCTATAATCTTTTGTGTCACTCATTGGTCCACTAAAAAAAAAAAAAAAAAAAAAAAAAAATCTTTTGTGTCACCAAGAACAAAAACCACTAAGGTCTAAAATTCGACAAAATTCCTAGCTAGACACCTCGGTGAATAAAAGAGCTATTTTTTACACTCATTGGTCCATGAATTCAAAACGAATTTCACTAGAACATATATAATTGGCCAGGATTAATTAAGAGATTTGTTATATTTACATTCTCATCGTACTTTGATTCTATTACAACGGCGGATAAAATTATTGCTCAAAGGTCATGTCATTGTCGTAAGGTGGGATTTTTAGTCCTTTTGCATTAAAAATAAAGCTAATCAAAAAAATTTAGTTACTATGAATTTAAACACCATCGGTATTCAATCGTACAAGCTCATATTTTTAAGAAATAAAAATATGACAAAGGCAATAAACCAACTGATTTCTTTTTAGTCAAAGAAACGAAAAAAAAAACATCAATTCAGGTTTAAAAAACTATCGCAGATTTGGGACTCCTTGCTCGTGTAACGACAACGCATTGTCGCATTGATTCTTCAAGGAACATCGGAAAAAAATCTTATTTATCGAAACGAGTAACACCAAGAGTTTACGTGAAGAAACAATTCTTAGAATTGGGATTGTATGTATTCACTATTGAATTATTTATTTATTTGCTTATAGAAGCAAGTCTTGATCGATACTTTTATTAAGATTTTGTGGAATATAACTAATGGTTACTATGGATTCTCCACTAAAGAATAATTTATTTATTTTCTTATATAAGCAAGTATTGATTGATACTTTATTACGATTTGGTAATTAATCAGAATAAAGGCACAAAGTAAAATAGATAAACTTATACTCTTATAGTACAGTATAAACTTGTTTTACATCATCTGATTCCCCAAAACAAGACAACCCCTCAAAATTCCCCAAAAGGAAAAGAGAAACATCAATGCGCTCAATTAAGACTAGTAGACATATCAATTAGCTTAATCCAAAAGATGTAGCAACAACTCATAAATCATGACCACCAACAGGATCTTCTCAATCCCCGGTCTCTGGTTATTAACTTTGGCTATAATTTTTGACGAAGAAAGCTATTTTGGCAAAACTCACATATGTATGCTAAGGGCCACAGAACTGATCGGTCCAAACTGACCTGTATCGAGTCTACACTCGCTACAGCTTAAGACTAAGTCCACCACAGGGCTAAATCAAGGTTGGACTCAAAACGGACCAGGATAGAAGAAAGTGATTGTGATGAGGTATGAATTGTTCTGGTTGGAGTACTAGTTTGAAGCAGAGATTTCAAACATTAGAGTAGAACATATTTGCTTTGAATGATAGTTGAAGGCTTGTAGCTTCCTATATCAGTTTTGGTTCATGCATTAAGTTAAGTTGTCTCCAGAGACATTTTGGAGGGTTTGTTCTGTGTCGATGGATTATAGCCAAAGTTAAGAATCATAACCCAAGCACACAAAGAAACAATTTCCCTCTATTTGAAAGTTGTGATTCTTGGAGAATAGAGGACATTCTTGATGAACAATATAGAATGGGATAAGAGATTTCGAATTCCAAAGAACAATAACATACTTATCAATCCAGCAATTGTCTTAAAGCAACAACAAAATTAAGACTCAAAAGCATAATCCACTAATCCAATCAAAGAAAGCAAAAGAGAAATAACCAAATGTTTTCTTGTTTCCGCATTGTGGAGTAGGAAGAAGAGACGCATCAACGGAGTCTTCTGGCTTCTCTCTCAGACTCGAGCAAGGTGAGGATATCACCTTCCCTCACCGGTCCTTTAACATTCCTCATGATGTAGCGATCAGAGTCGGTAAACTTCACTCGAACCTGAGTGACCTGACCCCTTGAACCAGTCCTACCCATGACCTTAACCACCACTGCGTGCTTAATCTGAGAATCCATTCTGATTAAATAAACCAATTACATCAGCATTCACATAAAACATCAATGAAAATGCATACACAATCAGTACATAGTTTCATGTAAAGCAATCAACTTAACAGAAATATCAACATCGGTTCATAATAATCTATTCACAATCAGAATAACTTGTTACGAAAGTTTCAATCTTGCAAGTTTAATGTATCTCATCGCAAAAGAGGCGAAACTAGGGATTGAAATGATCTAACAAAGAGAGGATAATTCTAATGACAGATTCGATTCGAGATACAACAGAGAAGATTGTAAACGATGAAGAAACCTGTAGAAGGAGGCTGACGGAGACGCGGCAACCGGAGGTAAGAGATTAGCGGCGATAAGCGAGAGAGGCAAAAACCCTAATTTTGCAGAGACACGAGAATGAGGGATTTCTTTGGATTTTATAGGCCTGCTTAATTTCGGTACTCGGTTTTCTCAATAACCGAATTGGTTCAGTTATTTTTATTTTATTTTCGCCCAGCCGGTTCAATAATTTGGATTCAACGAATCCATGCTTTAGATTATTTACAATTCCATGCTTAATCTGTTAATCTTATCAATTTTGTATCTCTGTTTAATTGCTTCATCATTTTTCTTTCTTTCTTTTTTTTTTTTTTTTTTGGTTAAAGATGGCGTTTACATTTATATTCGAATGCTGTTACTTTTGTCATTGGTTCAAATTACACTTTACTGTATGATAAAACTAAATAATGAATTCTTTCAAATCACTCAAATTTTCTTTTTAGTTACTGATTAATAGACCAAATTATCTGACTATTTGATCACCCTTACCTAAAGACTGACTAATATAAGATACAGCAGTGAATTAACAATATGATGGAGGTTATATTTTCAACTATTTAAATAAGTCAATGACAATCATGAATGTATTGTAGATTTGAACATCCATTTTTTTTTTTTCCGCCAGATTTGAACATCAAATAAACGATATATATTAAGTTAACAAACTTGCTGATAGTAAGATAGTCTTGTCTCTATTCTTGTGTTTATTAATCAATTTTGTATATGTATCAAATGCTCTGCTTTTGGATTTTGGTGTATCTTCAATGTCCATAAACGCATTAAGGAATAAGGATGCTATAGAACATTTATTTCTTATTGGAAAGAAAATAACAAGTTCTGCTTATTACAATATACCAACATATAGAAAGAACAAAACATTTGAGAAACAGACACAAAGAAACAAAAGCACAAACTCATATCTCAAACTCTCACTCCCCTTCCATCTCCATCTTCATCTTCATCTTCCTTCTTTCAGAGCCTAGAGTTATTGATAGGGTAATGAGCTACAATGTGATTATAGACGGCAAGTGTGAGGAAATCGTCAAGTTCAGGCGCGGTACACTGCTTTGTAAACATCTTGCAAGCTTCCTTATACATTCCTTTCTTGAACTTGTCTTTCCCAACTTCTTTCTCAATTCTTTCCATCTCTTCTTCCACAACTCTCCCGAACAACTCTTTAGTCACCCGAACTCCAAGCCCGTCTCCATCCAATTCCACTCCATACCTAATCCATTGCCAATTCTGGACACGGCTTATCTCAGCCGTAGCCGCGTCTTCCATTAGGTTGTATAGTGGGACAGATCCTGATCCTGTTAACCACGCGGCTAAGTATTGGATTCCCACACGTGTGTTCAGCCTTAGACCCTCTAGTGTGCGCACTCCTCGCGGTATTTGAAGCAGATCTTCCTCTGTTATCGAGGCTGCATCTTCGCGCTTCACTGATTTGATTTGGTTTGGACTTTTGCCCATGTGGCCTGTGAATGCTTCCATGCAGATTGGGATGAGTCCTGGATGAGCCGCCCATGTTCCATCATGCCCTGCTCTTACTTCTCTCAGCTTGTCTTTCCTCACTAGATCCAATGCCATCTCATTTGCTTTCGGGTCATCTCTTATCGGAATCTGAGCCGCCTGATCATCATACCACCAAACAAATTAAATCAACATCGAAATCAAAACATGTGCAACCAGTACTGGTCTATTCACACATGCATCTTAAGAGACATAAGGACCATATGGTGAACTAGTGTTAAGAGGGGACTAACCATGCCACCCATAGCGTGGACACCGCGCTTATGACAAGTACGGATGAGAAGATCAGAGTAACTTCTCATGAAATGCTGGCCCATGCCGACTAGGACACGGTCTGGTAAGAGCCGGTCAGGGTGAGCTTGGAAGGTCTTGACATAACTGAAGATATAATCCCATCTTCCACAGTTTAAACCGACGGAGTGGTCACGCAGTTCATATAGTATCTCATTCATCTGGAAAACAGCCGGGAGGGTCTCGATCAGAACTGTTGCTCTAATGCTTCCTCTCTCTATCCCAGCCATCTTCTCAGCTCGCTCGAAAACACTGTTCCATATCTTTGCTTCCCTGTCAAGAAACCAAGTAACCTAATTAACCCTAAACCGATAAACATCAAAGTAATGACCGAACCAGGAAGGTACCTAGAATGTTCCATTTTGGGGAGATAGAAGAATGGACCGAATCCGGAACCTTGAGTCTGTCTAAATTTGGCGTAGTTGTGGAAGAAGTAAAGGCCAAAATCGACAAGACATCCAGTGGCGGGTTCACCGTCGATGAGGATGTGAGCCTCCGGGAGATGCCAACCTCTTGGCCGGACAAAGAGCTTAGCGGTTTGGTCGTTGAGCTTATAAACTCTGTTCCTTGACTTGTCATGGAACGTAATGGATCCATCCACTGCATCTTTCAAGTTCACATGCCCTCTCATCAGATTCTCCCAACTCGGAGACAATGCGTCCTCGAAATCAGCCTGTTCAAACACAACAAATTATATTACTTGATTTGCATGTTGTTTGTTGCCTTGTTGGAGTATCTAACAGATGCATTACAAATCAAGAAGATTAAACCGAACCGGATCGAACCGCAAGAATATCAAACAAAATCAAAGTAGACCAAATCGACCCAATTGATATTAACATTCACACAGGGAACCGGACATCAAACCAAACCGAAACTGGACAAAGTATCTAGCCATACCAACAAAACCGAAACAAACCCAAGTAAATTTGGTCAATCTCTCCTAATTCAAACTTATATAAACTAAACCAGACTCGACTCTATTTGAAACCAAATTGATGTCGGTCCAGTAATAAGGTTTGAATTGTATCAAACTTTAGCCAATACCAGTCAAATTGGTTATTATCAAATCGTATCCAATTCCGGCCAAACCAAACCGAACCGGGTCCAATATATGAAAACATTGTAAAACAATAAGGCGTTATATAAAGAGAGAGGGATGTAGATTGACCATGAAGACTTTAGCTCCGGAGTTAAGAGCGTTGATGATCATCTTCCTCTCGACCGGACCGGTTATCTCAACTCTCCGGTCAGCAACGGCGGGAGGGACGGAGGCACAGACCCAATCACCGTCTCTGATGAACTTAGTGGAAGGATCAAACCCAGGAACGGCACCGGAGTTGTAACGCCGTCGTGCCTCTTTCCGGCACTCCATGGCATACCTCACATGGCCACGAAACTCTCTCTGTAACTCAGCCACAAAGCTAAGAGCTTCTCTTGTCAAAATCTTAGCGAAGATTTGGTCGTAACGTCCTCGAACCTCGACACCATCCGGAGAATCATAGACGGCGACGTTTGGTCGATAAACTGAGGTCTCGAGCTCCATTTTTTTTGTTGCCTTTTTTTAATCCAATTTTGTTACGTGTATAAATGTGATCGTATATTATGAATTATAAAGGCGGAAATGGATAGGTATAATCAGGGAAACGCATTGACATGTGTGCCTCTTTGGGAAAGTGTGCCAAGTTATGTATGATTTTCGTCACTATATCGGTTAGGATAGGATTATCACAAATTTTATTTTTATAATAATATCTTTTTCGTCACCATATCGGTTTCATCATCCAACGGTTGATGGTCTCTTGAAAGGCGTCTTCTGGTTATTAAAGACAGAAAAAAATTCAGATGGACTCAGATGTTTGTTTGCAGTTCTTAATGATGTTTGTATTCATTATAAATATTATGTTCTATTGATTTGATGATTGTGCTGATACACTCTTGTTGTTTCTCTTCTTCTACATTATTAATCCACAAAATACAAATACACATTGGAATTAGAATGCTATGAACTTGAATGTTGTAGAGCAATAGTTCAGTCTGAGTTCATACATACATAGAAACAAAGGTTCCGTGATGAACACGAAAGAAGAGGTCAATATTTATAAGCAAAGGTTATGACTTTGTTTCTTAGAAAAAGGAAATTCCTTTGATAAAAGGAAATCACTTAAAAAAAAAAAAAAAGGAAACTTATCGGCAAGAAAAAGTTACCGTTACTGTTACAACATGTTAAAGCCCACATGCTAAGCCCATGTATTTCTTATTTACTAGCCCATATATAGCCCATGTATTTAGGTTTCTAACAAGTAGATTCATCATATATAAAAATGAGGGTTACTGTTACAACAGTCATTGTTTTTTGACTGCATAACAATTACTCACTGAGTCACTTGCGTTTTACTTTCTTATAATGATCATTAACCTATTAAGGGGAAAACTAAACTTCAGAAACAGAGATTGTAGTTCCAATTTTTCTCTAGATTGGTACCATCCTTGACTAATTACAACTATCATGAACAAGGTTGCCAAGTTATACTACACCGGTTTAATGTTTCAAAATTAGTTGTTTCATCAGTTTTATTTGATATTAATAATACCCACTGAATTGAATTATACAAATTGAATTGAATCTTAATAAAATGAAAAGGTTTACAAACATCAGAAACAAATTCCATTAAACTGTAACACACACCAAGAGCCCTAAACACATCTTTAGAAACTCTCTCACCAAATCATTACAAACCAAAATCAAACCCTCTTCCAGTTTTCCCCAATTTAACCAAGAAAATTAGGGAAAAACTGATCAAAGATTAAGATAATTCTCTTTTTCAAGAACAAACTGGACATAGAACCAAACCATTCTCATTACACTCCAAACACTTAACCATACTCTTCTTGTCTTCTCCCCTAACCTTGCAGCTTCCATTGCAAACCACACACATCACAAATCTCATTCCTCCACATCCACGGCAGCAACTACCTCCTAGCCTCGCCGCAGGAATACCTTCAAGTAAAATCCCCAATTTGCCCTCTTCCTCTAACTTCATAACTTCCTCAACACTTCCTAACATCCTCCCTTTAACGAATACCGCCGGTATCTTCACATGTTTCGTTCCCATGATTCCCCTGATCTCTTCCTTAAAAACCGAGTGCATCGACACATCTCGCTCCGAGAATCGAACTTCGTGTGAATCTAATATCGATCTTACCACATTGCAATCCTCAAACGTCTTCCTTATCCCTCTAAGAGTCGTTATGTAGATAACCACTGAGTTCTCTCCTCCTGGTGGACATTTCTCAGGGAACTTCTCAAGAATTCTCTCCGATTCTCGGGTTTTCTCTGTTTTTCTGCTCTCATGCACCACCGGAGAAATCACCATCTTGATCTGTTCTTGCTCTTGAGACAACTCTCTCTCGTAAGAAGCCACAAGATCTGGATCAAACATTGGACTATAACTCTTCCTCCTCTGCGTCATCACCACCGAAGGTTCTTCAGATTTCAAAGGGAAACTCAAACGCATCACACCTCTCTTCGGAGTTTCAAGAATGTTCTTAGGCTTCAGAATCTGATTCGGACTCACACCTCTCGAATTATTCCCTCCTCTGTTCTCTTTCCCTCCAAATCTCTTACTACTTCCTCTCTTCGGAGATTCAACAACCGATTTCACCGGAGTCTTCCATGATTTACCAAAAATACCACGAGATTTGGGACTAATCTTCTGTGGATTAGAAACGTGCATTGAATCTTCAAGATCTTCCATAAGCTCCCATGTATTGATAATCTCCGGATCATCTCTCTGTATAGATATCCTTGGTTTGGTTTCAGATTCAAAGACTTCTCCTATAGTAACTTCCAGTGACTTAGGAGAAGTCTCTGCTCGTTCATCGATATCGAGATGACCATAAGTAGTTGAAGTAAGAGAGACAATGTGATCGCCGCCATTGTTGACTCTAATCTCTCTTATGAGTTTCTTCTTGCCTAGTTTCGAAGAAACACAACCCATCTTTCTCTCTCTTTCTGTCTCTTGTTTTTTTTTTACTGAGGAAAGTTTTTATTTTTGGGAAGAACAGAGAGATTGAAGAAGAAGAAGAGAGGAGTTATTTAGTTTTATTTTCTTAAAATTTAATTACTTTCAACGGTCATATTTTTCGAACGGACATTGTGGAAGTGTAAGTGGATCGAGAGATTTTTGTCGGAAGCCCCTGATCTTTATGTTTTATTTAGTATTTACCGTAATATCTTAAAATAATCATGAATAGCCCTACTTAAACTCCTAATTTATTTCAGTTTTCTCCCTAAAGTATTCGTTTGTTACGTTTTGACCCTTGGACTCTTTTATTTCTTTGTCTAGATTCTTTCAATTGCAGACTGCAACGGTCTATTATTGTACGTTAAGCGAACGTTAAACGCTTTCCAATTTTACCTGTTCTTATGAATTTATATATTAAATTACAACAGTTGACCATTCTTAATTATTTATTATAAACTTACACGTACTTATACGTAAAAATTGTAGAAATATATTTGGTTAAATTGTTGAAAGCTTACTTACTTAAAATATTACTTAATATAACAAACATATAACAATTTGTGTTAAAACCTTCTCAATATCGATGAAATTTGATAATTATCGAAAAACATTGTAAAGGTAAAGATGCAAATAATTTTTTTTGGTCGTTTAAAGATGCAAATAAATAAGTTACATGTAGTAATAGTTTTATTATTATTTTTACTAAAGAGGGACAAATATATCGAGGATTAAAGGAGGACATGCTAATTTCAAAATAAATAAATAAAATAGAAAATCTAGACCAATACCCTCACCAAAGATTGCACTTTAAAGTAAAAGATTGATAATAATAACAGAAATTTGCATATCTGAATCATAATGCCACCATACAGAAACAAACCGTGCTTAGCCTTTTTCAGTCTACCTTTTTGTAAAGGCATTAGTTTTAAAATATAATTTTATGAGCCACAACAGTATATTGAATTTGTATATATAGTAAAAAAGAAATTTTGGTTTTGATAATCGTTATTTCTTGACCCTACCAAACGATTGGCACAACTATGTTTCCCTCCATTTATGTATAAATTGAATTTTATTAGCTTAAGATATCGATAAAAATGTAATCATAACAAGCAATATAACTAATATTTATCCATAACAAGTAACTAAAGTGCACAAAACGACACAATTCAACCACTACCAACAAACAAACAATTTATATGGCCATACTTCGAAACTTTAGATTTGAAATTCCGATTTTTTTTTTTAGTTTATTGGTTAACTAACTAATTTTGACAAAATCTATATACAAAAAGACACAGAAAAAGAAACAAAAGATGATCCAAATTAAATTTAAATAAAACGGACCACAATATGTGTTGATAGACTTTTGTAATCATATATATATACTCTCGCACTCGGACCACTTCTAGTTCTCAGACAATCAGCATGTGCCTCTCTCAGTCTCTTTTCATCCATCCCATGATTTTCTTTATTTATTTATTTTAGTAAAACTAAAGATATATTTTACCAAAAAATCAGCTTTAATATGATAGATCACCATTCAAATTGTGTTCTCAAAACTTGGAGGATTACTCTCACAATACTTTACTTATAATACATAAGTACACTTCTTGTTTAAACCCTACACATAACTGAGTTCAGTTTATTATTGGAACATAAAGTAGCTGAACATACACACAACAATTAACATGTATCTATAAGTACAGAGTGAGGAAGAAGAAAACTTAAGCAGCGTAAGTTTGCTTGAGATACTCTACGATTTCTGCACTCTCAAACATCGCAACTCCAGTGTTTGGATCTTCCAGGTAAGGCACCTGTTTTCATATAAGAACATAAAACAACTCATGAGTGTCATCACCCCCTCTTTCTCTATGTATTTATTTCTCTAAACACACCTGAAAGTGACCAGCTTTCTCGAGCAATTCCTGCCGTTTGGGGCTACCGCGAGCACAACTGATGGAAAAAAACAAGTAAAACAGGGTAATATCAATCAATAAAAGACTGTGACTTTGTTGTTCCTTCGGTTTTGAACAAATATGGTAGTGCTGTTTAAAGAGTTACCTGCGCTGAATGTGTGGTAACTCGAGCTCTACAAGAACTTCGCGTACAAGCTTGCAGAATGGGGAACCCTACAGGGCAATTCAAACAGAGATTGTATTTTGAATCTGATTATGCAAATAAGATTCGGCATCTGATGATCGAGAAAAAGTAAGAGATCAAAACCTCGTATGCCCAGAATTCTAGTGGCTTAGGTGGTAGTTTCGCAGGTGTGTACAAGTTACCCTGCATGGTAAAAGCTCAAGTATTTTGTGACAAAACCGTTGCTTGTACTCATATTGTATAATACATACTATTCAAAATAGAGTTTAATTCAATCACTATATTGGGGATGTGATGCTGCCTAATCATTTATATAGCACACTGTTCCTAAGAGAAACATTACATCTTATAAGTTTTTTCTTGACATTGTCTCTAGAGAAAATATGTCAAAAGAATGTAACAGAATTTCTTCTTACCTTTCCCATACGACCAATCATTGCAAAGCCAGCTGTTATAGCCTACAACATCAAAGTAGCACTTTTAGTTTTAAACTGCTGGATTTTGAAGCAAAGGAAAATAAACTGCAAAATGTCCAAAGAAACTAACCGTTAAAGCACCAAGTGACAGACTTAACGGAACTGTTCCATCTCCTAAACAAGTTTAACCAAACAGAGGGAAACCGGTATTACTAAAATAGAAATGAATCAATGATGATGACAAAAATGATGCTATTGCGATAACCATAAGCATAAACCAACCATATTTCTCGGATTGTAAATACAACAAGAACCAGGTGTAAGCATAAACCAACCATATTTCTCGGATAGATATTTGATGATTCCATCTGATTCATACATGGACACTCCGGTATTGGGATCAACCTACAAAATTAAGAAACATTATATAGTTATATAATTAAACATATCAGGGGCAAAGACAATTACTTCCAAGAATGGTTTTCGTGGGAAGAATGAAAAAGAAAGAGAAAAATCATTAGGATAAAATGCCAAACCATGTACGGAAACTGTTGTTTCCCGCCCATCTGTTTAACCTTCGGGCGGAAATTTGGACTCCCTCTTGGACAAGGATAGTAGAGAATATCAAGATCCAACACTGCAACCATTTCCCTGACCTGCACAAAAATCCATATTAGTAGAGTTACACTAAGCTGTAGCGATATACATCAAGATAACTACGAAGACATACATTTTGTTTAAGGGGAACCAGAAAAAAAACGAAAAACCAAAAGCTAAAATGATCACTGGGCAAGATTCAATAACTTATTTTCATGGTATCAAGCAAAGATTATAAGTAATATAAAAATCTTCAGAATCTTGGCTAATAGTGAAACATCTAAGACAGTGATTAAGTAAAAGAAGAGAGTGTTACCTTACGGCAGAAGGGACAGCTTAAATCGCAAACCGGAAATGGAGAGAAAAGGAAAGATTCATTCAACATCAAGAGAAAATAGAAACCAAAAGAGTCTAAATGAACAATCAAACACACAATCAGTAGAGCATACATACCCTTCAAACTCATATATCCCAATGGGTTTCTCAGGACGAAGCCCGACCTTAGCGGTTTCCTTTACCGTGATCCCTACACATAATAACATCAACCATTATGATTACCATCTATGCACAAACTCCTCTGAAACAAAACAGAAAAAAGTCCACAGCTTTGAAGGGAACTTTTCGTAATCTTGAACAACATACTCATCAAAAATCCGCTCTAATAACTCAAAGCGCTAGAAACAGAAAGTGAAAGCTTAGAACTTGTTCATGATTACCGCCTAAACGCAACGCATACTGATCAGCTGGAATCTCTTCCTTAGACACGAAAGATGCAGAGTACCTACTCAAAATATAAGAACAATTCGAAGAAATCTAATCAATTTAATTGCAGATAACATCAATTCAAATCAGAAACCAGAGTTAATCAAGCATAAGGACGAGTGATTCTACTGTGCACAAACTCAATTAAGGGAAAAAGGAGGATTTAAAAGATTACCCAGAAACGAAAACCCCAGTGCCGAATCGGAAAAACAATCCAATTGCTGCACCCAAGACATCGAATAGTTTTCCGGATTTGACGGCGAAGCGTTTCGGCTCTGGTGGCTTGAAACCAGGAGGAGCAGTGAATACAACAGCTCCAGTGTCGTCACTGGTCTTCGTGGACACTGAAACAGACTCGGAAGGCTCTGAGGAAGCTTTAACCATAACTAGGGTTCGAATTGAAGGTCTTCGTGAAGAAGAAACCGATCGGAGAATCGGAGGTTGAGGGAGGATATTGTTCACTAGTATCCCCGCCATCGATTTTTCTTCTTCTAATTTTTTTTTTTAATTAATTTATTTCAACGTTGTTATATCACACATAATGGGCCTTACTTTTGGGCCTTACGCTTTCAGAGATTTTGACTCAGTAAACGAATAAAAGAGTCATAATAATAAGTGCGCTTACGATTTCCAATAACCAATATTTTGCTCCAACGTTTTGTTTGATTTGACTTGTTGCAGTGGAAAAATATGAACGTTGTGAAACGGTAACATATGATGGGCCTTAAACTTTTAGAGATTTTGACTCAGTAATTGAATGAAAAGAGTCTTTAAGTGCGTTTACGATTTCCAATATTGTTCTAACGTTTAGTTTGATTTGACTTGACGACAGTGGAAAATATGAACGTTGTCAAACGGTAACATTTTCTTACCGTTTGAAAATAATAATATTTTATGAGACAAAAATCAGATAATGACTCTCTATAAATACTCCTTTCTTGAATCAGAAATCTGAATCCTCTTTGCTTGGTTTTATTTCTTACAAAAGACGAATACAATCTTTTATTAGTTCTCTTAGTTCTGTTCTTCCACTTGAGGAGTTCTCACTCAAACTTATCTACATTGCTCATTAGCCGAGAGAAACAAGAAACATAAGGCATCCTCTTACAAGGTAAAGTATAGTAGTCTTAATTCTTCTAGTTTGTTTACCTTATAAACGGTTCCCGTTAGTTTTATATACATGTTCGTAATCTTTTATGGAGTTGAACTTAAAATTTAAATGATCTGTTTTAAATCCATTTCATATACATTACGGCTTGACTTCAACTATGACATAAAATGATTTCTAGCTATATATGTGTCTTTTAAATAAGCAGAACTTTTTTAGCTAGATATGTTTTTGCTGTTGAAAATATGAGCTATATATATGTTCTGTCTAAGAAAATTCTGAAGATTCTTTTTGATTAATTAATTTTGCAGAGAGGGTTGAAGAAGGGAAAACAAAAGCCTTGGGATGTCCAGCGTTTTCCATCTTCTGCTTTGCCAGCCTTTGAAGCTGACCAGACTGTGTATGTAGTAGCAATTTTTGCATTTTCCTTTCTCTTTCCGGATAAAGACACATGGATGCATGTATGTAGATGTGAATGATAATGGGTGATGTATAGATGTATGATTAGGGTGTGGATGTATAGATGTATAGATGTATGATTAGGCTGTGGATGTATAGATGTATGATCAGGCTGTGGATGTATAGGATGTGAATGTGTATATCTAGATGTATGTATAGGCTGAGTGTGTAGATGTGCGTGTGAGTGAGCGTAGAGAAGAGAAGCGCCCAATGCGTGACTATAGTAGAACGAGGGATAACGCGGGTCCAATAACAATCGCTAGATACAGACAACAAGCGAAAACAAACACTCTAAATGCCAAGAACCAGGGATCAATTGGACAAACACTCCTAATAATGAAATAAAATAAAGTAGCAAAAACAACAAAATAAAACGTCAAATATCACGACATATATAGTCTCTCCAAGTAGCAGGCCCAGATCCGCATCTTGCTTCCCAAGTTATCTCCAATAGAAAACGTCGAAACTAAAAAGAAATTGCTAAACAGATCTATTTATTTCGTGTATAGATATTTAGAAAGGTTTATAATTTTAGCTATTTAGAAACCCATAATTTTTATCCATAACTATCAAAACCCTATTATTCGATTTGAGTATATATAAAATAAAACTTAAAAAAATGCCCTTAAAATTTCCATAAGCCAATGTTTTATTTTTTTTACATTGAAGCACGACCATTACAAGTTTACAACATCTAAAACATAGTAAAATCCAAATGAAAAACAAATCTAAAATGACTCAAAACAAAAGACTTTTTTATTTTATACGAATTGATTTATAATTCTTTTTTGAAAATATAAAAGAAAAATATAATTCCATAAAAATATAAACTTCCACAAAAAAAAAAAAAACTTGGTAGGTTTGAAAATCTAGTAGCAATTCACATTCAACTTTATATCAAGATGGGAAGAAATAATCACGATTTTAATAAGATGATAGCATTTAGAAAACTTAACATAAAAAAAAAATTGTTTCTCTATAGTATGTTACCCTCTGATATTTTGACAAGAAACATACTAAGAATAAACTAAAATCAAATTACTGATTATTGAAGACATCGTTTAAAACTTGGTAGAAGCAAAAGCAATAGTTTCAAAAAAAGAGGTCCTTGGACGGTGCCTTCCAACAGAAGACTGCCACGTGTTGTAAGTAGATTTGCTGGAGCGTAGCACGTGAGCCGACCAAAAGCATGGGAACTAAGGCTGAGAAATCTAAATTCCTTTTGCCTTCGCCACTTCGTGTTTTGTCCAAAAGGCATCACAAAAAGGGCTCTGTACTTTCCAAAAGAGAATGAGAATGGAATCTCAATCTTGACTGAAATTGTCATTTATAGTAATCCTTATCTGGATTTATGTTGCTTCTTTTCGGGTAAACTCATTTCGTTACAAACTACAAACAACTTACAACATATATATAACTTAATTATTTTCTTAAGTTGACTTACATACTATGATTATGCGTACATGATTTAGCGTTTTACTGTAATATACTAGCTAACCTATACATGATTTAAAGTTTGTATGTATCTATATACTCCAATTTATATATGGAGTACATAGACATAGTTTGAATAGTAGTTTTAAATAGTTTGAATATAGTTTGTTTATAGAGATATCTTGCTAGGGTGGTGTATAATGTATAATGATAGTAATTACATGAATCCTCTTACTCTAGAAAATTAACATAATATATTACCAAAAAAAACATTACAAGAATAAAAAAGATTTGTAAAAAGGAAAGTTGAATTTTCAAAAGTGAACCAAAGCAAATCATTTGTTGATTTGGCCTTTGAATGTGGGCTGCGTATGCTCTTTGAAAACAATTTTTTTCCTAGGACATATATGTGGTGACAAATTAGAGACAATAACATCCATTTAAAAAACACTATTTTCTAAGTCCGTGATCATTACCTGTAAAACTAGTGCATTGCATTCACCACCTATGTACGCTCTCATTGTTTTTTTGTTGTTGTTTCTCTTGATGTTCTTGGGTAAAAATTTTAGTTTCAATTTTAAACAAGAAGAAAATCTGTTCTCGTTATAACATAACTTCCTAGGTTAGACATACATGCATATGATTTTTTCTTTTCCATTAAATTTCGAGTTTGTCGAATCTTTTGTAATTGAAATTCTTACAATATTCTCAATTAAGCCAGAGTAGCAATCAACCAATATGCTTAGTTTCATCTGAAATAGTCAACCTCTTCGGTTTTATAGAAACTTAACTCCCCTCGCCAATCCGATTTGCTAACGATTTGATTGATTTTATAATATTTGGTTCTTATAAAAGTGTATCCCCACAAAATCTAGTGGACCTTTTGGACATGGGACAAGCATGGTGAGTTGCCACTAGGAAGGTTTTTTAATAATCTCAATGTAAAGAATATTAATAAACATATATATCCAAATGTGTAATAACCACATACAAATTATGTAAATATAATTTTACTATTGTGAAAAACGACTTTAGGAATGAAATTAAACAATATGTGAATAAATTTATCTAACAAACCAATTGTCTGAATCATTAACGAATACTTAGGACTTGGTCAAAGTTTTCCAAAACAAATTCCACCGATTGAGATACTGTATGTAAACAGTTTTTCTGCCACCACCACTATAAGAGAGCTAGGAAACGCATTCAATACCCTACGTTTGTAAGGAAAATTCAATGTCATGCTTTTTCTTACCTATTAAGATTAATTCATGCACTCTATCACAAAGTCATAAACATTTAATTGAAACCCTAGATAGTTCTTATATACCCACCCATTACCTGTTTTTATTTATTAAAGTTATTATTTTATAGCTTGTGATGACCATACCTATACGGCTATACCTCTTATCTTCTAGTTTCACCTCTATGTCGTAATCACACTCATTTATTAAAGTCACATTCACTTTTCTTCGGCTCGAGTTAGTAAACTAAATCGAATTACATCTCCTGAGATCATGAACATTAATAAAATTGGATTTTATCTCATACCAATTTATTTGGGAAAACCCATAATTATATAAATAGTAACAAATACAATATCATAAAATTAAAAAGTAAGAGGGCATACCGCGTGCATACGTAGTATTGTATGTGAGATTTTAACGTATAGTAAGCCCATGTTGTATCTTAGTATGGGCATGCAATTGCAAGTGTATCCATAGTGTTTATAATTTGTCCGTGGTGGAGTATTTGAACATGATCTAAGGGGATACGTTTTTGATATTTGACGAATGAATATATTTTACTAAAGTTAAATTACACAAGACATGACTTTTTTTGGATTTGATCTCGTACCAAATAATTTCTTCAAATATACTATGTATTAATGTATACTAGGAATAATAAATATCTTGCTTGGGATCATTATATCAAAGAGGACACAACTTGGGATCATGATGATACTAACTTACTAAGCACACAAGACATAAGCCGTAATTTAATACGATCATCTTGTACACTTGCACCGCCAACTCAATCTCATTTTTCGTAATAAAAAAAGGAAAAAACATATAAAGGATACATTGAGTAATGAACAAAATGCACCACCCCGACCACACCACCCCACCCACTATAAAATATTAAAGGGAAAGGAGAGAAAAATCAAAGCAGGTCCCACCTGATATAATGGCACTAACGAAATCCCAAAACTCTTATAAATATACAAACACAAATCTCCAATCAAACAATAGAAAAACGAAAGAGAAAAAAGTAAGAAAAAGAAGAAGAAGAGGAAAACAGAAGAAGAAGATGGGGAACTGTTTAGTAATGGAGAAGAAAGTGATAAAGATAGTGAGAAATGATGGTAAGGTACTTGAATATAGAGAACCAATTAGTGTTCATCACATCCTTACTCAATTCTCTGGTCACTCTCTCTCTCACAACAACACTCATCTTCTGCCTGATGCTAAGCTTCTCTCTGGTCGTCTCTATTATCTCCTGCCTACAACAATGAACAAGAAGAAGGTCAACAAGAAAGTGACGTTTGCAAATCCGGAGGTGGAAGACGACGAAAGATCACTAACAGAACAAGAAGAAGATACTAGTGAAAGCAACAGCAACATCGATGGTGATGACAACAAGAACGTAACTGTTGTGAGAATGAAGATCGTTGTGCATAAGCAAGAGTTGGAGAAGCTACTTCAAGGAGGGTCGGTCCATGAGATGATGTACCAGACTCTCGAGAAACAACTTTTGCTTAATGATGATGGTGATGATCTTGATGAATGTAATAGCGGCTGGAGACCTGCGTTAGATAGCATACCCGAATCCGAAAGTCTCAGAAGAACATAACAGATAGATCATATATATATATATACAAAAAACAGTCTTGAGCTATGTCCAAGGAAAAAAATTGTTTTTGGGTTTTGTTGTATATAAGCTTTGAAGCTATGTTATAGAAAATGACTGTGTGATATTGATGATGACACTATGAGCTTTTAAGTCAATCTCTTTTTTGTTGTTGTTTCCAAGTAAATTCAAATGAAAATCTCATCCATGTTTTGCCATGGAATGAGAAGAACTCAAAAGGAAAGGTAACAAATATATATTAAAGCCCTATATTAAATATAAATTGAACAAAAATTTATATGCACTTAATGATACAGTATTTAGCATATGTTCAGATCCAACCTTAATGAGTTTCTTGGTCATGTTTCTTCAAATTTAAATCTCTGCATCAGTATAAGATTAAAAGTTGGTTTTGTTCATAGTTAACAAAGAAAGTAATGTGTTTTGGTAAAGTAACGACCACTCTATGTTGGACCGTTTCCGGTTTAAGATAGTCTAACCGGAAGATTAAGAGCCGTACCGATTGGTTTGAATCGGTTTTGGATTATGCTGCTCTATCGTCGTGGGAGAGAGATAATCATCACTTTTTCCAGGCAAAAGCTTCGATTTTGAACCATATAAATCATCTCCCATGGCGGAAAATCGAAGTCTTAACTAAAGAAGACGAAGAAGATAAAGATTTGTAATTTATAGAATGGCGTGTGTATCTACATGCTTAATCCTCTCCCCTAGGTTAACTCAAGTGGGTTTATCATCAAAGAAGCCTTTTTTGATTCGGCTCAGATCTCCCGTTGATCGTTACTCTTTTCCCGGAATCTTAACGGAGAGGTGTGTGAGCACTCGTCGGAAGTTTAATCGCCATGGAATCGCTGTGGTGAAGGCGGCGAGTTTAGATAAGGTTAGCGGCGCAATCAAACCAGGAGGATTGGTGGAAAGTGATAAGTTGCCGACTGATGTACGGAAACGAGCGATGGATGCGGTGGATGAGTGTGGCCGGAGAGTCACTGTTGGTGATGTTGCTAGTAGAGCTGGCTTGAAGGTTACTGAAGCTCAGACAGCTCTTCAAGCTCTTGCGGCTGATACTGATGGGTTTTTAGAGGTATTGGCTAGTTCAACTTCATGCCCATTAACTCAATTGCGAAGAGTCTGATATAAAGTATTGATCTTTATAAAGTACGAAAGCAACAATACATTAGGAATTTGAATAGTTGTCATGAGACTAGTGTAGATTGAACTTGAGCAACTCCATTGCGAAGATTTGAGGAGATTCTGATGTAAAGTATTGATCTTTACGCGATTCATGTTTCGTTTGAGCTGTGTGAAAGGTGCTAAATTCAATGAAATGTTTTCTTGATTCAGGTGTCGGATGAAGGTGATGTGCTTTATGTTTTTCCAAGGGACTATCGAACTAAGTTGGCTGCCAAGTCGTTAAGGATACAAATTGAACCATATCTTGAAAAAGCAAAGGTAGTGTCTTTTTGTTTTGATTTATCTATTTCCTTCTAACAGTGAATTGCTTTGAACTTGAATGTTCTGAGCTCTGTTATGTGCCTGGCAGGGTGCTATAGACTATTTAGCTCGTGTTTCTTTTGGCACGGCTCTTATAGCGTCTATTGTTATCGTCTACACGTCGATTATAGCCCTGCTTTCAAGCAGAAGGTATGTGTTTCACTTGACTGCAATTAAGTTGTCTTGTTATCAAGATATATTATCATTATGGACTACGGTCTTGGTTTGGATTTTGCGCTAACCTTTTTGGATTTTGTTAAAGCGATGATGATAATCGTCAAAGAAGACGCGGGCGCGGTTATGATTCTGGATTCAATTTCTATATCAACCCTGTCGATCTGCTTTGGTAATTTTAATTTCTTGATTTAAAGGTTTCTACTCTCAGCCAATAGAACGGATCAATAATTGATTTAACGGAACCTCCTAGTCATATTCTAGTGTTTTTATGTAAGGTACTGGGATCCCAATTATTACAACAGGCGACGAGCTCGAGAAGATGAAGGAAAGGGAATGAATTTCATTGAATCTGTAAGTAGAAATTGAACTTAAGAGCTTTCATGCTTTGCTAAATGTTTCTTCCTTCACTGCTTATGAGTGATAATGGCTTGAACTAAGTGAGGGTTCATCTCTAGGTTTTCTCGTTTGTATTTGGAGATGGAGACCCAAATCAAGGAATCGAAGAAGAGAGATGGCAGATGGTAATGTGCAGGACTTGAATATACTCATGTTTTTTCTTCGAGTTCTAGCGATGATGTTCTTTATTTTTCAATAAGAAGACTACTTTCGACATATCTAAAGGAAAAGAAATGTAGTAAAATGCTTTTTTTACTCCTATAAATCTTCTTTTAAAGGTTATGAGTTAAAAGGTACTGGTACATCAGCTCATATAATGAAGTATTAGTAATTTACTCGTTTTTGATACATATTCTCAGATTGGGCAGTACATAACTTCTAGAGGAGGTGTTGTTGCAGCTGATGAACTTGCTCCATACCTTGATGTGCCATCTTCAAAGAGTGCTATGGTATGTTTTGCTTATTGTTTCTTGCAAAGGGAGCTAATGAAACTAATTTTGTTATGCTGCTATCTAGCTTCTCAAGTTTTCTTTTTGATGTTTACAGAACGATGAATCCTACATCCTACCTGTTCTTCTTCGGTTTGATGGTCAACCTGAGTTGGATGACGAGGTATACCAATCCTCTTTTCTGGTTGCTTGAAATGTGATGCCCAAATGTGCATGATCTGCAACGTTTTCATTGGTCATTTTTATTAACAATGATTTCCTGCTGCATAGGGAAATATTTTGTATCGCTTTCCGTCCCTGCAACGTACAGCTTCTGGATCTAGTAGACGAAAAGAATATGTGGGAAAATGGTTTGACTGGGTTGCAGATATGGAGAAATTCTTCAAGGAGAAAAAATGGCAATTTAGGTTCTTATCGTTGTTTGCTCCTGGAATTTAATATCTTACAAATATGAGAAGTTTTTTAATTGCTTTTGTGGTTCACTTCCTGATAATGAAATTTTCGTTCTTCACAGTAAAACAAGTACATCCGAGAGAGCATTAGTCATTGGCCTAGGTGCGGTTAATCTTTTTGGTGTTATTGTTCTAAACACATTGCTAAAGTAAGCCCCTCCTAGATTATACTCTACCTATATTCCCTAGTGTGTATATATATAAATTTCTAACGCAACCTTGTTTTTGTGTTCGTTTCCAGTGAGATGGCTGTCAGGCCAGGTGGATTTCTTACATTTGTTAAGAACATATATCCACTGCTTCAGGTATGATTTAGTTTCTGTTGATATGGCAAACTACTTTTATTAAATTGTTTCCTGATTCTGGTTTTTCGTATTTGCTTTAAACATGATCATAAGGTTGTTTCTAAGCATGATTACGGACACAAACAAGTTCTTAATGTTTTCGTAATTCAGTTATCCAGATGACTGGTCTTTGTTTGAAACCTTTTGAACTAATTATATTGGTCTCATTCATGACTGTGCGAACGAATATGCAGATCTACGCAGGTTCATTCTTTGCCATCCCTTTGGTTCGGTGGTTTTCAATCAAGAGAAAGAATAATCAGATAGAGAACAGAAACAAAGCTCGGCTACAATTTGCACGAGCACTTGAATCTCCAGATATCGCACTACGGCGTAAGGTAGGCACATCAGTAGTAACATAAATCTAGGGAGATGTTTATTTGGTTTCTGTCGATTGCATTAAATAGAATCAGTAATCCGACGCCCAAGCATGCTCTATATTCCTAAGAGGAGATAGCTTTGCCTACATTTTCCATTAGTGGGTAAACCCTTGCCAACTAACATCAAGGGTCAGGTTCTAAATCTTCTATGATGCCTGCATATCTGTGGGAGATCTCTTTATGTGATTACCCACTTGTGATTGCTTTATGTGACTCTTATCGTGCTCTCTAGCACCAGCCAGATTAAAGCACATTTCTTGGATTCTTTTCCTCGAAACTTCACATATATATATATATATATGTATGTTTTTTCTTATAACTTGGGAGTTATGAAATAACTCCTTTAAATGATGCAATGCAGCTACTAAGTGCAAGGGATATGGCTCAAAATACAGTCATCGGGAAGGATCGGATCGTGTATAGTACAGATAGAGATATGATGGAACAAAACTATGAGACAGATGAGTGGGACAGAAGATTCAAAGAGTTGGAAAAATCGGATTGAAATGTGAAATCTGGTAAGTGAATGAAACAGCTTCACATTTTCTTAATGCAACTACTAATAATGGTTGTATATGAATCATGTACATCTCTTAATCTCAATCTTGACCTCATCCAATTTTGCATTTGAATTTTAGGGACTTGTGACCTTTTGCTGTTCTATGCTAAGTTACGTAGCAGCTCACACATCATCCGCAACACAGCACTATCCCAACAACTTAAAAAAACATACATGGGAGCTCGAGTTCAAGCGGATGACACAAGCCATGGTACATACTATTTAGACATTCTTCCTCTCTCTGAGACAAAGAAAATAATTGGTTTTATAGGTCTCTTAAGCTCTAGAAGTAATAGACCATTTTGTGCTGCACTTTAACACAACAAGCTTGGTCTTGTTTATATCATCCAGGAGATCCAAGTATTGCTTTTGTTCCTGAGAGATACTACAAATGCAACAATAGATTATGTACAGTAATTTGTATATACGAAAGTCCAAATTCTTGGTCATAAGAAAGTTCAATGTATTATCTTCCTCTTCACTTTCTAGAGAATATTGATGAATTACCCATCATTAATTTGCAATTTAAGGACGAAATTGATTGGAAACGGATTAATGGGGCCAATTTGGAAAATGTTAAAAAGAGTGGGAGCCATACAGAAATAGATGACGTGGATGCTAAAAGTAGCGTGGTCTTCACAAGACGTCAAGACCAATCTTTCTTTCGCCTCCCTCCGTCCGTCGTCACCAAGGAAGACAATTTCCTGAGAAAGCTTAAAACTTTTTGTCTTCAATGGCGATAAACTCATAAAATTCGATTAATTGCAGAAAGAGATTGAGAGTAAAAGTTCTGAAGGATTTTAAAATCATGTCGAGATCTCTGGTGAAACGCGTTGCTCCTTATTTGGCTGGTCGGATAAGAGAAAATCATCGACTGCTTAATTTTTCTTCTGCTTCTGCTCTCAAAGAAGCTTCTTCTTCTTCTTCTTCCTCCCAATCTGAATCGTCTTCTATTGATGTTGTCCATCTTAGCGACAATTGTATCCGGGTATGTATCTGCTGTTTTGAATTGATCTCTTTGTAATCCGATACCTAGGTTTTAATGAAATTGATTTCTATTGGATTTTGCTCTAATTTGACGAGTTTTTCATTGAAGTTGTAAACTTTAACAAATATTCTGTTTTTTTCGAACATCCATCATAGTTCACGGTTTCTGCAAAAATGGAAACAATGAGAAACTTTTCTACCTCTAAATTGCTTGAATTGTATATGTTATATCTCCTCTGTCATTCTCAAAGCTTTGAAATTTCTGCTCTTCTGCAAGATTTCTATGGTTTAAAACATTTTGAGCCCTTCAACTTACCTGTTTTAGATTGTTGGAAGCAGACATGTTTGTTGTTTTGCTCCTTCTCTTGACCTTTATGAGTGTTGTTATCATTTTGTCAGAGGATGAAAGAGTTACAATCTAGTGAGCCGGAAAAGAAACTGCTTCGCTTGGGCGTAGAGACGGGAGGGTGTTCTGGTTTCCAGTATGTGTTTGAGCTTGATAATAGAACCAATCCTGATGACAGGTACGTTGCTCACCCCCAAGTCTTACTATTACTATTACTATTCCTTCCCTCAAGCTAGAAGAATCATGTTTCTCCTTGTCTCAGTTATAGCTGTTCTTAAACATTGCAGGGTTTTCGAGAAGAATGGTGTCAAATTGGTTGTAGATAATGTTTCATACGACTTCGTTAAAGGTGCTACGGTTGATTATGTCGAGGAACTGATCCGTGCTGCTTTTGTGGTAAAGTCCTCTTTTTTTCATCCTACGAGAGTCGATAGGCACCATTTTCGTCATTGCTTAGATAATCTATGGACGTTTTCTTGTATGTTTTGCCTGAGCTGATAGGATCCCATAAGCTTAAGATTCTTCATTATCATCTGTACCATGTCTTCCTTGTGCGCTGTGTTATTGAATTGGAGACGAGAGATAATCTTGAAACTGTATGTTTTTCAGTAACCTTATGTAAGATTTTCATTTGGTGCTCAGGTAGCTGAAAACCCGGCCGCAGTGGGTGGATGCAGTTGTAAAAGCTCCTTCATGGTGAAACAGTGATCATTGACTCGATCTTCTTTATATGGATTAGAAACCAAATTTGATCTTTTGTTTATTACATGTATAATGTCAGAAGTTTTGCTATGTATCAAAAGGCATAACTAGGGAAAGATACAAAACTCTGTAGGCTTCTAAAGCTCAACAAGTGATTTGTTCATCCTATTTTTAAACAATAATGGAAAGATTTATACAAAGAGGAATCTTGTATCTTCTCTTAATTTACACAACAGTTGGTCTCTCTACCTGCTCTTGAGCATTACTTCATTGATCTTAAATGACGAGTCCAGCTGATGATAGTGAGTCCTTGTGAGTACTTAACAGAGAAGAGCGATTCAATTCCTTTAGCTTTCCCCTCTCTAACAAGAACACTCTCTGCGCCATCATCACTGTCTCCAGCCTATGTGCAATCACAATTACCTGTAATTGCAAACATAAGAGCCATGGAACCAGGAAGTTTCTGAATACTATCAGTGATGATTCACTTAAAAGTTATTTAGGATGGAAGAATCAGATGTGTGCTTTTACCGTATGGTCTTGCATTACACGTTCAAGAGCTTCTCTGACTAGCAACTCCGACAAACTATCCAATGCTGATGTTGCTTCATCCAAAATCAGTACCGATGAATTCTGATAGAGCGCTCTTGCGATAGCTAGTCTGCACATTTGCCAAATGATAACAAGACAGTAAGCAAACTGAAGAGAATAAATGAAACAATCAGTCTTCCAGACCCCACCTTTGCTTCTGGCCTCCGCTTAAGCTTGAACCCCTGGGACCAACTCCTGTGTTGTATCCCTCTGGTAAGTTTCTGATAAATTCATCAGCATTTGCAGTTTTTGCAGCAAGCTCAACTCTTTTCATGTCAATTCCTGTCGTGAGATCTCTGTACCCAATGTTGTCAGCAATTGTCCCTGAAAACAGAGTCTTGTATGTGCAGAAAAAGTTCTGTAACTATGATGAACCATTATAAAAATCTTGGGATAAATCATGAAAGGAGTATCATTTGAGGACTGGAACTTACTGTGTCCTGTGAAACCAGACCAACATGCTTCCTCAAACTTTCCAATTTGATATCCTTGATGTCATTTTTGTCAATGAAGATAGAGCCTATTCAAGGGGGAAAATAAAACAGACACAAATATGTGCTTAGATGTCAAATCGTTGGTTCTTAACATTGTGATCAGATAAAGACAAGTTAAGAAGTAAGACTTTCTAACCAGATGAAGGTTCATAAAGGCGGAGGAGCAATTTGATCAGTGTTGTCTTTCCTCCTCCAGATGGCCCAACAAGAGCTACAGTCTCTCCTGCTTTAATATGAAGATTTAACCCATCCAAAACAGGAAGCATATTCTCGTCATATTTAAATGATATATCGCATAACTCAACTTCGCCAGCAACTTTTTCCAATTGAATGGCCTCAGGTCTCTCGATCACCTAATTCTCAATACAGGGCCAGAAGCACTTTGCATCAGATTTTGAGATAGGCCAAGAAACAAAACTAAATCATTAGGAGTGTAAACTGAAGAGAAGATCAGAGAAAATATAGGGTGCAGTACCTTAGATTCCAAAGAGGTCAAATCAAACAAACGTTCTATCGCTGGCTCTCCTTGCTTCAATTCATTATAAGCTTTTCCCAAATCCTGCATGATTCTTTAGATTCAAAATCCCAATAAGACAGCTCCTCTATACATTAAAAAGTATAGAGGAAAGGCATGGAATGCCAGACTGACACATGTATTTACCTGGACAGGATCAATCAAGAAAGCTAATGATGCTACGAAGGACACAATTGCACTAGAGCTTAAAGAAGAGCCTGCAAGTATCACTGCTCCAACACAAAATATCGACAATGATCCGAGATACATAACTTGAACAATCTGAGGGATAAGTGACTTCATTTTCTTCTTCTTAAAATTTTCATCTAGGTCAGCACGAGCAAACCTCTGAAACCTCACACTCTCAGAGATCTCTGCGTTATTAGCCTTCACAAACAAAATTGCAGGAAGAACCTAAACATAAAAGTCTCTGCTTTAGTAATTTTCCCTAGACCAAATGTATCTCAAGAACAATCAGGAAAAGACGAATACCTCATTCAAGTAAGTAGAAAGTTGAGCAGAAGCAATCTGTGCCTTTCTAGATATCTTACGAAGCCGATCACCAAGATACGCTGTAAGAAGCGCAACAGATGGAATCACCTAGAAGAAAACCCAACCTAATAAGAAAGTCTAGAGCAAAAGAGCCACAAACAAAGACAATGTCTTCACTCACCATTGCAGAGACTAGTGTCAGGGCAGGACTTGCAACAATCATATGTGCCGTCATTACAAATATCTGGATAGCACTGGGCACAACTGTCTGCCATAAGTATAATGTAGCTTAAAATCAGTAACATCTACACAATATATCCAGTGAATTGGAAAAGAAGGAAGCTTTCTCTTTGCAAAGTGATGATATTTCATTACTACTCACGTTGAGAAGAGCATAGATAGTGTCAGCAACTTCAGAAGCTTCAGCAGTAATCCTGTAAGCAATGTCTCCTGAGGAAATCCCATTCCCACCTTCAAAGAACTCTAATTCTCTCTCTAAAACCCTCCGATACGCGAAAACACGAATCTTGTAAACAGTATTCAAAGCAGCTTCCCAAAGAAACGCTTGCTGCAGATAATAAGCAACAACCTTAGCTAAAACCAGACCCGCCAACACGAGACATTCGCCTTTGAGCTTCATCAAGCTCGCGGCGTTTGCGTTTAGGCTGGAAGTGAAGGAGCCTAGCCTAGGAACAATCTGAGAAAGCGAGACAACAGAGACACAGCTGCAGAGCCAGCCAAGGAGGATGGTTCTAGATTCCGATTGTAGATATGGTTTAACATTTTCAAGGGGTTTTAGTGAATTGACTGTTGTATTGGCTCGCAGACGGAGAGCGGAGGGTTTACAGGAGCTCAGAGGTCTCGGAGATGGTTGAAATGGATGTTTGAGAAACAGAGATGAGCTCCGGCGGTGAGACAGCGGCGGAGGAGGAATGAGAAGACACGGCGGCGGTGTTAAGCGGAGGAGAGATGACATGTCTCTCCAAAACAAATTGAATCGAACCAAAAGGAATCAACTTCTAATTCTAATTTGGTGATAATTCTTCTTAACCGAACCTAAACCGAAAATTGAAGCGATTGCTAAGATCTGAGGCCTTTTATGAGTTTAAAACTCGAAGCCCGTTAAAGCCCTTTTAACAACATACATTAAGATTTTAGTATCATGGTGGCCATTTAGTATTTAACACACTTTTATATATCTGATTAAAATTTAATAAGAAAAAATTCAATACTAAATATATAAATAAATTTAATCATAACAAATCTCTAAAAATAATAATACCATAAATAAAATCTGAAAATATATTTATTTGTTATAGGTAGTAATTAAATTTATCTATTACTTTAATATCTAATCCACCTAATATGAAATGTTGGATTCATATCATTCATAACCATGAAATGTTGCTGAATGGCCCATAATACGTACTAGTATAATTGTTAAATCTACAAATTTCCATATATTTTAATTTAATCAAATTAATACTCTATATTAGATTATGACAAAAAGAATAAACTCTATCTTAGATATTTTATTGGAATCAAATTTAGTTCCAGTATTCCTAATTCAATAAGGATTTGTACCACTATATATAAATTATGGAGGGTGAATATATAACATAAAATCCATTCCAAAACAAAGAGAGGTTAAAAGTCGATGGAGAAGTCCCCGGTGGTCATGGGCCGAAGAAGGAGAACACTCCGGAGCTAAGGAACTTGCCAAACCCAAAATCTCCATGTCGGATCTCATGTTTGTCATAGGCGTGTACACAACCAAATCAAAGAAGATAACACTTGTAGAATCTGGTAAGAACCGCGAGTTTAGCCACAATGACCGGTTCCAAATAGAAATCGTAGACTTGAGCCGTTTCGAAGTGCCCAAGTCCAGTATGGATGATGTAATGATCACTTGGGAAGTCGTTTATAAGAAAGATTGGCAAAACGTTGCCACAATCGTTAAAGCTCGAAGGTCATTAGACACAAACTTACGATGGTTGTTCAACGATCTTCCTGCTCCAGAAGATCTAATCAGAAGTGGCCTAACCGCCGATGTCAAGGTGAGTTTAAACGGCGACTTACTTGACAAGATCAGCCTTGAGATATTCATCGAAAGCGACAAGAGATATCTTTCCCCTGACGATACTCTTAGATATCTTCAATGTTTTTTCATCTCTAAAAACTATATGTATATCCAAAGTCTATGAAAGTTAAAACTAGTACAATTTGTATGCGTTTCTACCTAAATAATCATGAGCTTTGTTTTGTCACCAAATTTTACTTCAAAGGCGCTGATGTGCTTGATGAACAAGAAACCAATCCCCTATTTTTCTCTTCCAATTTTTAACTGTGTTAATTAGTTCATAATCATAAGGTTTCTCCAGTTAGTTCATAAGGTCTATCTCCCGTTTGTGAATTCTTCGTATATTCAATAATTAAAACTAAATACAAAAATAATCCGTTTTGAGATTAACCAAGTTGGACTGAAACAGTTTTAGTTACCAGAGCCGAAGCCACGATCGAGGACCAGGCTTGCTTTTTGCTGGCTCTACAAATTTATTCCTTGAGCCATATACTATAGACCAGAGCATGAACAAGGAGAATATCGGAAAACAATCAATTACCAATTAATGAGAGTTAATGCAATTTTTTTTTTAAATCTAATAATTGAGAGTCATCGTGGTGATGATATAAAGAAGATTTTGTAACAATATAAATATGGATGGTGAATAACATAAAACTCATTCAATATGTGAAAAGGAGAATATAGGAATTCAATATTTTGTTATAAAAATTACTAATTAATCAATTATCAATAAATGAGAATTAATGCAAATTAAAAAATAAAATTGAGAGTCATTGTGGTGAGATATGAAGAAGATTTGTAACACTATAAATATGGATGGTATATAACATAAAACTCATTCCAACCCAAAGAAAAGAGAGAGATTAAAATTAGATTGAGAAGTCCTTGGTGATCATGGCCAAAGAAGGAGAACATTCCGGAGCTAAGGAAGTGAAACTTACCAAACCCAAAATCTCCTTGTCGGATCTCACCTTTGTCATTTACGTAACTACCGTAAAAAAGACATCATCTTCTTGCAATCATTACACGGAGAAAGAATTTAAGAAATGTGGTGCGGAGCTAGAGTGTGGCTCCAATGATCGGTTCCATATACAAGTCGAAAACTTGAGTCATAGGGGAATCTCCAAGTCTAGTATGGCTGGTGTAGGAATCAAGTGCGAAGTCATTTATAAGGATGATTGGGAAGACGGCGGCTTCATAATCTTTGATGCTCAAAGGCCATTAGACACAAACTTTGGATGGCTGAACAACAATCTTTTAACTCCAAAGAGCTTATATCGCGGCCTAGTCGCTGAAATCGAGCTCAGTTTCAACAGCGAGTTATTGGACAAGATCGACCTTCAGATTTTCCACCGAGGCGAAGGAAGATATTTTTCACTTGACGATACTCTTAGTTATCTTCAATGTTTTTACCTCTATTAAATCTAACTATTGATTATGCAAAGCCTATGAAATTTTTTTAAAGTACAATTTGTATACATTGGTTAATGATATGATATTTAAATAATAATAAAAATTTTACCTAAATAATCATGAATTTTGTCTTGATTTACTCTAAAAGAGTAAATTTTCCAAAACTAAATAAAAGAATGTATACTTCCGATAATGCGAGGTTTCCAAAATTGTAAAAGAAGTAATATAAACATCAAATAATGCAATTATAACAAACAAAAAAAATCAAATAAGGAAGGTTTTGGATCTGGTTTTTAGTCTTGAAAACAATATATCAATTCGTTATAATTATTGTAAATTTTGATTTCTTTTTTTTTTAAAGTAAAAACTAAGCAAATAATGAGTAAAAGCATAAGGAAAATATAAATAAATAATAATACTAGGGTGAAAATAAATAAAGTAAAGCAATGTTAGATAAAAAAGAGCATTACAAGATATTATACACTAAAGATTGATTTGAGTTTTGTCAACCAAAAAAAAGTGTTGAGAAATATTTGTTAAAAAATATTGAACACACTATTAAATATCTAAACACTAACAATTATTTTGCAAGAAAATAAATAGAATACACTTATAAACAATAAGAATAGTAGAATACCGTAAAGAAAATCTGAAAAGAAAGATATATATATATATATATATATATATATATATATATAAAAGTAGAATACCATAAATAAAATCTGGAAAATAATATTTTTTTCTCTATTATAGAAATTAAATTTATATATTATTTTAGTATCTAATATAGAACGAGGAAATGTGTGCAGAATGGCCGAGAATCCACCTAGTATAATTGTCAAATCTACATATTTCAATATATATTTTTATTTATTCCAAGTAAAACTCTATATTATATTTTGACAAAAAAAATTAAAACCTATAAATACATACAATAATAATGTATTATATAAAAAATTTATAAGGTAGTACATAATGTTCAAACCATGAGCAATAAATTTGGAAGTTAATAATATATGCATGTGAAAAGGAGAATATCGGAAAAGCAATTGAATTCAATATTTTGTTATAAAAATTACTAATTAACCAATTACCAATTAATGAGAATTAATGCAAATTAAAAAAAATGTAATAATTGAGATTCATCATGGTGATATAAAGAAGATTTGTAACACTATAAATATGGATGGCTAATAACATAAACTCATTCCAAAACAAAGAAAAGAGAGAGGATTAAAGTAGATTGAGAAATCCCCCATCATGACCAAAACAGGAGAACATTCCGGAGCTAAGGAAGTGAAACTTGCCAAACCCAAAATCTCCATGTCGGATCTCACCTTTGTCATTTACGTAACTACCGAAGAAAAGATGTTAGCACTTAAGAAACTTGGTGCGGAGCTAGAGTTTGGCTCCAATAATCGGTTCCATATACAAGTCGAAAACTTGAGCCATCTCGGAATGTCAAAGTCCAGTATGGCTGGTGTAAATATCAAGTGCGAAGTCATTTATAAGGATGATTGGGAAGAAGACGACAACGTCATAATCGTTGATGCTCGAAGGCCATTAGACACAAACTTTGGATGGCTGAACAACAGAACAACGATCTTGTTACTCCAAAATGTTATATCTTAAACCGCGGCCTAGTCGCCGATATCACAGTGAGTTTCAAGAGCGGGTTATTTGACAAGATCGACCTACAGATATTCCATCAAGGCGAGGGGAGATATTTTTCCCTTGACGATACTCTTACTTATCTTCAATGTTTTTTCTTCTCTAAAATCTAACTATATATATTTGTTATGCAAAGCCTTGTATACATTGGTTAATGATATGGTATTTAAATAATAATATATCTCTACTTAAATAATCATGGGTTTTGTCAACAAATTGATTAATCATATACTTCAAGGAAGTTCATAAGGTCTCTGTCTCGTTTATGAATTCTTATATCTCATTCATTAACTTGTACAAAAAATAATCCGTTTTGAAATTAACCAAACTGGACTGAAATAGTTTTAGTTACCAGAGCCGAAGCCACGAGGACCAGGCTTGCTTGATGCTGACTCTACAAATTTCTTCCTTGAGTCCGCCTTTCTCTTCCTCCTTGCAGTTCCAGGTGGAGCCTAAGACACATTGACAAGATTCCATTAAAACTCTGTCACATGTTAAAGATGAAAAAGAAATAGAAGAAACCTTTTGTTCTGCTTTCAATGCGTCCTCGAGACCGCTTAATGCAGGAATTGATCCTCCTTCCATTACTCCCATCAAGTTCTTCATTTTTACTCTCATTTGGAAGATTTGTGCTACAAGTGCACTCACCTGAACCACCACCACCAACAACAACAACAACAAACGGTATTGAGAATCTTGTTATTGTCTGAGATCTGCAGAAACTAAGCTTAAACTCTGAGTGAGAGTACCTGCTGTTCTGTCTTTCCTGAATCTTTAGCGATTCTTTTTCTTCTCTCTGGAGATTCTGCTAGTAACTCTGGTCTCTCCCTTTCCTCTGTTCAAAATATTAAACCAAGAATAAGACAACCAAAATCGAGTAAAAGATCGATATTTTGAAATGGAAGAAAGGAACAGAGAAAAACCGGGTGTCATCACTTCAATCATTGCTTCCATGACTAAAAGATTCTTTTCCGCTTCTCGGATTTGTGCTGGACTCACTTTCCCCATTCCGGGAATCATTCCAAGAACTCGTGTCATCGAACCCATTTTCGCAACAGCACGAGTCTGCTTTAGGAAATCGTTGAAGTCGAACTTTGCACTCATTATCTTCTTCTGTAGATCTTCTGCATCTTCTTGACGCATCTATAAAGACAGATGAAGAAGACCTCAATGGAGAGATAGAGAGGGGGAGAGGAAAACAAAGTTTTGATTGTAATTTTACTGAGAAAGAACTTACAACTTCTGTTGCCTTCTCTACAAATGAAAGCACATCTCCCATTCCTAGAATTCGTCCAGCCATTCGATCTGGATAAAAGGGTTCAAGATCCTCCATTCGCTCTCCACGTCCTACCAGTTTAATCGGTTTTCCCGATACCTAGTGCCACCCATTTAAGAGTAAACTATCAATGTTCAGCAACATTAAGTAACGTCCTATGAAATAATTGATCAAAAAAGTAAGACTGCAAACCTCCTTGACACTCAAAGCAGCACCACCTCTTGAATCACCATCTAGCTTTGTCAAAATGGCTCCTGTGATTCCAATCTCAACATTGAATGTAGTCACCAGTGCTGTAGGAAGTACAGAAGCTCATCTTAGTATATGGTCGATACAGCTACGGTTTTGAATCTAATCCATTTTCAGGATGTCTCGAATCTTCTTGACAAATGTAGAATAGAAACAGCTTACCCGCAGCTTCTTGTCCAGTCATGGCATCAACAACTAGTAACACTTCTGTTGGATTCAGAAATTTCTTCACGTCTTTTAATTCGTCCATCATGCCTTTATCTATCTGTCACAAAGAGGCAACTTCATTACTAAGGCTGCAATAGCTTTATGATACAATGACTCTCAAAGAAGAAAGATTACCTGAAGCCTCCCTGCAGTATCCATAATAACTACATCAACATTATTCTTTTTAG
Organism: Arabidopsis suecica; assembly: GCA_019202805.1. Classification (NCBI taxonomy): domain Eukaryota; kingdom Viridiplantae; phylum Streptophyta; class Magnoliopsida; order Brassicales; family Brassicaceae; genus Arabidopsis; species Arabidopsis suecica. The sequence continues at coordinate 1,182,930 of CM032910.1, forward strand.
CTTCTTTTAGACCTTGCTTAGCTATATCTGCAGGTTTTACATCAGTCCCTGCTGTATAAACCGGGACACCAACCTGACACAAAGAGGGCATCAGGGAATATTGATTTACGGAATCGAATATCATCACAAGTTCACACACAGGTTTTTTTAAGCCGTTTCTAATAATGCACATGATGCTTCAAAAGTAAAAATTTCAATACCTGTTCACCTAAAATGACAAGTTGATCGATGGCAGCAGGTCGGTACACATCTCCAGCAATAAGCATGCAAGACTTTCCCTGTAAACATCATCATTAGTCAGTGTAATTTGACAGAGAGTAACTAACAATCCCCTCAAAATCTCCACTGTATTTTCAAAAAGCATACCTGCTTCTTTAGGTAACAAGCTAGTTTAGCGCAAACCGTTGTCTTTCCAACTCCTTGGAGTCCAGCCAACAATATTACCGTAGGACCTGATTTAGCAAACTGTAGCTCAGATACTTCTCCACCCATCAATTTCACTAGCTCATCATGTACAATCTGCAACATAGCCATGATAAGCCACACTTGAGTACTATTGAAACCAAAATGATCATCATAGAGTGCATCAGCGATCAAAACCATTATGCTATTGAAACAAAAATAAGAAGCGGTTTTATTGCTAATTACCTTGACCAATTGCTGATCTGGTTTAACTCCACGAATGACACCCATCCCAACGGCTTGGTCACTAACAGATTGAACAAACCTTCTAACAACTGGGAGACTCACCTATTAACAAAACCGCCAAGCGAGTAAATCACTTTTACACCACATTCTTCAAAAGAAACCTAAATGAAACAGAAGAACCACCACTCACATCTGCTTCCAGGAGAGCTCTTCTAATATCTCGCATTGGTTCGGCAATATTCTCCTTGGTCAAAACCTCTGCAAGTTCAAAAACCGTAAATAGCTTTAAACCGTGCCCATCCTTTCTTCATCTGCCAGTGGCAAGACTACACTGCCCTTAAACTAAAATGATAGAAAACTATATCTGTCTAAAGAAACATGAACAAAGCTAATGACTTTGATGGTTACAAGGCAAAAAAATATAGAAATCGACCTTCGCCTTTGAGTTTGCTCCAAGCAGCCTCGAGTCCACCAGTCAACTGTCCAAACATCTCGGCTCTCACTTGGCTTCTTCTGTATCTTCCTTGACCAACAGTCTTCGATTTCACCCAACTCCATATCTCTCGCTACTCAACACATACATCACAAAGAACACTAAATAACCAAAAATCTAACAAAACCCACCTGAGATAAAAAAAAAAAACGAAAAGAAAAGAAGCAAAATTTGAAGCCAACCGTTGAGGGATTCCTAGAGGAGAGAGAAGCTGAATTGCTGGTACCGGTGAATGCAGAGCTAAATGTTGCTCTACTTCTTCGAATTCCTAGAGTATAATTCGGAACTCTACTCACGGAGAAATGGCTGGAAAATTGCAGAGCCTCCATTAGTAGTGATCAAAGCTTAAAACTTTTTATGACTCTCTCCGCAATCTTCTTTATCTTGTTGCAGAGAAAGAAAAGAACTTTTGGATGGTTCCATTTTATCCGTTTCGATGACGTGGCTCAGTACCGGCCGTCGATGTGAGCTTTCCGCGAAACGCTGCGTATTAAAACTAGTAACCCCGGCCAGGCCAAGAGGAGAGACCGAGACACAGAGCCATCTCTCTCTCTCTTTCTCCTTAGAGACGCGGCTCAGATCGCGACAAGTGTACGGCTAAGATCACTATATCTCTCTTCTTGAAACAAAACTCATAACGGTTTAATGTAATACAGCAACGGTTTGATCCAATGGTTGATTTAATGTAATACAGCAACGGTTTGATCCAATGGTTGAGAGAAGCTTAAAAGCTAAATTTTTTTTAATGTTTTTTAAACGACAACTTAAACCAAAAATTGTATGATAAATTTACATAATAATGCAAAAACAAATTGAATGTTTGGAATCGCTAATGATCAATGACTAGGTCCAATGACGGGATCCAAAATCCGGTTAGTTCTCATATTATATTGTAAATTTATTATCCAAGTTTCTATTATTTAAAATTTTAAAAACTTAAAAAGATTTTTAAAAAAACGAAATTTAAACAAAAACTTGAATAAAATTTGCAAAAAATCTTTAAAAAAAATCAGTGAGAAAGAAAAGAAAAACCTTTAAAAGTATAAAATATATTAATTTTCTAAATTAAAGAAGAAAATGGGCTGAAAAATAAACCTGGCAATTGTTTGATGGGCTGGAATTGTTTCTGTTGGGCCTCTGAGAGAGAGCAAATACGATCATCTCTAACCCTTACCGGAAAAACGAATCCCCAATCTCCGACGATCCCACCACTTCCTCAATCTCCTCAATCTATCGCCATCTCCGTCGCCGAAGAGAACCTCCAACATCATGACTCCCGAAGCCTTAAATTCCGGCGACATGTAGCCTCTAACTCCTTCAAATCGTCTCTCTCTCTGTTTCTACGGTGAGAAGTAGTCCCGTAGTGACATAGATCTTATCATCGCAGGCAAACAAATAAAAAATGTTCTCTGTCGTTTATATGAGACGTACGTGATGCTTGTGTGTGTGTGATCTCTCGTCTTCTTCGTAGCTTTTTAAGTGAACAGAGACAGCCGTTGTATATGTATGAGTCTTTCTTGTGCTTTGACTTCTGGAATGATTCTTCCTAAACGAAGGGAGAAGAAAGAGTTATCATCATCTCGAAGCAGAGAGAATTGAAAAAAAACAAACCAGAGAATTTGCGTCTTTAACTTGAGGAGATAGGAGACGCGAGACGCATGTATTTATAAACTTATTTGTTTGAGACTCAAGTTTCCTTTTTTTTCTTAAGTTTCCTTTTTTCTTTTTCACTCAGGGTTTGTTAAAGTCCAGAGCAAAACACCAACCTTAGGTTCGGTGATAATTTAGCCGTTATACATGGTTCGGGTACGCTTCTACTAATTTTTAGTTTAGATACTGATTGTATTTTTTCGATTTTTTTTTTTTTTAGTTAGGATTTTGATTTATTTGGCAATTACTACTAAGAAGTTTGATTAGACTTGGTGGACGTATGTTTTGTCTCTTTTCTACTTTTATTCCTAGACTAAGTGGCTTATGGTTTACTCTTCTATATACTTTGCATTGCAGGTGAAACCTTCAAGAACAGGGCTAATAAGAAGATCAGAACCAAAGTATAGGATCTTGAACATATAGCAGTCTTAAAGATTTTTTTCATGCTATGAATCACATTGATAAAGATGATTCCAATTCCTCAAGAATAGAAATGAACAGAAGCAAGACATCAAACACCAAAAAATTGACTTCTTCATAAACATATCTATAAAGAACATGAGATATGAGACCCAAAAATAAACAAAACAAAAGAGAGAAAAACCAAACAAAGTGACATGAATGTTCAAGATTTAACAATTATGTTGATATGTGGTCAGAGACGACTTCTTAGCGTTGTTGTTCTTACTATTTTCACAGACAAAGGAAGACCAGAGAGAGACTTTATTCCCATCCTTCTTGTAGTTATCAAACAAAGAGTCCATGATCCCTACACGTTGCCTCGGTGTGCTTAGTGATCTCATCTTTTCCCTTGCAGACTCTGTCATACTCATGTAAGGTTGGAAACCATTGGAGCTTGGAAACCAGCTCTCGTCCTCCAATAGACTCTGTTCCAGACGGCTGAAAGATCTCCTTGGGAAAGAAAATGGAGAGTCTTTTCCATCACCAGAGTCTTGTCTCTGCAAAGTTCTGAGCTTCACTTTTGTAGGGACAAGCATTTCACTTGGAATGAGAAATGAGTTTATGGATTTTGCAGACTTGGATTCACCCCAATGTTCCAGCCGACAGCTTCGCATCCCCATATCTTTAGTGTACAACGACTCCAGAAGCATATGAGGACTTCTTCTCTCCTGCAAAACAACTTCTTGAGACCTCAAACCAAAACTGACCGGTTATATAAAGATCTTGACAGAGAATTTACCCGATGAGAGCGGGAGTATTTCAACATACGATCGCGCTTGATCACACCTTCTTGCTTCCTCAACCATATGGCTTTTATGTCTTCATTTGTGAGAGCGCTACTGTCCCAACCATTGCACTTGACCTTCGAGTTACACAGCGAATGGTTCGATACCTGAAGCTCTTCTTTGATCTCAGATTTGGTCTTGGACCAATGCTTTCTCTCTGTGTTTCTCTGGATGATGCTTGATGTTGAAGCTTTGTTGGAGAGTGAAGACTTCAATAAAGCAGATACCTTACGCCTAACAGCTCGGCCACGCACAATTGCTTGAAGCCTTACGAGTGCCTTTAGCGCCCGCAACGCTTTCCTGGCCAGATAAGCCCTGAATGCACTCTGAATCTTGATAGCAGCCACATTGGGAGCGAGCTTCTTGACAAAATGTTGTGATGTGAAGGCATGTCCAGCCATCCGGACAACCTCAGCAGCTGCCTTAGCGGCTGCAACCGCTGCCTCAGCTGCTGCAGCCGTGGCAATGGCTACATTCATGGCATGCTTTCTCTGATCCTGTGTTGCTTCGTTCAAAGTCCGTGTCTCTTGCCCACAAGTTGCAATCTGCTGTCTCAGCTTCAGCCTTCTAAACACCCATTTCAATCTCCTTGGCTTCTACAAAAAAGAACGAATCATTTTAGATTCAGAAACATAAACAATTCATAGTGTCTAGAGAAAGAAACAAAACCTTCTCTGCTTTTGCTTTCGCCTCGCAGACGAATAGTCTTTTCATCCAACCGAACCACGACCTCCTCTTCGCCATTAGATGAAGTTCTCTGGTAACAAATAATGATAAAGCCTCTTATTAAGTTGATCAAGAAAACAGAACAAAAATCTGAAGACCCTTTATAGGATCATAAAGAGAACCAAATTAAATGTGTATCCACAAATGCTATAATCTTGATTCATTTCAGTTATATGTTTCATCAAGAACATTAGACTCATCAATATATGTAAATCACATCAATAAAACAAACAATGATGTAACAACACATTGTCGAATAGATATGGAAGAATCTTACTTTACCTATGAACACAAAACCAAATGATCCGAATCAGGAAGAAAGATGATGTGGGAGATTCAGACACTTGTGAAGAGATGATTTCAAGTCATGTCTAAATATAGTGATGATCCTCTCTCTCTCTCTCTCACCTTTTCCAACTGTCACTTTCACTATCTATATGATTACTGACTTGTTCAAACCTCTAACTCTCCTTTTCCTTTTGCCTCTTAACCAATCACTTCAAATTTGATTTCTTTATAAATTTACACATTCTTTTCTTTTTCTTGCTACTTTTGGCTTGTGATAAAAGAACATGTGGCTTGTCAACGTATCTAATATCTAAGCCTACAAAATATAACAAAGTATGTTAAAGTAGATCGATCATACATATTTTAATGTATCCATTATAACAATATACATTAGACTCGTGAAATATTTTAGCTTTGAGAGAAAAAGGAATAATGACAACAATGAGTGATAGTACAGTTTAATCATTAATAGAGAAAGAAATTTAGATATATATATCAAACTTTGGAGATTTTAAATGAAAGACTAATTTGGATTTCATTTCCTTGTAGGTAGGGGTAAGTGTTGAGAATGCTAAAATGTTTATTCTTCGACGACTAAATGTTTATATCTACTCAAATGACATTATACATATTATGAAACTGAGTTTTGAACACCCAAACTTGGTAAAAACTCAAAACATGTATTAGTATTATTTATTACTTTAAAAATTCCGTAATAATTAGCTAAATTTATCTCAGATTGACAAATCTCGTAATCGGATGAGATATGAATAAAAATTAGTTGATGGTGGTCCATATTGACAAAAATTCGTTGTTGAGTAGATCATTGCAACTTTAGTTATCATGTCATTGAAACAATGATGAGCCATGTGAGCCATATATATGATATGAACATAGAGCAACCTATAGGTTTTGGTTTAGCCTTTTTAAATAATGCATTTTTTGAGTTTCTCAACACAGTAAAAGATCCTTTTGAGTTGTTATACAGTCCCACCACACTTTTAACACCTTCAAATCCAATTATAATCGTTTGCCTCCATTCATTTCTAATGAAAAAAAAAGTTTAAATCAACAAATTTGAGAAATCACAGAAACTGTCTTAACATAACATTTTCATCATTCATAAAAAAGATAAAAATGATCAAAGCTAAGCTTATGTCTTTTCCAAAGGACGAAAAAGGGTTTCAAGCAAAAAGAAATGAAAGAAAAATCAATGTACCAAATAATGAGATCATAAAGTTATTATCTGTACCTAAGATTACATAGAGAGAAACTATGATCTGTTTTAGATCACTACATGACTTTATAATTATTATAGATTTTTTGTTTTTAAATTTGAAAGAACAAACATTCGTCATTACATTTCAAAGAATGTGGACATTCTCCAAAACCTACTCATCATCCAAGTGACCCATTTATCCAACTTATAATATTGAAGTTATTTGGATCAACCTGGAACTTACGAACAAATATACAAGTGATGTCGATCGATTATTGGTGTAAGGAAATTGATTTAGAATTTGTTTATGATCAACAATCACTAACTAAAAACTGAGTCAATCGCAAAACGCAGATCGAAAAGGAAAACGCAAACGGTAGAGTTCAATGACCTTTAAAGACAACCATGAGATATACATCAAATCCATGAGAGGTTCATCAATGGTCAAACCAAAAACTTTAGCCGCAAAACATAAACGATAGTTTAATGGCCTACACAAAAACTGATTAATGGCGTAAACTACTTAGTTACTTCCTGCAGAAGAGGCGTTGCATTGAGGAGTGTCGATCATCATGACATTGTTTTCAAACAGAGGAGAACAAGGCCAGGTACGTCGAAAGTAAGGCACGACTTTGCAGTAATCCCAAACGAATGATTTTCGTCCTTGGTACTGAACTACTTCGACCCTTTTAGTCTCTGTGTCATAAATGAAGATGTGGGTATCACATCTGATGTAAACCGAGTCCGACTTCTGATTGAGGAACGCAAGCAGCTGTGTTTCTTTAGTCCGAACACTGTATCTTGTAGCTTCTACTGAGTTCATTTTCCACATCACCTTGAAATTCAGCTTAAACAGAATGTTCCACTGAAGCACATCGTTTACCTTTTCAAGCTTCCATACCTCCATTACCGACTTATTGCTCCATCCGTATTGTAAACACCCATCAATGGTTTCGCCCAGAACCTGTTCATCATAATCATATGTTTTCGGAAGCTTTATCATATCCACACGTTTCTCCTCACTGTTTGAGTCATACATGGCAACTTTACCTCCTCTGGCATGCCAGTAAACAACACCTTTGATCACTCTACCAAGAGTCCACGGACTGAGAGATATAGGCTCAGGACAAGTAAGCTCTGAGTAGCTCCACGTAGAAGTTTTCGAGGAAAAAGTCTCTACCTTCAACTTTGTACTTTGAGCAGTAAAGCCTACACTCTCTGCCCGGATCACCTTGTAGCTAAACCCTTTATCAGGACAATCCTCAGTAATCAAAGACATACAAAGTTCTTCGAAATGAACTCTGGGACGTGGAAGTTGCTGCTGCTTCTGTGTACTTGGATCCCACAAGTAGTAAGCTTTTGGATGGCGGCCACAAAGTAAAAGACCGTCTGAAGAGTCGATGTAGTATCCAAGCTTTTTCAGAATGCCAGAGGATTCAATTTCATCACCAGTACTGCTGGTTGAGAGTAAAGGAAGTGATGGCTCAGCACGAGGGCGACGGGCTCCATCTACGCGTCTTCCAAGGTAAGTTGAGCTACAGACGAGGAAGCCAATGAGTTCAAAGCTAGGGTTCCACTTGGCTAAGTAAGTATGACGGAAGTAAGGGCTGGCTATAATCTGAAGCCACCTCTTGGACACCAAAATCAGCTTGTAGATTGTTTCTGGTGGGAGCAGGAGAAGAATCTCACACATAGTATCATTACTGTTAAGAACCTCATGAGCACTCAAAGCAGAAGTCATCCCCAAACTGGTTTTTAACCTGCCAGAACAAGACATTGCAGACACTGTTTCTTTGATCATCAGTAAGAGAAATCCAACACAATCAAAACAAACACACAGAATCAAAAGAAAAGTAAAAAAGACCAACAAGCTACAGAGAAACTCAAATCAATTTTCAAGAATCCTGGAGAAAACAAGCCCAAAAAACCAGTGGATTTCATCTACAGATCACAATGCAACGGCTCAGGAGAAAGCTCAATAACCTAAAATCTCCAAAGAGAATCTAACAAAACGCATGAAAATTTACAAAAGATGTTATTTTGGCTTTACCCACGAGGAACAAGAACAAAAGTCGGAGAATTTCGCAGAGATTTCTGAAACCCTAGGCTTCAAAGTTACGATTTTTAAGAACAGGAAACGATTACAGAGCGAGAATCGACACTTAGATAGAAACAAATACTTCGCATTACGTCAAGAAATCGGAAGAAACAAGAGCTAAAAGAGGGAGAGAGAAGAACCTTGATGACGACGAACGCTGAAACCACAGACAAGGATGCAAACGTTTTCTTCACAGGACAAAAGTATATAATGCCTACCCGGGCCCGGATCTGAACCCGGGTCCGGATCCGAGCAAAGCACTTTCTGCAAACCGGATTTAGTTTGTGATTGAACCGGATTCAGTTTGTGATTGGTTTTAAGAACAATTTGAATTTGGTTCGGATTTATGGAAATCCCAGAATTCTGATTGGATGAATTCCTTTACTTTGATATATTTATTTTTATGTTTGGTACGATTTCGTTTGGTTTAGCTCAATTTTGTAGAAAGTTATAGTGTTTTACCACAATAAAATTGAACCGGTTCGGTTTGTGTTATTTACTTTTTAACTTTTTTCTGAACACTCTCTGGACGGACAAGAATTAAGGGATAAATCGAACGGTCTGGATAAAAAATATGGGGATTAAAATTGAGTCATGAAGTTTTTTTTTTTTTTGACAAACGACGAAGATTTTTCTTACTTTCAAATTGTGTGTTTTCTATATTTTAGATTCGAGATTAAATTCTGAACAATATTGTTCAACACACATGTAATAAATGTGGTACAACACACATGAAAAGCAATCAATAAAATCTAAGGGTGTATATAGTAGAGATTTACGTAAAAGAAAATTTCTATTAAATAACTGTAAGATCTGTTACAAATAATAAAAATTGAGGAGAGACTAGAAAAACACACTCCTAAAACACCTAAGGCCTTATACACTTGATCTGTGAAAGAATCTGATAGTTCAAGAAATTAGACATGAATCTATAAGCCTTTTGAGCCAAGTGCACTCCATCCCAACTTATGAACTTGTTTGGATTCTGACACACCGGCACTCCCGCTCCTCCGCATGGCCTCTTCCCGTCGTAGTTGTAAGCTCCACCGATCCCGCAACACGATTTCAATGTTACACTCTTGTCGAATCTCTCACTGCGTAGAATGTATTGAAACGCGTTATAGTAATCCCCGTAGACTATAGCCACACCTGGAAACTCTTTTCTCAAAGAAGCTATAGCTTCTTGGAGTTGGTTATTGTGATCCATTGCGAATTCGTTGAGATGCTTCAAGCAACCTTTGTCGTCGTAAGCTTTTGGATCTTTCACGGGAAAAGACGTAAAGTAAATGGGAAAACATCCCACTGGAAAGTTTCCCGGGACGACCACGTTCACCGCACCGGCACGGATCACTTCTCTAGCCGCGGCAGTGATGGCTCCAACCACATGAGGGATGTAGCTTCTGATTTCTTCCATGGGTTTACCTTGGAAGAAACCGTAGTTGTAGTCGTTGCCTCCTATCTCACCGACCATGAAGAGCGACTGCTTCAAGCAATCCGAAGACGAGCCATGACACGTGGAACGTAGATGAGACTTGAACCAAGCAAGTTGTGTGGAGAGAGGAGTGTTTGTTGCCGGAACGTGGAGACCTCTTGCTGCGAAGAAAGAGCTGTTGAGTGCTGTGCTTCCGGACACGGCGAAGTTAACACCGTTCTTGAAAGACGAAGACGTTGTGTTTCCGTTGAGGTAAGGGTTTAAGAGTGGGAGATGAAGCCTACGTGCCAAGTAATCGATCATTAGCTGACCGTTAGAGAGACGACCAGTGGCTCGGTGGAAATATGTTTGACCGTATGGATAATTAGCGGCGTGAGATCTGGCTCCAACAGGGCCGTTACGGATTAAGTTTCCGGTGTCGGCTATGGAGTCACCGAATTGGTAGATTGAGTTGATCGGACATTGATCCGATGCATGAACAAGGGACACAAAGAGTAAAAACACAAAAAGCGATAATGCTTTGGTCGTAGACATTGTTGAAGGTTGAGAGATTTTTTTTTGTGTTGGTTTTAATTAGACGAAAAGGATGAGAGATTTGTTGCTTGTATTGTGTGTGTATATATAGAGAGTGTGAGACGCGTTTTTGTTTTCTTTTTTTTTTTAAGTCGGCTTTGGATTTTTCCTTTTTTTCCGGTTCCAATGTTCCTAATCTTTAGTTAATATTTCCATTTTTGAGGTCTAATCTCGTAGTTAGTTTGTGAATTAGATGTATTCAATAAAAAAACTGGTTTGACCCAAAATTTAGGTTTAATTACTAGAATAACTCATAAAATTTAAGGGTTAATCTAGTTATTTTCATGACCAAATTACCCTTTTTTGCTTTGTTAGGAAAAAAATAAAAGTCAAAATTACCCTCAGTTTTTTTAAAAAACGTTGGTGAAAATTTTTGGAAAAAAAAATCTGCCATTAAAAGTCTGCGGCTTTAGTTGTGACAGGTTTATTTTTCACGACAGACTTAATTGGCTACGACAGGTTTTCTGCGCCAGATTTTTTTCTCCCACAGACTTATCTGAATATAGTTACGACAGATTTTTAATTTGTAGCAGATTTATTCTACACGACAGATTTATATTATGATGACACCACAGACTTTTGTAATTTTGACAGATTTATTAAAATGTGTGACAGATTTATGTTTTCAGTAGCGTCAGACTTATATTTTTTTGATAAAAATCTGCCATAATGTAGCAAAATTGTTAATAAAAAAGAAATAACTAGTTTGACTTATTAGTGATAACAGATTTATTTTATGTTATGACAGTTTTTTTTTTTTAAACAAAAATCTGGAGAGTGATAGCAGATTTGTTATATAAAAATATAAATTGCTAGAATGACATATAGTTGAACCGAATTGTTTTATGTTATCACAGATTTTTTTTATATTACGACAGATTTTGGATAGGTTACAAAAAAGTTTGTTGTATGATAGCAGTTTTATTAATAAAAATAGAAATTGCTAGAATGACTTATATAGTGATAGCAGATATGTTTTATGCAATGACATATTTAAATTTTAATTCCTATTATGACAGATTTTTTGTTCTTATCTGATGGTTGATTTGTTTTAAACAATACATATGTCGTAATATATGATTAACGGTTTTTGTTATAAAATGCATAATAAGGTAACCTAATTTATTAAAGTTTGATAACCAAGAATTCTTGCAATATATCTTTATTTTATGTTCCATAATTTTTGATTTTATACAATGCCTAATCCGAAGCCATTATATTAAAACCTAATCTAACCAATATATATCTTAAACGTTATTTTGATCAATTGTTTTCCATACCTAAAATTTGGTAACAGTATTCATTTCACACGAAACTTACATATAAAAAAATTCAGATGTTGATATGTTTTTTTCAAAATGCATAAACCTGAATTTTTTTACTAAACCAAAGTCGGTGAATAAACAAACACTAACGTATTAACTTCAGATTTGTTCTACCAATGTTCAAATTGGCTTGGCTTTACTTAACCAACTAAATTTAGTTGTGGAAACGATCTCTTACTGAAATCCTACATTCACTGGTCTATCTTTGAGCTTTTGTGTCGTAATCATCATGATTAGATGCTTTGACAAGTTTAGCTTAGATCTTGGTCCCTTAAGTATATTTTAATGGCCATTTCTTAGGATCTTTGATGGAATTGATTGATCTAAGTTAACCTTCAATTGAAAATTTTATGAGTTTTACATGAATTTAGGAAAACAAATAATAATCAACAGTGAAAACAAAATCCAACTAACTAGGGAAAATCTTTTCGGAGACAAGACCCAAGTATCATTCTTTTTCCCCAACGAGTCAGGCTGTTGCACTTATAAGTTCTTGTAACATCATGATATTCTTTCAAGATTCCATCTTTCAACTTCTTTTAGCCCTCATCCTCTACCCAATGAGATCAAGTGCATAATCATAGTAAGGAACTTGACCCCTTAATCCACAAGGATTGAAATCATCTTGAATATAATCTTCATCGACTTCACAAAAGAAATCATTCCCTCTCAAATTACAAAACCAAGAGATCCACGATGTATCATCACCCTCCGATCCACTCACATCAGACCCTTCACTATCAGTTTCCGATTCCATTGCAAAACCAAAGAATCCTCAAAAAAAATGCAATTAACTAACCAGAAAAAATCGTAGATGTGAAAAAAGGAACAAACCATCGGGAAGCTAAGATTTAGCAGTGGAAGTAGATATGAAGGAAAAGGAATCTTTGTCTTTAGAAGTGAAAACCCTAGATGTGGTGGTGGAAGTTGAAGATTTCTCTAGTTTCTTATTGAATGCATCGTTGATTTTTTTTTTGTCTGCTGGAAAATAAAAGAGTGGATGTCGATAGATTAGGTTAGGGTCAGGGTTAAACAAACATCTGTTTAGATTGTTTAATTAATTTAAATTTAATTTTATGTTTAGTTTTTTATTTTAGGAGAAATTAAATAGAATGGGTAATTGGTCTTTTTACACAAAATTTAGGTTATTCTAGTAAACCATAATTATTGGGTGTTAATCTAGTTATTAATCCTAAAATTTGGGTCAAACTAGGTAAATTTCAGTAATAATTATTGATAGTGATAAATCAAAGAGAATATCGAATGAGAGATTTGAAAAAAATCCAAAAGAAAATAAATAATATACCATGCACACGCTCAACTAAATTCAGTTACATACGGATATAGTTTAGCTATCTATACAGTTTTTAAAAGTGTCATTAATCAACATCATAGACACAAATTAATTAATTATTTCCAAACATTCAAATCTTATGGAAATTGAAAGAGTATCCAAATCAAAATAAAGTTTGTGTGGCAATTGAATTTTGACCGACTCGATTTTACTTAGGTTAATTAAATTAATGCAAGAGTGAGAAAGCAATTTAAAGGCCACCACGTAGGCTCTTTCCAGAAACATTCATCGAAAGATATTATTCGTTATGAAGAAAAAAAAACATTATTATTTAGAATCAACTAGAATCAGGCAAAACGAGCAACGTATCCCAATTTCCGTTTATTAAAAAAAGGAAAAATATCAAATTTTTGCCTAAAACGAAAAGGAAATAAACATTAAAACGCTTTATTTAACTTTTATTTTCACCTGAAAAATTCGAAATTAAGAATGAAAAAGGAAATTTCTTGAGAAGCGAAAGTTGTTTGTTCTTGATTTTTCTTCAACCATCTTCTTATAAATTCTCTGTTTCGTTACAGAGAGCTCAAAAAGAAACACCTTTGTCTCTGAAATTCTTCGAAATTTAGGGATTTTGTTCATTAAATCTTCCTGATTTGGAAGGTATTTTCATTGTCTTCTTCTGGGTTTATTCCTTCAAAAAAATTCAATCTTTGTCGGGTCATTATGAGTAATTGGAGAAGACAAAAACCCAGAAACAACAACTATCATAATTATAATCATCAACGAGGGACGACGACGATGACGCAATCATCATCAAAGCCACCTCTTGGTATCATCTCTGCTCTGTTCTCTCTGTTTTTTTTTTTTATCGCATCTTTAATTTCTTGAATTTGTGATTTTTGAGTTGTTGAATTATGTTACCTTTCGTCGTTTGAGAAAATCGAGTTCCTTCTGATGGGTTTCTCATTAACGAAACTGGGTTTTCCTCTTTGTGTCCTTAATTAGGGTTTGTGTTTGTTAAGTAATGTCGGTTATTAATCTCTTATATGTATTTTAGGTTAGTGAAATTAGATAATTTGTAATACTAATTGACTTCATCTTTGTTAGGTTTGTGAGGTTTTTCTTAATCCTAGTTTACTTTTGTTTCCTAATTCCTGCATGTACTGTGGAAAGAGATGAACTTTGTTAGGTTTGGAGATGATTTGATTCTTAATCCTCTGATTCTGGATTAGGTTATTGTTTGTAGCTTTTTCTTGATCTGTAATTTATCCTTTACTTAAATTTAGCCTGTGATCAGAGTTTTTAACTCTCGGATTCGTATGTTTTTGCAGCTAATTGCAAGCTCTCTGTTCCGGCATGGGAGAAGGATTTCTGTGCTGTGATTGGTTCAGTTCCATGGTGGAAAGTTGTAGAGGCGAAGCGGTTTATGCACATATACGATAGAGTGGTCCAGTGGGACGACTCAGCGGGTAAAGACGCATTCAAGAACGCTAAATCCCGGTTCTGGGCAGAGATAAATGGTCTTACTTGTGACTTATCTTTGCCTGATCCTGATGTTTACATTGATGATGTTGATTGGGATGCTGAAGTTGACACCGAGCTGATACTTGACCTTGAACGTGGTCCAGACCCGATAACAGAAGAACAGGAGCATGTTGTGATACTCGATGCTTTGGTCTTGTCTGGACAGTATAGCGGGCTCGGTTGGGGAACGGGTTGGGGAGACGCTGAAGGGATTAACGAGGATAATTTTGGAACGGGTAAACCAGAAAACTCATGGGATAATCAGAAATGTGATGGATGGAATGAAGATTCTTGGGGAATAAAGGAGAAAACTGATTCTTGGGATCATAACAACAACAACTTCAATACTGAATCTTGGGATCAGAAGAACTGCTACAACAACAGCTTCAACCAAAAGAAGGTTGAGAATTGGAATGGTAGGGATCAAGGAAGAGAGAGCAGAGGGTGGAGAAAGAGAGGAGAAGTTCAACATGGAGGAGATCGAGTGGAGGATTGTCGATGGAGGAATGGGAGAGGGAGAAGCAGAGGCGGGTTTCAGCAGCATTCGTCGAATGCTTGGGGTTGGACTGAATCCTTCTGAATCAGACAGAGAGTCTCTGTTGATATAACATTTTTGAGGAAAGAGCTGTAGTATAGTAGGTTAACTATATAGTGTGAGTGTGGTGTGGTGTGTGTGTGTGTAGAAGTTTAGAATCATATTGATGGCTCAAAATTATTTTGTTTAAATGTTTTCAGAGGATCTTATTACTTAAATGATATGCGCATATAACTTTCTGGGTGATTTTGGAATTTAGAATCTGAATAGACAACTTGTTAATGATAAGAGTTAAATTCTTGTATATATACAAAACGCTTGGAGGGTGATGATCGGGAAAATGTACGAGTTTCTTTCATGCCTCTGGCTCGAGAGTTCCATTGTTCGTCATTTTCTTGAACCTTTGGAAAGAAAGAAGCTTCTGCAGATTTCTCCAAAGAATGTCACTTGTACATTTTAAGAGATCTGGAGGAAGTTGTCCTGAAACACCATTGGATGCCGGCTCAAATTTTTTTGGACCTTGTGCACATTTTAAAAAAAAATCTGAAAATTATACATATTATAAAATTTTAGGATTTTATTTACAAAAATTTTAAAATTTAAGGCCCTAAAACCTTAAAGAAAAACAAAAAAAAATTGTAAGACCCAGTGCTTGAGCACACATAGCACCACCCCTTAGCCGGGCCTGATTGGATCACAAACTTTTTATTACCAAGAATCTAATTCACAAGAAGAAAAAGATCAATACCCTTCTAAAATTCCAATCAATAGATCATTAAGTGAAAAGAGAAGGAAATTAAAACAGAAAATAGTTTTGCTAAGTTTAAGAGAAGAGACACGCATTAAGCTTAAGATAACACCTTCTTTTTTTTTTTTGAACAACATCTTAAGATAACACCTAATATGTGAATTTCAAACATGATATGATGGATCCATGAAAAACTAACTCTATAATTTTTTTTTTTTTTGAATACAATCTAACTCTATAAATTTAGTAAAAATAGAAAGAATTTTTGAGACAGAGATACGCACGTGTGTCTGTGAAGCATGAAGAACATTCTTAGGGCATCTTTTGAAGATGTCCTCCACCATTAGAGCGGAGATGAAAACTGAGAAGAGCAATGTTATGTCTTTTGTGGGTTAGAACACAAAAATCATTGTTCTTTGATTCTCTCTTTCCCCATATAGATAGTGCCAATGTTTATCTGTTTGGTGGTGACAAGAGAGTGTTAGTCTATGATGTGGAGATATAAATAGGGGCAATATTCGATATTGGTGACCTGAAGAGACAAGTATGGTGTATATACATTGTTATGCTAAGAACAATTGCTTCTTCTGTCCAAAAATAATAATGAAGCTATAAATCTATAATGCTAATGGATAATTAGAAAGTGATAGTAGAGACAAAATAAAAATTAGAAAGTGATATTAAAAATACTAAAATAGGTTATTATTTAAATGCTCTTATTTTAAATTATGTATTGTACAATTCTAGTGTTTTTATATTATTTTGAAGTTAACCAATATCCTTATAGCTTAGTGTGTTTTTGATTTCTTCGATTGATTATTTACAATATCTATCTATGATCAACATAATATGAAAATGAGCAAGGCTTAGCAGATGAAAAGTAGCATTCATTTAAATCTCTAACCCTACTTAATTAGTCCTTACCAGCCTCCGAATTTGTAATCGAATGGGACGAGAAAACTAATAATGTAATGGTGGTTGCCAATAAAAGGGTCATCAAATAATATCCAAGTAGCTGAGTGCCAGCTATGATTAGCCACTTTGAATCAAATAATATTTTATAAAAGGTCTAAAATTTTTTCAAAAAAGGAGAGAAAATGCAAGTCTTAGTTCATAAAAGTTAGAACAAGACATTGGATGATATATGAGCTAAAAAGCAATTGTGGAGTCTCTTCAACTTGAGCCACTTATTGAATTATGATGATTCCATTTTTCTCTCTCTCATTGGTTTTAATTTGTCCCACTAGCTATTGGTCTTGACGTAATTGCCA